>OY293829.1:11536469-12245610 GCA_958507055.1 Crioceris asparagi
AAGAGTAAGAATATACTACACTTTAAATAATGTAAAGAGAACTTAAAGAAATATTAATAAAAAAAATAATTATTTGGCAAACGATTAAGAATTTTGTTTTGCCGTATTTATTCTATGTGAATGTAATTTGATATAACTAAGTAGTATGTGATGTCGTTTATTGTGTTTGTATTGTATTGTACTTCATGTTGATGTTTGGATGTTTTTCGTATTCATGTCATATTATATACTCAAAATTCTATGGAAAGTTTCTGCTGCAAATTTATTTCATTTTCCTTGCGTAGAATAAGATTTTTTTATAAATAATGTATTCTACAATATACATACGTTCTACTAACATGATAGGTACTATGAAAGGATATGATGTTTGTTATAGTATCATGTTCTACTATGTATATTCATTAACTTCAATCAGAAAATCATAAAAATTACCAATATGGCATCCCCAGTCGTAATTTTATTAAAATTTGTTTAAAAATGTGGCCTCTAGATTGTCACGACGTTAAAGTTTCAAGTATAAAGGGAGTCGAAAACTCAGCGAGAATTCGAAACAATATAGACATGTCTTAGCATCATAATAATCTATTTTGTATTTACTAACCTAATATGTAAGCTTTATTTCTCTCATAATACATCTCTCATTCAAGATTATCATTTTTCAGCTAAATAGCAGCGAATAAATATTGTATTTTTAACGCTTTTATTAGCTTGGTATTCTATGTAACATAATCTTTGGACACGATTTTCACCCACTTAAAAACATGGGATTGACTTGAAACTTTACTTTACTTATAATCTCTGAGCTCTATGGATGGGTTCTCGTGGAATTTTGGATATGCATGTATGTTGAGGGGATATGTGATGGTATGTAAAAGCGAGTGGGACTATTTGGTGGAGGGTTCCATACCTATGAGTGTTTTTGATTTCTGGATGAATTTTCGAGGAACTTTCTATATGTATGTGGGTTGGGTTGAAAAAGTTTAAAAATTTAAGTACTCGTCTCAAAATGCTTATTTGATTTCTACAGCAATAATAAATAATAGTTTACAAAACTTAGATAAAAAAAAGAACAAACGCTCTTTAATACCAAGCCGAACAAAAAAATGAGAATAAATAATAGTTTAAAAAACTAAAAAACACGCTTTAATAACAAACCAAACTAAAAATTTGAAAATAAATAATAGTCTAAAAAACTAAAACAACAGTTCATATAAGGATAGAGGGTGCTTTTTAACAAAATTTTATAATGACTTTACTTATATCTATCGACATAAAATATTTACATCAATGGACATCAAGCACCCCACGCGTTTTTACATTAAAATGATATATTTTATAAATAACTCTACCCTTATATGAAGTGTTTATGAAATTATTTTCAAATTTTTATTTTGCTATTAAAGCGTGTTTTTATTTTTTCTGGAAGATACACCATTTTACGTTATTGTGTTAGAATTATATTTTCTATTATATATCGTTATAAGATCTGAAATACGGACCAGTAATAAATTCTTAATATTGTTCTGGAATATACCATCTCAGTATCATAAAATGGTGTCCTCAAGGTCAAATTTTCATTCGTCGCCAGATCAAAAGTACCGCCAAGAGTTTGCCAGCTGATTGTTAGGTAAGCTGTGCTTTTGCTTCCATTTCCACTCCATTCTAAGATTGAAATAGTATTTTATTAAAAAACACTCGGCACTCGATCAAAAGTTTATTGCGGATGCGCGAACGGATCGCTTTGAACCTTAAAAGATTAGCCACCATAGAACAATATAATGTTAGCCACGAACAAGGCCATCGTTGAAAATCTAATGGTGTCTTCGAGATGGAAAATGGAAACACGACGCGTTTTGATGACCGAATGTCAAAGTTCTGATACCTGATTGGTGCGTGCGGCAGGTTTCGATTGGTTTCGATAAACACAACGCTAGTTGCGTTTTGTATCTCGAAATCACCACAAAATTGTCAACTGTCACCTGTCACTGTCAGCTTTGTCGTTTTTCGTCTCCTGTCATTGTCAATAAATATTTAACATTTAATTCAATACAGGAATTCCGAGAAAAAGAATAATATTTAACTGCTCTTGATTACAATTTACAATGACTACAGTTTCTGTAACTTCTAAGTTGCTGAGTACGTACTATTTACCATAACTGCTAAAAATCGTATTCATTAGAATATTCAAGTAATTACATAACATAACCTATGTATTGTATTTTTCAGAGCAACCAACTGGTATTGTTCGGGTAGTTACAATCCAAGCTAATAAATACAGCACCGATGATAATGTATATAACCTTGCAAGCCTTAAAAGGGGTACCGGTGGTCGCTCCAGCTTCAATGGTATTGTAGCAACAGTCTTTGGAGCTACCGGATTTCTTGGCAGATATGTCTGCAACCGTTTGGGCAAGATTGGTACACAAGTAGGTTGACCACTATTACACTAAATCATAGCCCCATCGATTTGAGATAATAATATATATTATTTTTTAGCTTATTATTCCCTACAGGGGAGACAATTACGAACCAATGAGGCTTAAACAGTGTGGTGATCTCGGTCAGGTTTACTTTCATCCATATTATTTGCGAGATGAAGACTCAATTGCAAAGTCTATTAAATATTCCAATGTCGTCATCAATCTGGTTGGTAGGGACTGGGAGACGAAAAACTTCAAATTTGACGATGTTCACGTAGAGGGAGCAAGGCTGTTAGCTCGTGTGGCCAAAAAATCTGGTGTAGAACGATTTATTCATTTGTCAGCATTGGGAGCTTCGGAAACCCCTGATCAGGTGAGTCACATTTATAGGATTGTTTGAGAATGATAGTGATTTTCCCAGGCAGGTATTATCAAAGGTGGTTCGAAATTCTTGGCTAGCAAAGGCAGAGGTGAGAAAGCAGTATTAGAAGAGTTCCCTGAAGCAACAATTATAAGACCTGCTGATATTTATGGCCAAGAAGACAGATTTCTCAGGTATGTGAGCAAATTTATAATCAATAGATTTTTAGATAATTTAGATAATTCCATCATTTTTCAAGATATTATGTAAATCCATGGAGGCGGCAAGGTCAGTATCTTCCTCTGTGGCATAAGGGAGAAAAAACCATAAAACAGCCAGTATGGGTTGGAGATGTAGCTGCCGGTATTGTATCTATCATTAAAGATAATGACACTGCTGGAAAAATATACCAAGCTGTTGGGTAGGTTCGAATAAAGTTAAAAATTTACCTACTTATTCTTCTCTCCATTTCCAGTCCAAAACGTTATTTGCTATCCGAATTAGTCGATTATTTCTTCAGAGTGATGAAGAAAGACGAAGAATGGGGTTATTATCGCTATGACATGAAATACGATCCACTGTTCCAGCTAAAGGTCACGCTCACAGAAAAATTATCTCTCAACTTTCCCATAGGCAACTTGCATTGGGAAAAGATTGAGAGGGAACATATGACCGATACCGTGAGATCTGATATTCCAACACTGGAAGATTTGGGAGTTAATCTTGCTACGATCGAGGAACGCGCGCTTTGGGAACTGAAACCCTGGACCTTTGGCATCAGCCGCGGCCTGGACCCTAATGAGCCACAGGCACCTGCCAAGCCACCACAGGCTGTTGTTATGTAAATCTGAGTTATTCAAAATATATGTATATATGTATTCGGAAAGTACTGTACATTGGAGGTCCTCACAGGACCTGTGAACTCTTTTTAATTCTAAATAAATGCTAAATCATATTTATAATTTTTTTGTCATAAGTTTCAAGTAGCAATAAATCTTCCTATAAAACATTTTTTCATTATAATTGAACAATATAATATTGTTGATTTGTTAGTAATCTCTTACTTGAAAAAGCTCCGAGAAATTGTAATCAAATATTGTACTTAAACCAGACCTGTAAATGGTAAAGTTTGGTAATTGATCATAAAATTCTGTCAACAAACTCAAGAAGATGTGAAAATTTAATGCAAAATGAAATATTGAACTGAAAAAATGTTTTCCTTGATATTATTATTATTTAAATTGAAAATAAACTAATTGGTTTGTACAATATTTCTGAATTGAATGAAAATGCTACCACACATACAGAACGCAATTTTTATCGTGACAGTCCATAAATACCTAGGTAAATTTTTATTTTCCTGTAAAAATGTCGGTGTACACTTCAACTGATGTTGACGTTTGACAGATCCCTGAGCCCTAAAAAATATTTTCAGCCATAGTCTATACCAAGATTATCTCGAAAACAAGACTGGCGCAAAAACCTGCTAAAAATGTTCAAGTAGAAGTCGTTTACAATCTGCTATAACTCGTGTCTCTGAGAAAAATCAGGGAAATGGTTTATACTCTTATGAACTACTTATATTCTGGCTAAACGGTTCCTCCTACGTCAAAATTGAATATGACCATTGCTTTTTGTCTTAGTATCACAGTGAAAAAACTGAATGGTCACACAACCTGATCAGCCGATTTTTTATATTCAATGGGATTCCTTTGAAAGGAAAGTACTGTGTATTTTTTTAAATGATGTATGATCGAATCATCTATTTAAACAAAAACGAATACGTCCATATAGTTTATGGAATTGTATTATTTGATAAGGTCGAATTTAACCAAACGTCAGCCTGCATATTATTTAATATTATTTTAAATGAGTCTTGATTAAGTTGAGATTGTAAACTTTCCAAAAATTTCAAAACGTTTTCCTGGAAGCAGCTGAAACAACCGCAATGAATAATAATGTTATTCAGGTTAATTTCGAAAGTATCAAAGCGTATTATGCTAGCCGATAATCATCGAATTACATTTTCGACATCTTCCAGGAATTTCATTCATGAGTCAGTTTAGCTCGACGGCGGTGGCTGTAGTAAATTTGAGTCAGTCTTCACAGATATCAATGATGCAGCGGTTCTGATCCTGATCTAAACTTTGCTGAAAACTATCAAATTTTTTGTGGCATAATGTGTTTAGTGTTAATCGCGACAAAGCTGTTTTGAACATGGCGGTAAATTATGAACTAAGTCCGTATGAATCACTCCACATTTTTAAAGGATCTTGTGCCCGGATATCATCATATCACCGCTTTTTTACCTTTTATCGCAAGCTGTTAATTGTGAATTTGCGCCTTGAGCATTGAATATGGCACTATGGACAATAATAATGATATCAAAATTGAGTGTGACAAAGTTTTCTCCAAGGTGAGTTTTTCGGAAGCAAGTGACTTAGTGAATGGTAGTGATGTGACTGTTGATCATGTTCCCACGTTTCCGGTCATTTTCCCAGATGGTTCTTCTTCCAGTACCAATTTGATAGACAAACATTCTCCAAATGAAAATGTATCAGTGGAAAGTATTCAGAAGAAATGTAGCGCTTCATCTTCAACTCCTACTAGTGCTACAATTGAATCTTTCAATGATATTTCCAGTGATGATAGTGAAAGAGTTTTTGGTGATTCCATTGTTTTAGTTCCTGCTGGTGAGTTTAACAATATGCTTTTAAGAAAAAAGCTTGGAGTTCAGATTGAACCGACGGAAGATGAGATGAAATATGGAAACATGCTTTCCTTCTACTTATTGAAATTATTTTTTTAATAATAAGTAATTTATTCAGACTGACATACAAATCTTAATTTTAAAAAAATAGTATGCTAATAGGTTGTCTGAGTTATTATGAGCCCTACCGAGATGCAAATTGCATATGTGTGTCGACCTGAACTCAATAATGATTTAAAATCTAAATACTAATACAATAGAAATAAACAAATAATAAAATGAAAATACAACAAACAGCACTATAAAATTAAATAATAGTGCAGAAATTTTATAAGTATGTACCTACTATAACAATATTTTATAACTTCAAATTATTTAAATTTCAACTCAAAATATGAAGTTTAATACGCCCTCTTAAATGATTATCTAATGAAATAGGTTTTTTATTTTACCACCAATGCTTTCAATTTTCAATATATTCATTGGAGAAAACACTCGCTATTCTCAAAATAAATAAGATTTCTTATTAATGGATATATGGATATTATCATATTTACATATTGAATAAGTTTAAAATAGTTTTTACTTCAATAGAATTGTTTCTAATGAGCTTTTATTCGATTATGTCTAATTCTGCTTCGATATATGATTAATTTTCTTAGTTTATAGATAGACATTCAATTTAATAAATATTTTTGTCCAAAAAAAAAAACTAGCATCGACTTTATTTGGTAGGTAATTACTACACTGAAAAATACAAAATAATATTAATGCTATTGGTGCTGGTACTTTTGGAGTTGGTGCCTACAACAAAAAACTACAACGGCACAAATTCAAAATCACCAGCACCAACTATGTAATATTATTTTATTTATTATTCAGAGATCTCAAGAAATCCCGGCACAGATATACATATTTCAGACTTCACTGCTGTAACTCGAAAACCATAACTCTATTAAAAAAATATATATTCAATTCAAATTTTGCTACATCTAAATTGCCCCTTCCACACAGCGGAAATACAAATATCACATATTTCTGACTTGATCTTTGCTGAAACTCGAAAACCGTAACTTTTTTGAAAAAAAAAACAATTTAAACTTTTCCGGATATAGTCTCATCTTTAATTCTGCATTCTCAGATTTTCGAGAAAAGTTGCCCATTCCACCACCTTCGGGGGCGGTTTTTGGAGGGAAGGAGATTTTGAATTTGAGTTTTTCTAAATATGGGACAATTTCTCAACTCTCTTCTTTCAAATGAAACAAAAATCGTCTAAATCAGAGTAGGTTTACTATGCAAAGCGCGCGAACAGCCACAAACAAAGCAAACATACAACCAAATTGTATACCTTCTCCTTTTTTTGAAGTCGATCAATAAAATTAATACTATTGGTAATTTTGAAGATGTAGATACTGTTATAGGTAGATATAAGTGAATTTTTGCATTAACTTCAAAAGTACCTAATAGTACCAATAGGATTGATATTATTTAATAGTTTTCAGTGCATTGCCTAATAAAGTTGGTCATATTTCTTGTGCCAAAAATATTTAGATATTTCACATTGCTATATTCAGATATTTGTAAATATAGCTTCTACAAATATGCACTATATCTAGTGATCCAACATGAAAGCCGTCGATTTCTTTTGAGAAATGTGATTTAAATCTTTATCTTTCTTCAATCTTGGTAGATAAAATGAAAAAGTATCATCGGAGCACGTTTACTATGCAAAAAATATAAAAAAACTATACAATCGAATTGTATACCTGCTTCCTTAGAGAAGTCGCAGAAAAATTAATTTCATCTTTTCAATTTATTGTTAATTATTACAATCCTTTGTTTTCGTAAAAAGTTATTGGTACTTGAGTGAACCTGAGGGATAGTTATTACACCACATAGCATACCTAAAGGTAAGCTGTGGTTATTGTATGTAACCAATGTACTTTCCTATTCCCAATATGAAGGCAATATGCGCCAGCCCGTAGCCGACGGATATTTTTCATGTTTTGATTATTTTTGATTGGCATTTTATTTATGAAGGTTTCTTAGAATTCTCTTTTGAATGTTGGATACAGATAACTGAAACTGTAATTGCCGACGATTTTATTAAAAATAATTCATCTTGCTTTTATTCAGGAGAATAATATTTATTATTGGCATAAGAAGCAATTTTATTTATCAAAATATAGTGATAGCTGACAATCAATCAATATCAAGCATCAGTATTTTTATTCTATCTTTCAAACAAATACTTCTTTAATTTTGTGGGTGGCCTATGTTCATAGCAGTAAAATATCTTTGTACGGATGGATAGATTGATGCCGATATGCGAGTATAAAATTATTTAAATTGAGTTGTAGTTATCTTTATGAAATTCATTCTAAAAATACCTTGCAGCTTCATAACACCGCCTTTCATAGTTGGATAAGTGTGGCTCTCGCAAGTTTATTTTTTGCATCAAAAACACTGAATAACTTTAGGAATAGTCTTTTTTACTTTATTCATCAGCAGCCAAAATCACAAGTGTTTGCAGATTGTTTCTACTTGAAAAACACAATGTGTTATTTTTTCTTGTAAGCAAAATATTTTCTTATTGTCTGAAAAAAAGGTGTCACAAATGCTTGCTTCGAAATTTCAGCTTACTTCGATCGATGCACCTATTTTTTTGACAAATAATATCTAGGACTATCACATTATCCCTCGTAGCATATAATATATTCTACACACATCTATTTATAACCTTCACGGACCATTCACTAGATAATTCATTGAGAAAAAAATACAAAATTCGTCATGGCGTTTCGTGGTAAAGTCATACGATCTTTTTGATACCATTCGATTATTGGAAATTTTCTTCGTCACCACCAACCAATTCTCAAAATATAATATTCAAAGGCTTGAGCGAGATGTGATGCGTTTCAATGAAAAAATAAATAAATAATGAGGAATGCGGCTTGCATAGGTATATATAGGTATTTACATGGGTAGGTACCTATTTACTCCGAGAATTAGGAGAATGAAGTTCGCAGAGTTTCATTGGTAGTAGTTGTCTATCTACTGGAGCCTTCTTTGAACAGAATAAATATTTTTTACTAAGAATTGGACCGATTTTATTAGTTGGGCCAATGAAAAATACAAAGTAATATAATTCCTATTGGTGCTGGTACTTCTGGAGTTGAGCAATTGTAGTTAGATAGAATTATTATTATTTTGTATTTTTCAGGGTCCCAACTAATGAAGTCGGTCCAATTTTTGGTAAAAAATATTTATTTCATACTTTTAAGTGTAACATTAGTCATGAAAATTGTTGAAAGCACACTACCTATCCTATTACCACAGCTTAACTAACTATTGTTAAGTATTAAGTACCTATTGGTAAACTATGTAATATACCATTACCATAGATATTATTTTGCTTGTAAGTACATGTTATTATTATCTCAAAACATGGCAGCTCAATACTCATATTTCAGACATTACCAACTCGAAAACCGTGTCTTATCTTTAATTCTGCCGTATCAAATTTTCGATTTTCTAGAAAAATTGAACTCTCCACCAACTTCAGGGGCGGTTTTCAGATTTCAGTTTTTCTAAATATGGGACCATTTCTCAAATCTCTTTTTTCAAATTAATCAGAAATCATCAAAATCGGAGCAGGTTCACTGTATACAGCTCGCGCACAAACCAAAAAAAAGCACAGTCGAATTGTATACCTCCTCCGTTTGGGAGCAAAAATTACTAATCACAATAAAGGCTACAACCATAAAATATTCTTAGTATTCAAAAAATACATTCATTTCATATTTTCCTTTTCATAAAAAAAATTTTGTAATAACTTTTGAGTTAAAATTCACACCGTCAACAAAATAATTATTACAAATAATGGCATTTATTTTATTTATAAATCATTGATACCTACCCGCACTGAATCTTCAGTCTCCATTCCGACCGACTTCCCAAACGGAGTAGGTATATAATTTCGACTGCTTGCCTGCAAGTTTTTTTTCATTCTTGGAATGGTGAATTGAAACAAATGATGTGGTGTCGGGCTAAAGAATCTTGGCGCCATTTGGGGCATGACTCACGTGAAAAATGCGTCACATTTGGATGCTGCACGGATGTATTACAATTACTCAATGGAATTTTTCAGTTTCTCTAGAAGCATTTGGCAGCTTTAAACGGTTTCCTTACTGAATACCAACAGAATATATATATGTATACCTATATATATATTGAAAATTGTTTAACGTCAAAAACAATCTCGTTGCCAAGAGAAAATGTTTCTGTAGCTTAATTTTACGAGGGCAATGTGGGATGTTCTGTGGTAGATAGGAAGAATTTAACATTATGAATACCAATTGTATTATGAACGAGTTCGTTAATTCATTTGATCAATGTTTTGGAATTGCGGCCTTCAAAACTTTATTTTTATGTATCTTTAGGTAGGTAATAATTTTTAAACGGTAACCATTATGTGGATGTCGACAAAATTGAATATGCTCGTTGGCTCGTTCTTACTGGATTTGTTCGCTGAAAACGATCGGGCAATTGTTGCAATATTAGGAGAAAGTAAGTAAACAAATCGATTAAAATTTTCTTGTGAGCGGTAGGAAAGTTGTGTGGGTGGATAATGCAGTTATATTATTATAATATTAATAATAATATTATAATATATTTCATAATAGTATTATATTTATTAAAACTAATAGAAGGCACATATACAGGGTGGCCAGTTGAAAACGAAACAGAGCTGTTTTCTGGAAGTGTGTCATTATTTTAGGAAAAATAAGGGACCTGTCGCTTTTTGATTTTCGGGGGACAC
Organism: Crioceris asparagi; assembly: GCA_958507055.1. Taxonomy (NCBI): domain Eukaryota; kingdom Metazoa; phylum Arthropoda; class Insecta; order Coleoptera; family Chrysomelidae; genus Crioceris; species Crioceris asparagi. The sequence goes on from OY293829.1 coordinate 11,546,783, forward strand.
TCTTCTCCGGTATCCTCTTTTACCCCCAAGTGCGGGTAAGAATCACCCCAAAATAATTAAATAGCATTGGGGTCGAGTAAGATGTCCTTTTATAAATTCCCTATAGCTACACTATTTCTAAATTCCGCCTAAAAGTTGAAGAAAATTACATTTTTAAAAATATCAATTTCTCTGCAAACATTCAGTTACTACGCCACTGGTGTAATTTTTTTTGTTTATGCTTTGCATTGTTTTGTGGCAGTTTTTTATCACTTGTGGAAAGAACAGGAATGGATGCAATACAAACACACAAAGAACGTGAAATTTAGTTTGTTATCGTATTTCGAAGTATTGATTGTTAGTTTATTTACTTGTAAATTCATTTTGAAAATTAAATATCATGGTTTATTCGATTGCGGAAAGGGTACATATCATTTCGCATTACTTCATAACAATAAATGTGGGAACAGAACAGCTCAACTATTTAATGAACAACAAGAGAAACATGTCTGTAGGAAGTATGTTATGGAGTTAGTTGGACTGAGAACAAATTTTGAGAGAATGTTGCTAATAAGAAACGAGAAATTGAAAAGCCTGTAGTTAATGAAGTTAGAAGTTCATCTTGAGGCTACATTAGGTACGGGGCAACTCGCATCTGTGTCTGCGATCAATCAAACTAGCGTCCAAACAATTTTAAAAAAGAACAAATTTCATCCATATAAAATACATTTACTGCAGGAACTTCATGATTTTGACCGCCGCTTAAAATTTTGTGAATTGATGCAGGAGCGAACAATGAACGATCCATAGTTCCTTTTTAATATCTGCTTTTCCGATGAATGCAGCTTTTTTCTGAACGGGACGGAAATCGTCATAATTGCCGCTATTGGTCTGATTCAAATCCAAGAATTTTCCTCGAGGTGCATACCTAGGTACATAGCCGCCAGCAAAATGAAATGTATGGGCTGGCATTTTCGAATGGTGTGTCATTTTTTTCTTCCTAGTACTTTAACTGGCGAAATGTACTTGCAATTACTGAAAAACGCTATAGATCCTGCCTTGACTGATATTATTGAAAATTATTAGCAGTATGATGAAGATCAATTGCTTTTTCAGCAGGACGGTGCTCCTCCGCATTATGCTTTGATGGTTCGTCAGTATTTAGACCAACATGTTCAAATGCTTGGATTGGGAGAAGAGGCAGCATTGAATGACCTTCTCTATTCGCATATTTAGAACCACTCGATCGGTTTTTGTGAGGATGCCTATAAAGTAAAATATACAGAACACAATCAGCATCCTCAGAAGATTTGCATTAAAGAATTGTTGACGAATGCCGTCCAATCACTCCGGAAATGCTTCGGAATGTGCGCTAAGGTTTCGAATTCAATCTTTATTATTGTATGGAGGTAGATGGTCCTCAATGTGATTGTGTAATCAACTAAGTACTAAGTAAGCAGCAAACCATGATTTAAACTTGTAAAGCCTTCAAAGTATTAGCCGAAATTTCCAAATTTAAAGACGATTCCAAAGGGAATTACAAGAGCTGTTAAAAGACATCTTACTCGACCCCAATGCTATTTAAATATTTTGGGGTGATTCTTACCCTCACTAGGGGGTAAAAGTGGTGGAGTCAAAAATACCGAGCGACGGGTCCCTGCTTTTTCCTAAAATAATGACACACTTCCTAAAAGTGTTTCGGCTCTTTTTCGTTTTCGATTGGCCACCCTGTATTTGATAGCTAATCATTTAAAAAATAAGTAAATTTAAAATCTCATTCCAATTATAAAATAGACCATTTCAAAATGAAAAAATTACCTATCCAATGTTTTTATCTATTGAAACAAAGTCCATTCCGAATTTCAGATCCACTCGAATGGACCAGGGTTCATATTAAATCTTGGCTGGAGTGGTGTACCAAAAATTTTTCTCTTCAACCGGTACCTGATCCGAACAAGTTTCCAGATGCTGGTTTGGAGATTTGCAATCTTACGAGAGCAGAGTTTGAGACAAAAGCTGGTTGTGCTCGATCTGGTATGTTGGGTGATGTTAAGATAATCTATTCATTTAATTATTAACAATTAATATGGGCTTGGAAAAGATCAAAGCAAGAGAAAATCGGTCAAGTTCGAGTTGTGAACAACATTTTTTTTTAGTTTTACAACTATTTTGTACTTTCGTAGTTTAATTTAAAAAAAACTTAGAAAAATAGATATTTAAATTATTCATTCATTCCTTCGATATTATACAGGGTGTTTCATTAATAATGGGAAATAATTAAAATAAAGAATCTTTGGTTCAAAATAATAAGATTTAACCCAATTCACTTAGATAACATGTGTCTCCTGTCTGAGTTACAGGGTGTTTTATTTAATTATTTCAAAATGATTTTTCCCCATTACTTTTAAACGGTTTGACTAATATTTATCATGTTTGGCAGAAAGTGTAGACACGGCAAACCTCCCCAAATTATAGTAAATAAACGTTTCTGGCTCATACCAGAGGCGTAGGACAGGGGCAAGTGAAAGGTTAACACTTCCTAAATCTACGCCACCGGCGGAATTGTCATTTAGCATATTTTTTTCTATTCTCCAATAATTTTTGTGTATATTACAAACTCCTCCTTAGTAACGATAAAGTCATTATTTTTTGAGGTACCTATTTGAAGTTGAACATAACGCTGCACAGTTTTAATATGTATTTAACATGGCTATGTTTTTGGGTAATAGTTTTGTATTTAATATGTTTGGCTGATTAGCAATAAAATTAGCGGAATTTACTATTTGGTGCCATAGTTCTTGACGATTATTTATTTCTTGTGAGTAGTAGATAAACACCAATGTTTTCATATGCCTTCAGAAATAGAAATCTAAGGGATTACCTTCAAGAGTTCTAGGCGGCCATGGGAATTCAATACCTCTGCCAATCTAACGATGGGGAAATTGCTGATCTAGATAGTTCCGTACTATTAAAGGATAATGAGGGGGTGCTGCATCCTGCATGAACCAAATGTCTTTTCTTCGGTCAAGTAGCAATCCCTCTAGTTCGTCAAAAAGTCTAGTTCTAGTTTGTAGAAACTCCAAATACTAGTTACCATTCAAATTTGCTGGTAATTCATAGGAAACATTAACCTTAAATTTATGTTGGAAATGTGATTGTCGAAATAGATGTGGATTTTCAATATCCCAACTGTGGTTTTTTCCCCAGTTGAAATCTCCTCTACGTGTAAAATGGCCTCGTCAGTAAACATAATGTTTTTAATAAAATAACGATTTTCATTTTTCCTATTTAACATACACTGAGCAAAATTTAATCTCAAAGGATAATCTGTAGGTTATAAGTTTTGTACAGGTGTAAAGTGGTAGATTTAAGGGATTTTCATTGCACTGCGACCTTGAGGTCTATTGAATTGCAGGTGTAAAGTGGTAAGGTCTAAGTTTTTCTTTTTTCAGTAAGCGAAAAACTGAAGAATGGCTTACTCCAGTCATGGCTGCTAAAGGCCGAGTTCTTAGTTCAGGATTATCAGCAATTCGCACTAAAATGTCATTCTCCTCATCAACAGTTAGATTTTTAGGTCGCCCACATCTCTTTTGGGCTTAAATTGTCCAGTATCTTCTAATCCATTAAAAATATTACTGAAGGTTTTGCATCCTGGTTGAGCTCTCTATGGATACCTTACCCGATATCTTCGAGTAGGAGCAAGACAAGGATAATAATTGTGTATATAAACACAAATCATATCACGCATTTCACGATTAGTAATTTTTTTATGGCGGGGCATTTTTACTTAATGAGCTTTCTAAATTCTATAATAATCAAAATCTTTTGTGACAGTAAAAATCAACAACTAACTGGACTAGACCGAAACAATTAGTTTTAAATTTTGTTCATATTATTTATTGTATTAAAAATGTGAGAAAGGCTTTTTCATAATTACGTACCTATGAGTAAAATTGTATGTTAATCTTCTTATTAAACCTAAAAAAATCATCTGCAAAGTTTCATTTCCGTAATAAATGCAAACCTATTACCCAAATACGTCGACGTTAAAATTGTGCAGCGTTATGTTCAACATTAAATATCTCGAAAAATAATCACTTTATCGTTACGAAGGAAGAGTATGTTATTTACACAAAAAATATTCGAGAATAGAAAAAATATGCTAACATGACAATTTCACCAGTGGCGTAGACTTTAGGAAGGGTTAAACTTTCACTTGCCCCTGTCGTACGCCTCTGGTAGAAGCCAAAAACGTTTATTTACCATAATTTAGTGAAATTTGCCGTGCCTACACTTCCTGCCAAACATGATAAAGATTAATCAAACAGTTTAAAAGTAATGGGGAAAAATCATTTTGAAATAATTAAATAAAACACCATGTAACTCAGACTGGAGACACATTTTATCTAAGTGAATTGGGTTAATCTTATTATTTTGAATCAAAGATTCTTCAGTTTAATTATTTCCCATTATTAATGAAACACCCTGTAGGTATCTGTCCTGATGCAGTTAAAGACAATTTTTCATTTAATTTTCGTATTTTTCAATCAATATTAACACTTTATTGATTAATTTAATTTCGTAGTAGTAAATTTTTACTTATTTAATAAGACGTACCGACACAAGAGTGATCATATTAGGCTTCTTGTATAACAGTTAAATTAACTTTTCATCTTTTTCGAAGCAGTTTTTTTTTAATTTTAAATCCGCTCATTTTGATTCTTTTTTAGGTTCAATTCTTGCCAAATACATTGCTCATTTACGTCACAGTGTTACTGGCCGAGCAAGTAGTCCTCTGAATATACAATGCAAGGAATTTGGCAGCTTGGAAGTAGGTGAGTTATCAAAATCTTTATTAGCAATTTATAAATTAACCTCCTTGCGATGATCAAATCAAATGATAAAAAAATCATCTCTATTGTGTCAATTTTTACACAACATGACTACTTCCTAGCTCAATCTAGTGAAGACATGTTATTATATTCCACATACTACTGGCGTACTATACCCACCTACATGTGATGAAATTTGTTGCATCACTAGATATTTGGTATACCTATGTTATAGCCAATCACGTCAAATGATTCTTTGATAGTACCTACTATTTTATGAGAACTCAAGGAGTGACGGATTTCAGTGATTTCATTATCTAAACCTGGTATATGCTAGGAGTATACTTCATAGATATTTTATAAAGTCACATTATCTTTTCACAAAAATTTACATTCTACATCAACGTAAGTAAGTATAACTAGGTACCTACAATAAGTTCACGTTTTGGTACCTATATCAAATATTTTAAAGCATAAATATGACCGTAATATAACAACAACTACTTTGAACCAGAGAATCAGCAGACTCCAAATTTTTTTACTGTATTCGGTAGAGTTATTCGATACAAAAAATCACCTTCCAGAACATAATCACAGAGAAAATTTTATCACATCGAAGGAATTGCAGATTTTTTTCTTCACCCTTGTCTCTACCCAAATGAATTCGTTGTCAATAAATCTTTGGCAAAACAATTACAGCGGCTCTTGTACGACTTCCCTCTCTCTCTCTCTGCCAGAAAACCCACAAGTATTTTAGACAAACTAATGGATCTTCCATAGATTCTCGGAAGAGTTGATCATTATATATTCTGTCTGCAAAAACACTATCGAAAAGGATTTAATAGGTATACGAGGGTACAAAGATGATTATCTTGAATAAAAAACTACTAGACTTATTACTTATTTATCTTCTTCATAGAAATACGTTTGGGCATTTAATGTTTGACCACGCAAGAATTACCTACTCATGAAGGTGATTTTTTATTACGAAAATTACGGTCCAGCTGAATGCTTTTGTAAGTTATCATCGGACTTGCTACATTATTCCTCAATGAAAATTCACGTGATATTTTTATTCTTAGTAATATCCTGAAACTTTTCTTTTCTAGTCCATTTCTTCAAATAAAACAATTGGCCTGTCAGGTTTTAAAAATAACTCATTTAATAAATATGTATCGGTAATAAGATAGGATACAGAGTTGATTTTGTTCCCTCTCGTACCTAATTCATTGAACGCAATATGGGCGTTTTGTGGCAACATCTTCTAAGAAGCTGGGGAGGGCGTCTTCTGGAAAACACACTGCCTAACTTGAAAGGCGGTCGTATCAAAGAGTTGCTGTAACTCGAATTCATTAATTCATATCGATCACTTTTAATAACAGCGGGCTCACCTAACATTAATCAAACACTTTGCTTACAAGAAATAATAGCACATCCGGTTGTTTAACTGAGCAATAATTGTGAATTAGATGTAACGAATAAAATTCACATTCTCAACAAATTATGGCTGGTTTACCATGAACTTTCTTTGCAGTCTTTTTATAAGAATTAAATTTTCATTGATCTTAATAATATTTTAATTCCTGATAACGCCATCATATGGAACGCCTTTTTACCTACTCTTTAATGTAAATATTTATTTGTAACATCCAAAATAACAAATCGCATAATGAAGATGAAATTTTAAATCAAACATAGACAGCGGCTGAATTTCTAAGTTTGTTTTAAAATATCTATTTGAATTCTGCGTTTGTTTAATTCTCGGGTGCACATTTAGCACTTTATTTTCCTGCAAATTTGTTCAGTTTGTTTTATTAATATATTTATTATAAAATATAAGTTATGAATTTCTAAGTTTGTGCCTGTTGATGAATTTCGAAGTTCGTTTCAAAATGTTATTTCAATTACAAAGTTTCAGTAATATTGGTTTGCACATTTGTAAGTTTAAATTAAATCTTTGTCGATTTATCGAGTTTGTTTCATTAAAATGTTTCTGATTAAATTTATTGAATTTATAGTTTGTTTTAAAAACGAAACAAACATCGATCGGTTTCTGTCCGATTGTGCTGTGTAATAGTGGCTAGTTCCTTAGTTCACCAAATTAAAACGTTTGTTTCGTTTTCCAGACAAACTTTAAATTTCAATAAAAAATAATAAGAAAAATTTCAATGAAACTAACTCAACAAATCGACAGAGATTTAAGTTAAACTTATAAATGTGCAAACGAATATTATTGAAACTTTTTAATAGAAGTAACATTTTGAAACAAACTTCGAAATTCATCAACAGAAACAAACTTTGAAATTCATAACTTATATTTTATAATAAACATATTAATAAAACAAATTTAACAAATTTGGAGGAATATAAAGTGCTAAATGTGCACACGAAAATTAAACAAACGCGGAATTCAAATAGATATTTTAAAACAAACTTAAAAATTCAGCCGCTGTTTATGTTTGATTTAAAATTTTACCTTCATTATGCATTTTGTTACTTTGGATGTTACAAATAAATATTTACATTAAAGAGTAAAAAGGCGCTCCATACCATCATTTATTCCAGTAACGTAACGATTTGTATCTCTATATCTATCGCCAAACTACGAACGTAGGAATAACATCCACCCTGATAGCAGCAGGATCTCGATGAAAACGAATAACAATAACAAGGATTTACCCTTCGACCCGAAAAGTCTTGACGTTCGACCTGAAAGTCCCGAAACTCTATAACCCCATCCACGTCCGTAGACGAGCGAGCGGCAGCCATATTCATCTAAATCCCACTTGAAATTCAGCGAGCACCGCGATATAAGGGCGTTGGTATATTTATAAGTCCTCTACCTTCTCTCTATTCCCTTCCTTTTCACGCTCCTTCTTCCTTCCTGCGAACAAGGCTTCCTTCCTCGACACCGCATCACTTCCGAGAACTTTCGACGAGCCAAGATAATGCCACAAAATTAATGACGTCTCTTACGCATCTGCGATGAGGACAGGATTTATGAACTACGGCCACCCCCCGCTAAAATATGGCAGAAATAAATAATTGAAGAAAAATAGCAGATAGGATATGTTCTTTTAGCACTTTCTTTGGAAATTTCTTACAAATAAATATTTTTTACAAAAAATTGGACGGACATTATTAGTTGGTGCACTGAAAAATACAAAATAATATTAATTCTATTGGGGCTGTTACTTTTCAAGTTGTGCAGTTGCAGTTAGTTTGATGGTACCAACTTTAGTAATTAGGTGCTGTTTAATTCCGAAATTAATTGCTCATATAGTTTTTTTTAAAATAGCTGCATTGCTAACTTTAGATCTAAAGCTAGCACGGTAATCTTTAAAAATCTACTTTTTTATAGAAAATCTTATTTAGAGCTTCTTATTAATTTCTTTTATAGTTTTTTAGAAAATGGCAAAGTTTGTCGCTCTCAGAACAAAAATATATAATCAATACCCCCAGTACATAAAATATCATAGTAAGTATTATTTGAGGTGATTAATATAAAAAATTCAATAAAATTAACGTATTTCATATTTTTGACCGACGAACCCCAAACGGAGGAGGTATACAATTCGACTGTGTGCTTTTTTTTTGGTTGCGCTCCTTTCATGTAGTAATCATACTCCGATTTTGATGATTTTTGATTCATTTGAAAGAGGAGGCTTGAGAAATGGTCCCTTATTCATAAAAACGGGAATCCGACATCTCCGTCCCTCCGAAAACCGCAACCGAAGGTGGTGGAAGGGGCAAATTTTCTCGAAAATTGAAAATCTGCGGTAGTATAATTAAAGATAGGACAATACCTGAAAACGTCTAATGGAACATTTTTTTCAAAAGAGTAACGGTTTTCGAGATAGAGGTATTTTAAATTCTCAAATATACCTATTTTCGCTATGTGGAGGGGGCGATTTCTGTCGAAAATTGAAAATCTGTTTGCAGTATATGAAAGACATAGTTATTTATAGCAACATTTATAAAGAACATTTTATCCTTAGAGTTACGGTTTTCGAGTTAAATCGATGTTAAAATGGTAACAACTGAAATGCTTAAGCGTATTTCTGCAGCGATGTTTTGAGATCTCAATAATAACAACTACAAGCAAAGAATATACGTGGGTAATAGGATAAGTACTATCTTCATTGGCATTAGTGAATGTTTGACGATGAAAGTGTAAAATAAATATTTTTTACCAAAAATTGGACCGACGTTATCAGTTAGTGCACTGAAAAGTATAAAATAATATTAATTCTATTGTGGCTGGTACTTGTGAAGTTGGTGCCAAAAGTTATCAATCACAACTGCAAAAGTAACAGCCCCAATAGAATTAATATTATTTTATACTTTTAAGTGCACTGACTGATAATGTCGGTCCATTTTTTGTAAAAAAATGTTATAATTAATCAAGTGCTGTATCCCGAAATTATGTGCTATAATTTCTATAAGATTTCAACCAATACAATTATATCGGTTAGAGAAATACTTACCGACGTGGTTAGTAACGAACTTATCCACCGGTAAACCTATCTTTCTGTCGTAGGACCAAATTTGGTTAGCAATCGAAAACAGTCGGGCGATAAAAAAATTACGTTTTTTCCCGTAACTTTCCCGTTTCAGAATTATTCTATTGAAAACGTTCTCAAAAAGTTGATTTTGAAAAGCAAAGCAGTCATTTTCCGAAAAACTATAAGAGCAAATAATTTCGGAATACAGCACTTAATTAGCACCTAATTAGCCCTATAAGAACTAGAAAAAAAGTTCCCAAAAAGTTGATTTTTAAAGTTTGCCCTGCTAGCTTTAGAGAGAAAAGCAGCCATTTTTGAAAAAAAAACTATAGGAGCAATTAATTTCGAAATACAGCACTTAATTAGCACTTAATTGCCCCTACAAGAACTAAAAAAGGTTTTCTAAAAGGTTGATTATTGAAGTTTGCTATGCTAGTTTTAGATCTAAAGCTAGCAAAGCAGCCATTTTTCAAAAAAACTATAATAGCAATTAATTTTGGAATACAACAATTATTTAGCACTTAATTAGCTCTATACAAGCACCAAATAAAATTGTCTGAGAAAAGTTGAATTTTAAAAGCAACGCAGTCATTTTCCGAAAAACTATAAGAGCAATTAATTTCGGAATACAGCACTTAATTAGGACTTAATTACCCCTACAAGAACTGAAAAAGTTATCAAAACAGTTTTTTAAAGTTTGCTCTGCTAGCTAGCATAGTAGCCATTTTTCAAAAAACTATAAGAGCAATTAATTTCGGAATACAACAATTATTTAGCACTTAATTAGCTCTACCAGCACCAATTAAGATTTTCTCAAAAAGTTGATTTGGACGTGCGGAAATATGCATAAGTATTTTAGATGTTACCATCCTACCACCGCTGTAACTCGAACATCGTAACTCTAAGGAAAAAATGTTTATTATAAATTTTGCTACAAATAATTAGGTCTTTCATGTAATACTCACAGATTTTCAATTTATTCTGAAGTTGTGCAGTTGTTGTTAGAAGATTTTTGGCACCATCTTCAAAAGTACCAGCACCAACAGAATTAATATTATTTTGTGTTTTTCAGTGCACGATCTGCTAGTCAGTCCTAGCTTTTGTAAAAACTATTTCACATCTTACATCAATAATTAATTTGTGAACATAACGGTAATACACATATTTAACAATTTAATATTGAAAATTGGAGTAGGTTTACTATCTAAAAAAACATGCAGATAAACAGTCGAATTGTATACCTACCTACCTACGTCATCCGTTTGGTTCGTCGGTCAAACATATCGAATCGTCTACCTCCTTCGTTTCTGCGACGTCGGTCAAAAAACACAGAAACAGGCGAACTGTAGGTATAAGTCTTCCCTGTCTGGGAAGAGTTTGTCAAAAATAAATAATTACCTACATACTTACAACGTATTGGAACAGCATAATAAACACATAAGTAATTTATATATATTTATAGCTTCTGCGAAATCACTGATGTATGCAATATTGTCGAATCAATATCTAAATATGCAACACATACGATATTTCTTGGTGTCAGAATTGCAATGAAACCCATATAATTGAACGTAATAGGGGGATGTAGTAGTCACCCCTTCGGGGGGTTTATCTCGGCTTATCTCCCGTAGAGAAGGCGTATAATAATTCAATTATCGGTCTATTTATCATCACAGTAATAGTAGAGGACTGGAATAATAGAACAAGACCATTAAATGATTTATCTGGAGTAGGGTTGTCAACTCAAATCATTGTTTTTGGAGGACAGGTGCCTTAAAAATTCAGGACAATTTAGTAAAAGTTTAAGCTATTGAGCAAATTTTAATAAAATAATAATGCATGTCAATTCAAGTAACAAGTTGTATTACGTCATAGGTAAATTGGTTTCTTTGAAATTTATAACGTTGTAAAATCGTGAAATTGTCATTGATTAGAGCCAGCTGATTTACTGATGATGCATCATTGGTTATGATAATAAATTGTCACCTTCGACGTTCAATATATTTTACATAAACGAATTTGTAACAATCACAATATTGATTAACATCATCATTAAATACGAATTATAAACTACAAACGTTAGAATGGAATGAACCTTGACATGTTTGTAGACGTCAATAATAAATTGATTCGGCAACTGTGAAAAACTGCACTATCCAAACTGATAAATAATATCAAAAAAATCTTTGTATAAGTTTACGCATTCTCAGTTTCAAATTATGTTGGAAGGTTAATAAAAATGACACTAAAAAGACCCTAGTTGATGACGTAATCAAATTGCTCAATTAAACACATATGTATTTATTTCTAAGTGAAACAAACATAAGAATCCTGTTTCAAATTAATTGAATATATAAATACAAAGTATTGATTGGCAAGAACCAGATAGATGTTCAGTTGCTGAGACAATTTGTTGTGTTGTTTTAATACATTCAAATGTTCCACTATTCTAGATGGTTCAATCAATAATTAATTATTGTACTAGAATAAGAGATCTATAAGAATAATAGCGATAAAAATGATATATTGATACTAATTACTGTTAAAAATTAAAATTTATTTTTAATGAGAATAACTGATATCTATCTACACAGCTGATAATTTTCTGAAAATTAAATCTAGAAATGAACTTGCTTGCTTGCATGTAAAATTCAAAATATTCTGCCTTCATTTTTTACCGACTTCAAGAAAAGAGGAGGTATTCAATTCGCTTGTTTGTTTGCTTATATTTTTTTATGTATGGCTGTTTGCGCATTGTAATCATGCCGGGATTTTGATGATTTTTTAACTGCTTTTTTATTTTTTTGGTTCATGCGCGCCTTTTATATAGTAAACGAGCTCCGATTTTGATGATTTTTGATTCATTTGAGAGAGGAGACTTGAGAAATGGTCCCATTTTCATAAAAACGCAAATACGAAATCTCCTTCCCTCCGAAAACCTACTCTAAAATCTGAGCTGGTATAATTAAAGATAGGACAACAGGACATTTTTTCAAAATAGTTTTCGAGTTAAATTAGTGTTAAAATGGTAACATCTAGAATATTTGAGCGTATTTCCGCAGCGATATTTTGAGATCACAATAAAAACTACAAGCAAATAATATGCGTGGGTAATAGGATAAGTACTATCTTCATTGGTATTAGTGAACGTTCAACGATTTTCGTGACAAATTTTACACTCAAAAGTGTGAAATAAATATTTTTTACAAAAAATTGGACCGACGTTATTAGTTGGTGCACTGAAAAGTATAAAATAATATTAATTATATTGGTGCTGGTACTTGTGAAGTTGGTGCCAAAAGTTATCAATCTAACTGCAACTGCACAACTTCAAAAGTAACAGCACCAATAGAATTAATATTATTTTATACTTTTCAGTCCATCAACTAATAACCTCGGTTCAACTTTTTGTAAAAAATATTTTGATTCATTTGAAAGAGGAGAGTTGAGAAATGATCCCATATCTAGAAAAAGTCAAATCCGAAATCTCTTTTCCTTACAAAAACTGTCCCTAAAGGAGGGCGCAATTTTTGTCGATAATTGAAAATCTGAGACGACAGAATTAAAGATGAGACCATATATCCGGAAACGTTCATTTTTTCAAAAGAGCTACGGTTTTCGAGATGCAACAATGGTAATTAGGTATGCGTATTTTTTTAGAAAATTAAAAATATGAGACGGCCACATTAAAGAAGAGTTTATATGAAATAACATTTAAATTGGACATTTTTTAAATAAAGTTCGTATATTTCCGCTGCGATGTTTCCGAGATGTATGAATAATAACAAGTACAAGCAAATAATATACATGGGTTATACTATAAGTACTATCTTCTCTGGTATTAGTGAACTGACTAATGTTACACTCAAAAGTGTAAACTAAATATTTTTAACAAAAAATTGGACCGACTTTATTAGTTTGTGCACTGAAAAATACAAAATAATATTAATTTTATTGGTGCAGATACTTTTGAAGTTGGTGCCAAATGTTTTCTATTGAACTATAATTATTCCACAACTTCAAAATAAAATAATTAATATTCTATGTTTATATATGTTTTTAATTGTGTCTAAGTTCTAAGACCCTTAAAATAGATACAGCATAAACAGAAGTCGCCATTTTCTACCGGGAAGTTTATAAAAATCTAAATACCTGTTGGAAACATTGAAAAATACAAATTATGAATTGTAACCAACTTCTCATACAAACGTCATTTCGGTATTTTTACTTAATAATAGCAGGAAGAGCATTAGAGGATGGTAAATAGTAATGCATAAGCTGTAGAATTTATTGACATCTGATATAGAGTGACCATCATTACGATACAGTGGAGTGGAGAAATATATAAGAACCTGACTGACCATCGGGATCCATTCTTCTCCCTAATCACCACAGTCGTTACGGATTCAATTCGTTTTTGGCATCGATAGAGATTTACCCGTTCCGTCGGACCTTATCTTTAGGTCCTTTGGAATTGCACGATTCCACTCCCTAAATAGAAATGGTTCCTGTGAGGATTGAAAATCGCGTGTATTTTATGCAATTTTTTTTTCTGTCCTTCAACACGTTTGTCTGTTTCATTTTTATGACTTAAACTTGATAAGTACAATTTAAATTATGTCTCAAAAATGATAAATCTTGTACTAAGAAATTCTTTTTAAATCTTATGAAAATGATAGTTAGATCACATATCTGGAGGGAGCCACTTTTACGAATGACCACTTTCCGGATATTTTGGTAGCTTTGATTCCGCCATCTCGGATTTTTAAAACGCGCACACGAACCAAAAAAAAGCTGGCCGTCGAATTGTAGAATTGTATACATCCTCCGTTCGGGGTTCGTCGGTCAAAAATATAAAAGGTACATTAATTGTTTTATTGAAAATATATTATAAGTAGGTACAATATTTCTATTTAAAATACTTGTTTATAAACAACATTTTTCATTTTGTTATCCGAGGTATACCTATATGTATATCTACTTTTTTCGAAGTCGAGTGCAAGCTACGTATAGTCACATTGTTTATCTATACTGTGTGTATAGTTCGGGACACAATATAAATATACCCAGTAGTCCAGATCAACGGCGGTCGTCTTAGATGATAATTTCGGAGCATCATTTTTTGAGATCGTTTGTTTGTCGAAGGCGACACCGCGATTTCGTGTCTCCCGTTTAAGGTACGGGAGATACGGCGGCAAAGGTGGGTCACATCAAGGAATGGTTTGAGTTGGACTACTGAGTTTTTCTATACTGTGGTTGGAAATCTCGAGAGCGGCTGCTGACAAAGAGTGCGATGCATGTGCTCACTAGGATGCCGACAAATGATTTCGAGAAAAGTCCAGTGGCGGCTGGTGTGATCAAAGACCAGAGGCGGCTAGAAAGATCTGGAGAGTCTTTTTCGGGTATATTTTTGAGAGAATTGTCGGCATGAGGGAGAGTATAAAAGACAGTGTGCAATAAGTTCAATAGAAGAGTCAGAGTAAGCTACTAAAAATATTCAATAGTAAAGTAAATTTGTAATTTTTATTATTCTACTTTCGAGTGTAAATAAAGTTTATTAAATAATTGTAAATTAGTCTCACTTATCTGCGAATCCGCATACGCAACAATATGAATTCTATTGTTAATTTTGAAGTTTTGCAATTGTAGTTATATAGAAGACTCTTGGCAAACTTCACAAGTACAAGCACCAAAAGAATTAATATTATTTTGTATTTTTCAGGGCACCAACTAATAAAGTCGGTCCAGTTTTTGGTAAAAAATATTTATAGAACTTATTATTATTTATAGTATTCTTGATCATTTTGAAATTTTTCTATCAATATTATTTATTTAATTAATAAAAAATGTTGCAAGTTCAATGTGTGTCCAATATAAATTTAATATTTGAAATAGTATTGATGCACAGAATATCACTGTATAACCATTCAGTATGCTATGTTCACTCTTTTATTAAGAAAAAATCTTGAATCAGAATAATGCAAACGAAGGAAGACAATAATAGATATATTTTCCTTTAGAGTCTAGAATCTAGAATGAAACTTTGCGGGACGACACGAACTTTGCGTTCAAAGTCGTCGAGCATAATCTGGCGATTCGAGGGATGTAAGGGGCACAGGTAATCAAGAAAACAATATCGCGGCACCCGCTGAGCTGCATAATCGGGCCCACGGGGGCGGTGGCAAGGGGGCAGGATAAGCTTGGCTCCAGCAGCGGGATTATCCGCGGCAAGGGCGGACGAGCGACACACATTAGCTCCGACTAAGTTATTTATAGCGGCATAATTAAGTTTCCGAGTATCATTCTGAAGAGGCCATTTGCACGGAGCGATCATATGATAATATTAAGCGACGGCTTAGCTGATTGTTTACTGTGGTGGGAATATTTTTTTCGGTTAAGGTATAGCTAAACGAAGTTTGTTGGCAGGTATATTAGTACTGTCAAAGATAATGGAACTGTGATTACCTGTTTTAGATGTCAAGTATTTCATTTTTCCATCGTAGCAGAATAATAACAGAAAAAACATCCTTGTTTTGTTGTAAGTCAATGTTAATGTACTTATAACTTTAAATGTTCCTTTCTCATCGGAGAGTAGGCACTTGATGATGCTTGATCAGTATTAACAAGTGGTTAGAATTGAAGAGATCCTATTCTGAAACATTTAAATCGGACAATGAAATAAAAATCAATGTAATTCAAGTTTTTCTGAAATAGAGTACTAGGAGGGTACAAGATTTTTTGTGTTAGATATATTTTCAAAAATATGTCCACCACCAAACACCAAATTGCTTATCTGTCGTCTTGTAAGATTTAAGTTTACAAAAAATTAAATCGTCATTCACAGAATTTTCTGCGGAATTGCTAAATTCTACACAAACGTTACATGAATGACGATTCAAAAGATTCTTTATGAGATAACCTGTGATAAAAACTAGGGCGTTTCCTTCGGGACATTTTATATTTCCATAGTCGCTTGTGAAAACTTTTAAAGGAGTAAATTTTGGAGAAGCAGTCTAGAACAATCATTATCTGAACAATACGCATCCATTTCACAATATTTATCGAGTTTTTGTTAAGTTATTGAAACTCACAGACACACCATATGTTCCGAAACCGACCACAGTTCACAGCGATATGAGACAGACTGTATAAACCCAAGCCCCTAGGCCCAGCGACTCGCTGAATTCGGCGAGTCAGCGTATTTCTTAGATGTGCGTTTTGGTGAGAGTGACCCAAATTATTGTATTCTGTAAACTTTGATAATGCACTGAAAAATACAAACTAATATTCATTTTATTGGGACTGGTAGATTAAGTTAAGCTTTATAACTGTGTAACTGAAAAATTACCAGTAGATATCTATGTTTTTTCAGTGCATCAGTCAATAAATTTGGTTCTAGTTTTTAAGAAAGCTATTTTTAAATTACAAGTTGTTTTTACAATTTATATTTTGTAACGAAATTTTTAAACGAGATTTCACTTTAATTATTGCAGTTAATGAATTATGAAGTATAATGAGTCATATTAAGTATACCTAACCATATTTATGTTTACTTGAAACATCCCTGAATGTATGTTATGCTTATAATATGATTTTGGTATACTTAGAATAATTATTTTTTACAAAAAATTGGACCGACGTTATTAGTTGGCGCACTGAAAAATACCAAATAATATTAATTCTATTGGTGTTGGTACTTGTGAAGTAGTGCAGTTGCAGGTAGATTGATATCTTTTGATACCAACTTCACAAGTACCAGCACCAATAGAATTATTATTATTTTATACTTTTCAGTGCACCAACTAATAACCTCGGTCCAATTTTTTGTATAAAATATTTATTTCACACTTTTGAGTGTAAAATTAGTCACGAAAATCGTTGAACGTTCAGTAATACCTATGAAGGTAGTTCTTATTATTGAGATCACAAAACATCGCTGCGGAAATACGCATAAGTATTTTACATGTTACCATTTTACCACTGCTGTAACCCGAAAACCGTAACTCTAAGGAAAAAATGTTTATTATAAATGTAATAATTAGGTCTTTCATATAGTACACACAGATTTTAAATTTTCTAAAGAAATCGCCCTATCCATATAACAAAAATACACATATATGAGAAGTTAACATGCCTCTAACTCGAAAACCGTTACTCTTCTGAAAAATTATTCAATTTAAACGATTCCGGATATTGTCCTATCTTTAATTATACCACCTCAGATTTTCGATTTTTGAGAAAATTTGCCCCTCCACCCCTTTCGGGGTTGGTTTTTGAAGGGACGGAGATTTCTAATTTGCGTTTTTATGCATATGGGCCCATTTCTCAAGCCTCCTCTTTCAAATGAATCAAAAATCATCAAAATCGGAGCTCGTTTACTATAAGAAAACGCGCGCACGAACCAAAAAAAAGCAGATAGTGGAATTGTTTGTATACCTCATCTGTTCGGGGTTTGTAGGTCAAAAATATAAAAAATGATTATGCAGCAATGTATGAATCTTTATTACAGTTTTTGTATATCAAGCTTGCTTCTTTAATTGAATGGTAGGTAGGTATATATATACCTATATATAGCGGCAAATGAATGGAATCGGGAAAACATACGATCACCCTTATCGATAATTGCTTGCGAATGGTCAGATTATTCACTTGCCTTATCAGAGGTTCGATGCGGGGCGTACAGGGAGAAAAGTTATCCGACAGAGATGCTCCCCTGACGTCGACGCCGCGACGTCATTCCATGTTGAACTCTGCTGCAGGGAGAAGAGTTTCCATGAGAGTCGCGCGATATGTGGGTGCGATAATGTTGACACTGGTACACATTCTGATTTTTCTGGTGACACTATTTAATTACAAGTTGTGATTGGAGTGAGATCGATTTAAACACATCTTTGGTAAAGTGGCAAAAGTGTTTGTGTTGAATATCGAGAATTTGAGTTTTGCTAATTGAATACCAAATGTTTGGCAAAACATAGATACCTAAGTGATACAGTACCTAAAGTTCTCATCAAATATCTAAATTTTAAATAATCAAAACTAATATACCTCCTTAAATTACTTAAATAAATTCTTTAAATAAAGCAAAAAAAAAACTGAAATCATTATTGCATATTATTGCTAAACATAACAAAGGGAAATTAGAGTAAACTTGAAATAGGTAAATGTATAAGTTTTATTTTCTTAACCATGTGAATACATTCTTAAATTACCATTTTTAATTATTTATACTTCATTATAAAAATGTTATTTTGCTTGATTTACGCTGTTGAGCTCTTTAACTAAATGCCTACTAGATAAATATTTAAAAAAAAATGGACCGTTATTAGTTGGTGCACTGAATACTACAGAATAATATTAATTCTATTGGTACTGATAATTTTGAAGTTGAGCAGTTGTAGTTAGATGGAAAAGTTTTGACACCAACTTCAAAAGTACCAAAACTAATAGAATTAATATTATTTTGCATTTTTCAGTGCACCAACTATGTATGTTCAAAAAAGAAACGGAGTAATAAATTATGCTAATGAATTGTGTAGTGTCGTATAATCGCAGGAATAGAATAGAAATCCCTTCCTTAACATAATTTATTAGTCCGTTTCTTTTTTGAATGGACTATAAAAATTCGGTCCAATTCTTTGTGAAAAAAATATTTCATACTTTTGAGTGTATCATTAGTCATCAAAAGAAGATAATGCGTCACTCATACTTATTCAGAGATTTCAAAACATCGCGGAAATAAACATATCAGAGTGTATCGCTGCTGTAACTCGGAAACCTATATTTTTTTCAAAAATGGCCAGTTCAAATGTTGCTGGATATTATCTCTTCTTTAATTTGGTCATTTTGAATTTTTGATTTTTGAAAAAAATGCCCCTACATAGCTGAAACACATATTTCAGTCAGTAACGCGGAAACTTATGATTATTTTTTAAAATGTCAAATTTAAACGTTTCCGGATATAGAATTTTCTTTAATCCTGTCGTCTCAGATTTTCAATTTTCGGGAAAAATTACCCTCAACGCCCCCTTTGGGGGAAATTTTTGAGGGGAAGGGCATGTATAATATTTTTTGTTCAATGGGACCAATTTTCAATTCTCCAGATTCAAATGGAAAAAGTCATCAAAATCGGAGCACGTTCACTATGCACAAGGCGCGAACAACCATAAAAAAATAGAAACATGCTGAAATGAGATATTTTTCTACTCCACTATGCGGACTTACCTACTCCCTAAATACTAATTTTGTTTTTGAATCGAACAAGATACATATGCCTACTACACATTAAATTAATGTGTACCTGATACAATATTTATACCTATCATCAAGCTCCGTGAACTTGGAACCAGACTTGGAAATAAAATTAATTAAAAAGTGTACCTACTCGTAAACTACAAACGGCGTAGATGTTTGTAGTGAAATTTATTTGTTTATAGTTTTTTAAAAAACCTTGAAAATCTAAAAAAAATTATTTACTCCTACAATTTGTGATGTTTTTATGGAATTTTTCCGGGAATGTGTTAACAATCTTTTGTAGTGATAATCGTTTTTTTGTTAAAATTTTTTCAACATTATTAATTGTTTAATCAAATTCACGTCAAATAAATTTAATAAAATGTTTGTTCTTCCAGAAACTACAAACAACGTAGACGTTTGTAGTAAAATTTATTTGTTTATAGTTTTTTAAAAAACCTTGAAAATCTAAAAAAAAATATTTACTCCTACAATTTGTGATGTTTTTATGGAATTTTTCCGGGAATGTGTTAACAATCTTTTTTAGTTTTTTGTAGTGATAATCGTTTTTTTGTTAAAAATTTTTCAACATTATTAGGTAATTGTTTAATCAAATTCATGTCAAATAAATTTCATAAAATGTTTGTTCTTCCAGAAACTACAAACAACGTAGATGTTTGTAGTGAAATTAATTCATTTGTAGTTTTTGAAAAATCCTTTAAAATAAAATTAAAATATTTACTTCTACAATTTTTGCTGTTTTCATGGCATTTTTCCGTGACAATATTTTTTTGGTAATTTTTTTAGCGTTATTATTCTCTTAACTAAATTTACGTAAAATAAATTTCCAAAAAAAATTGTGGTTCCACCTGGTTACGGGAATGTGTTAAGAATCGTTTGTAGAGACTTACGAAGAAATCTAAGAGCACATATATTATTTTATGTATGTGAAAATGGCGATAGTTATTAAAGAAATGTAAGAAAAGTATATTGATAAAATAGTTTGAAAAAAAATTATTTTGTTAAATTTAATTTAAGTCAAATCTTCTGATATTTAATGATGTTAATAGAATGTGAAAACCAAATCTGTTATTGCTAAAAAATAAACTAAAAATAATTGAAAATCAAACAAATTTCACTGCAAACATCTAAGTTGTTTGTAGTTTCTGGAAGCACAAAAATTTTATTTATTTATTTGACGTAAATTTGTTTAAACGATTAATAATGTTGAGAAAATTGAAAAAACTAATGTTACTGCAAAAAACTACAAGGGATTGTTAACACATTCCCGAAAAATGCCATAAAACATAAAAAATTGTAGGAGTAAATATTTTTTTTGATTTTCAAGGTTTTTTTTGAGAAACTACAAACTAATAAATTTCACTACAAACATTTACGTCGTTTGTAGTTTCTGGAAGTACAAAAATTTTATTAAATTTATTTTATGTAAATTTGTTTAAGCGATTAATAGAGTTGAAAAAATTTAACAAAAATACTAATGTTACTACAAAAAACTACAAACGATTGTTAACACATTCCCGGAAAAATACCATAACAACATCAAAAATTGTAGGAGTAAATATTTTTTTTGGATTTGCAAGGTTTTTTTTTAAACTATTAACAAATAAATTTCTCTACATAGATCTACGTCATTTGTAGTTTACGAATATAATTTTTAATTAATTTTATTTTCAAGTCGGGTTCTAAGTTCACGGAGCTCTATCATCATCATCAATTGCTACTTATGAATGTTTGGTTAGTTTCTTATATGCAGTTGTCATAATCATTTAATATCTATAATAGCTGAATATTGAAATAGATAAAAACAAAATTTTCACATTAAACTGCGGGCTTATTTTTTTTTTAACCGGCTATCTATGAATTGAGAATATGTCCTTCCAGGTATTTTCTAGAAAATTGGGTAAGAACCAACCTATGAAATAATATAAATTGGGATCACTTTCGATATAGATCAGTATTGCAATTTCGATGCCTACCTATAGTTTAAAAAAAACTGCGTGTGTTACATCAAAGTGGTGCTCAATCATGTTAAAAGTTTAGAAGGCAGCCATGTGGAGGCTGCCCTCGGGTTGTTCTCCCGAAGAACTGTTGATGGCTGGTAGTCTGGCCATCAGATCTCACCACAAGCTGCACTCCACCAACATGATCTATAATGGTGAGTCCAAGAATCGACTTATAAGTAATGCGGAGACGTTTGAAAATTATATTTTTTTTTATTTTTCGAAATTTTAGGAAACTGTAACAAATTGTAGGTAGGAAGATAGTAGTTTAATTTATTTTTTACAGAATTTTATCAAATTCATAATTAAGATAGGTAATGCTTATTTTGAACTAAAATATTTCTTATTGTGATATGATACCTGATGTACGTGATGGGCTTTATTTACGATCCAGCGTTTTACTAATATCAATAGGTAGTTACCTACATCTTATAGTAAGTAATACACAAATCTCGAATTCTTCAGTCATGTATTATTTTAATTTTTCTACTGTCATTTCTAAAAGTTGCGACCATCAAGGTGGAAGATGAAACATTCTCATTTGAATCAAATTATCAAAGATATCGGCGAGCTTTCTGCAAGAGGAATCGTTACCCCATACTATGATTAAACAGATAGCCAATATTGAAATTTCATATCATAATCTAACCTAAGCTAACCTAACTTTTTTCCTACTCTTTCTCCGGAAGTTTACTTTTAAAAAGTTTAATTGAAATCCTTGGAACCGTTTTTGTGCACGAGAGTCATAAGCGTTGCACTTATGTTCTTGGGGTATTGCGCAACAACCATTGTGGGCTAGGTGCCCATCTTGTGCCACAGGCGGCGTTTAGAATCGACAACCTACAAAACATTGAACTTTTTCACAATAAATATTTTTTTTAATTGGACTGGCGTTATTAGTTGTACTGAAAAATACAAAATAATATTAATTCTATTGGTGCTGTTACTTATGAAGTTGTGCAGTTGCAGTTTTATTGATAACTTTTGGCACCAACTTCACAAGTACCAGCACCAATAGAATTATTATTATTTCGTATTTTTCAGTGCACCAACTAATAACGTCGGTCCATTTTTTTTTATTTTTATTTCGCACCTTTCAGTGTAACATACTTATCCTACTACCCACGTATAGGTATTATTTGCTTGTACTTGTTATTATGTGAAGATCTCAGAACATCGCTGCGGAAATATGCATACCTAAGTATTTTATATTTATCCATTTTACCACCGCTTAACTCGAAAACCGTAACTCTAACGAAAACATGTTCATTATAAATGTTGCTAAAAATATTATTGTCTTTCATGTGGTACCTAGAGATTTTCAGTATTCGGAAGAAATCACCCCTTCCCCATAGCGAAAATACACATATGTGAAATTTTAACATGAACGTAACTCGAAAGCCGTAAGAAAATACAATTTAAACGTTTCCGCATATTGTCCTTCTTGTCCATCTTTAATTCTGGCATCTCGAATTTTTGATTTTCGAGAAAATTTTACCCCTTCACCCTCTTCTGGGGCGGTTTTCGGAGGGAAGGAGATACCGGATTTGAGTTTTAACAAATATGGGACCATTTCTCAAGTATTCTCTTTCAAATGAATCAAGAATCGGAGTACGTTTACTTTATACAACGCGCGAGCAAACAAATAAAAAAACTGACAGTCGAATTGTAGGTATAACTCTTCCGTTCGGGGTTCGTCGGTCAAAAACTAGGACCGACTTCATTAGATGGTAGTCTCTTCTTTAATTTGGCCGTCTCAAATTTTCGATTTTCGTAAAAAAATACTCCCTCCACAAAGCGGAAACATATTCCAGACTTTACCATTGCTGTAACTTTAATCAAATTTTTAAATTAAAAAAATTTCCACGCCACCCCTTTTGGGGCAGTTTTTGGGGGAAGGATTTGAAGTTTGTTTGTTTCTTCTTTCAAATAAAAAGCAATCAACAAAGTCGGAGTAGGTACGTTTACCTACTATACACAAATAAAAGTACTTAGAAATGAATAGATACAAATCACCTCTGTCGTATTCTTCAAATAAAATGTATGATATATCTACGAATACATAAAAACACTATAAATAACTTTTTACATAGAAGATATATAGAAGACATTTGGTGCAGGTAAACTTCAAACGTACCAGCACCAACAGAATTAAGTAATATTGTTGTGTAGTTTTTCTCAGTCCATCAACTAATAAATTAAGGCCTAGTTTCTGGAAAAAAAGTATTTTATTTCACATTTTTCAGTGTCAACATAAAAAATAGGTTAGCAACTTTTAATAAATATGTAGGTAGGTAAGTATATGTTTCTGGAAATGGTCTCTTTTTTAATTTTGTCGTCTCAAATTTTCGAAAACAGTTCTCCCTTTGTTTAACAATACATCCAATTCTGTTTTTGGACACAACACTACATAATAAGTATGACTTATTGTGTCTCCTGTGACAATGTCTGCAAATTCACATGACCGTGTGTAACTATTTTATGTAAAATCAAATTAGCTTTTCCCTATTTACAGCGACAGACCCATACCAACTCCTGAATGCAGCCACGAGCCGATTGGTGTCGCAGGGCAGCGGCCAGATCCAACTGTGGCAGTTCCTGCTAGAGCTTCTCAACGATTCGTCGAATGCTACCTGCATCGCGTGGGAGGGCACCAATGGGGAATTCAAGCTGACAGACCCAGATGAAGTGGCTCGAAGATGGGGGGAGAGAAAGTCGAAGCCGAACATGAATTACGACAAGCTCAGCAGGGCACTAAGGTGAGATAGGTACCTATTATCATAACCTATATTTATAATAGAGAAAGAGAATCTATTGATTGGAATTGTACATAGCGCTTATTAGATAAGCTCAATAGCCAAATGTGGAAACAGTAATGAAAAAGTAAGGCAAATTTCATTAAAAAAATTGATCTATAGGAAAGTTATTCATATGTACCAACATATTTTCTGATTCGGTACAAAAATATTTTAAAAATTTGTATTCAAAATGTCAAAATTATCACCAAATAAAGTCTGTTCTACTTTTGGTTAAAAAATATTTATTATCATCAATTCGTCATTTGTTAGTCATGAGTACAATTTATTTTTGAACGACGAACCCACCAACGGAGAAGGTGTACCTACAATTGGACTTTTTTTGGTTCGTGCGCGCGGTTTATCTAGGTACCTATATAGTAAACGTACCTACTCCAATTTTGGTGATTTTTGATTCATTTGAAAGAGGAGACGAGACTTGAGGAATGGTCCCCGATTCGTAAAAACTCATATCCGAAATCTCCTTCCCAT
This sequence comes from Crioceris asparagi, assembly GCA_958507055.1. Taxonomy (NCBI): domain Eukaryota; kingdom Metazoa; phylum Arthropoda; class Insecta; order Coleoptera; family Chrysomelidae; genus Crioceris; species Crioceris asparagi. The sequence continues at coordinate 11,571,637 of OY293829.1, forward strand.
CAAAATACACTCTCGAAGGGGGTGCAGGGGTCAATTTTTAAATTGAACATTTTTTGAAAGAGTTACGGTTTTCGAGATAGAGGTATATTAAATTCTCAACAATATGTATTTTTGCTAAGTGGAGAGGGCGATTTCTTTCGAAAATTGAAAATCTGTGGGCTCTACATGAAAGACATAATTAGTTATTTGTCGCAAAATTTATAATGAACATCTTTTCCTAGAGTTACGGGCGTATGCAGCGATGTTTTGAGATCACAATACTAACAACACTACAAGCAAAGAATATAGGTACGTGGGTAATAAGGTAGTTGAGGTATATATGGCCCACCTAAGAACACATCAATGTTTTATTATTATATTTTGACAAATAATGAGAACTAATACATGTAACATTTTAACATAATGTTTATTATTAAATTTAACTAAAACATTTTATTCTCTAGTTATATTTGGTCGTAATATAAAATAAAATTATAATAATTGCAAATGGCCATATTACCCGACTAGCAGGTTAATATGGTCCACATAAAAACAAATGAATATTAGGCGCATTTTTGGCATATAAAAGTACCATCATCGTCTTCTGTGAGGCCTACACACTCCTCATGATAGTACAAGGCAGAAAGAGCAAAGACGCATATCCAGCTGTCTGTCGGTCTTGCAAATGGAGCAGTACCTACCACCACTCTTCTTGCGGTCTTGAAGTTGAAGGTTCCATTGTATTTTGCGGCTAATTTTGAAACAGATCTTTTGTCACCTTTTGCGCTCTGTAGTTAATAGCCTTCTTACGGTTAGTTTTGTTAGCATTTAACTGTTTCTGGTTTTTGCCATCAGGCGTAGGTAAAACTACCTTGAACGAATTATCCAGATGTTCTTTAGTTTTGAGTGGCATATGGTTGACGTAAGAGGAAAGTGGGATATTGTCATCCGATGGAAAATCATCCATATCATTATCTTCAGAAAGCACTTTTTGCACGACTGTCATTTGTTATTGAGGTTTCAGATAGGTAAGGATTGAAGGGGCATAGGCAGAATCAGGTAAAATCGACATATCGAATGGATATATCCCCGTTGCTCTAAATCCACTACACAAATTTTCTGGAGTCATACACTTTGGCCACAACTTCGATAAAATTATATTGAATCTTGCCTTGTTTAATGATCTTTCCGGATGAACATCCTAATACTTCAGCAACTCCTGATCCCAGTGGAACTCAAAGGATTTATAAACGGCCTTGTCGAGTGGCTGAAGCTCGTGCGTCGTATTTGATGGTCAACAATATAGCGTGATACCCAAAGAGTCCGCAGCTTCAACGATTACGTAGCTTAGATGACTTAAAGCACCGTCAAAAATTAAAAGAACCTCACTTCCAATTGTATATTGTGCTAAATGTTTCAAGAATTCCACAAAAAGGTCGGTAGTCATGAAACCTTTGGGTGACATTTTTACTAATGTTCCGGGAGGTAAACTGTCCAAAAATTCAGGTTTCAAACGCTGACCTTTGAATATAACCATAGGAGGAATGGAATGTCCTAAAGCATTTCCCATATGGCCCACTTGCGGTTGATATGGCCCGGGTAATGTTACAGCAGCAGTATTCGATATATGTGAATGCAGCAACACGGTAGCGCAAGGGCTAAATCTCCCATAGAGTGTATGTTTTGTGGTTAATGTTAAGCTGCACTTTCATGCTGTGCTGCCAGATTTGATTCAATTTCAGTTGTAATAGGTCAATTTACAATGGGCCATATAATCCCCTGGGCCATATATACCTCAACTACCTTAGGATAAGTAGATACTACCTTCACTGGTGTTAGTGAACGTTCAACGATTTTCGTGACTATAATGTTACACTCAAAGTGTGAAATAAATATTTTTTACAAAAAATTGGACCGACGTTATTAGTTTATACACTGAAAAATATAAAATAATATTAAGTGTATTGGTGCCGGTACTTGTGAAGTTGGTGCCAAAAGTTGTCAATCAAACTACAACTGCACAACTTTAAAAGTAACAGCACCAATAGAATTAATATTATTTTATATTTTTCAATGCACTAACTAATAACGTCGGTCCATTTTTTTTTATTTATATAATTTGCGACCGCAAAAAATGATGCTTCAAAACTATCATATAAGGCGTCGCCGTTGAGTTGGACTAGGTAAGTACTATCTATACTGTGGTACCAATCAACTTATTCCTACCTCCTCCGTTTGGGAATTATTGGTCAAAAATGACACAAATTATAAACTATTGTATCAACTTAGCAAATAACACAGTCTTCTTCGATAGGATGGAACAAACAGGTTTTACCTGGTTAAGCCAGTCCCCTTATCTTATTTTTATCGCATCAACATTATGATTTCTAAGAAAACCAGTTAAAATATTCTCCAGTTTTATGTTCGATAAAGAATTAAAAAACAAGGTCTAAAAATATATTATTTCTAAATAAACTATTAGGTATTCATTAGAGGTGACCTTTTGTTAGTCATAAATCATTATTATTTTTGTTTTTAGCAACAAATTCAACAATATCTTTTATCATTAATATTTAAGTTTAATTAAATGTGGTAAATATCTATTTATCATATGCCACATATATTTGGTTGTAAAATTTGTCATTTATCAACATATATGTATAAGTAGATAGGTAGAGACCCTATTTAAGTAATCAGCTGTAGTTCAATCGTTGTATCACGTCATATAAGTAGGTACGTTGGTAAATTAATGTACCTAGGTAGGTAGGTACATTAATTTATCACACTTTAAATAAATATTTCTTACAAAAAAATGGACCGACGTTATTAGTTGGTGCACTGAAAAATACAAAATAATATTAATTCTTTTGGTGCTGTTACTCTTGAAGTTGTGCAGTTGCGGTTAAATTGTTAAATTGATAACTTTTGGCACCAACTTCAGAAGACCAGGACCAGCGCCAACAGAATTAATATTAATTTGTATCTTTCAGTGCACCAACTATCTAATAAAGTCGGTCCAATTTTTTGTAAGAAATATTTATTCTACACTTTTGAATATAACGTTACTCACGAAACTCGTTGAACGTTCAATAATACTAAAGAAGATAGATCATAGAAGTGTACATCATTTAGTAAATATGAGGCGAAAACCGAGTGAGCTTCGTTAACCAAGTGACGAGGGCGGTACCGTCGAAAATGAGTATTTTATAGAATAATTCAACATTCGGCTATCAGGCAACCAGAAATGGCTATACTTATGTGCAAAGACCTCTGCTTATGTGTTCCTATCGTCTCTCAACGGCAATCACCAGTCCGCTGCCCGCTAGAGAAGCTCACTCGGTTTTCGCCTCATATTTACTAAATGATGTAGGTACACTTCTATGATCTATCTTCTTTAGTATTATTGAACGTTCAACGAGTTTCGTGAGTAACGTTATATTCAAAAGTGTAGAATAAATATTTCTTACAAAAAATTGGACCGACTTTATTAGATAGTTGGTGCACTGAAAGATACAAATTAATATTAATTCTGTTGAACACTTCTATGTAGTATCTATATTCTTTGCTAATACCAATGAAGATAGTACTTATCCTATTATCCACGTATACTCTTTGCTTTTAGTTGTTATTATTGAGATCTCAAAACATCGTATTTTTGACCGACTTCCCAAAAGGAGGAGGTATACAATTCGAGTGTGTTCTTTTTTGGTTTGTGCGCGCGCTTTTAGATGTTCCCATTTTACCAACGCTGTAACTCGAAACCATAACTCTAATGAAAAAATGTTCATTATAAATGTTGCTACAAATAATTTAGTGTTTCATGTAGTACCCACAGATTTTCAATTTTCGAAAGAAATCGCCCTCGCCACTTAGCAAAAATACACATATTTGAGAATTTAAGTTGCCTCTCGAAAACCGTAACTCTTTTGAAAAAATTGTCAGCTTAAACGTTTCCGGATATTATCCTATCTTTAATTAGACCACCTCAGATTTTCGATTTTCGAGAAAATTTGCCATCTCCACCCCCTTCTTGGGCGGTTTTCGGAAGGAAGGAGATTTCGGATTTGCGTTTTTATGAATATGGGACCATTTCTCAAGCCTCCTCTTTCAAATGAATTCTATACCTCCTCCGTTCGGGGTTCGTCGGCCAAAAATGACGCCCATTAAGGTTTGCGTTTGGGATACGCGATGAGAACTTTGCACTAGATAGCGCTAATCGCTAATATTTAGTGACTCTCCGAACACATAACACACCAACGTACCTACTTGAAATAATATAACAGAACATGTGTTCAAAAATATAACCCCTCATGTTGGCAATTTCTAATCGACGCTATTGTACTGTTATGCCGCAATTTTAAATCTTGTAATATTACTTAACAGCTCCAAATTACTGTGGAATTTTGCTATGATAGAACACTTCCAAAAAGTAAATTTGTACAAAATTTCTACAATAATAACGGGCTTACAAAAAATCAAAGAAGCTTATATTTTTTCACTTATTTATTAACACTAATTTCAATTCACTAACATGTATCCACTACTATTTTCATACGTTACGCTCTAAGACCGAATTCAGCTACCTACCGAAATATTTACCCAGAAGGCAACGTGCACAAATCATAATACTCACATCGCATTCTGGGTCTTCCTTTTTATTTGATGAAAGCCTGATATCGTCCGAAATGATCAAAAAAATCTTAATCACATACCTAGGGTAGGAGCTTAGTAATCAGTGCCTTATATTTACGAATTTTCAAGAATTTAGTGAAAAATAAACACACGAAGATAAAAAAAATATTTATTCTTCCATAAAATTCTGAAAAACATAAAAAATTGCAACTCAAAAAGGAAAAAAGATAACTACATTCTGTTAAGAACTGCACTTGCGTACTCTTGTGTTCCATTACTTACAAGAGTTCGCAAACCTGTTTATAAAAGTACGCACATTATTTTGAGGATTTTTGGCGACTATCGCACCCAAATTCTCCATCCTTGTAAAACGTACAGTTTTCGTTCCACCACTGACATCTTGCACACTGAATCTAGTATTCAGACGGTGGATCTGCAAAAAAAGTCGCCACGGGATGGATACGACACCTCATCGTCGTCGTCTTTTTCGTTGCTAGTTGCTACTCTTTTTGCTTTCTTTGCATTTTTACGTTTTCTTATTTTTAATTTCTGCAAATACCTTTCTTTTGCACTTTTTCAACAGCTCTGTTGGCCTTTTGTGCAATAACTTTTGGTGGGTTGGGAAATTTTTCATAAATATTCTTCAAGTTTTCAAAAAACGTTTCTACCTGTGGTTTGTTGAAACTTATTAACCTTCCTAAAGAAAATGGTTCTTGTTGTTGGAGAGTAATTTCTTGCCTTTGGCAAAAGCATTTAACCCACGTCTTCCCAGCTTTCTTTTTTTCATTATTAAATTTATGGGCTACCCTATTAGCTTCCGCAAATTCGAAGGATATGGAAGTTAGGTTGTTCATTGTCAAACCATAGAATCTTATATCTATTTCTCAAAACATAATTATTAGCCAGTTCCCTTTCAAAAAAAAGCACATATAACGTCACAGTGAGTCAGGTATACAGTTCTAACTTCAAGACGTTTGCGTAAAGTTGCTTCCGGGATTCCTATTTCGGCTGCAATGCTCCTTATGCTTTGCTTTCTATTTAAGTGGCCTTAGACTTCAGTTTTCTGTCACTTTTCCGCTTGTAGTAACTCATTTTTCCTAAAAGTTTGTGCGAACGTATCTGATAGAATCTAGGGATACAAGAGTACGCACGTGCGTACTATTTTATTTATTTATTTTTCATAGAAATCTTCACAAAACATGAAAAGCTGATGTTGTAATACATACAAAGGCAAATATTCAAACTATTTTAGAAAAATTGCGACCTCGTCCCAATTTTCCCAATGCTCAGAACTTACAGATGACAGTCCAGCAAACAATTTTCGCGTCTAACAGAAGAATTAACGCTTGTAATGCAGATTCCTTTTTAGCGAACATAGGAACGTATTAACAGATTCTACTTAATAATCACACAACCAGATGGCGTAGTAATTTTAGAACACGTAGAACACGTACTCTTATACGGCTTCACCCTAAATATTTTTGACAAAAAAATTGGACCGACGTTATTAGTTGATGCGTTGGTGCTGTCTCTTTAGAAGTTGTTCAGTTGCTGTTAGATTGATAACTTTTGGCACCAACTTCACAAGTACCAGCACCAATAGAATTAATATTATTTTGTATTTTTCTGTGCACCAACTAATAACGTCGGTCCAATTTCTTGTAAAAAATATTTATTCATTTCACACTTTGGCTGTAACATTAGTCAGGAAAATCGCTGAGCGTTCAATAATACCAAAGAACATAGTACTTATCCTATTACCCACGTATATTCTTTGCATGTACTTGTTATTATTTAAGAGATCTCAAAACATCGCGATGGAAATACGCATAAGTATTTTAGATTTTACCATTTTACCACCGCTGTAACTCAAAAACCGTTACTCAAAGTAAAAAATGTTCATTTTAAATGTAGCTATACAAATAATCTGGTCTTTAATTGTAGTTCCCTCAGATTTTCAATTTTCAAAAGAAACTGCCCCTTCCAAGTAGCAAAAATTCACATACTTATTTGAGATTTTAACATCGCATTTTAAACGTTTAGACGTTTAGAGATATTGCCCTGTCTTTAATTATTAAGTTTCCCCCTTCATGGCCTTCGGGAATATTTTTGGAAGGGAAAGAGATTTCGTATTTGGGTTTTTACGAATATCGGACCATTTCTCAAGTCTTCTCTTTCAAATGAATCAAAAATCATCAAAATCGGAGAACGTTTACTTACTAAATAAAATACGCCCAGAAATAAAAAAAGCACAGTCGAATTTTACCTGTACCTCCAGAGAACCAATAACTCCTTCGTTTAGTGCGGGCGATGAGGTTGGATTTCGTGCAGAATAAAGGAGACAAGCGGTTAACCCAAGAATTATTATCAGCTACCTATAAGAAATATGCTATTTATTAACATGTGCTGCCATCCATTGAAAGCTAGGCCTAATCTAATAGATAGAAAGATAATTATTAAGGTTTTGAACATGATTAATTAAGGTTCTGGTAATTTAGATAGGTTTCAGCAAATCTACATTGGTATTATTGTCTGCTTTAATCTGGTGTATTCTTATAATAAACGGTATAAAACTCTGACTCTAGCTATGGCTTTATTAATATAATAGATCATAAATTTGATAAAATCATTCTTTTATTTGTAATACCTACGTAGTTTTCAAGATTCGTTCATTTATTGCAATTTTCGAATGAATATTGATGAAATAAATAATAAATAATGGTGTTCTTAGAGCCCATAAAGCGAAAAAGGTAGTTTATCAAACAGCCAATATTTTTATAAACATATCACGAGCACAGCTTACCTAACAATAAGCTGTGTCATGAGTACCTATGTTCAATCTACCTACTCCATCTCTTGGCACAACTACTTTTTTATGATCTTTGTAATTCGCCTGCAAATACTTTTTTCTTCACGCTTGCCCATGTTTGTATTTCAAGATCAATAAAAAATTATTGCTATTTTTTTCCATTTCTAAAAATGAGGCTTGCTAAAGGTAACTGTTCTCATTTTCCATGTAATTTAGAGAAATTATATCAGGATTTTTTAAATTCATTTCTAAACACCAAACATTCTTTACCCGAGTGAAACTCGTTGCTCCAGATAATTAATATTCATAGATTGTTCGTTTGCAGGTACTACTATGATAAGAATATAATGTCAAAGGTGCACGGCAAGCGTTACGCGTACAAATTCGACTTTCACGGCCTGATGACAGCATGTCAAGCCCAAGCCCAAGGCCAAACAGATGTTCTTTCCCCCTATCATAAGTATCAGCATCACCACCAGAGTGAGCTGGGAGCTGCTCTGTATCCAACTGGGCCAACAGGTGGATCACGACTTCCCAGCATCTTACCTGCCACTAGTAGCCAGCATCCGCAGACGGGATTATTCCCTCCACCGTCCTACTGGCCGTACTCCACGAGTTCATTTGATCCTCGAGGTCCCCCGCTATGATATTTTTGAAGCTCAACATACTTTAGCCACAGCTTACCTAACAATTGTTAGGTAAGCTGTGCTGCTTTAAGTCTAATTCAAAATCAGGAAACTATTCAGTCTCTTAGACTGCTGTTATAATTACTTATATCCTCAGATAGAAGAATTTCAGGTTCTTTTTGACTATGTACTTAAATAATAGATATTACTGATCTATACACCAGATACCTACTTACTTTGTTTAAAGAGTAAATCCTTGTAGCAAAGAAATGTTGAAGACAACCATAATATGAAGAGAAATAAATTTAATAAACACAATTCAGATTTTATTGAATATAGAAACAGTACACTAGTTGAAATATTTGTACATAGTCATTAATAGTTCATTTCAGTTTAAGTTTACATCATCTGTATCAGATTGTATAATAAAATTTACGTACTTGATCCAATGTATGTGTTTTAATGATACAGTTTATAAGATTTAATCGCTTCTTTGAGATGCCTGTTTGCCAGTTAACCACAGAAATTTAAAAATTATATTTCTATGCAGTTAACACACGCTAGGACGATTTTGTAAAACTTGATTTACAAATTATGTGAATGCCTATACATAGGCCAGTGTTTGTTTGAAAAGCGACATAGAAACAAAAGAGGACTTTGGTATATATAGAGTGATTATATATCTACCAATTATAAATACCATACAAATTGCAGTGTTAATTATGACTTCTGACAAAATAAAGAAAAATAAAGACGAGGGATTAATTGAAATGGTAATTTGGTTCAATCGTCCGTGTTCAAAATTCTTCGTATTTGTAATAAATATTTTTTACAAAATCTCGGACCGACGTTATTAGTTCTGTACATAGCGAAAATACACATATGCGAGATTTAAACATGAATGTAACTCGAAAAATGTAAATCTTTTTTTAAAAATCTTCAATTTAAACGTTTCCGGATATTATCCTATCTTTAATTCCGGAATCTTGAATTATCGATTTTCGAGAAAATTTGCCCCCTCCCAGTTTTCGGAGGGAAGGAGATTTCGGATTTGAGTTTTTACGAATATGGGACCATTTCTCAAGTCTCATCTTTCAAATGAATCATCAAAATCGGAGTACGTTTGCTACATACAAAGCGCGAACAAACCAAAAAAAACCAGACAGCCAAATTGTACCAATATCTCCTCCGTTCGGGGGGTTCGTCAACAAGATTGCATGTCAACTGTAGCATCCCAGTAGATTGTGTGAATTTATAAGAATATAAAATATTTTGTTTATCGTGGTCCTAATTGTAAGATTTTACTTGTAATGTGATAAGTCAAAATTTGACGAACCTGTGAACAGACTTATTGCTCTTTAATATTTGACTTTACGCGTTCTTGATTGGAATGTCTCCATTCATTCCTATTTACTCAATGATTTGTATGTATTACAGACATAATTTTGATTTACATACTTTATTTGCATCTATCTATTAATGATTTATTTCATTATTATAATAATAAAATAATTCGCCTTGAGTTAAAGTTACCTTCATGAACCCAATATACAATGTGTTTCTAAATATCGTACGCATACGCAAGAGGGTCATTCTTCAGATTATTTCCTGACTAAAAGTTTAAATAAACATAGGTCTGCAATCGCTTCTTTAGAGATCTACAGAATGGTGAAATTTCGAGGTTTTTATATTTTTGCTTTAGAGCTCCTGCTGAATATATGCAGATACAAGTTAAGATTTCAAATTCGATTCGACCTGCCAAAATGAATAAACAAAAAAGCCTACCTACAAGACCATTTTAAATTTTATCTATCGAATTACAGAAATTATCAGCGGCGCCTCGCAAATAGGTTCAGGGGGAAAAATGATGCATGACCCCTGAAAAAATATCTCCCTGTAGATTCTCACAACCCTTTGACATGCCCAACGATGAAAGCCCTACAGCCCATATTCCAAAATTTGAGCTAAATATTTTAAAAAGTGCTTGAGCTATAGAAAAAAAATCAAATTTCAAGACCCTTTATGTTTAAATATTTTTTTAGTCATGAAATAAAACAAAGACTTGCCCGTTTGCGTATTTAAATTATATTTACACCAATTATGCAATCTTTCAATAATTTATTTTACATTATTATTTTCAAATCATAATCATTTGAACCATCAATTAGTTTGAATTTTTATTACTTTTCATTCCATTCTATTTATATAATGGTAAAGAAAATTAAACTTATGTACCTTATTTCTATTTTGAATTGAAATTATGTATACCTACAATGTGCCTACAATATTAATTTCCAAGTAGCTACTTTCTAACAGATGGCGTCATAATCGTAATCAAGAACATCAAATCAAAATTTTGGGTAACGTACTTATCGTTATTCGTGAATATTCCCGCGAGTTTTCAGCTTTATTAATTTCAAGTTTATCAATTGTCATAAGAATGGGTATAGACAGTGACACTGTAAATATAAGTAATTGCCTAACTCTACAATTTGGAAATATATTTTGATTTTCCATAAAAATATAGAGTATCAAACGAATCCATTACTATATTTGCGTTTGCTATCAAATATATAAAAATCTAAGCAACTATTGAGGTACAAAGCTAAAAATCATCTCATAATCGTTCACAAAAATAGTTGTCTCATAAGAAATTCAAAAATATAAGTTGCGAAAATTTGTGCTGCCATCTAGTTTTGGTAGAATTGTCAAACAGAACCATAGTACGCATAGAAATAAAAACCGTTTAGAAAAATCAAAATAGTAACATGAAAAAATATTCTTTGGCAAAGATAACGGTGAGTCCATTAGCTTTATTTATATTGAAGATAACTAGACTCTTAATCAAGGTAAGTAGTTAGTTCTACTTAAATGGGCAATTATATTTCATATTTTAGTAAGCCAACATCCAGCATTTCCAGAGCTCATCATTATATCACAACAAAGGTAAAAGGTATTTTTTCCTATGCTGTGATTCTATACTCATTGGCTTCGAGATGAAAAATTATAGAAGAAAAGTGGAAAACCATGGAAATTATTTGAAGATTTGTAGGTTGTCCGCTAGAAGGCATTGAATTGAATACCTACTAAAAATTAAGATACCAAGATAAGAAAATCGTAATCTTGGTCATATTCTGTATTCTTTTGTTTCAATAAGTTTTCCTTTGTTCAAATAAATGGTAGGGAAGAGTGGGAACCCTGTTTTGAACAAATCTTTTATAAGTACAGTTCTGTGAAACCGAACTCAGTAACTAGTTAAGAAAAGCTGTCATCTGCCAGTAAAATAATGGTAACTTACAACCAATCTAACAATTCGTAATTAATTGAGGTCGCTAATCAATTTTTTCGTTTGTTTGTCTACGAAGTTTTCATTCGTACGATGTTACTGAACAAGTTTAATAAACAAAAAAAAAGAAAATATCATTTCTATTTTATATCAAAATCAATTTTACAACCAAAGTATTTCATCCATTTCTGATTTTTAATAAACTCTTCGTCGTGTCTCAGGGCTCTTAAGGCGACACCGAATATCCTTTGGTAGTCTTTTGGTATTGTTTCTTCGTTGTTCATGTGATATAACCATTCCAAGGCCTGAAAAAATAGTTGAATGAATTGATATAATCCATAGAATTCATTAACACATTATTGTTACTTGATTTGTGCACACGCTCCATTCATCGGTTTCCAACAAAGCTGCAAGGCTCGATGGGAACAATTCATTTGCCTTTTCCCTTGCATATTCTCGCATGAATATTGAAAATCCAGAAAATTCCACCACTGCCAATACAAAAATATCAAAATAATAACAGATTTCGCATCTGTCAGATCTATCGGCCACTTTGGCTTGTATTCGACCGATAAGCTCAAGCAGCCAAAGCGCGCATTCTGCAGAATTGTTGATATGTTGACGAAATACTTCTGCGATATCATTCAAAAAATTAACATTCCTCTTGCTGGAACACAATAAAAAATAATAATAATAATAGTTGTTGCTACTCAAAATCAAAAATATTTCCACGTACTTTTCTGCAACATAATCAATAACATCGTCTAACCAAGACAATGGGGATATCTTTGTTTTCATTGCTATGCAGCACCGCACTGCTATTAACTTATTTAATAATTCTCCATTAGTTGAACCAAGGTTTGTTATTTCTTCCAATGCTTTCTTTGGGAACGTGGCAATGCACTCAATAAGGTAGTTGAATAACTTGAAATTGATAAAAAAAATAGAAATTAAATATAAAAATTGATCAACAATAAACAATTTTTTTTTTGTTGTCGGAGTACTTACATTAGAGCTTATTTGAATACTATTGATCTTGTCACTCAATACTTGAGCTATTGTATTTTTGTTGGTCTCTTGAATGCTTTCATCTTTTAAAACGTTAGTGGTTATTGTCATAAGGTTGTTGAAAAAAATACTATTATCTGTTGCATCGTATCGATTGATAGCAAACGTGAAGGAAATATCGATAAATGGTTTTAGAATTGAAGGTTGGATACTTTTTGCTAAGTGTTTCAAGTTTCTGAATAGAGAAATTACATCATTTTCCTAAAAAAAAATACAAATTATTATATATCATAATGTAAGGACCACGGTTTAGGTGTTATCTACAAAATAGATGAAGAACGTAATGCCACGTATTAGCAATAAATATATTATGAATATACAGGGTGGGTCTCCATGAAAGACATCGATCGATTATGGGCAAACCATAAGTAGAAACAGTCTGAAAATTTGCTGACTTACTAAAGTCACTGTGGGAAATACCCTGTATATTACCACATTTTTAGATTTCTTGTACAATTTTGAAAACATTTTATGTATAATGTCCTTTACCTAACTCTAACCGTTTTTGACATATTTAAAATTTTATGTCAAAAATTAAGTTTGCTGTCCAAAACATAAAATTATCAATCTTTCCTATGAGGAAGCATTTAATATTTAATTTGGATTGATTTTCTTGTAGAAGATGTACTTTATCAGTATTTTTTATATTTTGATAAAAATTTGTAGTGATCAAAAAAGAAGCTCGAAAACTAGATCCAAAAAATGTCAAAAGTCACTTTTTTCAAATAGAAACCCCCGTTTTTTATTATTTTATTGTATTAAGCAGCAAAAAAGGGCAACTTTGTATAAGGTTGTCTATACCCAAAATTAATATTTTTCTATGTAAAAATGCTACACATCTTTGAAGTTGTGTTAGAAGTGGGCCATGATTGCATGAGAAAATAATAACAATTGTCAATAAAAGTCAAACAAGCATCAAAAAAGTCAATATAAATACTTGTCATTGGCCAAAGAACTTTGGAACTATAAAGCCTAAAGTACCCGTCTAGAAATAAACCAATTGTTAACAATGCAAATATTATGGCTGCAGATAGAGCAGTAATTTACGTAGATAAATATTAGATACGATCTAATAATGCCATATCTATGTACAACTACTATCTGTGCTTCTACGCATAACAAAAATGTATTACATAAGATCGTCACTCGTCACACTATTACAGAGCCACCTCTACAACACTCAATGGAATTAATCGTCAGGAGTGGTAAACAGGATAGTAGTTGTTTTCAACACTATCAGATCGTGTCTGCTAACGTCGGTAAAAGATAAAGAACTTGATAGACTTCCAAAAACATACCTACACCTAAAACAGTAAGCATCGTGTCCATCTCCATGGACCTTGAAACGTGGAGATGTGTAAAATTTTTGGACAATTGAGCCCAATACAGTAACTTTCTATTGGGAAATTAATAAATGATTTTTACCTGTGGGTTATCTGATACGGCCACCAATAAATTCTCGATCAATCTTCTTGCCGTGCCTGAAAGCATCACTTGATGTGAAGCAATATCGATACAATAACCCCTACACCGAGGATCATGTAGAATTTCCTGCAGAAAACACCAGTCTAGCGGCGGTAGGGGTTTACTGTATTCCACACTGAGAATGCGAAGACACTCAATGTATAGGGCGTCATGAATGCTGCCTCGCCATCCAGAAACCTTTGTCAAGAAAAAAGCATATTTCATGTAATAATATGATAAAACTGCAAATATAATAATTATCTTTACTACATATTTGGGAAAACAGTCATCTTTGGGTGAATGTGAGGCCGCCTACTGGTAAGGCGATTTGTGGCAAGTTCCAATTACAAGTCAAAAATAATTAACCAACCACTACAGTGCAAGTGAACCCATACAGCGTAAAGACTTTTTCAATTAAAACATTTAATCGAATTTATGATTATAAATTTATTAATTTATATTGGTTATACTTAATGTAGTTTCTAATATTTTGCTATTTATTAAATTTTCAGTAAAAATTGGAACTGGAAACAAACTTTGGTGCTAATTGAAAATTTTCAAATATATTGTAACGTTTAACCCTGTGCTAAACGTTGTGGGGTGAATTCACTTGCGTAATACTCAAAATGCGCAGATTGTTTCCAATAATTTATTTTCAAACACAGTACACGACCTTCTGTTGTAGTACAACTGTCACAACTTGTCACTTTGACTATCGCTACTATTACTACTATCGACGTATGTCTCCAATTGACTGATAGAGTAGACTGACTGTCCCGTGATCTTCACGACTTTATATACCTGAATCATGACATGACATTCATCGAGAATGTTCTATGATTATCTAGATGCACATAATAATGTTCTAGAGGCTTGTCAAACTGACAATACTATGACAAATTGTACCATCACATATACAGTGTGTTCCTAAATACAAAAGATTAGCCTGGCCAGGCTTAAATTATGTCATCAGTCAATGTCATATTCCTATATTGAGTTCATATATCTGTCAATTTTTGACGGCCATTTTAACCCTGGCCAGGCTAATGTTTTGAATTTTGGAACAGCTAGATAGTTTCTGGAAGGATCGAGAATAACTCTTATCAACTCTAGAAGTAAATAATGAACTATAGCAAACAAGGTAGGAGAAATAAATAGAGACTAAACAAATATTAACCGTAAGTACATGACTACCTATCCACGTTACAATATATTCTAAAAGTTCTCATAATTATCATTATTCCAAAGTATTGTATTTTATTAAAAATAATTATTGAGCTAAGTATATTCAATTTATCAATAGTTTTTGGATAAATTCGAAAAAAACATATGTCCCCCATAATAAATGATACTTTTGATTTTGAATTAAAGAATCAAGCAAATATTTGTTTCTTATCGAGAAAAATATAATTAAATGATAGAATTCTCACCCAAGTTTTTACAAACTCCCCAATGCCTCTTAGAATACTGTGTGTAGGTAAGTATCCATAATTTATGGGTTCCTTTGGCCCTTTCACTTGATAAACATACTTTAAATATGCATCAACTTCGGCAGAAATCAATTTTATGATAAAATCAGTTGCCATCGGCGAAGCACCATTGATAATTAAAAATTTTATCCAAGTTTTACCTAAATCATTAAAAATAATAAATGTTGCAGAATTTTTTCCTTACTACTTCTGAAGAAACTTGCCTGGTAGCAGGAATGTCGTCACAGCCGAATTTTGCAGTTCCATTGATTCAATATATTTCTCAGGCATTTTAGCACAAATATCCTCCAAGTTAAATTTACTTAAACTATTCAAAGCTGCCATGCTTATTCTAGGATCCCCTAGTTCAGTATATCGCCACAATTTTTCCACTACCTCACGATTCAATTCGATGAAAATCTCGACATAAGGTAATGCAGGAATTTCTTCAATCAATGAACATAAACTGCAATATAATATTATTTATATTCAAAAGGTACTTATACTCCTCAAAAACATAACATTAAAAATAACATACGATGGCATGAGATAAGCTGAAAGTATAAGAAAAAAATATGACAAGTACGAATAGGATTTCTTTCTAGAAATTTCCTAACGTAACTTAAGTATATCAAGAATCCCACAAATAATATCAGCTAGTAAGAAAACTGCAATTAATCCGGCCCAAGCTTTTGCACTTCAACACTGGTGCTATTTTATTGACGTGTTTCTGTTTCCTGTTTCTTTTTTTGCATTTTTGCTCCATCAATTCTCAAGTACATTTTACTCACCCTTCAACTACAGATACTCTCATATCATTCTCAAATTTAGGAGATAAAGTTTTCCATGTTGTGATAATATCTATTATTTCAGCTCTACACAGCACCTTAATGCCTTCGAGTGCTATGGAACTGGGTAGGGAACCATTATCGTCATTGCAATCGTTCAATATTTTCGATAGATGAGCCACCATATCTTTGCCATGTAAATGTGATCTATCACAAGAAAATTTTATTAAAAAATACTAAAACGCAATCAAAATTTAAAAAAAAACATTTTTTTGAGGTAAATTTCTGGTGATGTAAAAAGAAATAAAAATAATATTTCTAGTCCAAAGGTTAAATGTGTAGAACAGGTTCCCACCGATTTTTGACAAGTTGCGTTGGTATAATTATAGGAACACAAACCAATTAAAATTTTAGCCCGCTAAAGGTCGAGTGAATAGGGGTGCTTGGGTTGGGAAAATAAGTGTTTAGTGATATACTTTTAGTAGTATTTTGGCTAATATAAATCTAAATTAACCCGATAAATAAAAAAAAGTGGTGCAATTAGCCAAAACGGAGCCATTAAAAATTATAAAAGGGCAAGGAAAATCACCCTGCGGCTATTTATGTTGTAGATACAGTCATTGTGCGATGTTGTTGCCAAAATAACTCGTTTGTACGGACTCTGATACATTAATTCGAATTTTTAGGAATAATGTAATAAAATAACCAATGAAATATTAATAATACGCCATCAAAGTAAACAGTCCAGCAGCGTAGTGGCGCACAGGCGTAGCATATGAGTCGGAATTAGGAGAAATTCGAGGTGAAAATAGTAAACTTTAGATTTTTTTCTCGGCAATGTGAAGTGAGCGGGCTTGTGTGTTCCTAAAATATATACCTACACAACTAGCCGAACAAATGTCAAAAATCGGTGGGAACCTGTTCTACACATTGACCGTCCAAAGATAATGAATCTTAGCTTTTCATAATTTTCCGTTTTTAATTTATTGGGAATAAAAAAATAGAGGAATGTATCACAATCAATGTTTGTTCTTACTTTGTATGACAGATTTCTTTAATAACATACGCCTTGGCAACATAAAACTCCCACTTTTTCACACCAAAACAATCTTTAATTAACATATTCTCCAAATAAACATAACATTTGTTATCAATCTTCCAAGCTTCATAAACCAATGATAGACAAAGTGTGAACAAATCTGGGGAAAATTGGCTCATAACTTGCAATGTTGCCATCACTTTTGGTATATTTTCTCTGTATATCACCAGTTTTGGTAATGTTTTCAATATTTTGAATTGTAGCTCTGGTTCCGATACAGCTGATAACATGTGCAGAAGGATTGTCAATAACTTTGGAGATAATGGTGCGTTTTTCATTATGTAATCCTGTGTGATTATTAGGATATTTATGTATGTACTAGTTTTAATATCTCTGACCGTCAATATTCCACATAAAAGGTGATATATGTCACTGATAAAATGCGCTGGGAGAGCTGCTGGCTTCTCCACCAGTTCCAATAGCTGCTCTTCGGAATTTTCAAGCATCCCACAAACTTCTAGGGCCAAAGAAATGGTACGATTTGAAGCAATGATGGGGAAGAATCGCTGTAAAAATTTTTGTAGATCTTTATATTGATTACTTCCATTATCTTTCGTGGAATTAATTCGCTGAAAAATAACTTCTATTGTATCGATGCAATTATCTAGTAGTAAACATCGGTTTGCTAGCCAATGTAATAATGAAGCCTTCAATGTGGCAGATACGAATCTGTGTACGCTGTTTTTTCTCATGAGAATTTCACCTGGAATAGAAAGAAACCAGAAATAAGGGACACTAGTACTTGAAATTTGCTCATAATTTCGCTATTAAGAAAATCAAAACGTGGTAAAAAAGTGTATAATTTTATTCCACAGGGACCGTTCTAGATTTTTCGAATAACATCAGGAATTTTATCTCATGAACCAAAGAGACTTTCAAATTTGAGGATTTTTCTAAAACATTCGGAATACGATAAAAGTGTAATTCTAATGACTATTTAAATATTTATTATTATACTATTATCATCTGTTGTCATTGTCCTGAAAACGTAATATGAATTCATAGAATACTTTTTCCTAACAAGTCCTTTATATAAATAGTATCTATATTTTTGGGGTCCATTTTATTTCAATTCTACGTATTACTTGTACTCACAGATTTGTAAAAGGTCTGCTAAATAAATAGGCGATATTATATCAATTATTTGGCACAACATTAATAGAATACAATTTACTAGATTGAAAGATTCAATTCTTTGCAGTATATCCAAAAGACTAGCTATATCTTGATACATATCACATCGATTTTGAGCAAGAGTATAAAGATGAGAAACTTGTAACAATATAAGGATTTCCGCATCTAGACCCTTATTACATATCCAATAGCTAATTGCCTCATTCAAGCAATCACTTACAGCTTCAGCTCTAGTGGAACTCTGTAACTGATAAATACAAATACTTCAAATTTATTAATGAACAGTTAATAATTAACTTACCGGTAACCAACTCAGAATATTATAGATGATATTGGTATTATTGATACTAGTTTTTAGAAGAAAAAGCCAAAGCTTTTGTCGGAACAGATCTAGTGAGCTTATTTTAGTTGGATTACATAGCGAGTATAAATACACAGGTGCAAAATATTCTATAGAAAAGTACCTAAAATAAGTTGAATAAATGACAATTATGTTTATCAAAGATTAAAATGGATGCATACAGTTTCTCTTTGTTATTGTAGAAACATTTTATTCTGTTGATAATGAAGTTTGAAGCTGTAGGATGCTCTAAAAGAACTGTTACGTATGGATGTTGTGGAGCACATAAATTATAATCGTCAGTCTTTCTTTTAGACTGATGCCTCGCCTTCATATCAAGTAATAATAAATGTCCAAGTATATTAACTAGGTTGGACTGGCATCTAAAAATTTTACATAATTTATGAACAAAATAATCAGTAATTTATTTTTATACATTATTACTTTGTTATTTTGATTTTTGTAATAAAATCAGCAAAAATGTAATCATTGGAAATAATTTCATTTTCAACTAAATGTAGAATACTTCTTCCAGCCACATCACTAATTAGAAGATCGTTAGATAAGCATTTCTCTATAAGAAGTCTCAACTCTAAGCACTCGTTGGCGGTGTCATCTTTGTTTTCAATTTTTTCAATAATTTTTGAAAATACCCATGCCACTGTTGCAGGACTATTTGAATTCAATTTTCTTTCCAATTCCTCCATATTCCAATAAATCCTAGCGGTGGATGAAAATGTTAATTATACTCAGTACTCAACTTTATTCATCAAAGGAACCTAATTTGTCTCTTAATCAATAAGTTAGTGATTTTTTCACCGAACTGTATTTGGATTGATAGCAAGTGTGGGAGAATTATTTATTTCTAGATATTTTAATCTGTTTCTGTTTCCTTCAGAGTAGAGAAAAGGTACTTGTTCTCCTCACTGGGTTCCCACATCTGATAGGTAGGTTATTTACATTGACTGAAATGTTCTTAGAGAGTCTTATCTGTATATAAGGAGAGAGTGCACTAATAATAGACTAAAGATTACTAGTACTGACTATATTAATGAACTATTAACAAACAGGCTAATAATAATAATAATAAACTAAGTGAGGTTATAGTGTTAATTGACATGGCCACACACAACTCCACAAAACACGGACAACCACATAACATTATGTGCGGACAACCGTGCCACAACATTAACATAAATTGTGACATCGTTCGTAGGTCGTAGGACGTCAGACGTCAACATTACCTGCTATTTATGGTCACAGAACAATAATGGTATTATGAGATCTCTCTCTGTGTCTAATGGCCCTTGGCCCCTTGCTATAAATGTCATTTTTTCTGCATGTTGGCGTCGGCTGTTTAGAAATGAATTTCAAATTTATCACACGTCATCTTATCAATAATTTTTATGGTCGGTATCAGAGACGCCGTTATCTTCTGTCGCCACTGCAGAAAACAACCCTATTGTAATTGTCCTGCAATTTTGTTATTAATTATCTATTCAATTTACATATTGTAACTATTAGTTGTGTTCCTCTAAAAAGCAATTTTAAGATAAATACTTCTGTTCAAAAGTATTTTCCCGTAATCAGCTGTTAATTTAAATGTGTATTGACAGTTAGTGTTTTCTCCGTCTACATATGATCCCAGATCATCTGTAACAGCATACAATTCATTCATAAACTACTACTGAATAAGACTAAATTATTTCTGGTATTTCTACGTTTGCTTTTCTTAGTAGTGTCGACTCAATTTTTTTACTTTCTGAGATGGGATTATCTAGACAAGAGGTGAATTTTCGTAGATTATTAGCGAAATGTGAATTAATGAGCAAAAATAGGCAAGAAGACGATAAGATTGAAAAATATGTCGATACCTTAGAAGATATGTACAGAGAAGTTAAAAAATTGGTCGAGTAAGTAAAATACTAGTTAAAACAAAAAAACAGCATAATATTATCCAACTTATATCTATAATTCTCCAGCGATAAACCGAATCATTAAATAATTCCAGTTCCACGGAAAAACTAACTGAATATGCTAGAAGAATTAATGCCTTAAAATTGACTTTAGGTATAACATCAGCTAAGTACGAGGATGCAAAAGATCCTGAAACTATGCGAAACAATCTTCTAGGTGAGTACTAATGGAGCCATTCAGTAAAATCATAACTATCTGTTGAAATGTTTCTTTTGTAGGTTTGAGACAACGTAGTAATGTACCTAAAACCACAGACTTGGATGAAATTATTAATTACAATGAAAATGTTCAACAGAACATTACAGAACAAATGTTATTGATGACTAAGAGTCTGAGAGAGCAATCAGAGACAGCACAAAAAGTTATCAAGAAAGATACAGAGGTAGAAAGTCAACAATATGTTTTTCACTGATCATTTGTGAATATATTTTGTAGATAGTGGGTAGATCAACTGAACTGACGGATCAAAATTTCACCAAATTGACTGTTGAATCATCAAAGCTGGCTGAACATTCCAAGCGAGCTTGGAAGTGCTGGATGTGGATTATGCTTGCAGTGGTTTTAATTGTGTTTATCAGTAAGTGTTTTTCTTTATGTACCTGACGGGCCAATACGCTGATCCTTCGGCTATATCTCAGGATATGTTGATCATACAACTTTTGGAAAAAAAATCTTGATAAGAATGGACAAGAGAAATCCGTTATCTTCAAACAAAAATTGATAAAAACTTCTTTTTTCTTCTAAAATATGTCTATTATATAATAGGTCTTAAAAAAAGTAAAGAGGATTAAAATCTGATGAAATTTTGTTAAATACTTTTGTCGTATTTTTCAAAAAAAAATGGTTGGCTGGTTTTTTTATGAAGAAATGCTTACAACTTTGGTTTAACAGATTTCAATGAAATTAGCGTCACATATATAAAAATTTGTTCAGCTTTAGGTCTTATTCTAGTTTAATTATTTAAGTCCTAATTTTTCTTCAAATATTCTTGGCCACAAATTTTTACTGATGAAATATTTATCTCTAAGTTGTTAAATTAATATTTCCTGAGATGCAGCTGTATGATGTTCACGCGGTACTATACAGCTACAGCAATTAAAAAATCAACGTTTTTTTTTCAGATATGGTATTGTTTATGAAAGTAATGAGAAAGAGGTATTAATTGATTGTACTTGTTATATTTATAAAAATTAAGTTTAAAAATGTTTTTGATTAGAAATTCCAAGAGTTTCAATTGGTTTAGGTTGAAGAGTTAGATAAAATATAACTGCTTATAAAATAAATATTTTTTATTCATTATTGATTCTAATTTAACTTTTTTTAAAATTACTTATTACATGTTAAAGCTATAATATATTACAATTAAAAAAGTGAGTGATCAACCTATTCGAAAAGTGCAACTTTTTGATAACAATTCGGATTTCTTTTTACTGAAATATTTATTGAAATCCAATTGGGAGAGCAACTGTAACAAATGTTGATCACTAGCTTTTTCATGTAATTTATGTAGTATGTGCAAGAGTGATTCGATAACAATATCACAACGTTTCTGAATCAATTCCAAATCACACAGATCGGGTTCGGTGAGCTGGGGGTTCCATGTACTTGCAGCCAGGCAGAAGTCATTGCACAATTCCAACAATTTGATAATAATGTTATAAACCTGAAAATGAAACAAAAGTTTGAATTGATTTGTTCAAAAATTTCGCTACATAAATAATTTTCACTTTCAGTGACATTAGTAGGTTTTCAAATGTTATTATTACCTTACTAGGCACTTCATATTGTATTGCTGGTAACTGATAGAGCCTATGTTTATTTTTGTAACTAAACTCCTGAAAATATTAAGAAATATTAACAACCAAAAAGAATATATACTCTGTGTGTAAAAAGTGTGGCACCGGCAAATTATTTCGAAATAGGCACACATTATGAACTTCCTGTATCAAAAATGTAAGCTTAAAACAAGTATACCTGTAATTATACAGGGTGGCTCAAAAAGTCCTGGCCAACTAAAATTTTGTTTTTTTTAAACAACAAAAGAAAGAAAATTAAAATGTACTAAATGTGCACATGCACGATTTTCCAATATTTTAATTATAATAACAATTAAAAAATACAAGTTATAAATTAAATAAGTACCAACTTCACAAGAACAAAAATAAATTTAAATCGTTATTAAATTAAATGCTCAAGATTTCCCCCTCCAACTGCTTGACAATGAAGTATATGTAATAAAATCTATCAATGACATTTTGTAATATTTCATGACTAATTAATTCACATTCTTCAATAATTCATCTTCTCAATTTATTGAGACCGGCAGGTTTTGTAACATACACTCTATTTTCTGTGTGTCCCTAGAGAAAATAATAATAATAACGGTTTGTTTCCAAGAAACAAATGTTTATAACAGGGAAAGTAAAAAAATATATATAATAATAAAAAAACATAAGTATTAGAATAAATAATAATAGAGGGGCGTCAATTCCGGCGACCTAGCAGGCCATTCTATTTGACTCGTCAGTCCTATCCAGCGATTAGGAAAAGTGTTATTGAGGTAAGTTTTTACAGCTCTCCCAAAACGAGGAAGAGGCGCTCCATCCTGCTGAAACCATGTATGTCGTAAAAGTGGACCTAATGTATTTGTTCTTTCTGGCATAATTTGATTCTGCAGGACATGAAAATATATTTCTGTTATCAAATTCCCCTCTATAGAGAAAAGTCCCACTAATCTATTACCATATTTACTTTTAGAGGTCGTTGAGTATGCGTTTTTCGCATCCAATGTGGGTTCTAATCTGCCCAGTAACGACAATTATGTCTATTGACAATCCTGTTTAGCATGAATGTTGCCTCATCCGAAAAAACTTCTTGATTAAAAAAATGTTATTTTCTTCCTGATTTTATATCATTAGGTACTTCGCGAAATTCCATTTTACGATCGTAATCGTCTTCTGATAATTCTTGAACTAAAGTTATTTTTAGGGATGATATTTACTGTTTTTCTCTTTTTAATAATTCCAACCGATTTAAAACATACATTGACTTGTGCGGCAGCTTTTCTCAGCGGCAAATGTGGATAGTCAACAAAATGAAGTAGTGTCTCGTTAACTGTTTTTCACAACTAGTTGTAGATTTCGGTCTTCCCGAACGAATTCTGTCTTTGCAACATCCGGTTTCATCGAATCTTTGAACTATTATTACAACTGTAGATTTTGATATGGACTGTTGTCGGTCTGTTAAGGTTGAGTTGAAAACTTGCTTTGTTTCATTAAAAAATCCTTGTCGGTGGCAGAAACCTCTGTTCATTAGTAAAGTTACGTTCCCTTTGGCTTAGAGACATTTTCAGAATTTACAATAAAAGTTTCACAAAAAATTCTGCTTATAAGGTGCCAAAAAAAATTCCGGCACCAGCTTTTAGAAACAGAATGAATGTAATATCGTAAATCGTATGTAGGTTCTTTGATTCGATTTATTTCATAAAATAACGGGCTTAACCATATAACATGTCAAATATTAATTGTTCAGATTGTTTATTCGAATCATAAAATGCGATTTAAAAATAGTCGTTCCATTTAAAAAAACAACATTTTAGTTGGCTACGACTTTTTGTGCCACCCTGTATAATTACAGGTATCCTTATTTTGTAGATCTTTCAAAACCTTGCAACTTTTATACCGGAAGTTTTTTCATAATGTGCGTCTTTTTTTAAATAATTTACCGGTCCGGGACTTTTTAGACACTCTGTATATATCAACTTACCTCATCTGGTGTTAAAACAAATGTCTTTGCTAATAAGTTACTAATGAATTCATGATGAACTTTAATAATTTCCTCTAGTTCATAGGCATTCTCCACAGCTTTGAGTAGAACAGAAAATTGTGCTTCTATCACATCAACTTGTAAATAATACTGTAGGTTATTAACCAAAAACATTAGGTTTTGTCGAAGAGTCCAAACTCGACGATCGCTGTAAAAATAATATTTGATTTTACACTTGAAATATCTTTTCCAATACAATTTGTTTTAAAAAGCGACCATAGCACAGCACTAATTAGAGGGGATAGTTAAGTGGCCAATCAATAGGCATATGATTCACTAAGCAAAAGCATACATTAAACATGTTCTTGCACCCAACATAAACAATTCACATTCGCTTATATGGAACTTTGTCACTCCTTGGGGAATTTTATATCAACTACTAAGTCTTTCATTGGCCATTCATTCATGTTCTACCACTTTCTCGATATCTTTGAAAATGATTCTTTTTCAAGTAATTGTTAGTTGGCATCGCTTTCTAACACCCACTGTAGAGCACATGTTTTGCGGATTTGGGAGTAATCTCTGTTAGGGAAATGGTCTATCCAGTTTCACATTCCTAGTGTTTTGATTTAAGTGACAGACGGTTTCTTTTTATGTTGCAAATGTTCCTAAGGTATTTGCTGGCAAATAATTGAATTCATAGTGTAAATATTTTTGCAAGTGTTAAAATAAAATGATTTGACATATAATTAATAATTACTTGAGTTTATTTAATATGCATATTTTGGTCCTCAACAGAACGCAAATAACATTCATAGTGGAATGAGAGCTATAGGTTCCTCTACAGTTTGTCTAACAAGTGAGATTTGGTGCTATGCGTATATAATTTAATATTTCTCTTTATCTAAAAGACAGCACTGGTTGCACCAAGTCTCCAGTTTGATAAGAGTCGAATTTTACAAAAATATTGACGATTTTGTAAAGGGATTGTATTAAACATTGTACATACTCACATTTTCGTTTTTCGTGAAACATGTTCCACCCAAAGCCTGTGCAGATCTATTTGGGTTTTTTTCAGTCTCAATAGGTAACAAAATAACTTATTATACAATTCCATAACTTTCGGATGGAAAATAATATGCAGCGGCCATTTAATTTCGAAATTTAACTGAAGTTGTGACCAAGGATTACTGCCTAAAAAAGAAAATTGTAAATTTCATATATCTTCGAGATTTATATTGTCAACTATTCAGAAATTAATTCTGCAAAAACTATACTTGCGCGCACAATTGACCTTTAGATCAACCGAAAAATTAAATCAACACATGTAAAGTGGATATTAGTAGGAGTGAAATTATACTACTGATTTCTGCAATAGTTGATTTCATTAGAAGCAAAATGTATTTTATTTAAATTTTTTAGTTGAACAAGGATGGAATAGAGAAATTTGACTGAGGAACAATTTAGAAAGTGCTGGAAAAGTGTAGAGGCTGTACATGCAGGATTTAGGAAGCGAATGCGAAGCAATAAACACTCCTGTTTTTTAGCGCGGCAGGCCGTATCTTGGTCTTTGTAGAAGATGTTAAGCAGGGGCTATATAAATTAAAGAGATCGCACGTGGCACCTTATTACATCGACTGGATATTGTATATGATAAAATACACAGCACACACACTGCTAGAATCTCACAAGAAGTCAGTTTTCGGGTTTTCGACATCGGGCATGGAGACTCGACTTAATTATGATTGAAAATTTGAGGACTAAATTAAAAATATGAATTATTCATATTCTTTGCTTCAAGAAGATGAATAATTTTAAACAAATACAAATTAACTATTCAGCAGGAAAATACTTTCCAAACTATAGAAATTAGATCTATCTCATAAATGTTTTTATGCACGCAAGTGTATTGTGCATAGAAACATACACATAAAAGATAAGTGCTTACTTACGTGATGCTTTCGTATTCGTTGTCAATTCAAATTTCAAGTAGGTCTTATCGTATTCACCGTAAATTTTTCTCGCAGTTTCCAGAAAAATGAAATTCAAATTCTGCACAGCTGAATCGGAGGCGGCATCTTTCAAATGTTCCTCGGCCACAGTAATGAATTGTTGAAACAATTCACCACGCCCCAATGCATAATAATCACGTACTGAATGAAGATGTTCAATAAGATTACCTTCCTCCAACATTAGTGACCATAAATACTGAAAAATATTTAATCATGTGAAACCATTGCAATCTATGACAAAAAACAGTTATATTCACCTTACTAAGCCGTAACCTGCAATTCTCTATCGTTTGCTGAAATACACTATTATCGAATTTCTGATTCTGCAATGCCTGTATATTATTGTAATATTCGAAGTCTTTCTCTTCCCATATGTCTCTTTTATATTTTATTTGATAATAATTATCTGTACTTTTATTAGGATCATTTCTCACTATCCAGACAATACGACCCATAAAAAGTATACTTTCCGCGGTATCTTCATTCATAAACAAAGGCACCATGTTCCAGTTAATGTAAAATTTGCGTACAATTGGTGGAAGCTTTATTTTACTTCTTCTCTATATCAAGAATGAAACTAGTGAAAAATATAATCATACACATTTACTTACAAATAGAGTAAAGCTGGTATCACTGTCAGAATTTTTGCACATTTGCTCGGGATATAGAAAAGCCTCATCAGCAGTTTTTCCATCAACTATAAAAAACTCCTTGTAAATATCAACCAAATCTCCATAAATTATCCAATTGCATAAGTGCCTGTAGAAAACAGTGTTCAAAGAACGAAAGATCCTGCGGAAAACAGCAAAATTAAACTGATAATTACTCAAATACTGCCATATGTATGCTCACATGTCTGCAGCTAAAGTGAGCTGATCAATACCGCAGTCAACATATTTATGTAACTTTCCAATCAACATACACCCAGGTACTTTCTCGCGTTTTAGAACATCAATCATGGCGAGCAGTTCCTTAAAAAGTATTCTGTATCTCTCAACAGAACTCAATATAAATGTAAGAGGTAGCTGAGGATTTGATAGAAACATATTTTCCAAATTTATAATAGTTTTTCTATAATCTTTCAGAACTTCATGGAGACCATTGCAAAATGCATTAATATATTGCCCAGCTTGTACTTCGCCGTCTATCAAAATAGGATTAGGTTGAGAAATGTCAGCATTGTAAGATGAGCCTTAAAAGTTTTGATATGAGATATTGACAAAATATACAATGCCTTTAGTAAATACCAACCTGAGAGTGAGAACAAAGTAAGAGTTTTACCAAGAATTTTCTGGTTAAATGCTTCAATTCTATGGTAATCCATTGCAATTTCACCTATCATTTGAAGCAACTTGTACTCGCCAGGATGGAGAAACTCCGGCAACTCAAACTGTATACACTAGAAACCAGATTAAAATTAAAAAACAGTAATAGATAAGAAGACTTTTTTACACTTCCTCCGCTGTTAAGCTTGTCTGGATTTGGATTATTCCATAAATTAAATAGACACTCGTGAATCATTCTGAAGAAATAACTTTATTTTTTTGATTTAAATTTCAGTCAGTTAGGTAGTGCAATAAAGTTCTTTCATTCTTTCAAATTTTATAAAATAAACATGTCAAATGTCAATTAACATCCCATGGAACACAAACCAAACATTTGTGTTTTTGATATTAGTAATTAGTATGCATTTTCTGCTGTAGGCCAGAATACTGGATTTGACAGGACAGTTAACTACCTATCTATGCTTCAGATCACAGAACAAAGAAGATGCATATTAGATTAGAGGCATTTCCAGAGATGAGATATCTCCTCTGCGTAAGCTATAAGTGGCTAGAAGCGGGACTCAGTGTCATAAAGTATTCTATTAATCGATAAGATTCTATGGTAAATTGAATTGAATTTTGTCGATTAATATATGACTTAGAGTCCCGCTTGAATAGCTCGTACATACATGCACAATCTCATTTGTTCGAAAGATATGCGTAGATGAATTTTATGGCGATTTTCATCTCATATTTCTCGCTTCATGGCTGGAAGCAGAGACACCCATGGTCTAAGTTTATATAGACCATGGAGACAACCATCTGGAAGCAATCAACCTGAAGATTAAGTTCTATGATCACATGTCAATGTCAACTCAAAATTGAAATTTGACATGATGAAGTTGAAAACTGTTATGTCATAGTAGTCATGTCATAGTTATATCACGTCATAATTAGTAAACATAATTTTGTTATTCTTTAAGGCTCCACTACGTATTTAATTTCAAGTAAATAGGTTGTTAGGAGTTTATTCAGTTTGTTTCTGATAAAATTATTTTGGATATTTTCTATTAGAAATGCCAAAAGAACAAAGTTTAAGTTCATCAGATTCTGAAGTATCGCATAGAAAATCTCGCAAAGATAATAGGTCAAGACATAAAAGTGCAACGAGACGAACGAGAAGCTCAAGATCAAGTAGTCGAAAGAGATCTGAGAGTTCTCGGAAACATAAAAAATATTCGTCATTAGAAAGAAAGAAGAAATTGGAGAAACATAAAAGTTCTAAGAAAAAATCGAAACGTAATAATAGTTCCTCAAGTGACAGTGATTCCAACAGCTCTGGAAGTGATGGGAAGAATTCAGATAGTTCAATAAAGTTGTTAGAGAAGCTTACTGAAGAACGAAAAAAAAATGCCGAAGCTCAGAGGAAACGAAAAGAACTAATCAAAGCTACAGAGACAGCTGAAGAAAAACGCATCAGAAGACTTATGAAGAAGGAGGCAAAAGAGCGAAGACGAAAAGAGAGAATGGGCTGGGACAATGAGTATCTCCATTATACCAACAGCGATAATCCTTTTGGGGATGGAAATCTCTTGTCTACGTTTGTATGGAATAAAAAATTGTCCAAAGAGGGTTTGAATGGAGTGAGTCAAGAAGAATTAGAAGCCCGAAACAGGCTTAAACAAGAAGAAAACAAAAGAGAGCTAGATAAGGTCAAGAAAAGAAGAATGGAAAGAGAGTTAGAAAGACAGCAACGAGAAGAAGAGGGTCAAATGTTGCAAAGAAGTAAAGAAGCAGCACAATTCGAGGAATGGGAAAGACAGGAGGATCAATTCCATCTGGAGCAAGCTAGATTAAGATCCCATATTAGAATACAGGATGGAAGAGCGAAACCCATTGATTTACTTGCAAAATACATTAGTGCCGAAGAAGAAGTAGACGCAGTTGAGATGCACGAACCTTACACTTATCTCAATGGACTCCATATAAAAGATTTAGAAGATCTTGTCGAAGATATCAAAGTATACAAAGAATTGGAACGTGATCGCAACTTAGACTATTGGCATGATATAACTGTTATTGTCGAGGATGAACTACATAAACTAAGAAAAATCGAGAAACAAAATGACTACGAAAACGGTATTGGTAGACGTGAAGGCATTCATCAATCGGTAGCTTCGGATGTTACTTCGGTTTTCAAAGGTAAAACGACTGCTCAATTAGAGGCCCTCAAGCAACAGATTGAGACAAAAATTGGTAGTCGAGCTGATGGTGTGGATATTGGTTACTGGGAGTCTCTGCTATCACAATTGAAAGCTCATATGGCTAGAGCTCGTTTGAGAGATAGACACCAAGAAAACCTGAAACGAAAATTGGAGATGTTGAAAGCTGAACAAGCGGCTCAAATATCTGCCACCAATGATCATCAGCAACATAATATGCTTGAGGAGAATACGAATTCAGATTCAGGAAAAGTACCAGAAACTGAGAATAGAGAACTGTACGAGGGTAATGAAGATGAAGCCAACGAAATGCTCAATGAATGCTTTGACGCATATGAAACTGGTGGGTATAGTCCAAAATTCCTCAGTCCAGACGATTTGGAACCAGGAACGATAGTAGTTACCGAAGAAGATGATGTGAAACGATTGGAATTCGCCCGATTGCAAATAGGAGTTGGTGGTAATAAAGTTGAAACGTCAATTTCAAAGGAGGAACAACTACTTCAAGTCGAGGCACGAAAAGGTATGGGCGAGGATGAAGCCAGGTTCTCTGTCGAACATAGTCTTGAAGGGCAAGTGTACCTATGGTCTGACAAGTACAGACCTCGCAAGCCGCGTTATTTTAACCGCGTTCACACTGGTTTCGAATGGAACAAATACAATCAAACACATTACGATATGGATAATCCGCCCCCGAAAATTGTTCAAGGTTACAAATTCAACATTTTCTATCCTGACTTGATTGATAAATCTGCAACGCCCGAATATTTCTTAACTGCTTGCCCAGATAATAGAGAATTCGCTGTGCTGAGGTTCCATGCAGGTCCACCATATGAGGATATAGCATTTAAAATTGTGAACCGTGAATGGGAATACTCGTACAAAAGGGGTTTCCGTTGTCAATTTCACAACAATATTTTTCAATTGTGGTTCCATTTCAAAAGATATCGATACAGAAGATAAAAGATGTATAGTATTCGTATTCACAATATTCTATATTATACATATTTCAATTTGTATTATAAATTATACAATTAATAAGAATAAACGGTTTCATTTTAATTTGTTTTTTCATACATTTCAATTCAAGTTGCACCCTGTAGTTATAAGAAATTTGCTGCTTTTTTGCATGTGATTTTTACACATGAAATATTAAAAATAACCTCTGAAAGAGCGAAAATGCCTCAACCATAAATTTCAAAAATCTTTAAAGTGAACATTTCGTAAAACCTCCTAAGCGATTTGCTTCTTAGAACCGTTGAAGAGAGAGTTTTTGAAAACTGTATACATGATTGAAAGTTTTATGTGTTTTTTTTGCCTCTCAGAAATATGAAATCATTAGCTTTTTGCAAAATTCATTGCCAAATTTATTAATTGAGGCACTGAAAAAACAAAATAATTTTTCTACTGATACTGGTAATTTTTACCAAGAAAATAGCCCCAAATTGAATGAAACTATCAAAATTCTCAATGATATTCGAGATTAAAATAGAGGCTTCTTTGTGATAGTTTTTAGGTAAATTTCTTATAGAAATGTACCTACCTATTGCGATCGTTCGCACTTGAATTTCAACAAATATTCAAAGGCATGGTCTTATATGTTTATAAGTAAGTCCAAAAAACTAAAAGTTTATATATACAGGATATTACGAAATTTGTTAATACAATAGAAGTCGCATTTTTGAAGATTTCAAATATTCTATAAAAATTGAATGTACTATAGATATATCTGTACCTGGTACCTACAACTTTTATTTGAAGTATTTTCTCCTAAAATTGATAGATAAAAAAAATAAAATTAATAATTAAAAATTATTTTTAATATTGTTAACAACATGGAAGCTCAATATGAAATTAGTAATAATCGTATATTTCCTAGGTTTGGTAATTTAGACCTTATGGTTTTTAAAATTTTATTAAAAAAAGATATTTATATTCAGCCACGCAGATTCGAACCAGGATCCCGCGTCTATTATCCAGCTACCCAAGCCGATGAGCCTTCTGACTATTTAGAGGGTATCTTCTGACATTGATAAACTAATTATATGAATCACAGATCCTCAATGTAAATTGAACATATGTGGTGATAAAAATCTATTTGTTAAATAAAGCGATACTCCAGATTCATAGATGATCACAAAGGATACATAATTTTATTGATGTAGTTTGAAAATGAATTATGCAGAGGGGTTGTCTCTGGAATTTACTGGAATTATGCGAAATTTACCTTTCCGCTGGCTCATATGTTTTCTCTGCGCTGGCTACAGTGCACAGTGCCATAGATAAAGTATTTATTACAGTGCTGACAGCTGACAGTTTCCATATGGTTTCTATGGTTGTCTGTGTATGTTTCTACTGACATCATTTACTCTATGATTGACATTTTTTTGGCATATGGTTTCCAAAAGTAAATAAAGTAAACTTTGCCAACATCTGTTGTAATTTTGGATTTGGTTTATGTATTAATAATTACTCTATGTCATTCATATAACAAATTGAATGGAAACATTTCAGGGAAAATAATAAAACTTTTGCAATATAGGAATAATAGAGAACTAACGACGTTGAATGCCGATACCCTATATGTATTCAAAAAGAAAGAAAGACAGCACTCCCAGCCACCCAGACCAGATGATTGTTGCGAAAATTAAATGGTGAATGCCGTGGTTATTTATGTTGTATTTGACTACTTAGAAATACCAGTTAGAACATAAATAAGACAATTAAGGTTATTGTTTCTATCAAATAAAGTAATAATTTCATCAATGTAATATTGTTTTAGATTATATTAGAAACTGGTATTTCATAGCTTTATGGTATGTTCGTCGAGAGAAAACTATATTTACAAGAAAGAGCTATAGAGGTCTAGTTTTTGAAATATTCAAGAAAACATAAGTCAACTTTATCGGAAAATCCAGTAAGTATCTACTAAGATGTTCATTCTCTATAATCATATTAACTTTTTGTTTGGATAAATACATCTTTGTTTTTCTAGTTAGGTTAGGTTAAGTTAGACATACACCAGTTCATATAATTTTTGAGGTTCACTTTTTAAATCGACGCATTATCGTTTTATCTAAAATTTACACTTTACAACAACCTCTATGTGACCTGGGTGCCTTTGCTTTAGTTTCTCTTGAACTCGATAGAATATGAATAATATGGATTCGATGAATCCGAGTGAAAGTACCGAATAGATAATTGCAATCCTAGTAATCGAAGCAATATTTCTCGTGAATTAGTGAAATAATTTAGCTATAACTAAATTAAAATATCTATAACCTTTACCTTTGGGATAGGGTAGAACTCGTAACATAATAATATTCGTAAATTTAGTTAGGTATGTACTGAAAAATTGTGTCACGTCTCCTATACATGTTTCTTTGGTAATTTAAAGAATATATTCATATTTGTTTTTAAACAATAAGCAGCTTTAACTATTTAATACAATGGTAACTTGATTGGCAAATCCGAAATATATTTGAAGGTAGTGTTCTCTGGAAATTTATTGATGTCATTTTTCTAACAATACTCATTACTTCATTCCAAGAACATATTTGTTTTTATTTCTGTGCTGCGATCTATACGTAAAAACAGTAACATCATAAGAGCCGCAAGTTTCGTATTTTCAGTAGAACTCTATATTACACAGATTGACGGAATTTTCCAATATTTTATTGTCATCGTACTGAGGTTCCACTTTCCGTATGTAGATGGCGCTATAAATGTTGCACTGAACGATGATCGTACAAAAATCTGGGGGTTTCATAACATCATCTATATTAGTCGATCCTTCTGATTGTTCAGATGAGATATGATGTATGGGTAATTCAGAATAACTTTCTGAAGTCTGCGCCTTTTCTTGTTACGATTTGGCAGATAATCCACTTCTGATCTTATCTATTAGAAGGATCCCAGTGATTTCAATGAAATAAAATTTATTATAACATGTCATAACAATATTATATTATTGATTATATTATTAAATTTATCAATGGTAATTCTACAGCACAGGCATCTATAATTCAGAATTCCCATTAAAATTATTGTAAATAATGGAAATAAACATTATCTATCTATATTCTAAGGATGGTGATCTGTATCGTTATATTTGATTGGATTGTTGATTAGTATGTTAATATTTTTTAATGCAATTATCATCTAATGTGCGACAGCGGCCAATATCTATTAATTATTATTTACCGAATTAATTATGTGCCATAGCTAGCTGGTGCCCGCAACGGAGAAAATGAGATACCCACAAATGACCAGTGTGTATTTCAGATTCTGAGTGTTGTCATAATTTCATGTTTCCTAGCTTCGGTTGTGATTAAATATTTCTTTTTCTCAATTTTCTTATGCAAAAATCATCTGTATTCACCTCGCCGAACGTAAAAATATATGTTTTTTCTAATTCAGCAATAAGAAATGAGAGCTGATGTTTATTAAAAAATCAATAACGTCATATCTCTTTCCTGATTATTCCCTGTATATTTTAGTCTCCCCTAAGAAAAACTTAATTATAAACTAAAATTTGTTTTCTCTTCTTGGAAAGTGTTTGTGCTGAATTGCACCCAACAATTTTTCCATCCCCACTCACATACATCACCCCTTTATTTAAATGGTGATAAGAGGCCAGATTTTGTCAGTAGCTTCGTTTCGACTAGACGCTCAATTTTTTTCCATTCTTGAAAGTGGTCCCTTTAAACAGGCGTGGAATATGTTAACTGGACGATTGATAAAATTTTATAACTATTACAAACAATAAGTTTTTTTTGTTAAAGCTTCAGTTAATAACCAACAATTTTTTCGCTATTGACTACTTAAAAAAAAATCGCCCCCACTCAGTCATGACTGCTCTCCTGCTTGATTATTAATTATATTGTACTAGATATATCAAATTACGAAAACGTCATTTCAAATATTTTTCTATCCATTCCTACCTTGTTTGCAGGTCGCTATCTTATTTGGTCAAAGAATACGCAAATACTTCATGTTTTATCTTTGTCCTACACAGTTAATTAATGAGAAAAGTGTTACCGTAGAAATTACATTTCTTCTGCTAAGGATTGCAAAAATGGACCATCCGTTTTGTAGGACAATGTGGCTACTAAATTTTACAAATATGTTTCAGGCAATAGCAAAAAAACATTTAGTAATCAATTTTATTAACCTCGATATTTGGACATGTTGGGAGCTGCGGACGCTTCAGTCAGACCATCGATTTTGCAAGACAAACGGTTTTTCTTTTTAATTATGTCATTTCTCAAGATTTAACTAAAGAACTAATTGTTAGTAATAAAATTTTATCAATAGTCCAATTGACATGTTTCACGTCTGCTTAGTTTATTATTTTTCTCTAAATTGTCGATATAACGAAAGCATTCAGGTTTCTTAGACATATCCATAATAGTTTTTGTATCAAAAAAAACTCCGGGCATGGACCCACAACAGCATTCTTTACTTCATTCATTATAATTAAACTATCTTTTTTTAGTTGATTCCTTAAAGAACATTTTTTGAGCTATAAGTGAACTGAGTCAATGTTCCGTCACCTATTAGGATTTTTTTAATAAGCCAAAACTAATGGCACTTACTTGAATATAAAACCCTGAATTTTATTGCGTCAGGGTTACTCTGACCTGCAATTAAGGTAAGAAGGAGTGGCTTGAAATAGTTCCCTTAGTCGAAATTTTAGATCCGAGAGAGACTATTAACAGTCGCGAAAGCAATTAGAACTTTATACTTTATGGCATATCCCAAACATAACACTCCAATACCATAGTCACAGTCTATTATTTTAATAGACTTCTAATTTTTAAAAAGTCAATAGGCTCGACACTCAATCTCTCTCTCTCTCTCTCTGGGTTACTCTGTATATAGATTTTCATATAAGTGACAAGATTATTTATTTTGTTTTGTTGGAAATTGCAGACAAAATGAATTCCACACTACCAAATCAAGTGACCTCAATAGACGAGTACCATGTTCATCCGCCTGTTGAATTTCGTCGATTACCTTTCTTCGATCATTTGGCCTATTTGTTAAACCCGTCTTCTTTGGTACCCCAAAACAATAAGCAAATGCAAGAAGGTGATGAGCTGGTTAAGTTAGTCCATACATAGAGACTATTTGAGGTTGTTTCACATTTTAGGTACGTTTTATTTTCACTTGACTTCACAGCAAGCGACTGATGTTTTGAGCTCGCTGGAGGATCAAACAGATGATAACAGCGAAAACAACAAGAAACAAATACAGTTGAGACTCTGTGTATTAGATACATCTTGTGAGCAAGATGATTTTTTCCCACCCCAAGTTGTCGTTAAAATAAACAGTAAGCTTATACCATTAGCAGTAAGTGTTTTATAAAAAAAAAACTGTGGTGTATTTTACCATTGTGATGTCTTTATTCTTTTTAGAAGCCAATTCCAACAAATAAACCTGGTGTAGAACCTAAAAGACCACCCAGACCTGTAAATATTACACAATATGTCAAATTAAGTCCCACAGTGGCTAATACTATTACAGTTTCTTGGGCAGCTGATTATGGTAGAGGTTATGCTATTTCGGTGGCCCTAGTTCACAAGTTGACTTCCTTCGATTTGCTTCAACGTCTTAAAAATAACGGTGCTAGGAATGCGGATCACACCAGAGCCTCAAGTAAGGTCCAATTATTATTTGTATAACTCGTTTTGCTATTGAACGTTTTATTTTTATACAGTCAAAGAAAAACTGAGTAATGATGGAGACTGTGAAATAGCCACCACATCGTTGCGAGTGTCACTGATGTGTCCTTTAGGTAAAATGCGAATGATGACACCTTGCCGTGCTATCACATGTAATCATTTGCAATGTTTCGATGCTTTGCTATTTATACAAATGAATGAAAAAGATGCTACATGGCAATGTCCTATCTGTGATAAACCATCGTTATACGATAATTTGATGATTGATGGGTGAGTTTTGATTGCATTTCAATTATTAAGTACACAGTGAAATTTTCAATTTGCAGATATTTTGAAGAAGTGTTGAGCTCTCCGCTTCTGCCTTTAGAATGCCAGGAGATATTGTTAAATAAAGATGGAAGTTGGAGTGTCCAACCCCCAGAGAATATTATTTTAAGTGATAATTCCACTACTTATACCAATAACAGAACTAACGTTATACAAAGGCAAAATAATAATGGTGAGTCTAGATTTTATTTGTCGTGGAAACGTTTTTGTTTTCGATTTCAGGGAAATTTTTAACAAAAATCCAACATTCTTGTACTATCTGTCTATGATAAGACATCACTTGTCATATAGGGTTGGAACATGATTACGAAAATAAGTTGAAAAACTATCATATTACGAAGAAGTGTCACTAAAAAACTATAATTCCAATGAAAAAATAGTTATTTATTATACAAGGGAAAAATAGTTATTTATTATACAAGGGAAAAAAGTACTAGATTTTATAAAATCTAATATTTTTCCCGTGTATAATACACTATTTTTTTCTGTGACTTGAAAAACGATGATTTAACATTGAAAAAATATTACAATTCATTAAAGTCAGAAGATTATCGAAGTAAAAATTAGACAATTAGACATGCGTTGCTTAGGAAACCTTTAAAGTAATCAAATATCTGTCAGTTCAATTCTGTGTTTTGATATTTATGTATATATATATATCAATCAAAATTAAACTGACAGATATTATTTTAAAGGTTTCCTTGGCAACGCAGATCTAATTGTCGCCTACGACTTTAAAACTTCAAATTTTACTTCAATAATCTTCTGACTTATATTTTTCCAATACTAAATCATCGTTTTTCCCGTCACAGAAAAAAATAGTGTATTATACACGGGAAATATTAGATTTTCGCTCTAAGCTCGGGCTAAAATCTAGTACTTTTTCCCTTGTATAATAAATATTTTTCTGTGACAGAAAAAAAGTTTGACATTTTATCTCTGTGACTAAGTATCACTTTCTTCCCCACGGGAAAAAAGTGAGTACTTTTTTCTCGTGTAGATATATAGACATGCTGTTTCAAATTCGACTCTCACCATTGGGATCTTGGAAATTATAGGGAAATCGAAGATGATTAAATTGCGCGTTTATTTACTCAACAATACGCGGTTTAGAAATTTTGAAAATTTTGAGTAGTTGAAAAGTTGAGTAGTAAAAAAAATCCTGGCTTTATTTCTTAATGAATTTCTAAATAAATAGCACATTTTCATGGCCTCTAGTCAGCGTGACTTTTACATTCACCAGCGCTGGCATATACATGGCGTCCTTGCGTTACGATACCTATTTTTTAAATTTATGATTTTATTAGAAACGTACATTTCGGCATGATTTTATGTTATGTGAAATGATTCTTGAGTATGATATTTTTCAGAAATTGTAATTTCAGCAAACATATCTAAATCATCATCAAAGGAAAAACCCATTGAAAACGAAAACAAGTTGAGTGAGAGCAGCGTTGTGTCTTCATCTGATCCAGAAGATAATATTCCATTGGCTAAGCTAAGATTGATAGACCTTAAATCAGGCAAGTGATGGTTGATTGATTTTTTTACAAACTTCATAGTTTAAAATTTTCTCCAAGGTTGTAATTTGTTTTATGTAACATAAAGTCCACGAGTTGTCTATAATGTAGTTGGTTATTAAGCAATAAAAACACAATAACGAATTAGTATGACATGAAAGTTTGTATGCACCGCGGGTATTAACCAGAGGTCCTCAGATTTTTAAGATTGTCACCCTCCGGGCATAAACATCTACTTAATATCCCTGGTACATAGAGAACTATTTAGTTACATAAAGTGACAAAAATAATGGCTAACAATATTTGTTTTTTTCTACAGCAACTTTACCAAAAAGGGAAAAAGAAGCTAGTTCTAAAAGTGAAACTATAGAAGACGAACAAAAGGAACCAAATAAATTATTAGTTAAATGTAAGAAAACAAAGAATAGAACTAGAAGAAAACAAGCAAATGAGAGAAATAGAACATATAAGGAAACATTCAAAAATGAAAGTGCTGAGCATCGAAAAATTAGATTAGAAAAACAACGAATGAGGCAGAGAAAAAGAAGAGAGGAAGAAAACGAAGAACAGAGACGACAAAGATTAGAGTATTCTAGACAACACATTCAAATGAGAAGAAAAAAAGAGAGTGAAGAAGAAAGAAATCGTAGATTAGAATATTCTAAGCTACAAGTTCAAAAGAGAAGAAATGGAGAGAGTGAAGATGAAAGGAAACTGCGATCAACATACTCTAAACGTCAAATGCAAAAGAGAAAAAATGAAGAATCTGGAACATGGTCACAACTTGAACTTTGGAATGACATTAGTGTAATTTTAGGGTCTGAAGTAGAAAAATTACGTAAAATTAAGCAGGAGAACGGTAACGAAAGTTATGTCGAAGAAAAAAATGAAACAAACGAAGCCGATGAAGAAAATAAAAAATTAAAGGAAAGATTCAAAAATGAAAGTCCTGAGCATCGAAGAATTAGATTAGAAAAACAAAGAATGAGGCAAAGAAGAAAAAGAGAAGAAGAAAATGAAGAACAAAGACTTCGAAGATTAGAGTATGCCAAGTTGCATATTCAAAAAAGAAGAAGTGAAGAAAATGAAGAAGAGAGACGACGTAGATTGGAATATTCTAAAGTGCAAAGTCAAAAGAGAAGAGACGAAGAAAGTGAAGAAGAGAGAAAACGTAGACTGGAAGATGCGAAGCAACGACAGCAATTAAGAAGAAATAGACTGTGTCAAGATGAGAAGATACGACGATTGGCATACTCTAAACAACAAATGCAAGAGAGAATAAATGACGAGAACGGAACATGGTCACCACTTGAACTTTGGAATGACATCAGTGTAATTTTAGGGACAGAAGTTGAAAAATTACGTAAAAATAAACAACAAAACGGCAACAGTTATTGCCACGATGGACTTGAACATGAACATCAGTCAGTATCTGTGAATGATTCAACTCTCAAAATCAAACCACCGAAAGTTGAATAATTGGAAGCAATATAGATAAAATTGAAGGTATCATAAGTACAAATTCTGATGGTCAGTGTTTGCTTGATTCTGCACTAAGAGAACGTCTCAACCGAGAATGTTTAAAGCTGAACAACAACAAAGTCGATTGATTGTGAAAATTGTAGGCACTAATAAGTTTCAGAAGATATGAAAAAGCGTTAAAATGTGGATGATGATATTTTATTATTTTAGTCTATACATATAATAATAAATCTGTTGGTTTTTCCGATTTTAGGGTACAACGTGAAAAATAATTCATATATTTTGTTAAAACTGGTCGTAGTGAAAATAGCTTTTATCCTAAGTTACAGGTTACAGTTATGAAAAAATCCATCCTTGAGAAAAGCATCGTTTTACAGTAGGACTCAAAAAGCAACTACACCAATTATATTCAAAGAATTGTACCGGTTGTCAAATCCATCCATTGCTGAATAGTTAACCCACAAGCTCACAAAACAATAGGGAACTTGCCAAAAAATAAAATTTTGTAAATATAGTCAAAATCGTAAGTTATTATCATCAAAAAACCCCATAGACAAGAAAGTGTAAAAAAAATCTTTAACTGAAATACAAGGGTTTAAAATGTTTAAACGCACTGTCAATGGTTGACGTCAGACCTTGCTTTCCGGACGACACGACACCAGTTGAAAGCCCATAGCAATAAAAGTGCTATTCTTAAACGTGGTTGTAATTTAATTTTGGTGATTTGACCTCAATGTATTGATGTTATATTATTTATTTATATGTTTGTGTGGTAAATACGTAGATTAAAAATGGTTGATGGAGGTCTTACAAGGATAATCAGATAATTAACCTATATAGGTGATATGTTTATGGCTGCGTCATTCATATGTTGCCATCCGGAGTACCAGAATTGCACTTCTTATATTCTGATCATGTTAATGACCGTTTAAGTGCATCTGACGGTTTTTTAACCCTATTTCCAAGCAATCAATGATACAAAAAGGCATGAGTATATTGAGCTCGAAAATCCTTATAATAAATTTTCTACATATTTACTAACAATTGGTAAAGATTTAGAAAATAATTTAGAATCATTACCTTCACGTATGCCAATATTATCTCCTAGACGTATTAATGAATTTCCAGTTCTTAATTCTTTACAGCTAAGAACATATGTACAGAAGCTATGCTACAGTATTTTTAAAATAAATAATTCTGGATATAATATACTTACATTAAAATGATCTCCAAATACAAAAACAGCAGTGTTTTTTAGAGAAATATCCCCCACATTTCTTCTGCATGCTCATAGCCATTTGATCGGTGATTTTTATCTTCAGGTACGTGAATAAAAAAATATATTTATTCACGGTTGTACTAGTACACAGTGGCACAATGCAGTACTTATAATAAGTACTTTCCATTTCATAGAAAACAAAAATAGCTAAAATCGAATAAACAAACCCAATATCACACCAGAATAGTCAGAATAAAAAAGCAATGTGCATCAAATGGCAAATAGCAAGGAGTGACGTCACAGCAGCTTCCGCGCGTTTGGCCTCATTTGAATTAGCTTAGCGAGGATTTAAACTTTAATAATTTATTGTAAAATGAGTACTGCGATTTAAGGGCTGCTATTTGGTATATGGTGTTGTTATACATAAACACACATATTAATGTAATAAAAAAATATAGGCAAGTTCCCTATTGGGCACAGCTTAGTTTGGGTTATCGCCATAAATTATTATTAAGTTCTTACTTCACATGGGATAATAGAGGAGATGGATGTGACTCAATAAATTCGTATAGAAGCGATTAGCGCTACTAACAGTATGCGAAGACGGCAGCGCGAGTATCTTCTGGTAATTACTATGCATCCAAATTTTCATAGGAAGAACCAGTTAAACACTGATACTTCATCATCATTGCTGAGAACTTATTGTCTACAATTTCCGAACCCAACTATACCAAAAAAATTCTATCCTGATCGGAGAATTGTTGAAGGTGTGACGTACTGTTAAGAACCACCATATGTAGCTTTTTATATTGTAAATTGAGAATAGGAATATATGTTTTCGTTGCAAATGTCACAGTTCTATTTAAAATATACCGTTAGAATGTATGGGCGATTTTTCAATAAATGTATGACTGTGGATTTGTAATTATCTTATTCACATATCATATACCTATAGTATTTATCAAAGATGTTTATCTAATAATAAAAATGGTAAAAAAATCTCTTTGAAAAAAATATTTTGAACACTTGAGGCACAGACACTCTATTCCAACAATAGATTGTGTGTGCTTGAGGCAACTAAAATATGCAAATGTAGCCATCTATTGAAAATCTGAATAACTGTAATGTATTTAAGGAATTTTATAATTCGTAGAACTCTGACCACATACTGAATAGCCAACACGAATTTGAAAAATTTAAATTTTTAAATTTCTGTTGATACAGAGGGTTTGTTTTCTTTTTTGGCTCAATATTTAATGAGTTATCAGATTGTTAAATAATTAACACTGATTAGCCAACACGTCTTCAATATAGACCGCACATTCTATATATTTTTCTCATTATCAGGAATCGTTTGTGAAACACAAATATAATAATGAAATCGTTTGTGACCCTATTGTTTTAGAAAAATCAAAATGAATTTCAAAATTTTTTGGTTCAGGCAGCTAACTATACATCAGTGTTAAATCGTCAATAAATATAATTTGTGTATGTAAATAATATTAATTATATTGGTGCTGATACTTGAAGTTGGTGCCAAAAGTCTTATATCTAACTACAATTGCATAACTTCGAAAATACTATAGGTACTAGGTTCTACTTCTTTCAAATATAAAATATATTTTATGAACGATTGCATTTACTTATCTACAACATTATTATAAGGGAGGTAGTGTTCTCTGTTATAAGGGCAGAACAAAGAGTAAAAACATCTTTTTATTTTTTGGGGCAGACAACCAATAAGTTTGTTCAAGCAGAGGCTCATATCTATGGCTCAAACCGTCTTCTTAAAACTAAAATGCGCATGCTTCACCATCACGGAACACAGTTTAAAACTGGTCCAAACTACTGCTCGAACACCCTTAATATTCCCATTCAGTGATCATGTTGTGCGAAATATTCGCGGGGGAAATCCAGTAAGTAATCATGTAAAAATGGCTGAAACACCGATTCCCATGTGAATAAGATATGAATAAACTCATATAAAATCACATCGTTCAAAAAAACACTTAACTCCGGTCCTATCATTTTATTTATCTTATACTCTACGATGACGTGACGGAGGGATTTCCATACATAGGCTTTTATGGGTTGTTTCTGCTTTATATTAGGTAGAGAGAAGAAACATCAGCATCTATCTCGTCATAACGTTAAAATATTGATTAATCATATACTTATTGAACATGATGCTAACTGTTACATTAATGTTAAATAACATAGCTATGTCTGCTG
Source organism: Crioceris asparagi (assembly GCA_958507055.1). Lineage (NCBI taxonomy): Eukaryota > Metazoa > Arthropoda > Insecta > Coleoptera > Chrysomelidae > Crioceris > Crioceris asparagi. The sequence continues at coordinate 11,615,038 of OY293829.1, forward strand.
AAGATGATTAGATGATATCATCAACAACTAAACGTTATATAAAGTCAAGCCAAGAAGCTATTTAATACAGTTTAATTTTCAATGAAGATAGGAAGTACAATCAATAATTATTCAATATTATATACCTATATGATGATGATGATTTTTTTAAATGTTCCCAAAACTTTCGTATTTAAAAATATCGTCATATGATGATTTCGAAAGACAAAACACAACAAGCGTTGTGTTTAACGAAACCAATCGAAACTAGCTGAACTTTCAAACGTACCAATCAAGTATCAGAAATGTGACATTTGTTTAACACAACCTCGAAATCATCGTGAAAATGTTCTTTCTTCTTTGGATGTGTTTTGTGCTGTATCAAATTTTACTGTTTCTTGATACAGAGTGACAGATACTCGACTGACGTCTGATGTATCTAGTTACTTTAATTTTGTGAAGTGTCTTTTGCCGTTTTGGCGTTCGTGTCTTGGCAGTAAGATTTTGGATTTTCGTTGAAATAAAGTGATAAAGTGCGGCAATAATGTGCTAGTGAAATATTAAATAAAATTGACCAAACTGATATGTGAGTGTTTCAGTAGTGAAAATATTGGTGAGGCTGTAAACTTTTCGTTTAAATGGTGAATTTCGGTAGAATACCATTTGTACTTGACTTCTGGAAAAATTTTGCCGCTAGGAAATGTCCGAAAACACTGATGAATTGCGGGTATGTTTATTAGCTTACAAATATAAGGAAAATGTCTCAAATTCAATAATATTTCAGAGTATGCTAAAAACTTTTCGTGTCTCAGAGCTGCAGATGCTATTAGGTTTTGCCGGAAGAAATAAATCAGGACGAAAAACTGAGTTGCAAGATAGAGCTTTAGAGCTCTTACGAGTCAGATCTCACCCTATTCAACAGAAAATTCGTCAGCTATATAAGACAATCCAGTAAGTATTCATGTTGATACTTGTAAATCATCTTCTGATTTTCTTACATTTGTTGGTACTAGACTATTGCGTTTGGTGATACATAATTCTAATACATTCATAACGGGTGTCTCAAAATGCCCTGAAATTATAATTAAAACGTATTATTATTTGAATAAAATATATTTATATTTTTGTACACACTAGCAACATGAGGGTTCAGATAAATAGCCGTCACATCGCAGCTACATTATTTCCATAAAAAGTTCCATTCTAAACCAAAACCCTCAAAATTTATAATTAAATCTAACACATAGTTGCGAGATGGTGTGTTGTGATGTCGTAAAAACCGTCGCTGCAAAATTTTCAGCATGTTTGTAATGAATTTTCACAATTTCTATACGTTGCTCGATCTTGTGACTACTACATGAAGACAGTTATCAAAGATTGATACTCTAGCTCTAGCATTTTGTATCCGAAATTATTTTTGTGCAGTAACGCATCAGTTGAATTTCTTTTTGTGTTTATAATTTAACTATTGGAATTTGAATGTTTACTAATACCTACTAGTAAAAAAATAAACAACAATATCTAATTCTTGATCTACTTTAAATTATTTAAATCCATAAGATTTGGAATTAATTTATTTTTCTTTTTTATAGACAGAGTGGAGCACTTGCACAACCTCCAGCTAGTCAGTCACCCTCAGCAAATTCAGAAATATCTGCTACTTCTCCAAACAATATGCCACAAAATCAAGGTGGTGTGCCCCGAACTAATTCGACCCAAGTACACTCCTACGTGGTAAGTAATTTAATTTATATTTCTCAATAATTTTTAAACATAATTTTCTGATAAATAACTAATACTGCTGTATCTAAAATTAATAATCCGGGTTCGGACCTGGTGAAATTCTGCCTAGTAAATCCTAAATCCTAAATAGTGCCGTTTGGAACTGTTACCAAATAATATTGTATATAGCTTACTTCAAAATTATTATTATAAGGCAGGAGAATGTTGCTAGTTCACAATAGACCTCTTGATCGCAGTACAATGAAAACCCCTTTAGCCTACAGTCTTCGGGGTACCTATGGTATTCCAGTATAAAGAAATAGACAATTAATTACTTACATAGCTATAATTTTAAATGAACACTATACGATACCTTCATCATAGTTTTTTTAAACTTATTCGTTTCCTAACCATAAGTTATATCCATTGCTGTTGCTCATCACTCATCAGTAACTGTGAATTGTCATTCATAAAACATGGCTAAATGTACTGCACATGTGCGCCAGTAATTTTTATTCATATTAGGGAACAGTGTATTAGTTGAAATATAAATAAAATAGTAGAAATAACTTCATTTACATTCGATTAATCTTTAATTAGAACGTAATTTCACGAGCAACAAAAAAATAAATTATTTGAAGGTGATGCTAAAAGAATCGGATATTTATTTCACTTCTTATGAATTAAATATTAATCATATGTTATGAAATAACTATTTACTAAATAAATTTACAGATGGACTTAATCTACAATATACATCAAAATATTGTCGATAAATAATTCTCCCGAAATGCTTCGTGGACAGATTATCGTATTTTCGTTATTTTGCTGAATCTGGTCAACATTTTATACCATGAATATGTTCCATGTGCACACAATAATATCTGTCAGCATCTAAAAATATTTGTGTTTCCTGACCTATAGAACATAATAGTTGTTTGTTTATATCGGTTTTGCTATCAGTTTTATTATTCATCAAATTGTATTAGATTAAATTTAGCAATCTTATTTTGATAGCCCCGACAGGCACCAATTTACCCACAACAAAACATGTACAATCCATATCCACAGTATTCTACACCGCCAAATCAAGCAAACTCATTAGTGAATAATTATCCCATTCATCCGGATGTTAAATTTCGTCGATTACCTTTCTATGATATCTTAGCTGATTTGCTAAAGCCATCATCTTTAGTTCCTCAAAGCAATCAACGAATGCAAGAAGGTAATGAATTTATACAAATCGACTAAAAAAAGGATAATACTGAGAGATTGTTTTATATTTCAGGTACGTTTTATTTCCATTTAACACCCCATCAAGCTACTGACATTGCCAGCTCACGGGATATTCGACCCGGTGTTAAATTTGAATATATCAAACAAGTACAAATGAGATTCTGTCTCTTGGAGACGACTTGTGAACAGGATGATTTTTTCCCACCCCAAGTTGTCGTTAAAGTAAACAATAAGCTTATACCATTACCAGTAAGTGTGTTATAAAAAGTGCTGTGGTGTATTTTACCATCTATGATTTTTAGAACCCAATTCCAACAAATAAACCTGGTGTTGAACCTAAAAGACCACCCAGACCTGTAAATATTACACAATATGTCAAATTAAGTCCCACAGTGGCTAATACTATTACAGTTTCTTGGGCAGCTGATTATGGCAGAGGTTATGCTATTTCGGTGGCCCTAGTCCACAAGTTGACTTCGTTTGATTTACTTCAACGTCTCAAAAATAAAGGCGCTAAGAATGCTGATCACACCAGAGCTCTAAGTAAGGTCAAATTATTATATTTGTACCGCGTTTTTGCTACTGAATATTTTATCTTTATACAGTCAAAGAAAAACTGAGTGACGATGGAGACTGTGAAATAGCCACCACATCGTTGCGAGTGTCATTGATGTGTCCTTTAGGTAAAATGCGAATGACGACTCCTTGCCGTGCTATCACATGTAATCATTTGCAATGTTTCGATGCTTCGCTATTTTTGCAAATGAACGAAAGAAAACCAACATGGAACTGCCCTGTCTGTGATAAACCATCGTTGTACGATAATTTGGTGATTGATGGGTGAGTTGTTTGTTATTTGAATAATTTAGTTGTCATTAAATTGAGCAAATGGTGACTTAAATATCCCCATACAGATATTTTCAAGAAGTGTTGGGCTCTCCATTACTGCCTTCAGAGTGCAAGGAGATTCAGCTAAATAAAGATGGAACGTGGAGTGTGCAGTCGCCTGAAAAGAAAGTAGTAAAAGCGGAAAAGACAACTACTTCGACAACTATCAGTATTGATGACTCCATAGAAATTATTGGAGATGATATTGGTATGTTATTATTTTCAATTATTTTTCATCGTACTTAAATAATTTCATTACAAGATCTGAACATCCATCAGCTTCAATAGATATATAGTTTGTTTCACGAATGATGGCGATTGTGAGTAATTATTCACGAGCTACGTACATCACGCTATACTTCTCATCGCATCTCATTATCATGAAATTCTCTACTACGTTTGTCGTTCTAAGCTACGACATCAGTATTTCAAGCTTATCTCCTTCAATATCATGATAGGACGCTGCTCGTATGCTCGAAGGCAACGCAATCTTTATTTCATAGGCGTCACAAAGTCAAAGTGGCATTTCAGAGAATTCAGGTGAATAAATTTAAATTTTTTAACTCAAGCAATAAATTTGTATTTTATGTTTTTGCATTATTGTTAATAATAAATCTTCCATATTATTACTTATTTAATCAATCGATATTTTTTTCTCCCTAATTGTATGAACTTCCTTGAAGTTTATCAAAGCAGTTTCTAGATCTAGCGGTGCCATATCTCCTAATGTTTCCATTTTTTCTTTATTTCCTCCAATATACTATTGTTCTCGGTTTGATAGGCTAAATTGATGCAATTAAACAGTACCAAAGAATGTGTTTTACCGCTGCTAATAGGAGAGATCCAGTCCAATGTTCTTATAATCATAAATACCAGCTGCTACAACTCTGTTAATATTTTTCGGAAACTCTTTTCTGACCTTCTAGATGTAGCCGCTACAAAATATTTTTTAAATGAACTGATGCTAATATTTTGAGCGTTATAGATGTATTGTTTACACAATTTAATTTAAAAAAATATCTACTGAACTCATTTGGGATATTCCTAAAGTAAATCTAAAGTATAGAGAAAAAAAATCTTCAAGAATTTATTCTTTGTGATAGAAAGTTACCGTAGCGTAGATATCATTAATAAATATTTTTTACAAAAAATTGGACCGACGCTATTACTTGGTGCACTAAAAAAAAACAAATCATATTAATTCTATTGGTGCTGTCACTTTTGAAGTTGTGCAGTTGCTGTTGCTGTTAGATTCGTAACTTTTGGTATCAACTTCACAAGTACCAGGCACCAATAGAATTAGTATTATTTCGTAATTTTCAGTGCACCAACTAATAACGTCGGTCTAATTTTTTGTAAAAAAATATTTATTTCACACTTTTGATTGTAACATTAGTCACGAAAATCATTGAACGTCCTATTATCCACGTATATTCTTTATTTAACATGCGTCTTGCTCCAAAACCGTAACTCTTTTGAAAAAATTTAAACGTTTCCGGATATTGTCCTATCTTTAATTATACCACCTCAGATTTTCGAGAAAATTTGCTCCCTCCACCACCCGTCCCCTTTGGGGGCAGGTTTCGGAGGGAAGGAGATTTCGGATTTGCGTTTTTATGAATATAGGACTAAATTTCAAGCCTCCTCTTTCAAATGAATTGAAAATCATCAAAATCGGAGTAGGTTTACTATCTGGCTGAACTCTATTTCAAAATTATTTGTTTACTTTTCAGTTCTCATTGTTCTTTACTTTTCTTTCAAGTGTAATTTATTTTCTTATTTTTTGGTATCGTATGTGAGTTGATAGCTCTAAATTAGTTTCTTTAATCTTTAATTATACCACCTCAGATTTTCGATTTTCGAGAAAATTTGCTCCCTCCACCACCCGTCCCCTTTGGGGGCAGGTTTCGGAGGGAAGGAGATTTCGGATTTGCGTTTTTATGAATATAGGACTAAATTTCAAGCCTCCTCTTTCAAATGAATTGAAAATCATCAAAATCGGAGTACGTTTACTATCTGGCTGTTCCAAAATTCAAAACAGCCGTGGTTAAAATGGCCGTCGTAAATTGACAGATATATGGACTCAATATAGGAATATGACATTGACTGATGGCATGGTCAAGCTAATGTTTTGTATTTAGGAACACACTGCATATACAAAGCAGGAACAAACAAAAAAAGCAGACATTCGAATTGTTAATACATTCGTTTATTTTGTTATTTTGTAGATGTATAATTTGTTCTATAAAATTAATCTTTAATTTTATAATCTGCAGTCATTTCATCCTTCAAAATATTTGACATAAATAAAAATAATAATATGAACTTGTATTGTGATTGGTTTGGTATTTACAAGAAGTAACATCAAAATTAAATACGAAACATAACCTACAAAAGACGGCATGGACTTCTATGATGAATTGATTAGACTTATCTGTAAAACGTTACTATTCAAACTGATAAATTTCAACTTTGTGTACATTGTCTATAAATTTTCAGTGTCAAATGTTCTTGAAAGGTTACTCAAATGTCCGTAGCTCAGGACGTAGTCACATTGCTCTTTTAAATATACTACTTTTTAAATTATCAGTTTGAGTAATATTTTTACGGATTTTACTATTTGACAAAGTTGTAAATTTCCGTTATACCAATCCATCTGTGACGTAAGACAACTGATTACCTACATCCTCTATTGGATTCATTGATTATAGGATTTCATAGTCATAAATTCAATGAAGAAGAATAAGTAAAATTCTCATTTTATATTTTGATCTTTTTTCCCACTATATGATATATGAAAAATATTTTTTCTTTATTTCAGAAATTGTGACTCCAGCGAATACAGCTACATCAACATCAGCAGAAAAACCCAAAGAAAATGAAGTTAAGATCAATGAAAGCACCGTAGATCTGACGTTATCTGATTCAGATGATGATCAACCATTGGCTAAGCGAAGATTGATCAACCCAAAACCAGGCAAGTGATCTTACGATGACTTTAATTTATAATTTAATTAAGTAATGTTATGCATTGTTTTATTGTTGTGATTTTTTTTACTTTGATATTATCTCTTTTTTGTTCAAAATTACAATACTTTTTTATATATAATGACTCTCGTTTATTTCCCTCATTCCTTACAGATATGAAGTTTCTTTATTAAAAAAAGGAATTAAAAAATAATTCATTTATTTCTTGAAAAAAGCTTCGAATATTTTTATATAAACATATGTACTTACACTATTTTTGCATGAAATTTGAAATTGTTAGGAACTATTCCTGTAGCATGTAGCAAAAAATCTGTTCACTATTTTTTTTTTCTCGCGGAAAATAGATATTGACGAAAAAGTATGATTTTGGGAGTAAATAACAGTGGAGATGTAGAAAATAACTTGACTTTTTTACCATTGTTGCTTGTATTTTCAATAGTTATTTGTTATATTTTTTTTTTTATATTACACACAGCTTTATTATAAGTGCAACTAACTTCTTCATATAATTCTATATCAGTCATCGTATCGTTCCATCATTGTAGCCTTATTTTCCATATTAAACGAACCCAATAACAAGGTTTTCTTAAACATCCGTAACCTAATTTCAAAAAAGTTAGTAAATAAACAAACAGTATATTCGAAATCAACGAATTTTTAATTATTGTAATCAATAAAAGTACATTTTATAAAATGTATTTATCATAATCAATTTTAAAGTTATAAAAATAATTTTCTACCGGGAAGTTGAAACTGAACGCATTATTTCATGTGCATAGTTTTTCTATGACTGCTAAGTAGCTGTGTTCCTATTCTTTTTGTCGAAGTTTGAGCACGTTTCTCGCAAATAAATATTTCTGAAATATAAACAGTTCAAGTTTTTTGTAAAAAGGGTGGGGTGCTTGATATAAAATGTTATCAAAATTTCATTGTTCGATATTTATTTGTATAAATACAGTCATTACATAAATATAGGAAAAAGCACCCCTCGCTTTTTTTACAATTTAATTGAACTCTTTCAAAATTATTTGTTTACTTTTCAGTTCGCATTGTTTTTTACTTTTCTTTCAACTATATTTTATTTTCTTATTTTTTGGTATCGTATGTGAGTTGATAGCTCTAAATTAGTTTAATTACATTACTTTATTTTATCCTTGTGATCCTGATCAGGATACTAGGATAAAGTTATAAAATTATTGTAGTGTCATCCGTCCTTGATAATTGAAATTCAGGTGTTCATGTTCATCACTTAAAAGCATTCTTTTATCATTGGGGAAACCTATAAGATTCTGAATACGCACTTAAAATCACCAATATCTGAAAAAATTCTTATCATGAATCGGGGCTTGCAGTCTGTCTTCTGTCTTGCTATATTTTAGGTCCATTTACCATGCCCATCAAAGTTTTAGTTCACTTTCGGTTTGGATTCCAATTTTTTTCTCCTCGTTGAGAAGTGTCCTCAATTTATTGTAGGTTCATAGATAACCATAGGACGATTTATGATGTTTGCATACTAAATGTCATTTCGATTTTTTTGGATTGATTAATTTCAGACTCTACCACTGTGGCCCCTTCTCCAGCATCCGCGCGTATCACCACAACACCTGGCCCTGCATCGGTCACCAGTTCCGGTTACCCGGCCAGTCCTTCAGTGATCAATTTGGACAGTCCGTCGCCGCCACGATCGCCACCGCCTCCAGCCAGCAGCAGCAGTGGGTCTTCCGATGTGGCGCAAGTCATAATGCCTCAACAGACACAAGACCAAATGTCACCTCAGCATCAGCAGCAAAATACACCGCCGTCGTGCATGGTGGTGGCGGCCAATCAGACGAATGGTGCCGCCAAACCCACCAGTCCCACGCCATACGTTAGTCCAAATAGTATGTCCTATTTGGACATGGACAATGAGGCTAATAGTGCTGCCACAACACAAGGAGTTACCTATCTACCTACATTCTGAAGCAACATGTTTTTTTCTAAGGTTATAAGTTTCATTTTTTCAGTTATTTGGTTCTTATTTCTAATGATGTAATGTAAATAATCTCATTCTTTTTTTTGTATTTCACATCTGAAAAGGATTTTTATACTTAAAACAAAAAGCTAATGAATTGCCTTTCGGCAGTGTGTATAGAACTGTAGTTCTTAAGTTAGGTTAGATTAGAACATTACCCCGGAGCTACGAGTTTGATACTCGCTCAAAATTTGGCTCTGACTTTGGTAGGGAGTATCTCAAATAGAATATTTATTCATGTATCTATATCTATTCATATTTTGTTTTTACTGATGAAACAACATTTGTTTCTTGTTAGTTATTTAAGGGAAATCATTTGTATTAAAAAACTATTGATTTTTCGTACTGTTTTATTCTTTTATTTGGTACATTTTTAATAAAAGGTATAACGGAAACGATTTCTGTGAGTGAGTTATTTCATCTGATAAATCTGATGAATTGCCTCCATTTTTGGGGTGGTTTTATACCACAAAACTACATTTTTAGGGCTATATTCAGTTCAATTCAAAAGTAAGAAAAATGTCTTACGAAAATAATCGTTCATATGTTCTACCCCTGGTTAATCACTACGCAAAAAATATGCATTGATTGGGAAACTTTTGCTTATTGATAAAGTTTCGTAAAAGTAACGGTTCTTTGGAAAAATTAAATATCTGCTTTTCATTGGCATTACTGGAAGGTGATAAGTACCTGCCTAATACCTAATAAGTTTCATTTGATTACAATAGTTAGGTACTAACGCCATCAAGTAGTAATTTGGCAGAACTTCAAAACTCTCTGACCTCTAAACAAAATACTTTTGGATATAAGTAAGTTAGGCTAAATCGATCTAATTTTGCCCATGTGTGAATTCATACTTTTTCGTAATTTTCATAAACCAAAATTTCCATTTTTCAACGCGAAACAGTCACCTTCTAACTCAAAAATATTACTGAATTGGTTTTGACAGGCGTTTTCGAAGACTATTTTAAATGATATTTACGCCTTTTAGATGAATATTCAAAAAAAATAACCAAATGTCTCAGGCGCCTATGATAAAATCAGTTTATCTTGAAAAATCTAACTTTCCAAAATTTCTCAACACACATGTTATATATTTATTTTTGAAAAGAGAAAAAATGCTCTAATAAGTATAGCCAACTATGATTTGCATTTAAAAAAATACAAGTTTATGTTATAACCCCAAAGCAAAAGAAGATATTTAAAATATGTTAATTTCATTCGATTCTACTCAAAAAAGTGCATGATAAATGTATAAATATATTTTTTCTAATTTGAAAACCAAGAACGATATCGAAATTAATCGATATCGTAAAAAAAATAACTTTTCGATATAGCTCGAAAACAAAAGAAGAGTTCTGGTTTTCACCAATGAGTTCCTGTCAAAAAAAGCGAACGAGAATGTACCATCCATTTCTCCATAGTACTTAGTAGTTACCGAGATCTATAGAAACATCAAAATTGGCCCACCCTGTTCTTTGCGATAGTATAAATCTGCATATGTTGAAAATTGATAATTCAAATGCAATAATGAAATATAAAAATAAATTGAACGCAAATGGTTGTCTGGGTGTTAAATTGGAAATTATGCCAAATCAACGCGATGTTGGGTCCTAAGCCTGAATGAAAACTTTTTCATTTGTTTAATAAAGGTGTGTTATGTTCACATGATTTTAGAACAACATCGATCTATCTATTTATTAGTACCTACCTAATTCTTACTTCTTCTGATTTAAAATAAGTAGATTTGTTATGTAAAAGTTTCCAAGACGTTAATAAGCAATTATAAAATTAGTTTAAGAATAGGTTTTAATGTTCCAAATTACCGTGTCTTTGAAAAATGGGTGAAGTTGCCGAATTCTCGGCCTAATCTGAGATATGAGTTGTTCATATTCAGAGGACTTCCAAATAAATGTTTATTTGAGTGCAAGGAAAAGTCATCTGAGCATGTTATATACGTACTATTCTTTATTATATAGAAAATATCTGATCAACTTATAGCCCGTTGTTTGATATCTTACCATTGCTGTAACTCGAAAATCGTAACATTTTTGAAAAAAAATTTTAAACGTTTCCGGATACAGGAACGGATTTTGGAGCGTGGAAGATTTCTGTTTTGAGTTTTTCTAAATATGGGACGATCTTTCAAATGAAACAAAGATCGTTCAAATCGGCGTAGGTTTACTATGCAAACGCGCGAACAGCCCTAAAAAAAAGCAAACATACAAGCGACTTGTATACCTCCTCCTTTTTTATAAAAATTCTGGTACTGTTAGGGTTTGAATGGTTGACCCGTGTGCACGTTCCATTCTGGAAGAGTATGTTTCAAAATTTATTCAGTTTAAATTTTTTCTAGTGGTGCTTGTAATTTTGAAGTATAGTTATAGGTTGATAAGGGCTTTTGGCTCAAACTTCAAAAGTACCAGCACCAATAGAAGTAATATTATCTTATCTTTTTTAGACATCCCAGTAATAAAAACGGTCCAAGTTTTTGTATTAAAAAATATTCAGCTTTTTTAAGTGTAGGTATCATCGAAATCTTTAAAACTCATTTATATTCAGAGATTTCAAAACATAGCGGTAATACACATATAAGAATTTAAGATTTCACTATTGCTGTAACGCAAAAACGGTAGTTTTTTTTTAAATGTTCTATTTAAGCATTGCCGAATATGATCTCTTCATTAACTAAAAAATTGGAAGAAAATCATCACAAGTGAAATTTTTGAAAAAATAAAAATAGTTTTTATTGGGCATTTAAGATTTAAACCTTACCGATGAGTACCTACTGTTGCTATCCTTTTCTCGATTTTAACTATACTTATGTATATGTGTTTGCCAGCAACAGCAATTCCATAACAAATTACTGTTTGTCTACCACAACACAAAATTAAACTTTAAATTAACAATAACGTCTGACAATTGCGACATAAGCATAGACGATCTTCCAGAAAGTATCTATATACCAGAGAGCGAGACGTATATATACGCTCCATGCTCGTGCGTAATTCCAGTGACGGATCCCATTGTCGTTCCATGTCGATAAAATAAAAATCTTGGTTGAATGAGATAGTTATAATTACCAATATTGGATCACACTTGGAGCTTAACAGGCGGCGAGATGTCTGCGATCTAAGTACGAATTCGAAATTTCAAGTCCCTAGACCGTATGGGGTCTGACAAATCGCTGCGGAGTCCATTGATACAAGAACCGAAAGTAATAAAAACTATTTAAAAATCAGAGCACGTTTACTATGCAACCGCGCAAAAGGAATATTAAAATGAAAAAAAGCACAAAATATATAGTACAAAGAGTATGGACCCCAAGTTTATTCAAAGAAAACTGCTTTTTTAAGATTTCGTAATATGCTTCATTTTGTTAAGCAGGAGAACTTATTTGTTATTATGCGAAATATGGGGCATTTTCCTTCAATACTTTTCCCTTGACAGATTCGGACACCATCTAGCTCCGAAAAAATTGTCGGAACACTGCTATCGAGAAAAAGAACTCTCAACCAATTGAAAAAATCTGGTGTGTCCACTCACACGACTTTCCTACCGCTCGCAGGCAAATTCCAGTGAATGAAAAATTTTACACTATTACAATACTTTCCTTACATAGCGACAATGATAGCGGTAGTAAAGTCTCTGGTCAAATCGTGCTACCACTCATTTTTTTCAGCATGTTAAGACAAACAACAATGGTCATGTAACATTTTTTCGAAAGATGAAACGTTTAGCCAGAATCTGAAGAAACATGTGGAAAATACGCTCCTTCTCAGAGATGGGGTGTAGGTGTGGGTGGTAGAGGGCTCTCAGAAGAATACTTTAGGCAAGTTTAATCAAAATCCTTAGAGCCATTTTCGCGCTATAGTATTGAGCAAATCACGTTTTTTGGCTATAGCTCAACACCCAGTGTATAGAGGATTTTCATTCCATGCCACCGGCCAGTGATATTGGTACAAAATAATAAAGAAAGCACAAAATACACCGATCCGTTCCTGAGATAATGCTGCCACAGACAGGCAGACCAATGGCTGATAATATGTTTATTAGACTTAGAAAACACTGAAACGTCAACATTTGTAAAAATCTCGATACCAAAATTTTCACACGATTACAATACTTTCCTTATACAGCTACTATGTAGCGTAGGAAAGTAAAGAATATCTTGCCGTTAAACTTGTCATAACTTTGCAAAGTTGTTTAATTATCACTATGCCAAGAATTGTTTTAGAAAATAATAATATTGTTATCGATAGCATTTTCCTATAATTGCTTCGGGACATAGATGCTATCTAAAGTCAAGGATTAATAGGAGCGCTTAGAAGATGAATATTAATTTCTATATTTTACATAATAATAACTTATTTCCTTGACACCCTGTCTAGATTTCTTACAGCAAAAGTCAATTCGATAATTGACATTCTATAACAAAATTCCAATGTAATGATCGACAATGTTTGCCACCGGAGCTAAAGAACTGAAAATACAATATGTTACTCTTGATCACAAGCTTATATCATTTAGTGAATACAAACCCTGTGACGTTCCAGAAGATCAAAAAATTGTAACCAACATCTCATGGAGCTACGACAACAACTATATCGCCCTACTTTTCCAAAGTGGACAGCTTCAAATACTAAATACCAAAGACAGGAACAACATAAAATGTGTACATTTGGTTAAAGTAGACGAAAACATTTCCACACTGTCTTTCAAGCGACGCACCAAGCGAATTGTGGCACTAGGAACTGTTACAGGCAAAGTGATTTTCTATGACACCAAGAATCGTTTAATTCTAAAAGAGTTGAATGAGTTCACTTCACCTATTCTCAAGATAGATTTCAATTGTTTGGATGAACAAGTCTTAGTGGCCTGCGAGAATTACCTACATCTACTCGAAGACCCTGAATGTGTTAATGATTTCAGAAAAACAATCAATATGATGCCGTATTCGTCAGTAGCTAAGTTCCATCCTACCTTGCCATGTATTATTGGCTATTGCGATGTGGATGAATACCTAACGCTATTCAATACGAAAGACAATGTGGTGATCGCCAGTAACCAAGAACACTCTCTATCCATCAGAGAGATAGCATTCACAAATGAACCGAAACTTATTGTAATATTGGATTCAGCTAACAAAATATCCGTATTCGAATATCCTTCGTTATTCTTTCTATTCTGCACTGTAATATCGCAATGTAAAGTTCATTGTGTGGATGTCAGTGCTGATGATCTCTTCATCGCAGCTGGTCTTGACAATGGCTACTTGTCAATATATCAGATTTGGAATCCAAAGGATGCAATTATCCATTCAAAGGTACATGATGATGCTATTACGAACATTTCATTTATACATTCACCAAAGACAAAAACTTTGGTACATCTCAACAAAATCGATACGAAGACAAGTTTAAATGTAAGTGAACTTTCCCATAATGCAATCGGTGATACTACTGTTGTGGACTTGGATAGAAAGCGTTTCAAGAAACTACTCGCCAAGTACTTGGATCGACATTTGAGGTACATGGATGAAAAATTGGAGGAGCAATGTTCAAAGTTTCAGATGTACGTGTTCAATGAGATCGATGTTATACATGACTCTTTAGCTAGGTGGGATGTCTTCAAGACTTGTGAAACTGGTAGTAATTCTTTGGATAGTAATAATAAAGATACAAACTCGAATTGTCAACGAAATGGAGAATAAAACAATCATTGATTTTGCACTTTTTTGTATCTACTGTTGCGGGATTTTAAAGCTGGCTTTAGGGTGCACCGACAAAACAGATTAATTTGAAACAGAAGGAGCTTGTAGCCTCGTCTTGTCTGAAAACGTCAGTTTTTTAAGTTTCTGATGTTTTTAAAGCCAAAGATACAAGCCTAAAAGATAACACAGCTTCTTCGGCAACGCCATGGAAAACAACGAAAACAATTCAGTGACATTTAAGTGTCATTAACGTTGTTGACTGTTGCCATGTAGAAGTTGCCCAAGCAGTGGCTTTGGTGGACGATGGACGCAGCATTCGTTGTGCTGCACATGTTCTCGGTCGCGCCGTTCAAAGATTTCGTCAGACTGGCACTTTCAAACATAGATAAGAGATGTTGCGTTTATACTGACCTTCAAAAGACAATCTGGATCAGGAAGAAGATGCAACACATGAGCAGAGAAGAGCCCGTGTTAATCGAAATACTACCGTATCGACCGTGTTACGAAATCGACATACTACAGCCACTGAGACAAGAAATCGTCTGGAGCAAGTACGTTAGTGAACGTATAGTATCAAGGATATTTGAAGAAGCGGGGTTGAGATCACCAAGACCAGCAACTGGACCATATAGTTGCTACGAGCACATCATGTCACTCGGCTAAAGTTTGCACGAGATCAGGTCCAGTGGACCAACGCAGAGTGGCGAAACGTTCTCAGACGAGTCGAGGTTCGGCTTGTACTCTCCAGATAGCCGAGAGAGAGTTTGGGAAGAGAAGGAGAGTGTTATGATCAGTGTAAATTCTCTGAAAGAGTACAATATGAGGGGAGGTTTGGGGAGGAATTAGCTGCGAATCCCGTACGAAGCTTTGCTTTATCAATGGCAATCTAAACGAGGCTCGGTATATTGGAGAAGTTTAGCCAAACAAGTGGTTCCCTTCGACCCATTTATTGGTGACAACTTCTTGTTTATCCACGATAATGGACGCTCCTATACAGCCCGCATAGTTTCCCAATGCCTGGATGATGTAGATATCAGCAGAATGGAATGACCTGGGCTTAGCCCTAATCCAATAGAGCACAAGTGGGATATGCTAGGGAGATGAGTTAGAGCCCGTGATGCCGCAATATAAACGTTAGATGATCTTCGGATGGCACTAGATGAAAAATGGTACCAGATTCCCGAAAATAAAAATTAAAATTTGAGTCTAAGTATGCTTCGAAGGAGGAGGGATACAATTCAAGCGAGGGGCGGAGATACCCGTTATTGACATTTTGTTTGGTTTACTTGTCACAGTTCAATTAAATTTCGTTGTTCCCAAATTTGGATTTCCAAGATTAAAAGATAGGTTATTATACCAATGCGGAAAAAAGATCTTATTTGAAATAAGAAAGTTGATACCGTTTTGTTTACTGTAGTTGTTGCTTGTGTATTTCATTACTTACTTCTAGATTTAGTAGATTTATTCTCGAACTTTCCAGAAGCGATTTGTGAAGTACCTTTTCTTACTATATTGTCAGTTTGACAAGCGCCTGCAATTCTAGAACATTCTCGATGGATGTCATGTCAAGATTCAGATATATAAAGCCGCGTCCATAATTGGACACAGTCAGTCTATGAAAACAGTCCATCAGAGTCAGATGTTATTAGTAGTTCAGTGAACTCCCCCACAGCTTGGTGTCAGTAGTGGGATTCTCCGCATTTTGCTGAGAATATATGTTGAATATCCGATAAAAGATTCGAAGAAATGGCGGTGAAACTCTAGTTTAGCGGCTTTTGTTATAGAAGCCCTGAAAAATCAAATGTTTGCAAACATAGGTGTTTTTTAGCATAAATTTTAATAAAGTTGAGGTGGAAGGCGCTGTTTTTAATGATTTATTAATAAAAAGGAGAAAATGTTGTTCTTCGGGCTTACGACTTTTAGCTAGAATTTTCGATTTGGAAGTATCTTTTTAATCCCAAATAGTATATAATCATCTTTCCATTCAAAATTAGCAAACATAGGCGTGAAAATAGTAAACATAAATTCGCGAGAAGATAGATTAAACAAAGCGATGATTGACTTATGCAGTAGGTATATTCAACATTTAGAAACTACAAAAAAAATATTTCTTACAAATACTTGCTTCAGAGCAAAACAGATTTCTGACTGCGCCATATAGTGCCATTCTCAGATAATGTCATTAGACTTTGTCATTACCACAATTCTCACAAGTTTTGAAATTCTCTAAAACATCATTATTTAAAAAAATCAATAGTTCAACTTCATTTTAACTTGAAAGAATAAATTCGATATATGAAAAGTTGTATCCAGAACACCCAACACTCTCCATTTTTTAAAAATTTTAAACTATAAATTTGTATAATATGTTAAGCTCAGTTGTAATTGTCGTTAATTTTTTTCTAAAGCAAATATTCTTGGAAATAGAATTCATAATGCTGCGAAAGTTATACTGGCAGCGTTGGCAACATTGATATTAACAGCACTTGATTTTTGAATATACTGCACAAGTCAATTCATCAATTCGTTATTCAGCCTCACTTTTTCGCGAACTTATGTTTAGTTTAATAGAATGCAAGGATGATTATTACTATTTGGGATTGAAACTATGCTTTCAAATCCAAAATTGCAGCTAGAAATCGTCATAAGTCCTAAGAACAATATTCTTTCCTTTTTTTATTAACAATTCATTTTTAGGGCTTTCATAACAAAAGCCGCTAAACTAGACTGTACCGAAATGGCAACTATTGCAAATGTGATCGAGTTCCTTATGAAATGTAGATTGGAACAGGCAAGAGAAACTATGAGACAGAGTATATTGGGCAAGAATATAAAAAAAGTAGGTACACGCAAGAATTATGCAGGGAAATAAAGGAAAACAAGTAGATCAGATACTAAAATAAATAATAACCGTAAGTATGTGATAATTCATCGGAACAATATTTTAGGTAGAAAGGTGCATATTACCGAATATGACAGCACACCTAATTACAAGTTTCTAACCCGACTGCAATTAAAAAACTTCTAATACACGGCCTACATAAACCACCCTGTATACATACGTGTGTTTATATCAATTTTTTTCTGGTTTATTTCGAGAACCAAAAACGATACGTCGGAATGACTGCACTAAAATTTTAAGATACATTTAGTTGAGCGGTAATACACTTAGGGCCGATTTCATAATGAATCCCTAATGGGAGATTAGTTAATTCTTCAATTTGTGTAACTCATATCTGGATAACAGAATAAAAATAGTGAATTTTTCAATAACTTTCACAACGTCAGTTACCTTATCTTTCGTTCTTTTGAATTAACTTAAATTATATGATATTGATATTATTGAGTAATTTTATTTGATGTGAGTTGGATGAGTGCATGTATACGTAAAAAAACTGAAGTGATCCACGAGTGGAAGGTGATAATCATTGCATGACACTGAGTTCTATTACCAATCAATATATTTGATCTGTGGTATATTCGTTATTGGTAAACATTTTTTGTATTATCTTGTTAAGTCAAACAGTGAACACAACTCCAGGCAATTCATCAATTTTGAGTAAGCAACCAACAATACATATACCTGTGACAGTAGTTGTGGCCAATATTGGGATTGGACGATTGGAGATATGAGTGGAAACAAAATAAAACTGCGATCTTATTCCCAATCAAACAAAAACCAAGAACCATCACCCGCTGATATTATAAAAAATCTGCAAGCTCAAATAAAAAAGCTGGAATCGGAAGTTTCTACCAAAAACGATTATATAATTAGGCTCAAACGGACATCCCAATTGTTTGAATCCGATGTTTTAGACGCGGAAAATAAACACTTAACCGAATTAAACCTACACAAAGAAAATATTAAACTACTGGAATCAAAAATAAAGCAACAAAAAGACGAAATCGATGTTTTTTCAAACCACGTTTGTCAATGTCAGGAATGTGACAAAATAAAAAATGAGAATCAAGATCTCAAAGATGATGTTAAGCGATTCTACACAGAAAATAAAAAACTATTGGATGAATTAGATATACTTAAACTTCAAAATACAAACCTACAATTAAAAATAGACAGTACTACAATTATTAATGACAATAAACTAAAAGAGGACTATAATGAACTTAAAGAAATAAACCATCAAATGTTAAATTCAATAAGAATCCTTGAAATAGAAAACAAGTTATATTCAAAAGAGGCGGAGCAACTAAAAAGGAAACTAAATGTGCCTATCGAGGAAAACCAAAAATCTGTTTGTCGAGACACTGAACAAGTCCGCAGCCTGGCGGGAAACCATACCAAGGAGAAAGCTAATATCGTAATATTAACAGATGAGTATGGAAAAAGGTTATACTGGCCTCTTAAGAGTACAATAGGAGATCAATATAACGTTTTGTTAATATGTAAACCGAATGCTAAGTTTTTGGATGTTGTTAGCAATATAGATAGTACTATTAGGACTTTAACTAAAAGTGATTTTGTCATTGTATTGGCTGGAAAAAATAATAAAAATCTATCTGCCCGTGATCTGAACAAAGTAGCTGATAAATGTTTTTTTACAAATTTAATTCAGTGTAGCATTCCGACAAACCCGGTTTGGGATAACAGGTTTGAAAACATCCAGCGAATAAATGACAAAATTAGCAGTATAGTTGGAAATTTAGAATATTTCAATAATAGCATTAGGCATCTTAACCTAACTGATATATTTGCACGTGATAATTTTATTAATAAATCAATCTATTTAAATAATCGTGGACTTAGAAACTTGGCACATTTAATAAAACAAAAGATAAATAACTTTTTCAACGTTAAAGTGACAAACTTGCTTGAGATAAGTACAGCTCCAGTAAATTCGACCGCAGAAACATTACATTTTCCAATAATGAGTGGATTTCAAGTAAATCCTTGAAATCTACTCCTGTCAAACGATGTAAGACTAGCAGTAAATCCTCTCAGGTGAAGAATAATCTTTCAGTTTTCCACATTAATATACAGGGACTCTCAAATAAGACTGATGAACTAACAGCCTTTGTTAGAGATTATAGTTATGATATAATATGTCTTAGTGAGCACTGGTGCACTGAAGATATTTTGAAATGTGCAAATATTGATAATTTTAACTTAGTCTCCTTTTATAGCAGAAATAAACGTATTCATGGTGGTGTCTGTATTTATTCACGAAAAGGAATTATCTGTAAGGAGGTGAATGTAAAGGCATATTCTAAAGAAATCGATGCAGAGTTTTGTGCCATTGATGTTTGTAATGGTAAGATTCTAATAATTACTTTGTATAGGTCCTGCAATGGTTGTGCTGACACATTTTTGCGCTTGCTTGATGGTTTGCTGCACAATTTCCATGATATATACGAAAAAATTATTATTCTTGGTGATTTCAATATTAATTTCCTAAGAAACACACCTAATCTCTCGGACTTAAAATCCTTATTAAATAGCTTTGGTATGAATAGCACTATCTCCAAGTTTACTAGAGTTTCTGCAAAAGCTTCTACTTGCATAGACAACATCATCACAAATATTTCTGACACTTATTTTTCTGCTGATGTTCATGACCCCTATCTGTCGGACCATTTCGGACAATTTATATCATTAAATTTCAATATTTGTATTAGAAATGAGGATTTTAAAGTTAGAAGAATGACTGATAAGTCTATTAGACAATTTAAAAGTGATCTGATGTCTCTGAATTGGTCAGACTTCTATGATTGTAATGACGTCGATCAGATGGGCACTTTTCTCACCACTAATTTTAAATATCTCATTCAAAGACGATTCCCATTAAAAACTGTTAGATCCGATCGACCTCCAGTGTGTTTTTGGAACGAAAAACTTAGAGAAAAAAGAGAAACTCTCTTCTCGATAAGGATTTTAAGAGATGCAACAGGAACAACAAACTATAAGGCGCTCTACAAATGGTTACACAAGGATTATAGAAATTCAGTAGCACAGGCAAAAAGAGTGGCATTTGGTAACTATATAGAAAATGCTACTAACAGATCTAAAAGTGCCTGGAAATTAATAAATTTCGAACGTAATAAATCCCATGCGACTAGTACGTCCCCTTATTTAACACCAGACGATTTCAACAACTATTTCGTATCGATTGCTTCGGAATTAATTAAACATATATCGATAAATTCTGACCTGCAAAATGATCTTGTGCGAAACATTCCGATGGTTTCCAAATCTTTCGCCTTTTTGCCTATTCATGAATTAGACGTTAGGAAGGCTATGGACGCTCTTAAAAAATCAGCTGCAGAGGATGTGTATAATGTAAATAGCATACTCTTAAAACACGTAACAGATGCTATGGTTAAGCCGTTAACATATCTTTTCAATAATTGTTATGAGAAGGGCATTTTTCCAAATTCATTCAAAGTATCTAAAGTGGTGCCAAGCTTTAAAAAAGGAGATAGGGACTTAGTCGAAAACTACCGGCCTATATCTATTGTTCCTATTTTTGGTAAAGTATTTGAAGCTATAATTAAAGACAAACTATGCAGCTATTTTGATTCAAATAATCTCTTAAGCGACTCTCAGTTTGGCTTTCGAGAGGGACGATCCACAATTCAAGCGCTAGGTTCTATTGTACAGAATATAGTCGACGGCCTTGAGAAAGGAAATTATGTTGGTCTGATGTTATGTGACTTGAGTAAAGCCTTCGACTGTATTTCACATAAAGTTCTTTTAGAGAAGCTGTATCGTTATGGTGTGCGGGGTAACACATTACAATTAATCAAGTCTTACTTATCTCTTAGGGAGCAGTGTGTCTCGATGAACGGAAAAAGCTCTGTTTTTCATGTATTAGAAAGTGGCGTTCCTCAAGGCTCCGTCTTAGGACCACTACTATTTATAATTTATATTAATGATCTGTTTTCATTTTTGTCGCCAGGTCAGTGTGTCTGTTTTGCAGATGATACGTCCATTCTTTGTAGTGATCAGGATATTGATGGTCTTAGAAATACTTGTAATCTGATGGCTCAAAGGATGGAGCTCTGGTTCTCCCAAAACTGTTTAAAGCTGAATGCAGACAAAACACAGAAATTGTTGTTTTCAACTGACAGGAAAATTATAGAAGGAAAGAACGCAAAAGTTCTAGGTCTAATACTAGATGAAAATCTCAGCTGGACTCCACATATTGAGATGCTAAAAAATAAGTTATCTTCTTCACTTTTCCTCATAAGGCGATTAAAACCCTTATTACACCATACATCAGTACTTAATGCCTATCACTCCTTGTTTCACGCACATCTATCCTATGGTATTGTTCTCTGGGGAAACTGTTCCAACGCCATTACAATTTTTCGATTACAGAAAAAAGCTGTTCGAACAATCGCCGGGATTGGTCATCGCGATCATTGCAGGCCTTATTTTATCAATTTTAAAATTCTAACAGTACCAGCCATGTATATTTGGCATCAACTGATAGAAATTCATGGAAGTAAAGACAGTCTAAAGCTAAACTCAGACTACCATTGGTATGGCACCAGATCGGCAAACCTAATTAGAAGAAAAAGGTTTAAATATAAAGTGTGCTCAAAAAACTCACTGGATATCGAGCTGTTTAATGTTCTTCCTCAGGCTGTTAAAGACCTTGAACTTAAAAATTTTAAAAATGTTTGTAAGAAATTATTGCTCAAATATGCCTTTTATTCACGTTCCGAGTACTTAGAAACTGTAAGTCCTAGTTTGTTAGTTTATAAGTAGTCTACACACCATTCTAGTATTAAATTTTAATTGTATAATCTATTAGTTATTTTAATCTGTTGACTTGCTACAATTGTAATTTCACAAAACGTAGTTAAATAAAGATTATTATTATTATTATTATATGTCCAATCAAAAAAATTATGAAATTTTTAATGTGGGATTGAAATTAATAGAAGATTAAATTTGATTATGAAATCGGCCCTTAACATAACACGCTGTATCAATTAGATCTACATTTTCAAAGGTTATAAGTACTTCAAGATTTGTCAAAAATATTCCAAAATTGACGTATAATGTTCGCGTCTGCAGGTGAAGATTTAAAGTTGCATTTCCTGTGTATCGACCAGCTGGAACCTGTAAGCGAATACGTACCATTACTGCCTCAGCATGTCAACAACTGTCCCAAAATCAGACATATATCCTTCAGTCATGATAACAGTTACATAGCTCTATTGCAAGATGGTGAACAACCACAGGTTCTAAATGCAAAAATCAGATGCTCACTCAGCCTCGTCCATACTATTGAAATAGTTGACAAGGTCACATGTTTAAGTTTCAGAAATCTCACGAAAAAAATCATCGCCCTGGGTACTATAGGCGGAGAAGTGTTTTTGTACGATACCAAATCGCGAAATATCATCAATAGAATAGCAAAACTCAATTATCCAATCAGTATAATCGAATTCAATCACAGAGACGATCAACTGGTGGTGGGTTCCAAGGAGGAGCTTTTCCTTTTCGAAAACTATGGTACAGAAAACAATTTTGAAATGCGTTTCACTCTACCCAACACCAGCTGTACAGCAAAATTCCATCCCAAAAGTGCCTACGTTCTCGGCACTGGAGAATTGGATGGTACGTCAACTGTGTTGAATACGCGCGAAAATAAAACAGTCGCCAAGTGGCATCAACATACGGCGCAAATTAATTCCATTGTTCTGACAAGATGTGAAAAAATTGCAGTGACTACAGGAGGCGGTGCAGAATGTAGGGTGGTGATCTTTAATTATGGCAAGAAGGAGCTCATTTTCAAAATTAATCTCGATTGTAAGGTGAACACAGCTGATATCACTTCGGATGATAAATATCTTGTAGCCGGTCTTGATGATGGTAGGGTGATTGTGTACGAACTGCAAACTCCCCTGTGTCCTGTGCTAATCGAGTTACTACATACATCGCCTGTTACACAGATTAAATTTGAGAAAGAAGCTACAGAAATAATTGATGTTCACGCTAGTGTATTGTTGGATAAATGCTGCTCCACGGATGAATTGAGCGATTGCTGCTTCTTGGAAAGCTCATTATCCATGAGGAATGATGATATTAAAACCCCATTTTTTATGGACAAGATCAAGCAGATTTTTGATGAAAAATTGGAAGCAATGAATACCTTTCTAGAAGCTAAATTATTGGAGGAATGTGAAAAATTTCAAATGTATTTAAATAATGAATTCTTTGCAATGTATGATACACTGTCATTTGATGTTTTCTATAAACAAAATGTCAGCGTCGATCGTTCCGAAAAAAGTAATCAGAGTTATTATACTCTGAAATGAATGCACTAAATAATAGTTATGTAGTAGATTAATTCACTTCAGTTGTAAATAACTCAAATTATTTGGTAATTGAGAAAAACAAAAAAAATTAAAATTTGTATATCATACTTACTATTTCGCATTAAACAAAATACCTAAATTCTATTGCTCTCTTTTTATTAACATGTAAGTATAATTTGTTCTTTTTATCAATTTATGAAAAACGTTTAACTACAAAATATTAATTCGGTTCGTTCAACCTTACTAAGATGCTATAAAGGATGGTCCTACGAGAACTCAATCGATCGATTATGGAAAAATAAATAATTAGAAACAAGTTCTAGAAGTAATGCCAGTTTATTTAATGATATTCAATTGTATGTCTGCTTTTCTTAAATTTGTACACGCATTTCGCATAGTACCTAAACATGCTTCGATTTTGGTGTCATTAATCTTCTGAAACTACATTTGTCACTTTTTGGATCAGAAATATTTTGTTGAAATGCATTAGTATTTTAAAGAAATATCGAGCGATCCAAAAAAACTCATCCACAGTAGGCCTTTGAAAATGAGAACATGTCTTTCCTAAACACAGCAACGAATCTAAGGGCCGATTTCATATTGAATCCTTAATGGGAGATTAGTTAATTCTTCAATTTGCTTAACTCATATCTCGGTGACGGAATAAAATGAGTGCATTTTTCCATAACTTTTGCAACATTAGTTACCTTATCTTTCGTTCTTTTAAAGTAACTTTAAATTATATGACCAACCAAAAAAATTATGAATTTTTTAATCTAGGATTAAAATTAATAGGAGATTAAATTTGATGATGAAATGGGCCCTAAAAGTGACAAGTAATGTTTCAATCTATATAAATGCAATTGCAGAGGATTCAAGTAAAGCCACGCTGCCCATTTCAAATGCCTACTGCAAATGATTTTTTTTGATCGCTCGGTACAAAACCTTAAGAGCCGATTTCATAATGAATCCCTAATGGGAGATTAGTTAATTCTTCAATTTTTGTAACTCATATCTTGATGACAGAATACAAATAGTTCAATTTATAATAACTTTTATAGCCTCAGTCTTCTGTTCTTCTTTTTCCGTTCTTTTAAATTAATTTTGAATTATATGTTCAATAAAAAAAAATGACATTTTTAATGTAGGATTAGAATTAATAGGAGATTAAATTTGATTATGAAATCGACCCTATTTATTTTAATCATCATAACAAGTACCTACCTATTTAAAATGTTTGTAGCTAAATCCACACAAATATTTTTGAACTTAATTTCGCATACTCTATTAACATTTGGAATTGATTGAAGTGAATTGATAATGTACATCAATTCTCATTTTCAGTTCGTTTCAATCGTTTGGTACTTAATTCTTGTTTTAAAAGCTCCAAAAATGAGATTAATTGCTGCAGATGTAACCAAAACTTGTCTAAATATTTGACATAAATTTTGATTAAATTGGTGCAGTTCAATGGTCGTGTCCACAGCAGTGTCTGATTACCAATCGCTTGGTAATCAGTAATCAAAAATCAGTATCTGGTGGACACAACTGATTACTGATGCATCACTTAGCAAATTTGTCAAACTGACGTTTATCAAAAGATTTAAAATAATTTAATTCGACAATTACACATAGGTATTAGAGGAATTGAAAATGTAAGACGAAACAGTATTTTCTGTTCAATATATTTATAATGAAAACAGATGTGGTTAACGGAACGATAGATGTCCATATTAGAACTGGAAATAGCTGAAACAAAAGATAGGTTATTGTTTACTGATAGCTGTCATATTAATGACGTCAACTTTTCGATTACTGATTACTAAGCGATTGGTAATCAGACACTGCTGTGGACACGACCAATTCTTTTCATTGAAAGCATCTAATCTATTATTTGACCTTTCAGATAGAATATTATTTTAAATATTTACAAAATCGTTTAAAAAATGAATAGATACAGTTTGGAATTGAAACTAAATGATATCACGGTCTTATGGGCAATATCATAGAACACACAATATTATGCAGCAATCGCAATGACTGAAATATTGAAAAAATCATAATTATGTATTATCAATATAATGGGTTAACCAAGGTATCGTATGAAGGGAATACCTTTTTCGCTTATTTGTTAAGATAACGAAAAAATGGAAAATTTCCTTTGAATGGCATCAAAATACCTTCCTAATCACCAATTAATAAAATTATCACATTCGAGAGCCCTATGGTAGCTACCCCTCACTTTTTATTTTTGAACGCCATCCCCTGTATACCTATTGTCATTGAAAATTGCGTGTCATTTTATTTGGGATACCACGATATAACATTTAACAACAAAAATTATAACATTTTATAACTTTCTTACATTATTTAATTATCCTTACAAAAGCTAAAATTGCCTCCGCCCACGTTTTAAAAAACTTCACACCGATGGATGTTGTACACTACCTACGAATAAAACATTATTTTTTATACACATGAATAATGTGTAGTCTAATTTTTATTTTTTTTATGTTGAATTCATAAGAAAATTATTTGATTCTGCCAAATAGGTACATGCAGATAAATTTTTCTCAATTGTAATAGCTTCGTTATTTTTTATCGCTCTGTACACCCATACAGAGTGAGTCAGGAGGGGTGAAAAATATTTAAGCCCATATATTTTTCACATTACATAGTTATTTCTTGGTAGTTTCGACTTTATCGAAGATATGGCAACACTGTAGATAAGATATCGAAGCGCTGCTCACTGGGGTGTCGCAAGCATGGGCGAGAGCTCTCGGATGGCAAAGGGGTCTAGGAGGGTGAGGAGGGGGAAGGCTCCATCAGTGAATTCCGCTGGAACAACCGCCGGCTCGGCTGTTGTTCCAATGGAACGGCTTTCATTCTCTACACATACACACACACCGTGAGCAGACACTGACTTTGAAAAAAGTCTTTTCATCTCCTCTCTCTGAGCTCTCTGCTGGTGTATCCTCGTTGTAATACAACATATCTCTTGTTATTTGCCGGTTTCTTTTTAAATAATATGAAATACGAGTTTGGCGTGTAAACTTCCCTTCTTCTGCTGCATATACCTAATATGTATATGCAGTCGAGACACTAATAATATTGAGATACCTAACCTACATTGTTTATGGCTCGCTTTACACACACCACAATCATATTTATTATAATAACCAGGACACCTCTAAAAGATGGATGCAGTGATGCATAGGTGTAAACAATTACTAGTAGAAACATGATCTTCCACTATTATACCTACCTAAGCTGCGTCGCTGCATCACATAATCTATTAACAAAAAAATTATGTTCTGATAGTTGTAAAAATACCGATAAAAAAATAAATATGAAAGAAAGCCTAATTTTATCAAAAGAACCTTCAAGGTCAGTACTTGCATAGCAGCTTCGCTAATAAAAAAAGTAAGATCTATCTGGATACCAAGTTCTTTAGAAGTTTCTAATCATAGCTCCGGACATGGGATAAAGTTCTTCATTTGCAATTCAAGTTTCTGTATTCAAATACTTGTTGAGTAGATTTTTTTCAATAGAATAAATACTTCAATAAATTGTTCCCCAAAATTAAAATTAATTTTAGTGGATAAAAACTTGCTATTGAGTTGAGTAGCAGAGAACATGATTAATTTTAAAGCAATGTTATGCATTTGAGCAATAATTTAAGGATATGTAGGAACCTATTTGAAAGAACTCGGTATCTAGTTAGATCTCACTTCTAGCTAGAAGCTGCAATGCAAGTACTTATCCTGCAGGTTTTTTTGATACAAACTGGGCTTTTTTTATTTTCTTGATCGGAAATCATATCTCTTCTCTTTTTATTGAATGAAAGGTTATTAAATTATTTGAATTCTTTATACTCTCTGCGTAATAAATATTTTTTACAAAAAATTGGACCGACTTTATTAGTTGGTGCACTGGAAAATACAAAATAATATTAATTCTGTTGGTGCTGGTACTTGTGAAGTTGGTGACAAAAGTTCAATCCAACTGCAACTGCACAAACTTAGAAAGTAACAGTAATAACTTCCAGTGCACCAACTAATAAAGTTCATCCAATTTTTTGTAAATAATATTTATTTCTCTCTGTGAGTGTAACATTAGTCATGAAAATTGTTGAACGTTCATTAAAAGATATGAGTCCCTTTATCTTTGCTAATACCAAAGAAGATTGTACTTATCATATATCCCATGTATAGGCTTAGCTTGTACTTGTTATTATTAACTCAGAGATCTCAAAACATCGCGGAGCAGCTATACATATTTCAGACTTTACTGCTGAAACTCGAATTTAAATGTTGGTAGTTACTTACATATAATCTCTTCTTCAATTTGGCTGTCTAATATTTCCAATTTTCGGAAAAAGATTGCCCCGTCCACATAGTGCAAATACACATATCACATATTTTAGTATTTACCATTGCTATAATTCACTGCCGTAACTGTTTTGAAAAAATGTGCAATTTGAACGTTTCCGGAAATGGTTCCCATTCTAATTTTTGGGAAATATTACCACCACTATACTCTTTGGGGGAAGTTTTTGAGGGGAAGGGCAAGTCTAACATTGTTTTTTTTTCACTGAGACCAATTCTCAATACTCCTCTCTCAAATGATAAATAAATATTTTTTACAAAAAATTGAACTGACGTCATTAGTTGGTGCACTGAAAAATACAAAATATTTTTTACAAAAAATTGGACCGACGTTATTAGTTGGTGCACTGAAAAGTATAAAATAATATTAATTCTATTGGTGCTGTTACTTTTGAAGTTGTGCAGTTGCAGGTAGATTGATAACTTTTGGCACCAACTTCACTAGTACCATCACCAATAAAATTAATATTATTTAGTGTTTTTCAGTGCACCAACTAATAACGTCGGTCCAATTTTTGTAAAAAATATTTATTTCACACTTTTGGGAGTAACATTAGTCAAGAAAATCGTTGAACGTTCACTAACTAATACCGATGAAGATAGTATTTATCCTATTATCCACGTATACCTATTCTTTACTCGTAGTTGTTTGTTATTATTGAGATCTCAAAACATGGCTGCGGAGATACGCATAAATATTTTTGACCGACGAACCCCGAACGGAGGAAGTATACAATTCAACTGTGCGCTTTTTTTGGTTTGTGCGCGCCTTTTATATAGCAATCGTTCTCCGATTTTGATGATTTTTGATTTATCTGAAAGAAGAGGCTTAAGAAATGGTCCCATCTTCATAAAAACGGGAATCCGACATCTCGTTCCCTCCGAAAACCGCCCCTAAAGAAGGTGGGGGGGGGCAAATTTTCTCGAAAATTGAAAATCTGTGGTGGTATAATTAAAGATGGGACAATATCCGGGAACGTTTAAATTGCACATTTTTTCAAAAGAGTTACGGTTTTCGAGATGGAGGCATGTTACATTCTCAAATATACCTATTTTTGCTACGTGGAGAGGGCGATTTCTGTCGAAAATTGAAAACCTGTGAGTACTACATGAAAGACATAATTTATTGTAGCAACATTTATAATGAACATTTTTCCCTTAGAGTTACGGTTTTCGAGTAAAATCGGTGTTAAAATGGTAACAACTAAAATATTCAAGCGTATTTCCGCAAGGATGTTCTGAGATCTCAAATAACTACAAGCAAGGAATATACGTGGGTAATAGGATAAGTACTATCTCCATTGGTATTAGTGAACGTTCAACGATTTTCGTGACTAATTTTACACTCAAAAGTGTGAAATAAATATTTTTTACCAAAAATTGGACCGACGTTATTAGTTGGTGCACTGAAAAGTATAAAATAATATTAATTCTGTTGGTGCTGGTACTTGTGAAGTTGGTGCCAAAAGTTATCAATCTACCTGCAACTGCACAACTTCAAAAGTAACAGCACCAATAGAATTAATATTATTTTATACTTTTCAGTGCACCAACTAATAACGTCGGTCCAATTTTTTGTAAAAAATATTTATAGATGTTACCATTACACCACCGTTGTAACTCGAAAACCGTAACTCTAAGGAAAAAATGTTCATTATAAATGTTGCTACAAATTATAAGGTCTTTCATGTAGTCTACACAGATTTCTAATTTTCGAAAGAAATCGCCCTCTCCGCATAGCAAAAATACATATATTTGAAAAAATGTTCAATTTAAACGTTTGCAGATATTGTCCTATCTTTAATTACACTACCTCAGATTTTCGAGGAATTTTGAACCCTTCACCCCCTTCGGGGGCGGTTTTCGGTGGGCAGGAGACTTCGGATTACCGTTTTTATGAATATGGGACCATTTCTCAAGCCTCCTCTTTCAAATGATTCAAAAATAATCAAAATCAGAGAACGATTACTATATAAAAGGCGCACACAAATAAAAAAAAAGCACACAGTCGAATTGTATACCTCCTCCGTTCGGGGTTCGTCGGTCAAAAAAATCACCAAATTGAAGCACGTCTACTATGCATAAGGCGCGAGCAAAAAAATCATGCAGACATACAGTCGAATTCCATACCTCCTCCGTTGGGAAAGTCAGTTAATAAATATTTTTTACAAAAAATTGGACCGACTTTATTAGTTGGTGCACTGAAAAGTATAAAATAATATTAATTCTATTGGTGCTGTTACTTTTGAAGTTGTGCAGTTGCAGGTAGATTGGTAACTTTTGGCACCAACTTCACAAGTACCAGCCCCAATAGAATTAATATTATTTTATACTTTTCAGTGCACCAACTAATAAAGTCGGTCCAATTTTTTGTAAAAAATATTTATTTCACACTTTTGAGTGTAACATTAGTCACGAAAATCGTTGAACGTTCACTAATACCAATGAAGATAGTACTTATTCTATTACCCACGTATATTCCTTGCTTGTAGTTGTTATTATTGAGATCTCAGAACATCGCTGCGGAAATACGCTTGAATATTTTAGTTGTTAACATTTTAACACCGATTTTACTCGAAAACCGTAACTCTAAGGGAAAAAATGTTCAGTATAAATGTTGCTACAAATAATTATGTCTTTCATGTACTGCAAACAGATTTTCAATTTTCGACAGAAATCGCCCTCTCCACATAGCGAAAATAGGTATATTTGAGAATTTAAAATGTCTCTATGTCGAAAACCGTTACTCTTTTGAAAAAATGTTCCATTTAAACGTTTCCGGATATTGTCCTATCTGTAATTATATCAACGCAGATTTTCAATTTTCGACAAAATTTGCCCCCTCCACCCCCTTCCGGGGCGGCTTTCGGAGGGAACGAGATGTCGGATTCCCGTTTTTATGAATATGGGACCATTTCTCAAGGCTCCTCTTTCAAATGAATCAAAAATCATCAAAATCGGAGTACGTTTACTATATGAAAGGCGCGCACAAACCAAAAAAAAAAAAAAAAAAAGCACACAGTCGAATTGTATACCTCCTCCTTTTGGGAAGTCGGTCAATAATATTAATTCTATTGGTGCTGTTACTTTTGAAGTTGTGCAGTTGCAGGTAGATTGGTAACTTTTGGCACCAACTTCAGAAGTACCAACCCCAATAGAATTAATATTATTTTATACTTTTCAGTGCACCAACTAATAAAGTCGGTCCAATTTTTTGTAAAAAATATTTATTTCACACTTTTGAGTGTAACATTAGTCACGAAAATCGTTGAACGTTCACTTATACCAATGAAGATAGTACTTATTCTATTACCCACGTATATTCCTTGCTTGTAGTTGTTATTATTGAGATCTCAGAACATCGCTGGGGAAATACGCTTGAATATTTTAGTTGTTACCATTTTAACACCGATTTTACTCGAAAACCGTAACTCTAAGGGAAAAATGTTCAGTATAAATGTTGCTACAAATAATTATGTCTTTCATGTACTGCAAACAGATTTTCAATTTTCGACAGAAATCGCCCTCTCCACATAGCGAAAATAGGTATATTTGAGAATTTAAAATGTCTCTATGTCGAAAACCGTTACTCTTTTGAAAAAATGTTCCATTTAAACGTTTCCGGATATTGTCCTATCTGTAATTATATCAACGCAGATTTTCAATTTTCGACAAAATTTGCCCCCTCCACCCCCTTCGGGGGTGGTTTTCGGAGGGAACGAGATGTCGGATTCCCGTTTTTATGAATATGGGACCATTTCTCAAGCCTCCTCTTTCAAATGAATCAAAAATCATCAAAATCGGAGTACGTTTACTATATGAAAGGCGCGCACAAACCAAAAAAAAAAAAAAAGCACACAATCGAATTGTATACCTCCTCCTTTTGGGAAGTCGGTCAAAAATAGTTATATTTTCGGACATATGGGTATGTTCTCGTGAATCGTGAGTGATATTTTATTGAAAACTGAGATTTAGTAATTAGAAGAGGGTCTTACTAGACACAACAAATTAAAAACATTAGACGGATTTCTTTTGTAATTGTGCTGTTTTTTTCTTGAAATATTAGGAAATTGTCGTAGTTTTTTAATATCTGGTATCCGCTGGATATTGCCTCACTATCCGGTATCCGGCCGGATATCAGTTTCATAAAAATGCACATTTTTTTTCCAATTTCATAATTATTTGGGCAAATTTTTCAAATTTCCTTTCCCTAAAAATCTTAATCGGATTAAATTAACAATTCTATTGAATCTTGTTTGGAACATTTTTCTATATTTCAGGTAACTGAAAACATCCGCACTCATCAAGTATATATTATAATAGATGGCAGATCGTAGGTATTTATTCATCGAAGTGTTTATCAAATTCTATGTTTTGATAGATCAATTTAATGAAGCTGTTCATTGGGTAGTTACTTCAGGTAGTTATGTGTTTTGGCGTAGCAGCTCTATGGTTTTATATACATATTGGTATTTTGTCATCACAGATCGTAGATATTGCAAGCTTTAAAGAAGAAGAAATCCCCGCTCAACATTGGAAATTCAATTTGAAATGAACAAAGGAATGGCCACAGCTGGGGAG
Organism: Crioceris asparagi; assembly: GCA_958507055.1. NCBI lineage: Eukaryota > Metazoa > Arthropoda > Insecta > Coleoptera > Chrysomelidae > Crioceris > Crioceris asparagi. Next base: position 11,647,832 of record OY293829.1, read on the forward strand.
AAATTTCTGTGTATACGGACGGATGAATTCCTCTCCTTTTCCACGGTCGGAAGAGCCACAGAGAGGCGGATGGCGGATGCGACGTAGTCAGATCCCGATCCCGACCTCAGTCGACATACCTAATTTGAATTCTGCTCTTATCGTTTTTGCTTCCTAAAGAATATAAAATTGATATGTGAACTTTACACATGTTATTTAATGCCTTTCTATAAATTTTGGACTTATCTATAACATCTGAAGTAATCCAAAAATATTTTCACAGACAAAAAAAAAACTGTTAGATTAAATTTCTATCCCTCCTGAAATTAGCACAATAAATAAAAATATTCATATTACATTCAAGCATTTAGGTAATATTTTAAAAATGATCCCATTTCACAATATTAAAAATCTATAAATATATGATTTCAAATGATCTAATATTTCAAAGCAATTGAAACATCAATGAATCAGAAACTTCTTGTTATTGTTTCAATATAATGAATAAATAAAATATATGACAATCTACAACAGACATCAGAAATTCAAAAATTGATCCGGCAACAGCGCCCATAATTCGCTCGTTCTCAGTCGGCAACTGTCGACCTAAAATTCTGCCGTTCGGTTGATGGTGGCTGTGCCTGTCGTTGCCGTTGACTTGTAAAACGGTATGTACGTCGAGCCAAGAAGAGTTTAGTGCCAATAACACTGGATTTTTATTGTTTGTGTGATGCGGTTTTTGCGTAGAAAACCGTCGCCGAACGTGTAAATGAATGATGTGTGCCCTGTTGTGTGGTTCAGTGTGACGTGTGCATTGTTGTGTTTCAATGGTGACGACTCTACAAGAGGATTAACGAATCGAATTATTATTACAATTTAGGTTATTTTGGATTATATTCGCGCATAGTGCACAAAGTGTTGGATCAATCAAACAACACGAGCTGGTAAGTGCGATAAAACCACGCCTAATTTGTCTCTCTCTTGTAATTTTTGCCTGTGTATCTTTTTGTATTGCCGTACATTTATATATGTTTGTCTCTGTTCAATGTTTTGCTGTCTCCCTTTTGTGCTGACGCGTTCGCTATCCGTTGGTATCGTTGAAAACATCAGGTCATTCCATTGCATTTCAGTTCACTTCTATTCCATAACTCCGTCTCTTTCTAATTCCGTCTTTTTTCTGGCTTCACTTATTCGATCGAATGCGAGAAGCCATTTTGTAATTGCGGCTTTCAAGTTCTTTTTTGTTTATTATCACAGCGAGCTTTGTTAACTGGAAAGCTTTTTGTATGCTCGCGATGTTAATTACAGACATTTTTCCGATACTTTGATGGCAACGAACAAATGGCTCATTATACATAACACTTCAGAGAAGTGAATTCTACAATTATCACCATATTTACTGGATTGAGCAATAATTTATCATTTATTTTTATATAGTTTTATTAGACAGTTTACCCTGACTGCCTTTTTATATAATATGACACCTATTGTGTGTAATATAGTTCTTTTCATTGAATCTTTCATGTTTTAAATATATTCACTCTTGCTATTACCTATTAACTAATAAATTCTTATGTTTATGTATTATATACCTTTTTTATTCCATAATTCTAAACCTTCATTATATTATTTAATAATTGATTGATGAACTACATAGGTATGCTGGTGAGTATATACTGATATTTTTTGGCTTAAAACATCTAGGTACGTACCTATACGAAGTATTGGATTTTGCTCGGGATTTTGTGATCTTTTATATATAGGTATATGCATTGTTTGTTATTGTATATGTTTTCATCAGTTATATCGTCGAAGACCCCCATAAAAAGATATGAAGTAGGTATTCTATTTACTTATCATCTTAAAATTCTTACAAAAAAACAATAAGCAAATGCCGCCCATTGTTCCCCCCTTATTTGGGCCCAGAGTGGCTACTAACATCGGGTGGCTATAATATACATTACGTTAATTACGTGTGCAATTAGCCGTAAAGCGTGTTTCGCCGAGGGATTTCAACAAGGCCGACACGATTGCCATCCCATGTTTCTCCGGCAACTTGATACCGTTCCGATTCTACTTCAGCTTCAAGGGGTGCTCTCACGTTTGATACGATGATTCACACTTGATGTCACAGAAACATGGCTGATGGTTGATGTACAGGGAACTTTTCGAACATGACCTGTATATACATACGTCATAACGTTTTATAATATATTTTCTACATCAAACAGATGAGTAGGTTGATAAGATATGTGGTTACTTATCATTTTTACCGGTTAATAAACGAGTCAATCCAGTTTTTTTTAAATCATGATCTTGTATGGAAGATAAATATATCTGTGAAGGGTAGATTAGAATAAATAATTCAGATGCTATCGTCTGTGACTAATAATCCCAAAGTTCTCTATATCTTATAATATGTTGGATGTTGGTACAGTTTTTTTTATTAGACTATAGAAAAACATATGAATATACACATATATACCCTGTTTTAAAGTAATATTAATATTTGTTCGGCGATTAAATCTTACATGATAGGTACTCAGCACAAAAACATTATTATGCACAGAGTACTCAAAATTTAGTGGCAAAATTTACAGATTTCAAACCGCTTTATTTATTATTTCAAATTGGACCCTCCGTTATTTTTTTATAACGTTCGATAAGGAAGCAAGAAACAAACATTTTTCTAATCACAACCCAATTGCGCATCCGAATGCATTCAAGCTATAGACAGAAAACTTGTTTTTATCAACATTGTGAATCGCCATTTTGGAATATAGAAGCTAAGGTCTTTTGGTATTTGATGACTTTTTATTAAACTGTCAAGATTCCATTTGCACTTCAGTAAAAATAAAACTTGCTGATTTTTTTGGTTTTATAATAGGTATTATATGATATGTCTATGGTCCAAAATGTATTTTCTTGCTGTGGCTTAAATCCACATTTCTTATAAGGAAAAAGTCAGGTGATCACTTTCTTGGCAAGTCGAATTTATGCAGAACATTATCCAAAACGACATCATCCAGACAGATGGAACCGGCAATTTTTTCACACTTCACATTTGAGAAAATAATTATAACTAATAATAAATTTGGCTGGTCCCATTCTCTGGACGACATCGTTGCGGATAATGCTCTTCTTAAATTGGATTTGTCAAGTACTTAAGTGTTCTTCTGACATTTTGCTTTGATGAAAATTATTCTTATTCTTCTCGGTTGTAATCGATGGCAAGAAAATATTCAAAATTAATATTAATAAACTTTCGCCACATGAATTTGTCTACTGAAGTGCAAATAGAATCTTGACTCTTGACACTTTAATAAACACTAAAGTCATTAGAGCAGGTAGATCCCGAAATAAGCAGCCGAATGTACCTATGGCATGTAATTTTAAAAATACATTAACAACATTTTTGAGTTAATTTCCGCAGATGTGCCTCACGTTCATGATGATGATTGCAAAATATCAATCTAATATTAAGCCTTGAGCTATAAAAAATTGGGAGCAAAACTAAAAGACCCTGTATATTTACTACATTACTGTATTTCATTATTTTTCATATTATCTGTTGATAAAATCATTATTAGATCACTTTTAATATAAAATAAATAATAAAATATAGTCTGTTACGGAATTCAAAAATTAAATATGAATCCTCTAAACATTGCTCATCCCACATTAGGCCACGTTAATTAAGTAATATATATTTATATCTATGCTTTCGCTATTTTAGTTATTAAAACATAATAAACGATATTTCAAAATTAATTATAATATAGTCGATATACTGGATATACATATATATTTACTTAGTTGTTGCCCGGAGGGTTTGGATAGCTCTGGGAAATTCGGGGAGCGTTTACGCTCTGTTCTCTGTATGTTGTGTTTTTTCGGGCAGACAGACAGACTAATGTGTGCATGCATGCAATTTTGTGTGGTTGGCACAAAATGAAATACATATATACATATTAGATTTCATGCTTTCAAACCGAGTTTCAAACGTTTAGGCCCGCGAACGTTGCTTTGTTGTTGTTTTCCATGTCTGTGAGTTCCTACTTCGTCAATTATATTAAAAGCTGAAAATGAAACTATTTTGTGAGTGAGGGAGTCATTATTTCGGGCTGTTTTGCCGAAGGAGAAAAAAAATACATAGATAAGTAATCGATTAATATTTATTTTGCTTGATATCATCAGCCTTGACGATAAGTTTTACACTTGTGTAAAGTATTTAAATTTCCAGAACCATGATTTATTTTACTCCACTAGTACGAACATTAATTTAGCTAGTCTGTCAGAAAAAATACAGTATACGTCTTTCAAACCAGAGTTTTCCTACAAATAAAATTTAACAATTTTGGTCTTATCATCAGCAACTATTAAGTACTTATGAAATTATACAGGTATAAAATGTCATCTCAGATTATCCCATAACTTCTTATTTTCGGCTGTACAAGGTGGGGAAATTTCGATGCTTTTATGGGGTAACTTGATGTTAGAAATAGAAAAAAAAAACATTGGAGTAGTCTCGATATTTATTTAATTTATAACTTGAAGTACTCCTATAAAAACGTCTAAATTTGCCCACCTTGTATGCTACTTTCGAGGTTTATTCCCGATAGCCTTGACGTCTGGAATCAATCGAATTTGATTCTAAAAAAATCTGAAGACTGTGCATTGGCCTGAATATTAACTAATATCGTGTTATTCAGCAGAATTGCGAAAACATCCTTGAAGAAGTTCGGAAAAGTTGAAATATTTACCAACGTCGAAGAATCTAAACATCATAACTTGATGGTACAAGCCGATAAAACCCTAATGTCAGTTGGATCTCGCGTCGATACCTATTGTTTACGATTCGGCTTGATCTAGAATCTGCAGATTATATTTTAGATCGAGTTCTAAGGTGAATTTTATGAGAGTAATCTGTTTCATTCCTCACTCAATTGCTTGCGTCTCTCAATTCTAAAAAATCTCAGTAATAATTAATTGTTTTATAAAACAAATATCTGTGTCTGACAAACGCCGCTGTAATTTCATAAGTTTTCCTGGAACGCTTAAAATACCTCATACAGTTTCGACAGAATATTTGCCAATTGGCAATATAAATAATAACCCTGTCAGTCAGCTAATATTGATCAGTGTTGAAAAAATCAATGATCTTCCATAAAGCTAACAATTTTGTACACTTACGTGCGGATAATTTTTCATTTCACTATTAGTTGTCAAATTGGTCAGTTGACAGGGGTTTTTATTTTTTTTAAAAGTCATGGTTTTATCATTTATCACTTTTCTCTTGGCATTAATGCATCGATCGTTTTCCAATTTTCTACAGCAAGTTTAGTCATAACATTTTGCTCCGTAGTGTTGCCAGGAAATAAATAAACAATATTTTTATAATTTGTGAGATGGTAGTTTGCTCCAAAATGGTAAATAATTTAATACCTTTGCCATCCAAATACATGTATACCTACTTATTCGCTTCAACCCGCTTTGCTATCCCCCCTTTAATTGAAATTAAACAGATACATTTCATGGTAGTCCTAATGATTGCATTAATATGTAATTCGAGTACCTAATCCTACCATAGCGGCAACTTTACATTCAGTAAGCATGTAACGTAAAACTCAATTGTGGAAGGTTGGTTAACTATTTACTCGTCCAATTACCCAGCCGAAATACTGAATATATAATATTAGGAAACAGGTAAGTTATATACTATTATACCTACCTAAATATTTTCGACTGTTTTACGCTAGACAAGTTCATTCGAATTGATAACAAAGCAAGAATGTTTGTTTTATTATGATGAAGGTTCATTTTTACCAGTAAAGTTTAACGGAGCTACCTATTTGGATCTGATGATAATAATTAAGTTTTTCGATAATAATTGATGAGCCAACATTTGATGGAGAGATATGATATGAGAACGATATTTAAACCTTCATTCCTTAACAAAGTGAGCATTGTTTTAACCATAACTCTCTTGGGTATCAGTATTTGATGGCCATACTCCAGAAAAAAACTGCAAGATACATACTTGCAGCTTCGCTAATAAAAGAAGTCAGTTCAGTCAGAAGTCAGCAGTTCGTTAAATGATGATAGCTCCTGATTCCATGCTTTTCAATACTGCCACTTGGAAAGTTTTTACCCATGAAAATGAATTTTCAAGTTTGGGAACAAATATTTGAGTACAGTCAATGACATATCAAGGGCTTAAATATATAAATTTTCCCATTTTGATCTTGATATTTGATTATTAGGTGTGTATTTTAAGTTTAACTAGAGAAATCTGACTAGGAGGAAACTTGGTATGTATCCACCTAGATCATGTCCTTGAATCGAATTTAAATTCAGCGAGAAATGGATTAATTGTCGCTTATTTGTCGTAAATTTGTAATGGAAGCAAAAAATGTCGCACTTTAAGTTTTCTTTTTTTACGAAAATAACGTTTTTTTAGTACTTTCACGTCATTACTAATTTGCGACAAAAAAGTTACGCACAATAAAATCGAAAACGGAAAAAAATATGTTTTTTGGGGCTGGTAGTACTAAATTTAAAATCAAGTTATGATCACCACCCAAAAAAAGTGCGACAAATTTTTTGTTACCATAACAAATTTACGCCAATTAATCCAATTCTCGCTGAATCGAAATTCGATAATGGTAGAGCTAACTTCAAAGACATCCTAGATCTGACTTATTTTATTAGCGAAGCTTCTTTACAATTACATATCTTTTTTCTGTAACGAACATGGCTCTCTTTCAGATTCATATATTTGCTGAAATATCATTTTTTGTGAAATATTTCTCTTCTCTTTATTTAAAAGATTATAAAATTTATTAAGTAAATTGTTCAGTCTCACTCATTTATTTATAGTAAAATCGTTCAATAATAATTTTGTCTTCCATTTCGACTACCAACCCCCTTAATGTAGTGATTTTAGATTTGTAACTGTATATGCTACCAAAAACCTACCTCCACACCAATTTTTAACTTTCTAATTCACCTGGAATTAATACTTACAAGTCAGTGATAGAAGTAATTATTTTCGGAAATCAATATTGCATGAATATTGAGAGATTTTCTATTGCAAACTAAGATTAAGTCATTAGAAGAGGTTCTTACTAGACACAAACCTACAAGTTTGTAGGTCTATTACATTTTAAGTTATGGAGGTGTCGAAAGTGGCCTAAAAATATTCCTGAAACTGGCTGCGAACATGGCTGGCACACTGCTGTGTATCTTGATATATTTTTCAAATTATCCTAAATTGAATGGCTTAGACAATATTAACGAAAATTGATCATCCCCCTATTTGTATCTTCGGAAGTGAAAGGTAAAATTCCCAAAAAGATACAGAATATAAGATCTTCACTCACTGACTACGCTAGTCTGACATCATTTTTAATATGTGTGATATTCATGTCATTCATTTTTATTCCATTAATTAAATCAATGCTCTCATAACATTGTAAATCCTACCTAATTATCCCAGAACTGTAATAATGTCAGAAGGGAGGTGTGTCTGAACACTCACTTTTGCTAGTAATATAGGTACATACTTAGATACTACCTACCGTCACTTTCAAATCACTGGAGAATAAATAATATGTGTAATGAAGAAAACCTGTATTCGAACAAGAATTAAGGCATGTCCGCACACAGGCAATATTATATAAATAAATTATTACTTATTTATCCATTCGGAAAAATCGAGAGCACGGCAGCGACGAAAGATATTTTAATTATCTTGGACAGGTGTAATTCAATGACTTTTTATTCTTAAGTATGTATATAATATGTATCTATCTGTCTTTTTCTCTCTCACACACAGTGTGTGTGTGTGTGTGGCGGTTTTTAGGGTCAAGGTACTCTCTCTCTTGCCTCTTGAGCCTTGAGAGCGGCAACGTCAAATACGCGCTGCTTATGTTGTATGTATATATCTGAATATAAATCAGTAGATATGTAAATCACAAATTTACATATAAATATGGTGTATTAACGTACAGTATGATAGCCTGCCTCTACCACAATCTTAGAGTGAATTGTAACGTGTATCTTATCTTGACTAAAGTTGGTATTGTTCGAGATTTTGATTTTTTCTTTCACTTAAAACAATTATTCATCTATTGGCTTTGACATACCTTAAGAAATTTTACCCAATTCGGTACAGAGACAACTGTTTACTATACCCCTCTTGCCTTTCGGCATATATTTAATAATAGCAAAGCCCGCGATATCATTCGGAAATTGCGACACCAATATCAATTCTTAGATTTATACTAATAGTAGTACAACGAAAGCTTGAATTAATGTGTTTGCCAACACAAACCTTAAAGGTTCACCCTCTGTAGGGTTTTAATTTTATGTCATGTCTACCGAGCTGGACTTTAAAATAAACGTCAAAAACATCAAAATCAACGCCCATATTGATTTTAAGATTTATTTTGCCCCATTTCAGCTCCAACGGGGTTGATATTCGAAAATCATGAGATACGTGCTTGCTCATTTGTTTTAAGTAGTACTTCTATGAAGTCGAAATGTCTATTCCTATCCTTCCTTATTCCTTCTAAACATTATAAACCTAACATCTGGGTAAAATTTCAGCTTTTTAGGTCCAGATTCTAGGCTGGGCGTTGATGGGTCAGTGAGTGAGTCATGACTTTTCCTCATATCTACAAGATATATATATATGTCTTTCGTCTTACCTTTTCAGGTCTGTCATATGAGTTTGTATACCTAGAAAAAATAAAATAAAAAAATACCTAAACTTGCTAACTTCACAAGACTACAACGTGGTTGTGAAAAGTCCAGAAAATAGGGTCTTTAACTTTAAATTCTCTTCCCCAAACCAAATTTTATGAGCGTATCTTTAAAATTGTACAAGATACACTAGCTTGTCAAATAAATCTGTTCACACTCGCCGCCCCCGTTTCATGTAAAAATTAGCAACTAGATGCAATCGCGTTGTTGCCACAGTCTATTATACGCTGTCTATAAAATATTGGATATAAAAGAGAGAATAGTAATTTCATTCGGAACATATTAAAAGTAATTTATTATTTATTCACAAATAAATGGAATCAACCTCACTTTAATAACTTTTACTCGAGTATCAGTTTAGGCTCAAGACTGACAGAGCGACAACACTGTATCGACGGTTTGACAGCAACGATTGTGCGATAGTCGCGGTTGCGTTGAAATTGCTGTTTACGTGATAACCCCGCCGGAGTACGAATGCGTTTCCAAAAATCTATAGCCAAGAAATAGGAAAAATCATACAAACCATCTTGTGATTTTTATCCAATTATTATAAATTTTATGGATTCTTAATTCGAAAAAATGAGCTCCCCTTCAAAGTCAATATTTTTTATGGTATTATAACATGTTTCCATTTCCGTAATTCGCTAGTAGGATTTTATGTGAAATCGAAAAATATTTTCCATTTTGTATGTTCTGAACAAAACTTGTTATATGATTATCAAAATAATGTGATGTAAATATTTTAGTGGCATTATACTCAATGAAGGATGCTAAACATGTTTTTATAGTTCCCTTGAATAATGAAACGCTATTTGAATACCTTACACGAGCAATGTTTAGTTCTATTATGAAATTTTCAGGTTGCTGAAGCTACATATTTTTTATAAAACCAGCACACGTACGACTTGTACGTATTTGAAGGAAATTCTAGCGAGAAATTCCATGTCATGTTATGTTTTTATATACGTGACTTAAGATTAAAATTGTGTCGCTGATTTTCATTATTAATCTGTTGAAACACTTGTACCCTCAAACTAATAATTTTGACTTTCTGTCTGTACAATACCTACTTGTGGCCGCAAATCACACAAAAACAGCTTAGGTATTTCGACGAATCTTTGCATAAAATAGTCGACTTGATCATATGAAAAATACATATTTATTTGTGTGTTATATTTTTACATTCCTACCGCTACTCATAGTAGCCTAGGAAGAAAAGTATCGTACCTAATCGAGTCCAGTTTTCAATAGATGTTTACGTTTCGGAGGTCCCCGAATCCAAAAAAAACATAATTTCAGTCTGCCTGTGCCCAAGATTATCTGGAATATGCATGAACCGAATTTCTTGCTTTCCTTTTTGTTTAGTAGTGTATCGATGAGGCTCGCCGGTAACTCAGATTGGGCATCCTGATAGCACTGGATCTTAGACGATTTTTATATTCGGTGAAATTCGTTAGAGACCGGTAAAAAAGTCGTATGACTGGATACCACATTTTTACACTTGCCGTTTTTGTTTTTGAAATAATGGTCTTTAAACGGTACTTACGTATCAAATGCTGAAACAACGATGAAACAAATTCTTAATCTACAATTCTCAATACTTAAATTCATTTCATTAAATTTTCTACAATATAGTTCCAGTAGATATTTTTATTGTAAACTTAACGTATTTGCTCTCAAATATGAGACGCATTTGGACATATTACATCATATACATAAATGATATATATAATAAGTTTACATATTAGAGCAAATAAGGATATTATCGACATGTTTCGTATTATAAATTTGTATTGACAAAGCTCATGTAAATAATTTTATTCTTATATCGCATACAAGCGATATGCGATATACGATACAATAATTTTCAACCGTACTTACGATACGTAATCCATTTTATCGCAAAACCACTATAAGATAAAAAAATTATATACATGTCACTATATTGACATATATATGGTATTAAATTGTTTACTCACTAATGTATACCATTTGCTTTAGAATGTACCATATAATTTTGTTTGTAACTTATGATTTGTGAAGTTTCTGGTTTCTCAACAAGCAAAATAACGTTTCTGTATTTTTGTATTGTATTTTTTTTCAATCGAAAATTGTCAAATTGAAAAAAATCTATGATTGGTACTTTTTTTACAATTTTCACAAGTTAAAATCCGAATTTCGTTTTTTTTAAGGGCGGATTTTTTGTCAATGCATATTTTAGACTACTTTCCGGCAAATTATAGTCGCATTGCTAAGTGTCTATCGTGATTCCCAAAGAAGATATGGCGTTGGTTGTGCTAAGTTTACGTAGACTTGGCACAACCATGGATTAAAAAAAGTATTGAAGAGTGATAAAGGTTTGTGGTCAAGGCTAATTTACGGCAAATATGGTCTCATTGCCGAGTGTCTATCGTGATTCCCAAAGAAGATATGGCGTTGGTTGTGCTAAGTTTACGTAGGCTTAGCACAACCATCGATAAAAAAAGTTGAAGAGCGGTAAAGTTTTTTGTCACGGCATATTTACGGCAAATTATGGTTTATTTGCCGAGTGTCTATCGTGATTCCCAAAGAGGATATGACGTTGGTTGTGCTAAGTTTACGTAGACTTAGCACAACTTTCGATTAAAAAAATTAAGAGCGGCATTTTTTGTAACTGCATATTTACGGCTGGTTTACGGCTAATTGCTGTGCAATCAGTTTTCATTTCCGTACAATTGGTTGTGCTACGTTCATACACGTTAATAATAAAGCAAATCAAAAACATATTTCAGATAGCAATAGAAAGATATTGTTGTGATGATACTTTTAACAATTAATATTTCCTAATTCCATGTTATAAATGTGACAAGTACTAGTAGAACTCATACCTCGAGGATTCTGTCGGTTTTTATACATAGTAAAAACAAGGAATTTATTAGAGAAATAGTGAGTTAATAAGTAAATAATTTTTCATAAATATAGAAGTCAACCTCAGGAGTTTAATTTTTGTATTTTTTATCAAAAAAGAAAAAACTTATTGAACCAGGAATCCTTGAATTTTTTTGGACTGAAAGTTGGCAGTTCTACCCCTTGTGCTTAAAAGGCATGTTGTGTATAAATGAGGTAATATTATTTTTGTTATTGATCCATGAACAAGCATTCAATTCATGAAGCTTTATAATATTTGTTCCATTCTTTATATAATTCTGTTTTTTTCGTTGTGATGTCATAATGATGGCCGTGATGACATTTCCAAAAAATGAATTAAAATTTTACAGTTATTGGATATACAATTTTATTTTTCCTTTTAGCTAGATATCAAACTATACATAGTGTTTACTAAACATGCGGCAAAATGGGTGATTCTTTGAACCATTTTAAGAATATTTTGTTCATTGATGATTGTTGAAAAACCGCTTCATTTTAAAGATACAGGGGGAAAATATTGCGAGTACTGATTGCGATATTTCCTAAAATTATCAATGTAAATAAGAGTATGGCGTACGGCAATGGGTTAAGGAATTAAAAAAAAAGTACAAAAACAGTTGTTATCTTTTATGATTCCCTGCACCAATACATTTAAGTTTTGTTGCTCGTGAATATTTAACAGCAACATACTAATATCACTGGATTAGTCGAGGTGGACCACACGCATGGCCTGCGCGATCGCCGTATTTAAATCCCTTAGATTATTTTTTGTGGAGTTATCTAAAGTCATTAACTTACGCGACTCCAGTAGAAAATTTGGACGACGTTCGAAATAGAATAAATGCTGGATGTAACTCCATTACAAACGAATCTGGTGTGTTGGAACGAGTTTGGCAATCACTTATGAGACGATTGCATGCTTGTATTCAAGCTGGTGGAAGTCATTTAAACATTTATTGTAGATTAAGCAACTTACCATGTGCTGTTTTGATAATAAAATGTTGTAACTCTCGCACATTTTTTGACCCTGTATCTTTGAAATGAAGCTACTTATTTATCAACAATCATCAAAGAACATAATATTCTTAAAATAGTTCAATAAACACCCTTTAAAATTTTGCTGTATGAATAGTAAACGATTTTTCACTTTGCTATCTTAGAGGTGGGAGAGAAGCGAGACTGCGAGGGTTCATTTCGTCACCTAACCTGTAACTCTCGCACATTTTTTGACCCTGTATCTTTGAAATGAAGCTATTTATCAACAATCATCAAAGAACATAATATTCTTAAAATAGTTCAATAAACACCCTTTAAAATTTTGCTGTATGATTAGTAAACGATTTTTCACTTTGCTATCTTAGAGGTGGGAGAGAAGCGAGACTGCGAGGGTTCATTTCGTCACCTAACTAAAGAATTTGCCGAGGAATTTTTTCTCATTGGTATATTACTGGGATGTTAATCATGAATTGCTTTCCCATCAACACTGACTGATTACAAGACTATGGAAGAGAGAAATAAGAGATGGGAAATTCATTATAAGATTCTATTCTCGTGTTGCAAACAATGACTGGCTAAGCTCTTTGTGGTAAAACACATGAGCAAACAAAAGGGTACGAACATTGTCTGTCGTTTCAAGAAATACGAAACCGCGAAAGCGCTCAACAATATAGTCGAGTCAGTTAGTTGGTGGATTGATTTTGCCTCACAAAACGTGTGCTAGCACTTATAAACTATGATGAGAAAATACTTGCATGTGCATGACAAATTAGATTGTTCGTAGTAATAATATGATGTGAAGATAGAATTCGGTCTTTTGTTTGCTACGGAACTAGTTCGGAACATGTTCCTTATAGATTCAGATACAAAGATCGCACTGGAGAAAACGAATGCGTTCAGAATAGGGAACTTGCCTATATTTTTTTATTAAATAGTTTTATTACTTTCGGTTCTATCTATAGATGGTCTTCACAGCGATTTTTCAGGCCCCATACTGTTTAAGAGACTTGAAATTTCGAATTCGTACTCAGATCGGAGGCATCTCACCGCCTGTTAAGCTTAACACTGATCCAAGTGCGATCCAGTAATGATTAATTATATTATATGATTCAAGCAAGATCAAATTATTTCTTCAACATGGAAAGACAATGTCGGACGTCACTGGAATTACGCACGGGCATGCAACACCTAACCTTTGTTTTCACTTTGTATTGTGGTAGATAAAAGTAATTTGTTATGGAATAGCTGGCAAACAGATATATACATAAGTATAGTTCAAATCAAGAAAAGGGGAGATAGCAGTTGTACTTATCGCTACGGTTCAAATCTTAAATGCCTAATAAAAACTATTTTTAATTTTTCTCCAAAATTCCAGTTGTTTCATCAATATATTTATTTATGTATAAAAACACCCTTTACCAAATATAAGCCCTTAAATCGCTGTACTTATTTTATAAAAAAATATTAAAGTTGAAACCTCGGTAAGCTCATTCAATCGAGGACAAACTTACGGGAGCTGCTGTGACGTCACTCCTTGCATCGAGACGAGCCGAGCCGCCGCTGCCAAGGTATTATCATAGTATAAGTAAAGTAGTAGTTGCACTCGAGCGAATATTTTCAGCCTGCCGACAGAAATCCGTAGGATGTTCGCGGGATGTAGAGCGTTCAGTTGAGATCATCTCTCTCCTGAGCTGGTAACATATACTTCATACAGAGTCGGATTGACGAAAATGAATACAAAATTATTGTGTACTGCTGTTGGGTGTTTGAACTCGTAGAAAAATTGTTCGTTAAGTTTTTTTAAATTATTCGAGAAATCAAGAACTTTTTTGATTTTTTGAATTCTTTTGATAAATTAGGAAAAACGAAATACCAAGATGCGTATACATTTACAGAAGATCGTAATGAATTACTCGTTGGTTTTTATGAACTGTTCAAAAAAATCAAAGTTGTGAATTCAATGGGGAACAACATTACTTCTACAATAAAATGTATCAATGGTTGGAAAATTACTATTAAATCATTTTTGAAACTAAGGGAAATTGCAAAATCTGAGACTACAAAATGGAAATAGTTTTAATCCAACGCCCATACAGTTCATTAGGTTATTTCGAAAACTATTCTGTATAAAATAAATGCATTCAGGGACTGAAAATTTTGAAGAAGATGAATTGTTAATTTTATTATAAGTAATGGGCATTCCAGAAGCAGAAGTGTTCCATTTTGGATCAGACTAAAAAACAAAATTATATTTACCATGTGTATGCCAGATTAAGAATATATTATACCCTAAAATATGCGAAAAGAAATTTGAAAAAGCCAAATAAGGACAGAAAACTTATAGTTTGCAGACACCCCTAGTAATATATATAACTGCATTTGTGTATTAAGTATATCTCTTTTTTGTAATTTTTAAAATATAATTACTTTTTCAACTAAAAAAGTAATAGGTATTTTGAATAAGAATAATTGCTCATATGAAAAGTTTTTATTTTATTGTGTACCCACATTTTCCTAAATACAGCTCTGGCAAATACCGGCGATCGGATAGGTCCGCAAAAATTCGGCCATATCCGTCCTCGTCGGTCATCGCGCAGCACTACAAATTCCGGCTGAAAAAGATCAAAGGATTTTTATGGAGTGAAACTACTACTTTACTTACACTATGGTTCTATGGTATTATGCTATTTGCCATTGTGCCGTCGTGTCGTTCGACAAGCAAGATCTGACGTCAACCAATGGTAGCGCGTGTAAAGCGCTGTTCAAAATAACAACATTTGATACCCTTATATTTCAAAGATTGTTTTCTTCGACTTTGTTTCTTAAATATGGGGTTTTTGATGATAATAACTTACGATTTTGACTATTTTTGACCGACTTCCCAAAAGGAGGAGGTATACAATTCGATTGTGTGCATTTTTTTTTTCTTTTTTGGTTTGTGCGCGCCTTTCATATAGTGAACGTACTCCGATTTTGATGATTTTTGATTCATTTGAAAGAGGAGGCTTGAGAAATGGTCCCATATTCATAAAAACGGGAATAACGACATCTCGTTCCCTCCGAAAACCGCCCCCGAAGGGGGTGGAGGGGGCAAATTTTGTCGAAAATTGAAAATCTGCGTTGATATAATTACAGATAGGACAATATCCGGAAACGTTTAAATGGAACATTTTTTCAAAAGAGTAACGGTTTTCGACATAGAGACATTTGAAATTCTCAAATATACCTATTTTCGCTATGTGGAGAGGGCGATTTCTGTCGAAAATTGAAAATCTGTTTGCAGTACATGAAAGACATAATTATTTGTAGCAACATTTATACTGAACATTTTTCCCTTAGAGTTACGGTTTTCGAGTAAAATCGGTGTTAAAATGGTAACAACTAAAATATTCAAGCGTATTTCCGCAGCGATGTTCTGAGATCTCAATAATAACAATTACAAACTACAAGCAAGGAATATACGTGGGTAATAGGATAAGTACTATCTTCATTGATATGGTATAGTGAACGTTCAACGATTTTCGTGACTAATGTTACACTCAAAAGTGTGAAATAAATATTTTTTACAAAAAATTGGTGCCAAAAGTTACCAATCTACCTGCAACTGCACAACTTCAAAAGTAACAGCACCAATAGAATTAATATTATTTTATACTTTTCAGTGCACCAACTAATAAAGTCGGTCCAATTTTTTGTAAAAAATATTTTTACTAACTTTATTTTTTTGGAAAGTTTCCTCTACATATTATCTATGTTAGTTAAGCAGAGTCTTTGATGATACATTTAAGAATTTGGTTGTGAACATTGAATTGATGTTGCAAAAAAGTTAGTGCAGCTTATAAGAATCAGGTAAATCAAAAAAAAATGTGTTGTATAAATATTGTTAAAATATACTACTACTAGAACGTTAAGTTTTGAAATTATACCCTTCATCATCCCAAGGTATATTCTTACTTTGGAACAAACTTACATTGTTTATCTGTGAGAATATTATATGTTGACTATATGAAATCTTTTCCAGTTGATCAGAATATAAAATTTTAATGTAATGTTTTGGTGTAATAGTGTTATTTGTCGAGTTTTCTAAGAAACATGTTTTGAAAACATACTGAATTACTAAGAGTACCAAAGAGTCCAGCAAACCATAAGTACATAGGTAATACCTTTGTTCAGGTTTAACAAAAACTCGTTTCAGAACTTTACTAGGCAAGCGTGTACCTATGTATGTGTATGAGGTGATACCTAATACTCACTCCCTGGTTTCGAGTTTCTCCATACAACAAAAACAACAGCCAGCTAAAGTAATCTGAGATAATCTCATCAGCTGCCCAATTTCCTGTTTATTATAGGGTGGTGTTTTCAACACGTACCTAAACCCACTACATTGGGGACATAGCGTTGATTTTCTTTCATTCAGCATCAGCGTATTTCGTTTAGATCTGTCAATTACAAATTTTCAAATCAATTCGGCTATACATTCGCAAATATTTTTCACGAAAATCTATTGAAATTCAATAACATAATTTAAAATTTGAGCATATTCTATAAAGCGACGTCATGTTTTTAAGAAAAAATACACCACCGAAAAGTACAATATAACAAAATCAAATGGTTATACTTTCATTATCTTCCTCCATCCTCAAATTAGCTCTGAGCGACTGAGAAAACAAAACAGACATAAAGTAGTTTACAAATAGAACTCAATTATTGGATGAGGGTAAAATAGTATTTAATATAAAGGGTGTTCGAACAACAGTTAAACTAAACTCCAATCGTCAAAAGTAAGCGCATTTCAATTTTGAGAAGACCGAACGCATGCCTCATAACCACAGAACACAATTTGAAACTGGACATACCATTGCTGTTAACCGTCATAGCGAGTTACTCATTCATTTATTTATCGTTAAACTCCTTTTTGTCAGTCTACGAACATTGATGTATTACAATTTGAGCCAAAGTAGGTATGCGTGAAATTCACCAAATGTGGTATAAGAATGTTACTACGAACCACAGGCGGGTAACAACAACCAAACGAGTCCGAGAGCAAATTTGTCATGTACATTATGATTTTCATTTTCGTCCCTTAACTCTTTATTTATTTCAACGCCTGCTACGAAATTTAAATTCGAAAAAAATGAGAAATTTTCATGGCACCTTTTCTGAAAATTATTTTGAATTTTTCACTGTACCAACTAATAAAGTCGTTCCATTTTTTGGTAAAATATATTTATTCCACACTTTTGATAGTAACATTAGTCATGAAAATCGCTAAACGTTCACTAATACCAAAGCAAATAGTACTTATCCTATTACCCGTGTATATTCTTAGCTTGTAATTGTTATTATTCAGAGGTCTCAAAACGTTGCGGCGGAAATAAACATATTTCAAACTGCTGTAAATCGTCTCATATTTTCAATTTTCGCAAAAAATTGACCCCCCCCCCCTCAAAAATAATAATTAACAAAAGCAGACATACAACCGAATTGTATAACTAGATTTTATACAAGGAAAACGAAAAACATATAGTCTTATGAAGAATACATACCTACATACAAAATCATCTTTCTGATTCTCGATTTAAAAATCCTCACATTTTTTACAAATTATAATTATTATGTGAGTATCAACGTGAAACCACTTTTTAAAAAAATCTACCGAATTCAAGGTATAATTAAACGATTTTTTTTAAATAATTATCGTGATTCTCATTGCAGGAATTTAATCAGAAGAAAATATTCCCACCATCGCATCTATAATGCTTATACATTGTATACTATATCATCAATTAACTGTTGTTGTCAATGATCAATTATTTCGCATGCAATTAACAGTTATAATAGTTATGATACCCTTTTAACGCGGCTATCATCATTAATAAGATAATTTACCTTTTAATGTATTTCAAACTCGCGACTAAACTCATTTCAAATGATTGAGATATACGAAAGTTAGAGAGAGATAATGATCGGCTTTACATAATAATTTCTCTCATAATTATAATGGTATTAGAATCTCTATAACGTGCTCAAGGCAAATTGTTGGCTGTAATAATATATATAGGTAGGTATACACCTACCAGATTATTTTTGTAGTAGATGTTATTGGGTATAATTTTAGTAATAACTGAATTGAATTGTTTGTGTTTTAATGACGGTATTTATGAAGTATATAAAGTAAGTGGCATGTAGGTAATGTTAGCCTGGCGTCTTTATAATTGTAGAATTTAGCTCTGTTAAGCTAGCTGTGACAAGTTAGCAGAAACAATCGAAACTGGCATTGGAATTTGTTGCTAATTGGTTGCTAAAATCCCGATACTGTTGCTCGAACTAATTTTGAAAAAAGTGTAAGATAGCGGTGAAAAAACTACTGATTTTTTTTTTTAATTTTAATACTACCTGAATTTGTTGCTGGAAGATAGTATAAATAAAATAAAAATATAAAAATTGAAGAAAGAATATAAAATGAATATTTTAAAGAAAATCGCAAATCGCACTTTACAGTATTTCATCCTAATGCTACGCTAATCCAAAACTCTAAAAAGTAATAAATAGTTAGGATATCCACTGATTAACCTGAAATCAAGTTTTGTTGACGTATTAGAATACCTACATTTTCTCTCAATTTCTAGCACAAATTTTGTTGCTCATTAGATAAGTCTTTATTAGGCTATTACCTAATAAACTTGTGACTGATTTTTTTTTGGTGTTGTTATCAGAATTTCAGAATACCTCCATTTTCTCTCTTGATTTCGAGCAGAAATTTTGTTGCTCATTAGATAAGTCTTTACCTATTAGTGCTTGAATAACCAGCAATAAAATAAAATCATAGAATATTACCAATAATTAACATGCAATATAATTTTTTGTGTTCTTTATGGAAATGTACGAGGTTCGACTCTTACGTGTTTCTATTAAGAGGTTTGTTGAAATCACCAAAATGCACAATCCAAATATTAGTATGACGCATCTTCCAAAGGTGCTAGAGGGGGCATTTTTTTGAAAATCGAAAATTTTATACAACAAAATTAAAGAACGACCTTATCCGGCAGCGTTTAAATTGGACATTTACAAAAAAAGATTTCCCAGTTATATAGGCACATCCGTGGTAAAGTCGAAAATATGTGTCTCCACTATATGGTGGGGGTAATTTTTTTCGAAAATTGAAAATATTGTAACGTGCAAGGGGAACAGCCGCCGGTATTGGCTACAAAGTGGCGGCATCCGTTTGAAGTAAGCGCGAGATATAAACTGTGGTTGGAAATATCGAAAGCGGCGTTGACAAAGAGAGCGACGGCAGCATGTCGGCATCTACTATTAAAATGCCGACAAAGGAATTTCGAAAAACATCCAGTGGCGGCTTTCGAATCAAAGACCAGAAGCCGCTCGAAAGATCTGGAGCCTTTGTCGGATGTATATATGGGAGAATTGTCGGCATGAGAGACAGAATGTAAAAGACAGTGTGAATAATAGAATAGTCCGAGTAAGCTGGTGCGAAAATAGTAAAGTTAAGTTGTAATTTATATTATTTCGAGTGTAAATAAAGTTAATTTAATAACTCTAAATTAGTCTCACTTATCTGTGAACCCACATACGCAACAATATGATCCGGCCAAATTAGAGAGGAGCTTACTTAGATATATGTAGCAACATTTGAATTGGACATTTTTCGAAAAAATGTACGGTTTCCGAGTTACTGCAGTCGGAAAGTCTGAAATATGTGTATTTCCGCGATGTTTTGAAATCTCTGAATAAGTAGCAACGTATTTGATCGACTTTATTAGTTGGTGCATTAAAAATACAAAATAATATTGATTCTATTGGTGCTGGTATTTGTGAAGTTGGTGCCAAGAGTCTCTTCTATTTAACTACAACTTCAAAATTACCAGTACTAATTTTTGTAAAAAATAGTTATTCCGTTAGAACTCCACCTAAAATTAGCATTGAAATTCCCACACGCGCGCTCGTTAAATCTACAGCGTTAACCATCTGTGTAAATAAAAATAAATACTTATATGAAGCGAAGCAGCCTACTGTCAACATACATACAAAATATATAATATAATCCTTTCGAATAATGTTTGTCCGTTATCTCGTATTTATAGTCCCATCGTTTTTAATTAACTCGCGTTATATCAACAGGAAAAAATATCTTTTTATGTAGATTATGCGTGAGAGAATAAATTTGGAATGAAAGGTGATTTTTAATAATGCTTTTCTGGTGATTGTGTTAAATCAACATTTTAATTATGATTTTAACATATTCAGCCGTATTCACAAACAACTCTTAGGATATGGCCATAGCGGAGCTCTAGACTTCGCATTGCATTTAGCCCTGTATCCATAATATTGCCTGTGCTTCACAAAAATCATGCTGCTGCTGAACGTCCTAGCATTCTACGGTAGTTTCATTCCAATCAGAAATCAATAAGTATTATAGATATAAGTTATTCTTCATCTTCTAATAATTTTCCTTTGTCTGCTGATGACATTTAAGGAGCTAGATGCGAAGCTTGAAAAAAGACTAAGCTCAGCAGGTTAATTTTGTGAACACAATTAGAAAATTTAACCAAAAATGTTCTTCAATCGCATCTTGTGACATATCCGATGTAAGGGTTTATTACTTTTTTCATTATTCTGAACTTAACAGCTTACAAGGTAAGAAATTTTACGAAAATTGAACACGTAAGCAACTTAACATAAAATTTAAGCCTTCACTCAAAGTGTACCTTTCCCAAGATAGCTCGAATCGCCCTTCAGCATTGTCTTCTATTAGACATAGATTTTTTCTAAATGAAATGCCCTTACCCAGCATTGTCTTCTATTATACATTGAATTTTACTGAATGAAATGCCCTATTCCAAAAAGCACACGAGTATGAAAGCGGTTTACCTACTATTTATTGTCCATGTCCAATCAGAAACAGTTTCTTGCAGTCAGAATTCTGATCAGTGTCCCAAACATGTTCTAACCAAAGCGTCTGATGATTAGAAAACTGCCAGTTTTGTGGTCCAACTCAACTTTTGTACAGTAACTATCAGATCGATTTGCATCTTTTCTTCTGACTATTCGCTAGGGACATGCGTCGTGATGCATTTATTTCATAGACAAATAAGGAATTTATTTGAATCTAACCCAACATACCGGTTGGATATTTATCTATTTGGATATTTGGGTCTAGTATGTTGCATTCGAAATAGAAGCTTGAAATGTTTTATTGAAATAAATTCACTTGCTTGTGATAATTTAATAATGGTTTAATCCAACTGTTCCACCTACTCTCAAGATTTGTCAGATGGACAATTATCTGACAGACATAATCATAGATGGCGATTTGCAAACTGTTGGAAATCGATCCCGGATTTGCTGTTGGACCAACGCCATTATAAATACACACATACACTCGTGAAAAACGTTCTGTTTTCTGTGTAAATACATTGTGTCATCGAGAAGACGAAGACAACGTTTGTACAAACAATGATAGACAAAATGACAAAAGCGCTAATGCTTCAGCAAACAAGTCCCACACATTATCAAATATTTGAATGCAAAAACAAACGTCCCATTCGAATACACATAAATATACATATATATATATATATATATATATATATATATATATATATATATATATATATATATATATATATATATATATATATATATATATATACAATTGGTGTAAATTACAAGAACAGCTTTGTGCTTTGGGGCTCTGTAAACACATAATATTCCTACATTATGTGTTTTCTAATTTAAGAGGATTTGAGTAGCCGGTCACGCTCTTGAGGTTTCTAAAGAAGGATTATACTATATTACTATGGCTTTGTTCCAACTGTAAATCCGGAACCGATTTCCAACCGTTTGCAAATCACCATCAGTGCGCATGTTCTGTCAGATAATTGTCTTAGACGAAAATATTGACAGGGTTTGGAACATCTGTGGTGATACTCTGTTACTTGGAAAATATACATATGAAAGAGATGTCTCCGGTCAGGCTCCTTCTACACCCTTTCGGGGGTTTCAAACCGCCTCTGTGTTACCTACGTATTCGAATTAGTTACAGGGTAGCCACCCCTGAAGCAGTTTGAAGTCAAGCAAATGTGCTTCCGAGAAAAATACAAACATGCAATAATAAGAAAGATGAAGGTTCGTTATATTTTGTTTCTCAACTATTGAAAACTGAAAATTTAATTGAGACAATTTTCAAACCTTGAGGTACAACGATTTTATACCATGATTAAACTAGTATTAAATAACGACAAACACAGATAAGCATCTGAATATGTTTCAAGCTTCTTTTTATTATGGGTTTTAATTAAAAATTCTCTAATATCCAAAGAAAAACCATTATGCAACCACTTTGTTGGGTTAGATTGTTAGATCATATAAATTCCTTATTTGTCCTTGAACTTAAGACAGTGGGGTTCCCTTTTGCTTATCTTTAGATGCTTGGATTGGAACGCGTTTGAACTACAAACTATTTCTTAGGGGATGGGCGTTGGAATTATTTTTGAGAATTTAGTTCGTTCAATCTCTCAACTATAGCAGAGTATTTAATTACTCTGTTTATTTTTTACTTTTGTTTCTTTGAATTTTTTTGTTTTTATTTATTTTTTGAAGTTAATAGAAACATTAAAAAAATATATTTTTTAAGTACTCCTCGCCTATTTTGTTAGTACCTACCTTTGTTCACGGGAGTTGAAATAAAATAAATATTGAAAAAAAATTGGACCCTTTATTAGTTGTGAAAAATACAAAATAGTATTAATTCTATTGGTACTGGTAATTTTGATGTTGTGCAGTTGTGTAAAGAATGAGAACTTTTGGCTCCAACTTCAAAAGTACCAGAACCAATAGAATTAATATTATGTTACGGTCCAAAATATTTCTTTGGAAACCTACCTCCGGCCTAGCTCAGTGGAGGCCTGTCGTGAATTCTGGGTGGTTACCGATGGCAGTGAACTTAGTTAAGTCGGTCTCTCAGACCGTAAGGGCGCCACCAGTTTTTCCTTTGTTTTAAACAAAATAAAACAAAAAAAACTGGAAAAGATATTTACTATGTTCTAAGTACAAGAAAAAAAAAACAACGCAAAAAAAAAATAACAGAAATTATATAAATCTAAACAAACTATCTGTCAGAATTATCAGTTGTGTCTGGTGTGTTTATTAAAAATGAAATTAAATAAATCGAGTTGATAAAAGTAACAGTAATGACCTCTGTAAATCATAAACCCAATAAAACAGCTGCTTTCTTGGTTGTCGAAATAATTGGAATAAAATATAACTTAATATAAATATATATAAACATCGATCATATAAAGAAAGGCTGTGATGACCTAAAGGGTACGTACGAATTTTGGTAAAATATTTGTTATCTTTGCCGCTCTATCCCACTAGATAAAATAAATATGCACAATGACTGTTACAAATTCAATATTACCACTTGAAGAGTGAATGATAGCAAAACAAAATATACATATATCAACAGGTGTCGACTTATCGTGTGGAATCTCCAGGCCATTTGCCGTCCACTCGAAGATGGTGTCGAGCTAGTTGTTCCGGCGTCGATGTATACGCTCTCGGATATCGATCAAGGGCATCTAGAACCTCTGCGAGAAGATAATGCGATCACCATTCAGGGGGGAACAGGTACCTCCGGGTTCCTTATCAGCAGACTGTTAAGGAAATAATTTTAGGAGATCGCAATCGGCGTTGATGAAATTGATCCCACGAAAGTAGCCTGTAAATTCAGATTTGTCTAAGCTCGAGGTATTCAAATCACGACTGACTAAGAGAGCACGTGCACGAGGTGCACTTGGTGGGAATTAGAGTGGTGCATGCACTATGACTATGAGAATAACACTTACATTCCGATTATCAGAAAAATTGTTAACAGTACCTGAGATGTTGTGCGGCTACTTAGATGAGGGTGGAGATAGCTTTCTAAGAATCCGACTCGATGTCGAGCGCTCCAGGTGCGCAAATTCCTAGGGTCTGAATCCGTCACTGACGATATGAATTAGCAAAAGCTTCGAAGTATACGAACAACAAACTCACGACAAGCTAATTCTTTAGATAAACCACTAGAAATTAAGAAAACTACGTCTCCACGTCTTTCACTTTTCAACAGCAGAAGCTCTAATGGCCACCGGAATTTCGTAGGCGGAGAATTTCCCACTCTGAATTTTGACTCTCCTTGGTATCAGATTTTGCTACTCTGAGGCGCGAATTTCAAATTTCGCGGGGAAGAAATGTACAACTAAGAGGATAGTAATTTTCCAATGACAATGTTTGTTGTAAAATTAAAACAAGGAGTTGAAACAATAACTGTTGACGAAAACCCAAAAAAAAAAAAATCCAAACCGTAACACTCTCCTCTTACCTCCTATCGGAAATTTCCGAGAAATTTCACTTCTCGCCAACAAGAGAACTTGGCGATTGATCGAAAATAAACCAATGAGAAGGAATGATCCATAAACTAATTGAATCGACAGCTTAAGCTAATCGGAGTTATCGATATAGGCTTTCAGGTCTTTTACGTGCCAATGTCGTCGGCCGCAGTTGTCATCACCCTCGAGCACATAAGTACCGTATCCGATTCTTTGACGTACCCGGAAAGGTCCGACATATCGTGGTGCTAGGGATGCCGAGTAGTTGTTTGTGGCGTCCGACAATCGATAGTTCTTACGCCACACCAAGTCACCAGGGGCAAATTGAACATCCCGACGTCGAAGATTATACCGTTGGGCGCTTTGCTGCTGAGCCTTCTGCAGACGCTTATGAACAAGTTGGTAATGCCCCTCCAACTGATCTGCTGGTAACTCCAACCGTTCACCAAACTCTACATCGTCAGTTGATTCCAGTGCACCGAACAGACGACCCGATCGTATGAATTCACGTCCAAAATTTAATTTGTACGGTGTGAACCCGGTGGTTTCATGCCTTGATGTTCGGACTGCGCAGGCTAATTTCTTAATCTCTACGTCCCACGTTCGATGGTCCGCATCCTTAATAAATGAAACTAACATAGACTTCAGTGTTTTATTTACCCTTTCCGTAGGATTCGCCTGCGGATGATAAACGGGATTGTACCTTATTTTCGAACCGTAGCGTTGCGCTAGGTTTTTAAACTCGCGACTGATATACTGGACACCATTATCGGCAAGAATAAGCTGAGGTGCACCGAATAGGAGAAAAATCTCTTCCTCTATTAACTTAGTCACAACTTTAGACGACGCCGCACGAAGCGGAAAAAAACGAACGAATTTGGAAAATGTATCCACCACAACTAAAATGTAGTTGTGACCTTGTTTCGAGCGGGGAAGAGGGCCTATCAAATCGGTCGATATGATTTTCCAGGGTCGGTCTGCAACAGGATTCGGTGTCATAAGACCTTTCGGAGCAAGTTGTTCAGGTTTCGACGACTGACAAGTACGACAACCACGTACATACCGAGCAATATCGGCGCGCATAATATTTAACACCTCAGCTATAATTCCCGAGCGCGTCTTCTTTTTCTCCGCAGTATCCGCGGACGGAACTCGACTTACGCGCCCGAACAGATGAGCCAACTGGGCCTTAAGCTTTAAGCACGTACTGTCAGTCACCTCTCCCGATAAAGCAGTGACCCCTGCCTTAAGCGTTTCGACCTTTTGAGTGATAACCCTTATCTCCTCATCAAAAGTACCCGGTACATCGTGTTTCACACCAGCCCCTGATCGCTCTAACCGCAACAAACTACGCAACCAACTACGCATGGAATCGACAGTACCAGTCTCCGAAAGACGACGAACTTTGAGCTCGTACATCAGTTCATCCTGCGTGAGATAGTTGATGTGTCCACTAACAAGTTGTAACGACATATTGAATAATGTCAAATCAGTGCACGTTAGATAACTCAATCGTGGTGCGCAAAAAAACAAAAGATCTAGCAAGGCAACAAGTCTCCCTTAACAAATAATGAAATGGATGAGGTCCAATTCGGAAGAAAGAAGAGAAAAAAAAAAAAAAAAAAAAATAAATAGAAATAAACACCAGCCACAACTGACTAATCCACTGCCAAAGAAACCCACAAAAGAAGAATGCAACAAGTCGGGCCCCACGTTGGGCGCCAAAAATTCTGTTACGGTCCAAAATATTTCTTTGGAAACCTACCTCCGGCCTAGCTCAGTGGAGGCCTGTCGTGAATTCTGGGTGGTTACCGATGGCAGTGAACTTAGTTAAGTCGGTCTCTCAGACCGTAAGGGCGCCACCAGTTTTTCCTTTGTTTTAAACAAAATAAAACAAAAAAAACTGGAAAAGATATTTACTATGTTCTAAGTACAAGAAAAAAAAACAACGCAAAAAAAAAAATAACAGAAATTATATAAATCTAAACAAACTATCTGTCAGAATTATCAGTTGTGTCTGGTGTGTTTATTAAAAATGAAATTAAATAAATCGAGTTGATAAAAGTAACAGTAATGACCTCTGTAAATCATAAACCCAATAAAACAGCTGCTTTCTTGGTTGTCGAAATAATTGGAATAAAATATAACTTAATATAAATATATATAAACATCGATCATATAAAGAAAGGCTGTGATGACCTAAAGGGTACGTACGAATTTTGGTAAAATATTTGTTATCTTTGCCGCTCTATCCCACTAGATAAAATAAATATGCACAATGACTGTTACAAATTCAATATTACCACTTGAAGAGTGAATGATAGCAAAACAAAATATACATATATCAACAGGTGTCGACTTATCGTGTGGAATCTCCAGGCCATTTGCCGTCCACTCGAAGATGGTGTCGAGCTAGTTGTTCCGGCGTCGATGTATACGCTCTCGGATATCGATCAAGGGCATCTAGAACCTCTGCGAGAAGATAATGCGATCACCATTCAGGGGGGAACAGGTACCTCCGGGTTCCTTATCAGCAGACTGTTAAGGAAATAATTTTAGGAGATCGCAATCGGCGTTGATGAAATTGATCCCACGAAAGTAGCCTGTAAATTCAGATTTGTCTAAGCTCGAGGTATTCAAATCACGACTGACTAAGAGAGCACGTGCACGAGGTGCACTTGGTGGGAATTAGAGTGGTGCATGCACTATGACTATGAGAATAACACTTACATTCCGATTATCAGAAAAATTGTTAACAGTACCTGAGATGTTGTGCGGCTACTTAGATGAGGGTGGAGATAGCTTTCTAAGAATCCGACTCGATGTCGAGCGCTCCAGGTGCGCAAATTCCTAGGGTCTGAATCCGTCACTGACGATATGAATTAGCAAAAGCTTCGAAGTATACGAACAACAAACTCACGACAAGCTAATTCTTTAGATAAACCACTAGAAATTAAGAAAACTACGTCTCCACGTCTTTCACTTTTCAACAGCAGAAGCTCTAATGGCCACCGGAATTTCGTAGGCGGAGAATTTCCCACTCTGAATTTTGACTCTCCTTGGTATCAGATTTTGCTACTCTGAGGCGCGAATTTCAAATTTCGCGGGGAAGAAATGTACAACTAAGAGGATAGTAATTTTCCAATGACAATGTTTGTTGTAAAATTAAAACAAGGAGTTGAAACAATAACTGTTGACGAAAACCCAAAAAAAAAAAATCCAAACCGTAACAATTATTTAGTATTTTTCGGTGCACCAACTAATAAAGTCGGTCCAATTTTTGTAAAAAAAATATTTCACGCTTTTGAGTGTAACATTAGACATCAAAATATTTACCACTGCTGTAACTTGGAAACCTATGATTTTTTGAAAAATGTTCAATTGAAACGTTTTCGGATATGGTTTCTGGTTTAATTTTGTCGTCACAAATTTTTGATTTTCGAAAAAAAAAATAGGAGAATTTTTTGATGGGAAGAACATGCTGAATGTCGATTTTTATTATTTAAAAGTTGCGAACATCCATAAAAAATAAACATGCAGACAGACAGTGGCATTATATATCTCCTCTGTGTTGTTCGTCGGTCAAAATGAGCGCATACAAATCAGTGCGCTTGATAGAATAACACTTCTTTTCCGATGCCATAAGGAAGAGAGAGTTTCTTTAATTTGTACATTATCTTCATTTGAATCATCAGGAGTAGCCATAGACCAAGGTCTATGGGAGTAGCAGTTACTATGACTTTATGGTATCTTGGACATTATGAATGCTGTTGATTCCAAATGGTGTAGATTTCTTGTTTGATTCGAGGTCTATACTTCATTTAAAGGAGAGAGTAAAAATTATGATAATGAAGGGATCATAATACGTCATGGGCAATTTTTCGAGACACGAGAGGGTCTGTATTCTTCCGCTACGTGGTGGTCTGCCTTCGAAAAACAATAATTGAAATGAGTGATTTGTATTTTGTATATTTTTCCCGTGTAGTGGTTGAGGAAAGCTTTAAAATGATGCTCCATTTATGAGATTTGATGAAGTATCAAGGAAGTTATGGCGTACCGATAGAAAAGGCTTTGAGCAATAAAATACACTGTGTTCAATCAAGTCGGAACCATATGGAAAACTTTTTTATTATAGTTTTTATCAAAATAAGTTATTATTGATAAAACGTTACAATTCAATTCAGATATCAATTCTATTAATCCGTATACGAGGTGAGTCGTAAAATATGAAATTTGCTCAGGAGTACCTTTATTTTCGAAAATATCGAAAGTTTTTATTGAAAAAAGTTGATCCTAATTGAAAACTATTGTCAGATATCCAATATTATCCATCAGCTATAAAAAAATATTTTTGGCATAAATAAAACACAAATGCAGATTTTGTAAATTACACATCAGCTATTTTATTGAAAAAAATATCTATTAAAATTATTGTGAATAAAGCCGCCATTTCTTGTATTTTCTAAAACGAACTAGCGATTTGACGTTTGGAGTCAGTGCCATCCTAGATTAAATGTTTATCGGTAGACGTAAATTTCCAATGTTAAAACACAGAAGTTAATAAAAATAATAAAATATTTTTTTTCAAGGCGGATGAATAATATTATATATCTGACAATAGTTTTCAATTATGATCGACTTTTCTTAATAAAAACTTTCAATATTTTCAAAAATAAAGATAATTTACTCTTGAACAAAATTCATATTTTTCGACTTACCTCGTATACGGATGAAAACAATTAATATCTGATGATCGCATTTGAAGTTTTGGACTATGCAGAACTTTTTATCAAGAATAACTTTTTTTTATAAAACCAATAATAAAAAAGTTTTCCATATGGTTCCGACTTAATTGGACACAGTGTATGTGATTATGACATTTAGTTTGTTTTGCAAATGACGATTTTCTTTTCAGTCATTTTATAGAATGAGGCTGATCCTGTTGTGCAAGTATTAATTATATGCAATCAGCGCGTTTTTATTATGTATATGTAAGCATTGTGTTTTATCAACAAGTTGGAATGTTGTTTTGGCCATGTTTCAAGCTTTTAAAACGACAGAAACAGCAACAACAACTAACACTATCGTCAATTGTCTCCCTTATATAATCCCTCTCTGTGTCTGCATTTGTAAACATTCAAACGATAAATCTCCTTAAGTACATCTGAAAAATTAATTACGATCGTTGATAACTACTGATGAATACTGGTTACACATCTTTGGCAAAGTATTCGAAAAGAATTGATGATTAAACAAGATTATACAAGCTTAAACTGAATATTTATAAAGAGTATTTATTTGTGTAATACATAAGAGTGATGACATAATCAGTAGACATGAGATACTTGAGTTCGTACTGCTTTTTTGAGTCAGTAAGAATTTTCCCATCCACAAATGTCACACCGTTATGTCGAGCAATCCAAAAATAAATCTACTTTCAGTAGGTTTTCGAGTCTGGCACTCTTGAGAAAGGTGCGTTATATCGATCGATATTATCGCATGTGTTATTTCGATAATACGTTTTTATCTACCGATATTTCCAAAGAGTCCCTTCATTTTATCATAAGCACATCAGGACAAGATAGGTAAACGTTAGCAGGGTACAGAAACTTCCATCACGTCTCCAAAGACTCAAAACTTTCTACTTAATACTTGAAGCAAGTCATTATTATCACAGTAATGTTTAAAATTTAATTTAAAATCCTTCATTAATGAATCACATATTTTGGTTGACCGTGTGCAAAGAAGCGACCATAGCCCGCAACATTTAAACTGGTTATTAAAAAAAATATACGAGTTGATGCAATGGTAAAGTCTGAAATATGTGGTGTATTTCCACTGAATTGAACGTTCAGTGATTATGATGACTAATGATATACTTAAAAATGTGAAATATTTTTCTTTTACGAAAACTTGGACCAACTTTATTAGTTGGTGCACTAAAAAATTCAAAACAAGGTTAATTCTATTGGTGCTGGTATTTTGGAACTTGGTGTCAAAAGTCTTCTATAAAAAAGTTTTTGACCGACGAACCCAAACGGAGGTGGTATACAATTCGATTGTCTCCTTTTTATATAATTTTTATTACTTTCGGTTCTTGTATCAATGGACTCCGCAGCGATTTCTCAGGTCCCATACGGTCTAGAGACTTGAAATTTCCAATTCGTACTTAGATCGCAGACATCTCGCCGCCTGTTAAGCTCCAAGTGTTATCCAATATTGGTAATTATCTCATTCAACCAAGATCATTATTATTTCGACATGGAACGACAATGTCGGACAATGGGATCCGCACTGGAATTACACACGAGCATGGAGCATATATATACGTCTCTGTTCTCTGGTATATAGGTACTCTCTGGAAGATCGTCTATGGTTATGTCGCAATTGTCAGACGTCAGACGTTGTTGTTAATTTAAAGTTTAATTTTGTGTCGTGGTAGACAAACAGTAATTTGTTATGGAATTGCTGTTGCTGGCAAACACATATACATAAGTATAGTTAAAATCGAGAAAAGGATAGCAATAGTAGATACTCATCGGTACGGTTTAACCCATTTCATCCCATAGTACCCATTTGAGTACACTCTTCAAATAATGGTTTTAGCGACATCTATTGGAAATTTGATCAGATTCGGAGCCAGATATGATCTCTTTATGACAAAATGATGCAGTTGTGCATTGATTTCCAGCTAGGTGGTGCTCTGATTTAATTTTATTTGATATTTCCCATAACTGACTTGTCTGTGCGTGTAACATAATTTCAAATATTTACTTTTATTGCTTTTTCCGTTTATTTCTGTTTTCTGCTGTTTTGGTATATTACTAAGGTATGTAAATAAGATATTCTTTATTGTAGCATTCTCTGATCTTTTCGAGATCTTGAGAAATCGTAAAAAGTTGGCATGTACTCATTTGAGTACAGCGGGTATATATGACGTACACTAATGAAATTTTTTTTAGACCGTTTTTATTTGAAAATGGATCCGAACGATTTTGGAGAAATACCTCCGATCAATTTTTATGGGAAACGTTTTAGAACCCTTGAGTCAGCGGCAGATAATATAGAAGGATCCTCTCATAACGATATTGATGTGATTATTATTCCACCTGATGTTGACTATCAAACAGATAATGAGGATATAGATGAAGATAATTTACAGCCTGAAGTTCTGCCTAAAGATATTCCTGGTCAGATAGAGCTTTACTATGCAAGCGATGATGAAGATAATTCTCTAACAAGAACACCCACCAACAATGAGATCGTATCCAAAATTGACGAAGAGGATAATCTTCCTTTAGCGGAAGTAAAGCGCCGTTTTTTAGCCAAGATAAATAAACAAAAAGCTTGCGAGCCTTTATGGACAATTCAAACCACCGACATCAGTATGCCAGACACCATGGGCTATATGCAGCGCCTAAATTATGTGAAGCAGCAAATAGAAGGTATGACACCTGTTGAAATCTTTGAAAAATTTATGGATGACGAAATCATTTCATTTATTGCTGAACAAACAAATCTGTATGCGTCACAAAATAATAATCATTTATGTCGAGTATCCTTTGAAGACATACAAGTTTTCATAGGCATTTTGCTTATGACTGGATACCATAAATTGCCAAGAGAACGACACTATTGGTGTCTGGACGAAGATCTCTTTGTTGATCCTATTTCCAAGGCAATGTCTAGGAACCGTTTTCAAGAGATCAAGAAATATATACATTTGGCTGATAATTCAAAAATAGACAAAGGGGATAAAATGTACAAAATAAGACCTCTAATGGACAAACTAAATAAAAACTTTCAACAATTTGGCACATTCCATAAGGATTTATCAATTGATGAAGCGATGGTCAAATATTTTGGACATCACTCAGCCAAACAATTCATACGGGGTAAACCAGTGAGATTTGGATATAAGGACTGGATGCTCTGTAGTTCAACTGGCTACTGCTACTGCTTCGACACATATTGCGGTGCGACTTCCAAATCCGATGACCACAAAAGTACACCTTCTCTGCCACTGGGATCAAGAGTTGTTTTGAATCTTTTAAAAGTTGTTCAGGTGCCTTCAGACCACGAAGTATTCTTTGACAATTATTTTACAAGCTTTGATTTGATGAAAACTCTGAGGGAAAATGGATTTCGAGCCACAGGAACGGTAAGAGAAAATCGTCTAAAAAAGTGTCCACTGCTTCAATCAAGCGATATGAAGAAAAAAAGTCGTGGGTATTTTGAATATCGTTACGACGAGAATAACAAATTGCTTTTCGTCAAGTGGAAAGACAACAATGTTGTCACTATGGCATCAAACTATGATTCGGTTGAACCTTTGTCAAAAGTTAGACGTTGGTGTTCTAATGCCAAAGAAAAGGTCGATGTTCCACAACCAAAACTTTTCTCATCTTACAACAACTCAATGGGAGGCGTCGATCTGTTTGACCAAGCTGTGAACAATTACAGGATTAGTATTCAGGGTAAAAAATGGTGGTGGCCACTTTTTACGCATATGTTGAACGCCACTGTAGTGAATGCATGGAGGCTACAAATTACCACTGGAAATAAGGAAATGGACCTTTTAGCTTTCCTGAGAGACATTTCACGCCATTATTTGAGAAGCTTCACGAAGTCTATGTATTCTCGAAAACGCCCTTCAGGTTCAGTTCCGAAAAGTATTCTAAGAAATGAAGGTGGCCATTTCCCAAAGAAGTTGGAAAAACAGCTTCGATGCCGCCTATGTCATCAAAGAATTCGCTGGATGTGTATCAAATGTGAAGTGACACTTTGTTTAGAACGTGAGTGTTTCATAAAATTTCACACCGAATAATAGTTATCTTGTAAAAATTACATTTATAAAATAAAATGTTTACTTGTGTAATATACATATGTTTTATACCTATTCGCCCACTGTACTCGTATAAGTACATGCATCTAACTCTAAAACTAAAAAATAAAAAAAAATATTTTTAGTATTTCATGTACTTTTTACACATGTTCAATTAATTTTTTGCCTCAAAACTAAAAATTTGAAGAAAAAAAAACCTTGGGATCAAATGGGTTAAATCTTAAATGCCTGCATGCGCTGTGTATAGTAAACTTAGTCCAATTTTGATGACTTTTGATTTATTTGAAGCAGTAGATTTGAGAAATGGTCTCATATTCACAAAAAACTGAAATCTGAAATCTCCTTCACTCCGAAAACCGCCCTCGAAGGGGTTGGAGGGGGACATTTTTCTCGAAAATCAGAGACGACAGAATTAACCATAAGAAAATATCCGAAAACGTTTCACATTTTCTCAAAAGAGCTAAGTTTTTCGAGTTCCAGCGATGTTAAAGTTTGAAATATTGTGTATTTTATTTTTCAGTGTACCAATTAATAACGTCGGATCTATTTTTTGTAAAAAAATTTTATATATTAACCAAAATATTTGGCTCAGAAATATCTCATTCAAAGTAAACGCTGAAATATTTTATACAGAAAGGATTCAAGCTCATTTACATAAACTGAAAGTAATTCATCACCCAGCAGTGCATATACATGTTTCTTTTTTATTTTGAACAAAAAACTCATATCTTCATCTCGACCAAGCAGGCTATCTAATATTACCAGTAAATTGGCGATCAATAAAAAGTGTAATCCAATCAAATAAATACCATCATAAATTAGTGAGGCAGAAAATAATGAAAACAATTTTAAATAAATTTGAATACTCGTGTCACTTATTATTTATCCAAGCGGAAAGTGGTAGGATATGTCATATTCACAGGCTCCCAGTCAGATGGATGGGAACATAACAGAAAAACGATTAAAAAAAACACACGGAGAACCTAAAAAAAAGAAGTACCAGACAGATTTAAGAGGCACATTTTAACATTCTGCCAAACAGGTTTTCTACCTGTGTAATAACAAACTACCTGCGTTACACCTAATGATGATCAACCATTATAAGAAGAAGAAAAAATATATATAAACCATTAAGTACAAAACTGGTTGGGTATGTCTGTGTTTCTTTAATATTTAAGAGAACAAAGATTAGATGGATATACCTATATGCAAACAAAGGAGAACGCTAAATGTTTGTTCATTTTGTGGCACTTGTATCACATACCTACTTGGAAGAGGGCCAATTGAAGGCATCAGTTGAAGCAGAATTAAAAAGTTTTGAACAGTTGCCATCAACTGAAATTTAGTTGTAGCAGTCATGTTAAATAGCAATAATTTTGAAAAACTTTTCAGAAAGAAGAAATGGTAATAATTATAAATAGCATGTGCAATGTAACAGTGCGTTCATAAAGTATTGAATAAATTCATTTTTAGCCAAATAAATAATAAAATATTTTAAATTACTATTCTAATAGAGACCCGCTCCTGCTTCGCACGGTTGGCACTAAAATGGTTATTGCGAGTCAATCTTAAAAGATAGACATACCATCGCGGACTTTTTTGTAGATACATACATATACAATTCCGTAGTACATTAATTTGATTTATCTCGTAAGGTTTAGCCAGCGTTTGCGATTTAAGCGCACCCAAATCTTTGAGTTTTTCGGCTTTTCTGTACTATAATATATATGTATTATACATATAAACCTTCCTCTTGAATCACTTTATCTATTGCGGAAAACTGCATTAAAATCCGTTGAGTAATTTAAAAAATCTAAGCGAACAGTCGGCGGAAGCGACTTCATTCTCTATGTGTTGATTTCGTCGCACGGTTGGCACTTAAATGGTTATTGCGAGTCAATCTTAAAAGATAGACATACCATCGCGGACTTTTTTGTAGATACATACATATACAATTCCGTAGTACATTAATTTGATTTATCTCGTAAGGTTTAGCCAGCGTTTGCGATTTAAGCGCACCCAAATCTTTGAGTTTTTCGGCTTTTCTGTACTATAATATATATGTATTATACATATAAACCTTCCTCTTGAATCACTTTATCTATTGCGGAAAACTGCATTAAAATCCGTTGAGTAATTTAAAAAATCTAAGCGAACAGTCGGCGGAAGCGACTTCATTCTCTATGTGTTGATTTCGTCGCACGGTTGGCACTTAAATGGTTATTGCGAGTCAATCTTAAAAGATAGACATACCATCGCGGACTTTTTTGTAGATACATACATATACAATTCCGTAGTACATTAATTTGATTTATCTCGTAAGGTTTAGCCAGCGTTTGCGATTTAAGCGCACCCAAATCTTTGAGTTTTTCGGCTTTTCTGTACTATAATATGTATGTATTATACATAAAAACCTTTCCTCTTGAATCACTCTATCTATTGCGGAAAACTGCATTAAAATCCGTTGAGTAGTTTAAAAAATCTAAGCGAACAGTCAGCGGAAGCGACTTCATTCTCTATGTGTTGATTTCGAGATCGTGTTTAGCGAAACCAACTGAAACTAGCCGAACTTTCAAACGCACCAAACATGTAACAGAAGTTTTACATTTGGTAAAAACAACGCCTGTTGTGTTTGCAATCTCTATCAGACGTACTCATAATCCAATCTCAGTTTGGTACTAGCTAGTACCGTATTAAAATAAAATACTTGAGGGAAGTAAAACAAAACATTATCCTACCATAACACTGACATAAGAGTCATAAACCTAATTTAAGGTTAGATCTACGCACTTAATTTAGTAGCGTACTAAGTATCGATTATGAATACGCTTGTATATCATTATAAGATAATAATTAATTGTAGTGACAAGTGATGAAGTCATCAACATTTGTAAACATGGATTTTTTACCAATTTCCAGAATTCCCTTGTTTGAAAATTTCTTTAGGTATTTTTACAAATTAATAAAGAGTAAACTTAATAAAACGAATTAAATACATACGTAACTTCATTTGTGTTTTTTATGTTAGTTTCCTTCGCCCAAACACTGCCACCAAAGGGAGGTGGAAGGGGTATTTTTTTTTAAATTCGAGACGGCGGTATTAAAGAGGAGATCATTTCCGGCAACATTTAAATTGGATATTAAAAAAATACGGTTTCCGAATTAGGTACAGAAACAGTAGAGTCTAAAATATATGCATTATTGCTTGTTTGTAATCTCTGAATATAAGTGAACGTTTTACGATTTTGATAATTAATGATTCAATGAAAAATACAAAATAATATTAATTCTACTTGCGCTGCTACTTTTGAAGTTGGTACCAAAATCTACCTATAACTGATAAACTGCACAACTTCAAAATTACGATCACCATGGAAATATTATTTTATTATTTTATGTTAATTCATACTCAGTTTGAGGTTTTCTGAAGCGAAGAACAAGCTCTTGAATCAAATCAGAAAAAAATTATTTGTAATTTCTCGGGAGTTTTCCTTAATTTGGTTATTAAAATGATTTGACGTGCTTATATTTATTTCAACCAGCCATTCAACTTTCAATTATTCAAAAAAATATACACACTTATAATAGTTAAGTAATAAAAATCCACGACGCCTTCTCGGTTTGAATTGTCTCATGAATATTTACTTATTATGAAAAATAATAGTTGCTTGGGGAGCCCGTATCTCAATCAGTAAATTTATCCAAATCAACGTATACCTACCTATAAGTTTGTTAACTTTACGTAAAATCTGGTTGATTATTATGTTGAATGCTGATAAGGATATTTTACGACTCTAAATTAACTGCTGTTGGAGAATAGTAATAATCATTTGACCGAGACATAAAATCGGAATGTGAAAGGATACTTCGAAGTTTGTTAAACTGTTGATACTTTACCATTTTTAAGGACTTTGTTAAGCAGTTCATTAACCTATATTCTATATATGTAGACACTTTCAAGTTGATAGGCAAAAAAATAACCAAACGTTTTGGTTAATCAGATTGGTTATAGATCTTGAAACTGCATTATGTTGATGATTATTGTATATTTGATCGATTCGACTGACGTCATTTGTTTTTCTATAAATCGACCATTCAAACATAAATTAGTCATTTTTCCTTCGAATCAGGCATTCTAGTTCTATAATTATTTTTTTATCATTATATAACGCTTTTAATGGACTTTGTTGGGCGGTTTGTTGTTTGCTACCAACAGTAGAATATGACATATTTATTATCGTTGGAAGATGACGAAATACTTCTCAGCTTTCTTGTAAAGTTTCTTGAATTTTCAAAATATTGAATAAATCAGACGGGACGAATCATCTATTTTGAAATCTTTTTTCTGTCCGCCTACATTATCTCCCAATCAGATGTCAATTTGTCCTCAAAAAGGTTTTGTTTAATTCAAGATGAGAGAATCTCGAAGAATGTAATTTAATTTTATGACATTAATATTTTCAGTATCTACCTCCTACATTTCTTGTTCCGAGAAACGTGTCTGAGATGAACCCTTTTCGATTAAAATCTTTAGTGTAAGATTACCATACAAACGAAATTATTATTAAGACAAACAGATGGTCCGTTCAATTAATCTGAGATTCCATCTTCTTAATGAAATATCTCCTTAACAGTATAAATGGCACGAGTAATAATATTCTTCTCTCATAATGTCTTGGAGAATAAATCTGTCTGATGTCAAATATATTTATATGGGTATCTTATAATTTACCATTCATTATGTCTAATTTATTGAAGAGAAAATATAATTTGCTGTTCATCTTGAAGAGATATAATACGTTTTGTAAATTTTGTTTCCATTTCAAGGCATTGATAATTAAAGAATAATATTTCTCAACTGACATTTCAAGTTGACATCAAAAATATTTTATAGTGTATATAAATATTGTTGCGTATGCGGGTTTGCAGATAAGTGAGACTAATTTACAATTATTAAATAAACTTTATTTACACTCGAAAGTAGAATAATAAAAATTACTTCACTTTACTATTGGGTGCTCTTACTAGCTTACTCTGACTCTTCTATTAAACTGTTTCCACACTTTCTTCTACACTTCTACACTCCCAAATACCTATATACCCGAAAAAGACTGTCCAGATCTTTCCAGTCGCCTCTGGTGTTTGATCACTCCAGCCGCCCCTGGACTTTTCTCGAAATTCTTTGTAGGCATCCTAGTGAGCACATGCGTCACACGCTTTGTCAGCGGCCGCTATCGAGATTCCCATCATTCGCGCATAAGCATAAAAAGGACGCCGCCACTTTGTGCCCAGTGTCGGTGGCTTTACCCCTTACACGTTACAATATAACACAGTATAGATAAAATATCCAAGTCCTACTGCAGTTTGATATAGCAGTTCTAGAAAAACCAAAACATAATCTTAGTATAAGTATTTATTAAAGATTCCAGAGCACACAACAAACAGTTATCTGATCTCCGAATGTATGATAAAGGTAGCTTATGTTTAATTTCGTTTACGCTAGCTGTCAGTTATTCCGGCAAAACATTCTACTGATTGGAACGCTAGCAGGTTTATAATAAATAGAATGACATCATGACAATGACTACGATCGTACACAATGGAGATGGGAATTCAAGTAAGGAATAGGCTGTCGAGGTGTCGGGACATCAAAATATGTATGTCGTTTTCAATCATTTCACTTGTCATATTTTTGAGTTGTAGTGTTGTATGAATTTTCACTGGAAAAAATGTTCTTTAATTTTAGTCTCGTTGATTTCGAATTACCATCCAGTTTCAGATCTCTTCAAAATTGATTTATATCAAACCAAAGCAGACAAACAACATTCAAAAAGGCAGACAAGAAAACGAGTCAATAAAAAAAACCTGTTAAAATATATTCCAACGCCTCGAATGCTCAACAGCCCAAGTCATTCAACAACTTGATGTCTGATAATAAATGTTTATTAGGATTAATTGCGGGTACACAAGCCTATTGTTTAGGTAGTTTCTAAAGCCATTTTACCAGGCAATTGGGATACGTTGTAAAATGAGATGACGGCAATCGTCGATGACGTTGAACAATAATTAAGGCCTTTATGGTTGGTTGTTGTTGCCTTTCATTTCTCACTCTACTTTTAAATTGATTTTCACGATAAAATAGCAAAAGTGAAATTGACTCACAAATTGCTTTCAATGACTCAATCTCTTGGAAAATTACCAATTTGAAAGGTATTCCGTATATGGTTTTATAGGTAAGTCTAAATCAATAATTTCTCTTGAAGATTACTGATATGTTGGTATGTAATCGAAATACGGGCGGATTTTTTTCTAAAATTAAAAAATATAGCAGTGGAGCCGAGAAAATTGTGGAAACATTTTCTTATAAAAACTTACAGCCGTATCCGTTAACAAAACTTGTTCTGCACTAGCTCAGTATGATACTAAACTGTCACGTATAGTTAATAACTTACAAACTAAACTAGTATAATTGAACTCATGTCCGTATTCCATTAACCGTTGTCGGTTACGATTACCGATTCCATTGGCACTGTCTGACAATCAATGCACATCTGTCAACGGTTACCGCGGTGCTGATTGCCGGAAACGGTCAAATGAATTGATAGTCATAATCTGACAGCGATTAATGGGATGGGATAGATAGGATGGACATTAAAGTAGCTTATGACAGTTTACTCGATCCCCCCCATACATGAATTATAGTCAAATATTGTGCCTCTATAAACCTGACAAACCCAACTCATCTAAACTGAATTTGAATGATTAGGTGCTATTTAGGTGCGCAAATTAAAAATTAGGTGCACAACGATTTTCGAAGAATGGATGATTAACATTGGGTCTGCTGAGTTTTTAAAGGCTAGTAGACCTATCACGATATTTGGTGTAAGAATTAAGTGCTATTGAAGTGCTTTTGAAAACCTTTATAAAGTATTTGAAAATAAGGGAAATTATAATATATAGACGTAAGTGCCGCCTTGTGAGCCCTATGTCCCTTTTTTTTTTCTTCAAAAAGCCTGCCAATGTCATATTTCTCAGTGGCTCAGCTGGGAAGCGAATTGCTCCGAACCGAAGGTCCAACGTACCTATCATTTGAGTGCTTATTGTGTCTAGTATATTTCGGGGAGAGATGTTTTTTTTTTATTTTGGGTCTGCCAGGTCAACATATCTTGCTAGGTTTGCTAGCTGGATATTTTTCATTAGCGTTGAATCCGAATGATATCAAAATTAAGTGCACTTAATTTTGATATCATTTAAATTCAATTCTGATGAAAAATAGCTAGCTGCCAGACCTAGGAAGATTGTTAACCTAGCAGACCTAATTTTAGAAAATATCTCACCGAAATATTGACACAATAAGCCTCCTCATGATATTCCGCTTCCGAACTTAACCACTGAGAAATTTGACGTTGGCAGGCTCCTTTAAGAAAAAAATAGGGACATGGGGCTCACAAGACAGTTCTTATGTGTTTGTTTATTTTGTAATTTCACTTATTTTCAAATAATTTATAAAGTATTTCAAAAGCATTCAATTAGCACTTAATTCTTACACCATATTTAAAACAAAAAAATATCGTGATAGACAGGTCTGCTAGCTTTTAAAAACCCAGCAGACCCATTGTTTTTCATAAATTCTTCGAAAATCGTTAGTGCACCTAATTTATTATTTGCACACTTTAATAGCACCTAAAATGCACCTAATTATGACACCATTCAAATTCAATTCCGAAGAGTTGGGTTTGCGAGGTTTATAGAGGTAAATTTTGTGCTATTTTCTTATCACGTATTGCAATTTAGATAGTCAGCATGACTGCTAGATAAGCAATTACTAATGACCAAAAATGTATTCAAGAACATGCTTTTATTCTGTTCTGTTCGTTCTGTTAAGGTGAGTTTATACAGTAAATAAAATAAGAAACAAATTAAGATAAAATAAGAAAGTTGAACATGCTCATTTCCATGGGAGCGCTTATACACGAAATAAGATAAATTAAGAAATATGAATAAGAACTAAAGATGGCCAACTTTCATCTTTATTGCTTATTTTATTTTATTTTGTTTGGAAACTGATAATGCGCATGATCAACCACCAAAAAAAAGCTGTGATTTGATTGCTTCATTCTTATTTCTTATGTTATTTTCATCTTTATAAACCAATTTTTTTGAGGTTATTCTTGTTTCAATTTTAATTTGTTTCTTATTTTATTTTATATTAACTGTATAAACTCACCTTTACTTTTTGTCTTTGAAATTAGTGATTTTGTGCGTTCAATCAAGTT
Organism: Crioceris asparagi; assembly: GCA_958507055.1. NCBI lineage: Eukaryota > Metazoa > Arthropoda > Insecta > Coleoptera > Chrysomelidae > Crioceris > Crioceris asparagi. The sequence continues at coordinate 11,689,990 of OY293829.1, forward strand.
ATTTTGATTCGCGATCTCCTTTTATGAGTTGAAAATCAACTTGCAATTGCTGAATCAAATGGGAAATTTATATCAACGCAGATCTGGCGTAGGAAGATTTCCAATGGATTATCTCGATCTACCTAATAAAAGTGCAATGGCTGTCTGTCTGCTCCTCCCAGATCATGTTCGTGCGGGGAACTGAGAAAGAGAATCGTTTAGGCGAGGCCTCGAACAGAGATAAATATATCTGTTGTGGATTTCTGCCAGAGCTGAGCTAGCGGCTTACACCATATTGTTGTATAATATCGATTTTTCCCACAAAGGATCACGAGGATCTGACGCGGTCGTTCGTTCCCGTGTCGGTGAGAGCGACGAGGACTGTGGCGTTTTTGGATTAGTAGTTGTGAAATCTATTGAGTACAAGTACCTACACATTGTTTAGTCGGTTTTGTTTCATGAGATAAGTAGCTCGTTTCTAAGAATTTAATTCAATACAAGAAAACTGTTATTAATACTACCACGACACAAGAAAGAAGAGATGAAATTTGCCAAAAAAAAAATATGTCAAATTCCGTACGAAATCTTTCCAACAAATGTATCTTTGCGCATCTAGCTTTGTGCCATTTTCGCTTACATAGGCAGCTGATTATTGTCTGCAGGGATGGCTTCTGATATGCAATTTGTATGATCTCATTTGCCCATATAGCGAATTATAGGTAGTGTACTCTCCTATCTTCTTAAATAATACCGCAAAAACCCCTTCAAATGAGTTTTGTGGAATTGCTCGAAATAATTAGGAACATAAATACTGCCTTTTATGATTTGATCCTGTTTTGATGAATAGACGACAACCTTTCATAAACTTAACTCGTATGTTCATAGCTTTCCCTAAAAATAAATATCTGATAATTGCTATTTATAAAAAAGTATATGATTCGCCCCCGTTCTTATGTCTCCATAAACTAAATTTATATGAACGTTTAGCTCAAATCAAAAATGTGACAAGATGTTATGCTATACTTACAACGTAAATTTGCCAATAAGTTGTTTTTGAAATGATGATAGATTAATATATTACATGATGTGGGTAGTCGTAATTTGTTCTATTTCTATAACTCATTTGAATAAGAATTGAGCATTATTTGGGTTATTTAGTATCGATTTTGGATGTTGGTATAATTTTATGATCGCAGCTAGAAATCGAGTATTTCATATTCACGATACATACGATTCGATTCTGAATTGCTAATAATTATAGTTTTTATATATTATTTGAGAGATTGTCCAGTCGTGTTTGACGCGTTAAACAACATGTTTATTAAATTATTATATTGTTTATTTTATTTTTTTCGCATATGTACGTGGTAATTATGGAATAGTACTGGACTAGACGATAAATTGATTTAAAATGTGTGTTTTTCTAAATGCTAGAAATATTTAATTATACATACCAATGCTCATATACATTTCTTTACTATACAAACTTTTGTTAATTTATATTTGATTGTTATTTCTTTTGTTGCAGGTTAGTAAGGTTTATCTTGAGTAAAGTCAATTTGCATCAGCTGGTAAGATTATTATTTAAATTATTAGTGAATACCAAATGAAATTTTGGATTTTTATGAACTGCAACTATATTTGTGTTGATTTGTTATAATAAAAAAACTAATCAGAAAAAACATATGAGCAATTATTTTTATTTATATTCTTTCAAAATTACATTTTTTTCTATAAAAAAATTATTGACATATGATTTTTTTGAGAAACATGATTTTAAGAACAAGTAAAACTAATATCCTGGATTCAGTACATTCATATTACGCTGCATCTTTAAATAATTTTATTAATTATTATTGAAATAATTTATACTTTTAACATATATTAGAAGTAGGTAGGTAATGGTAATTTTATAATTGATTTTTTCAATTACACTCATTACAGACACCATCAATCAATCGTTTTTTGACAGACTTCGCCTGGGTGAAGGAAGTAATAATTCATTTGTATGTTTCCTATATTTTTTTTATATTACGTGTCTGCCTTTGGCATAACATGTACCGATTTTCATTGGAAAGAGGAGAGTTGCGAAATGATCCTACTCTATAAAAAAATGGTGGTGAAGGGGTCAAAAATGATGAAAATTGAATTTTTTGACCGACGAACCAAACGAAAGAGGTATACAATTAGACTGTTTGTCATGTTTGTTTATTTTTTTCTTTTAATGGATGTTCGCGCCTTATAAATAGTAAACGTGCTTCTATTTTCACGATTCTTTTTTCATTTAATAGAGGACTATTGAGAGTTGGTCCCATTGAAATAAAAATCGGCATTCAACATGTCTTTCAACTCAAAATCTCCTTTCAAAGAAGGTGGAAGGGACATTTTTTTCGAAAATAAAAATTTTGAGGCAACAATTTGAAGACCATATCCGGCAAGGTTTAAATTAGACACAAACAAATTTTAGGTTTCCAAGTTACAGCAGTGGTAAAGTCTGAAATATGTGTGTCTCCGCTATGTGATAGGAACATTTTTTTTGGAAAATTGAAAATATGAAACGGCCAAATTAAAGAAGAGATTATATGTAACAACATTTAATTTGATTGTTTTCCAAAAAAATGTACGGTTTTTGAGTTACAGCAGTGGTAGTATCTGAAATATATGTATTTCCACGATATTTCGAAATCTCTGAATAAGCAAAGTATTATCTTCTTTAGAATGATTTTGATGACTAATTTTACACTCAAAAGTGTGAAATAAATATTTCTAGATAAAATTGATTTGATTAATTAATAATTAGTTCAGTAAAAAATACAGAATAATATTAATTACTTTTCAAGTTGTGCAGTTGCAATCAGATTGAAAATTTTTGGCTACTTATAAGTTGGTTTAAAGTCTTCTATATATATATATATATATATATATATATATATATATATATATATATATATATATATATATATATATATATATATATATATATATATATATATATATATATAGTGAGAAAATTATAATTGCTGAATGTTGTAAATCTTAACGATGAGGGTAATTGGGAAGGGCAATTTTCCAACATAAGTGTTCTTTGAGCAATACATAGAAAAGTTGTTCGTTTATCCAAATAGCCAGGGAATATAAATTTTATGCAAACCAAATGTCCTCCGTCAAAAGTCCTATGTCTAGAAGTGTCGAGTTCATTTTTGTTTTTGTTATTGTTAATAATTTATCAGTCCTCTCTATCTGTCTATATATATTTTATTCCAATTTTATTAATTTTAAGAAAAACATTTTTTTACTCCAATGTCACTGTCTTTTTATTCTACAACAGGAACCATATACTTTTATATTTTTTTTATATACAACTGCCCCTTATTCCATATTAATGTCTCACAATTTTTAACATCTTTGAAAACAACCAACCTCACCTAACGTAAGTAATATATACATCTAAAGAATATGTTCTAAGTATTGTTTAAAATAAATGTTTTCAGTATCCTTGAAAATGGAACTGAGTAGTTCCGAAAGCTCGGATTGAGTTAAAAGAGTCTTCTTTTATTTATGCTGCCCTTCCCAATTACCCTCATCGTTAAGATATATATATATATATATATATATATATATATATATATATATATATATATATATATATATATATATATATATATATATATATATATATATATATATATATATAACTGCACAACTTCAAAATTACTGGTACTTATACAATCAATATTACCATATCTTGTATTTTTCAAGGCATCGACTAATAAAAGTCTGTCCTATCCTTAGTTAAAAATATTCATATCCTCTAGGATCACCTTCTTATATATTCTAAATGAGGTATTTTATTTTGAATCTTTTATCAAGGTAGGGCATATCGCCTCGTAAAATGTCAATAGTGCTTCCACTTCTTCCCCCTCACCCTGTACATCCCGTCGTAATACTGCGCCATAATTACTGTGGACTTCTATGGATGTCGGAAAATAAAAATGCTTTAACGATTATGAATTTGTATGGCTTTTGTCGCTCACTAAAGAGGGTCTTTGAAGTTGTTTTTTTTTTCATCTCGTAATTTTCTGTTATGGTTTTCTTTCCACTCTCATAATAATATCGTTTGCTTCTTTCTGATAATGTTCTGGCTTTCTTTTTTATATATATATATATATAAATACTATAAAAAGGATAGATAGATGGCAATTGATGCCTTTTAGACTGTCTTTTTCAGACAAGAAAAAGGATTAGCGGGGTGAAGGGAAATTGTTTCTGCTGGCTGAAGGATTTTTTTTTCAAACGTTATTGGATAAGGATGTTCAGAAAACTAGATTTCATTTTTGTTTCCGAAAATTTTCTACATATTTTGCGTTCTTGTGTCTGTGGTGTTTTTTTGTTATGTCCTAGTATAAAAATATTGTGAAAGGTTGCACCTTTTTACTTTTCTACGGTACTATAGTAGCTGTATAAGGAAAGTATTGTAATCGTGTGAAATTTTCGGTATCGAGATTTTTACAAATGTTGACGTTTCATAGTTTTCCAAGTCTAATAAACATATTTTCAGCCATTCGTCTGTCTGTTTGTCCGGCTGTCTGTCCGTCTATCTATCTGTCTGTAACAGCATTAACTCGGCAAGGGATCGGTGGATTTTGTTGCTTCCTTTTTTATTTTGTTTGGTAACAATATTACTCGCCGGTGGCACTGAATGAGAATCCTATATATACTAGGTGTTGAGCTATAGCCAAAAAATGTGATTTGCTCAAGACTGTAGCACACAAACGGCTCTAAGGATTTTGATTAAACTTGCCTAAAGTATTCCTCTGAGAGCTCTCTACCACCCACATATAGCGCCATCTCTGAGAAAACGCACAAAAAAAGTTATGCTTGAATAAAATTCCATATTTTCCACATGTTTCTTCAGATTTTGGCTAAACGTTTCATTTTGCGAAAAAATGTTACATGACTATTGTTGTTTGTCTTGACATGCAAAAAAAATGAGTGGTAGCACGATTTGACCAGAGGATTCTTACTTTACTGCCGCTATTATCGTCGTTATGTACGGAAATATTCTAATAGTGTAAGAATTTTTATTCTCTGGAATTTGGAATATGGACAAACCAGATTTTTTATTTTCGGAAATACAAATTGCAGGAAGACACGGGAGGGATGATGATCAGTAATGAGGGAAAATATGTTTCAAACAATTAGTGACAGGTTTACTTCTGGAGATACCAACCTTGTTGGCGAAACAACTGTCGTACGTAAATAGTAAATTATTGGTGCTGCCAATGGTAGGCTATTATAAAACGATTGATAAAACATTGTTAATTGCTTAGTGCTGCCACCTAGCTCCGATAAGGAAATTCTAAAAATAGTTCCTGAAGATAACTATAAATTGTTTTGATTTTTCCTCATTTTGAGTCAAAAGATGGCTTCAGAGCCAAAATAACTCACATTTATGGTAATTAAAAATAAACTTCGTCCATGTGTTTTTGTGTACCCGATGCCCAATTTACACGAACCGCCGATTAATTATCTCTTGGATAATTAATTGCTTGCACCGCCATCATGTTGTTCTGTATGTAGTTGGAGCTAAAACTCTCTGAGAAGATTCTCGAAAATCGTCTTCCATCTCCTAAATCTACAAAAACAAATGTTAAATCATTATATAAATATATGGGCGTTACAGAATGTTACGAGGAAAGTTTAGTGTTGGATTGTACATCTAAAAATATTTCCCTTTTCATGATATGTGGCGTTTATTTATTTATCGATAACCCGTTAATTTATTGAAATGTATTTCGGTTCCTGCAAATGTACCGCTAAGGTTCACGTTTACATGTACAAAGGTGTTTGCCAGATTACTATTATTTAACTACGATTCCGAAAGCAGCTTATAGAACTGATTTATAAAATAATGTTTATTTCTAAGACGGTGCGTTAGGTTAAAGGAGGAACTTTAAAAAAATACGAGACTAATTTTTATAAAAACCTGTGGCGTACATTTTTTTCGCTGAACAGAAAGAATTGCCCCCACGAACGCCCCTGATCTTAGTATTTTAGAAAACAGTGTCCACCAAAATTCATTTCAATAGCAGAAAAATGTAAATCAAAATTGGATGCCACAGTCATCCTCATATATACACATCTCAAACTTATAACACCTGATTCGGTCGGGTTAAATAAATTTATCAAAGACGGAAAAGTTTGAATGCCCTCTATCATGGAAACGGAGCATTTCCGGACCAATGCTTATATAATTTTTTTTGTTCATATTTTTAGATGTAGGGAATGACATTAAATTTTCCTCACAACATTATTTAATACCCTGTATATCAAAATTTACAATTCAAATTTAATTTAGCCTCTTCTCCCATGAACACGTTTGAGGAAAGCGATCCAGAGAACGAATAAAATAAAACGAAAGACACGCGGGATATTCTAGATAGAGAATATAGAAAAGGAATCCTGCTGCTGAAATTGGAATTGGTATGACTTGCCTGGTGTTGTGTCTGTCTTGATTGTTTTGTTGCCCCTTTTCCAATTCCCAGGAACGAACGATCTTCTCGATTTCTCTCTCTTTGTAAATAATTGAGATTTTTGTTTTTCGTTTCTATTATCCATCTCTCTAATTCGCTACTCGAACGATAAATGAAATTGAGTTCTCGTTGTTGGTGGTTTAGTTTGGTGGGTTTCTGATGAAGAGACATGTATGTATTCATTTAATAGACTTTACCGCAAGCTTGTGGATAGTAGGCATCGTAACGATGTAACGATCGAAGCGTTCAATAGTTTTTTTATTATCTTATTTTATTAGATGATGTAATGCGAAGTATAAAATAATATTTATTCTATTGATAGGTACTAGAATTATAGATATTGCAGATACAAATATAATGTGAAATTGCAACAGGAACTTAAATCTCCGGAGGGTTCCACACATTTATATTACGTTAAAACATACTGAATATCTATATCTAATCCATTCAAATGAGCAATTCTTGTATAAAAATATATATATTTCAGCTATCTCGGAAACGGCTCTAACGATTTTGATCAAACTTGCTATTTTCATAACGTTTTACTTTCTAAATTGAACTATATCGATGTCCACAAGCTTTTTATTTGGTTTCAAACAATAAAAACCAAACGAGAATCGCTTCTTCCTTTTGAGAGCTACGATGCCTCAAACAGACAGACAGATACATAAGATAAACTTAATTACCTAATCAAAATTGGATTATCTGTTGTTACGTTGCCATAAAGACGTACATACGCACATTAACCTTATAACACAAACAAGAAGACTTTGTAGGGTACATCATGAACTATGAACATATTGTTGCGTATGTGGGTTCGCAGATAAGTGAGACTAATTTCTGGTCTTTGATTCGGAAGCCGCCACTGGACGCTTCTCGAAATTCCTTTGTCGGCATTTTAAGAGTAGATGCCGGCATGCTGCCGTCGCTCTATTTGTCAACGCCGCATTCGATATTTCCAACCACAGTTTATATCTCGCGCTTACTTCAAACGGATCCGCCTCTTCGTAGCCAATACCGGCGGCTGTTCCCTTGCACAATATATTAGAATACATAATTTTTGACCGACGAACCCCGAACGGAGGATACAATTCGCCTGTCTTTTTTTTATTCGTTCGCGCGTTTTAGATAGTAGTCGTATTTTGATGATTTTTGATTCATTTGAAAGAGGAGGCTTTAGGAATGATCCCATATTCATAAAAACACTAATCCGAAATCTCCTTCCCTCCGACCACCGCTTCCGAAGGGGGTGGAGGGGGCAAATTTCTAGAAAATCGTAAATCTGAGGTGGTATCATTAAAGATAGGACAATATCCGGAAACGTTTAAATTGAACATTTTTTCAAATAAGTTACGGTTTTCGAAATAGAGGCATGTTAAGTTCTCAAATATGTGTATTTTTGCTATGGGGAAAGGGCGATTTCTTTCGAAAATTGAAAATCTGTGGGTACTACCTGAAAGACCTAATTATTTGTAGCAACATTTATAATGAACATTTTCTCCTTAGACTTCCGGTTTTCGAGTGCGGTGGTAAAATGGTTAAATCTAACTAATATATTTATGCGTATTTCCGCAGCGATGTTTTGAGATCTCAGACAACTACAAGTAAAGAATATACGTGGATAATAGGATAAGATCTTCATTGGTATTAGTGAACGTTCAACAATTTTCTAAACTAATGTTACACTCAAAAGTGTGATATAAATATTTTTTACAAAAAATTGGACCGACGTTATTAGTTGGTGCACTGAAAAATATAAAATAATATTAATTAATAATATTAATTTTTCATATTCAAATATGTATTTCATAAATAAGGAATTCAAAGAAGCTTCTCTAGAACTGTAACCACGATCATGAGTCCAAATCTCTATCTGTTGAAATACGAAATGACATGTCAATGTCAACGCTATCGAAATGAAAAAGGCAGAGGTATTACAATTCGGTTCAATTTTTGCTTTTTTGTAAAGCCGTTCGCGCGTTTTGCGTAGTGAGCGTGCTCCTATTTTGATGATTTTTGATTCATTTGAAAAAAGAGAGTTGAGAAATATTCCCATATTTAGGAAAACTAAAATCCGAAATCTTCTTCCCTCTAAAAACCGCCCCGAAGGGGGTAATTTTTCTAAAAAATCTCAGACGGCAGAATAAAAGTTGAGACCGTTAAATTGAACATTTTTTCAAAGGACTTACACTTTTCGAGTTACAGCAATGGTAAAGTCTGAAATATTTCTGCAGTGATGTTTCGAGTCTCTGAATAATAGCAAGCAAAGAATATACATAGATAATAGACTAATAAAGTCTATCCAATTTTTGGTAAAAAATATTTAAGTACTTTAATTTTTCTTGTATCTTGAAAATTTATATATAGAAGCTATTTGAATGAAGAAATTATTTGATTTTTGTACAAACAAAAAATTACGAAGTGAAATAAACGTGTCTTAGCAAAATATGAAAACCATAATTTATCTGTCTGTCGAAACGGAAAATTTTATCAAATATCGATTCAAATAAACAAAATATCCGCTAATAATTAAGTAATTTGAAAATTATTGCCCTCGGCTGGATATAGGACTTTTATATGTCCACCATATTTATTCCAAACTAAGTTGAAAATAACATGCATTACATATATGTTGTTTACTGCTGACAGTGACAGTATTAGTTAGTTGCTAGACTCAACTTATCTGACTTAAAACATGTTCTGTGCAGGTAACACATGTAATCTGTAATAATTATAGTCCGAAAGTAATTCGAGTCCGAATCTAGGTCTCATCGATAAGTATCTCCACATAAGTCGTTAAATTTGCCTTAAAAATTACCTATACAGAATTATATGTATTAATAGTATAGAATATTATTACTGATGCTATATTATAGCTCATAGTATTGGAAACTGTTGATGATATTCTTTGTCTAATAAATCCTTTGACAACCGCTATGAAACAATATAAATCCCCCTAGCGGTAAAGCTTGCCATGTCAAGAACGATGTTTCTTTTTTTATATTTATCTTTAACTATAGCGTGAAAAGCACGAACGAGTTCTTTAATAGTCCTTCTCCCAGGAGCACCGACAAGAAACTCGTTCAATTCAATCTCCTCCTCCAACTCATATCCCAGACCGCACGTTTACGAGTATCTACGTATCTATCTATACTCTACACCTACTTCTATGAAATTTCTGCATCAATTTGTGTGCATATTCTTGTATAAAACTCCCCTCTAGTGTTCCCTGTCGCAATGGAAATTGTTTCACTTCCGAGATTTTCTATTATAAATGCATTTATGTTTCAAAAAACAGTATTTGCTATGTTATCTTACACGATTTTCTTCCGTGATCCAGTGGAATGACACTCTGGAGCTATTTATTTCCTGATAATATTTTGAGATCTACAGACGAAAAAATAGTAACAAAGTTTAATTGATTCATATATAGTTCAACCAATCAGAATTTCTATTTTATTTGGAATGTTGAACTGAAAGGTGCGAAGCCGTTATAGAAATAAAGAAAAATTCTGCGTGTCAGCTCCGATCTCCGATGCGGGACTGGATTTAACTCTCTGAGCTTGTTCCGAAATACACACCACCGTTAGCCTGGCCAAGCTGAATGGCAGCATAATCCGCCGCCATATTGTACTGGTGAAAACGTTGGTTGATTTGACATACATAGTAAATAGGCTAGGTTAGGCGTTTGACGTTGTTATACGCTGACATGAAAACGTAAACAAATAAGCGTCTATAAATTTCTTTTATTATTCTTTTTTTGTGTGTGTAAGCATAAAATATTTTTCAAATGAACCGCTCGAACAGAAATTAATGTGTTCAAAAAGTAGTAAACTTTTCAATAATAACATATATTTAAATACATATAGTTTGTTTCACGAATTGTCTTGAAAACACGAAAAATGAATCAATTCAACTGACGGGAGTAAATCAGTGGCGCAAGGATTTCGAGATAATATATGGTATTTCATTTTTTTATACACTTCAGGGAAGTTCATATAATTAGGGAGAAAAAAATATCGGTTGATTTATTAAGCAAATAACATGAAAGATTTATTATCAACAATAATGCAGAAACACAAAATACAAATTTATAGCTTGAGTTACAAAATAAAAATTTATGCATCCGAATTATCTGAAATGTCACATTGACTTTGTGACGCCTATGAAATGAAGATTGAAGGAGATAAGCTTAAAATACTGATGTCGTAGCTTAGATCGACAAACGTAGTAGACAATTTCATGATAATGAGATGCGATGAGACGTATTATAGCAGCGTGATCTACGTAGCTCGTGAATGATTACTGGCAATAGCCATCATTCGTGAAACAAACTATATACATGCACTTTTACATGAATGTACATACATTTTTATGATGATAATAAAGAAGAAATAATAAACGTTGCACATTTTGTTATTTGACGCTAGAAAAAAATTTTTGGACTTGGCGCTTTCGTTATAGGGAAGTTCTACTGTATTTAAAATTGTTGTCAATCTTTCTTTTCAAACTTTTTTGTCATATGTCGTCATGCCATGTCAATGTCAAATTAACAACACACTGCTGGCGTCGAATTATGACGTCATTAGACCTAGTGAGGTTAATGGTTTATATTTCGGAACAAGCTCTAAAACTGCGATTGTCATTGAATATACAAAAACAGGCAAAGGGGTAAATAAACGCTCTCATATAATAATACTGGAAGTATGTTTATTTTTTTTGTTTTTTTAGTTCATGATTCTATAACATTATTATACATAAATCATATCAAGATACTTTAAAATTTGCTTATATTAGGTAGGTATATCTTAGACCTTATATATATACATATATTGTTATCATCAATATAAAATACTGTGTCAATAGGTTTGTCTTAACTAAAATACGAAACGTGAACGTCGAAAGATGCATGATTTTAGGAATCGTGAAAACGCGCAATCTTTATCATCATCTTTATCGAAGTCAACAATGAAATTGAAGTGAAGTGAGTGAGTGGTAGTTCAGTTCTCCTTTATTTACTTCACTGTATATAAATATCAATAGATATAAATAAAAATGTAACATTAATTCCAAAGTTCCACAAATTGATTGTTGATATGTGTACAGCACAAGGAAAACTGATATTACTTTTATATCATTGTTTCGAAGAATAATATAATATCGGATAAGTTTTTCAATAGAACACCGTATATAATTTACCTATTTGAATGTTTTTAAAGCTATTTCCGTTTCTCAAAATCTTATAATATCTATTTCAAATCGTTCAGGTATTAATTTTAAAATTGTCTTTAATATTTAGTCAAACGGAGATGATTTCCAAAAGTGGAGAAATACTCGAAACGATGAGAGATTGGAAATAAAAATCGACGTTTCTGAGCATTTTTCCACAATGTCTTTATTTTTATTTACGTAATTTCTCATAAACACTATGTACTTTTTCTGAAAATTTTTTTCTACTAAATTTCTACCTGTTACGATTCATGAGTACAGCATACTGACAGACGGACTTTGTATTTTTTGTTGCAGCTACAACAGAAATACACAATCTGTTAATATTTCAGCTCTTCACCGGTTAGCATAGGCATAATTATGAATTACAGGAGATAGACAATAATAGTGGCCTGTTGTTAACGATTTGGTACGGAACCCTAGAAATGGGAAAGTCAAGAATTTTATTATATTGACTAGTAATTATTTGAGAAAATCTTCGGATACTTTTTAGTTCTGGATTTTTTGTTTCAAAGTATAATTTAATAGAATAGTAATGACCCTCAGAAAGTAATGCGATAAAATAGGAAGTTATTGCCAAGGCTACTGATCACTTTTGTTTCAAAATTCATTATTCGAGTATTGAAAATATGTACAAGGTAGGTATTGCAAGAAAATATTTTTACAAGCGCTATAAAGTTCAAATATTCGTTGAATAAATGAATGAATTTGGAAAAGGGATGGAAACACTAGATATTAAATATTTACTAGCATATCGACGTTAATTGAGTACGTTATTTCAAATGGAGAATTTTTCATTTTTTATACATGCTTTGTATGCGCTTTCATCAACCAATGAATTTTCAATTGTGTTGGGGTGAAAATCATTTTAGAGGTAGATTTGCAATTTTATAACGTACGTGGAAATAGGTAACAAAGATGCATTTTACAAATATGTCAATTTCAATGTTCAAAACATTTTTAATGGTGAATATTTTTCATCAAAAATAGGACCGACTTTTCAGTTGGTGCATTGAAAAATATAAATGTTGGTGCAATGAAAAATACCACATATGTAATATCGAGCGATCCAAACAAAAAACATCTCCAGTAGGCCTTTGAAAATGAAAACATGTCTTAACTTAAGTAATCTGCAATTCCATTTATATTGATTGTCACTTTTAGCTTCTTTCTGTGCTCAGCAAAGACATGTTCTCATTTTCAAACGTTTACTGGTGATGTTTTTTTTGCTATCGCTCGATATTAGTTGTAATAGTAAACTTGAGAGTTGTATAGTTATAGATAGGTAGAAAGAAGACTCACCAACTTCAAAAGTTTGAGCTCCAGTAGATTTAATATTATTTCGGTGCACTAAATAATAAAGTCGATCCTTCTCACATTTTTTAATGTTTAAATAGTCACCATCAAACTCGTTGAACGTTTACCTATATGAAGAGGTTTAAAAATATATCAAAAACAATCATTTCGATTTTCTAGTGCTGTAACTCGAAAAAAAAAATTGACTTCCCCTTAATAATCGCTGTTCTAAGATAAGACACTTTTATATTAATTGAGAAAAATTTATTTCTTCATATTCCAGAAATAAAATAATTCCCCTACAAACTATTGACGAAAAAAAATACTACCGCAGGAATGGCGGGGATAGTGTTTCTGATTAAAGTTTGAAGCCAGTAGCGACAAATGTCGGTGTGATTCATAGAAAAAAAGCGATTTTGTCGTGATAGCGATAGTTCGTAAAATGACAACATACGACGCATGCTAATTTAATTTTCTCAATAGCTTCTATGATGTTTGCGTGGTGCAGGTGCCAGCTTTATATTTGCCGGGTCATAGGTTCGCAACCGACTATATTGTTTTACACAAATCACTTTTTTCATCTTCCTTAGCAGTTTACAACAACAATAAATAATAAATATTTTTTTTAAGTTTAAAATTATTACGAAAATATTGATTTGTTATTATTGAAATTATTGATGGAGGAAAATGAAACAGGAATATTCGCGTCAATATGTAGGTAATTAAATTTTTTGTTAATATTCATTTGCGTTTTCTTGTGTGGTGAAATCAATATCTAGTAGACGTTTATACACTGCCCAGGAGGCGTGTGTGTTATTTACTATGACCAATCAAAATTGTGAGATATATAACCTAAGAAAAACTACACTGACTTCATTAGTGTCAAGAGTTTTCTGTAGCTGATAATCAAATCTTACATTATGTATTGTTATTTTTGACCGACGAACCTAAACGGAGGAGGTATATATACAATTCGGCTGTCTGCTTTTTCAAATCCGGAATCTTCCCTCCAAAGGGGGGTGGAGGCTGCAATTTTTCTCGAAAAAACCTGAGACGGCAGAATTAAAGATATGGCAATATCCGTAAACATTTATATTGAACATTTTTTTCATAGAGTTACAGTTTGTGAGATACAGCTGTGGTAAAGTCTAAAATATGCGTATTTCCGCGACGATATTTTTTAGATTTCAGATTAATAACAAGTACAAGCCAAGAATATAATTGGGTAATGATAGAAGTGAACGTTCAACGATTTTCCTGACTAATGTTGCACTCAAAAGTGTGTAATAAATATTGTTTACCAAAAATTGGACCGACGTTATTAGCTGGTGCACTGAACAATACAAAATAATATTAATTTTATTCGTGCTGGTACTTGTGAAGTTGGTGCGAAAAGTTTTTCATCTAACTTCAAAAGTAGCAGCACCAATAGAATTAATATTATTTTATATTTTTCAGTGTACCAACTAATAACGTCGGTCCAATTTTTTGTAAAAAATATTTATATTCTTTTCGGTCATCTTACGAAGACGGTCCTATTTATTAGTTGTTCCAACTTTTTCATAGTAAAGAAACATGCCTACATTTTGGTGATTCTCTTTTAATTCAAATCAGCAATGCTGAGATGATGGTTCCATACTGAATTTCTCAAATCTATCTTGTGTTTCCTTCACAAAGGGTAGAGTGTGCGATTGTTTTCCCAGCAACTTTTGAATAGTAAATACATAAAAGCCATAAATCTATGATCCAACAGGTCAGAATTGATTGAATATTATATTACAATTGCAAAGGGGTTACTACTGATTTATTATTTCAAATAGCCCTTCGCCCTTTTGTCATCTTGGCAAAAGATTTCATCTACCACACCAGTGTGAATAAAAACTGCAGGCAATATTCTCTTTTAGTTTTCCCTGCGTCTTTTGAAAGATTGATGTTGGCAATTGAAAGGCGAGCAGGAATAAGGCCATCGAAGGCGTCGAATTTTTCTCTCTCCTGGGAGTGATGGTGGAATCCGCATCTCTTTTTCCTCTCGGGGAAAGTGGGTAGAGTGCTTTTAATCTTATCGATTGAATGATCAAAGAGGCTATCACGAGAGAAAATTCATGAATGATATGGACAAATGTTATATTTATTATATTATTCTAATGAAAAGTGTATTTAGGAACGTTTTTTCGAAATTAATGAATTTTTGCTACTTAACATAAATCTATAAACCTGTTGAAGGTTTTCTCCAAGTTCCGGTGATATTTGAGAAACATCAAAAACAACTTTCAAAATTAAATTTATTAAATTAAATTTAACCGTCCACGTAGAAAACGGCACTTGGCACATAAATTATCTGTATGGTGTTATTGAGTATATTTCGATCCGTAAATATTGGGTTATTTTTTAATTTTATTGCTTATGTTTGTTGATTACGTTATGGCAAAACAGTAGAAGTCGACAAGTTCAAACCTTATTTATAAAATCTGTAAATCTAATATCGATTTTCATCTGAATTCATGTGATTATCACGAGGTAACGCTTCCGGAAAAAAAATAATTTTTAATCGTTTAATTTAAATCAATAAATGTTTAATAGTTCTATATCTCAAAATTTAGCTGCATTTATTAAAATATTAGATGATTCCAATTATTTTAAACTATAAACGTTATTCATTTTCATAATAACAGTATTGTAATATTTTTTATAACGACAGTATTGTGATATTTAACACTTAATCGAATACAAAAAAGGTGGTAAATTTGAAAGCACCTTGTAGCCAAGGTCACCAGAACACATCTTGAAACATCAAAGGATTTTCACCGAGTGTCTTCTCTTGTTATCCTTTAATATTTGCTTATGGTCCCATATGGGCAATAGCCAATGAACGTGGGTTTAGCTTAAGACTGTAGCGCGAAATCGGCATTAAGAATCTTGATGAACCCCTTGACTATCTCAAGGCTCATAGCTGGTATAAAACAGAAAAATGTGATGCCCAAATGAAGTTTAATGATTTTTACCTATTTCAGAAAAAAGTCAAGAAATACAAATTTTCCGATTGAGTAATTGGCACGCTTTGAAACATTCATTTTCAATAGTATGTCTTTGACATAGAAGTAGAGCGTTATTATTGAAACACTAGACAAACTCATGTTGAAGAGGATAAAATAAAAATTAATCTTAATATTATTATGTAAAGTTGATATTAATAATGGAATAAATTACTTTCGTTCAAGCATCATTCCGTTCATCGGCTAACCAATGAACTGATTTATCGAATAATTAATCGTAAATCATGTAATTAAACAAATTATCGTCCGAAAGGTGTTTGCTTTTAATTTCAGATTGTATATAAATGGTCTCTCAGAGAGAGAGAGAGAGACGGCTAGACAAGGATAAGGACATTTGAATGAGAACTGAAAATAATAATATTTGTATACCTCGAAGCTGTTGTATAAATCTCGCAAGGCAAGAAAAAAAAGGAAGTCCAAACAAGTCTCCGTCCGCTCTTATGAATTTCTAATCGATTTGATCCGCTATTAGCATTTTTATAGGAATAGGGAATATCAGCAGCAGCGCTACATTTGAATTAACAGCTGGTTGCTATAAAAGGTACCTATATATTGCTAATGAGTTCCAACGAGCATTCATAAAAAAATGTAATGAGCTTCAAGTAATACCACAGCTTCTTCTTGCTTGTGTGCATAATTGATTGCGAAAATGTAATAAGTACTCTTACATATATTGATAAATAATCGTGGATGATTAGCCTCCATTGAATAGCGCTTATTACTTACGCTTTGGATGCCAGGTGTAATTTGAAGGCAGTTATGTGAAAACCAATGGTTAATGATCGATATCCGGTGATTTTCTGGTTTGAAATGCAATTACGTTCATCATGTGAATATGCAAATTATTTGTGAAGATAAATAGAGGGGTATAGTCAAATTGATATAGGATGGCAGTTCATTCAATTAAGAAAATCTTGCTGCAAATTTCATTTGGATTTAATAGTATATATTCGTTTAGTGTAAAATATATATGTAATTTATCTACTACATCACTTAAATGTCTGCTCAAATTGTACAATTTCAATTTGAAATTAGAGAGAATGAATTCATGTACTTTCGTTTATTTGTGGCTGGATAAAACAAAACACTTTGATAATTGTTAACAGATTTTCAATCGAAAGCTAATATTTAATAGAGAACTGAAAATATCTTAAGAAGGTATAAAAGAAACAATTTTTAACGATAATGATAGAATTTTTCATTGCAATTAGAATATCTATAAATTCAAAATCTTTAAGAATTTCAGATATGATTGCAAAGAAATCTAGCTTGTTTATAAAGAAAAATCTTTGAAGAAAGTTGACAATTACATTTATTTGTTGCTGGAGATTATATTTGGTTATTATCATTAAACTTTATAAATAACTTCTTTCAAAAACTAGGACCGACTTATACTGTTGGTATGTACACTGAGAAATTGTTAAATAATATTAATTCTAATGATACTGATAATTTTAAAAGGGTGCAAACTTTTGCACCGAATTCAAAAGTACCAGCACGAATAAAGTTAATATTATTTCGTATTTTTAAATGCACCAACTAATAGAGTTGGACCTAGTCATCTAGTTAAAGTCCCGAAAAACACGTTGAATTTTCCTCTTTCGAATAAAAAAAGAATCATCCAAATCGGAGCACGTTTATATTGTCAAATCGGCGAACAAACATAAAAAGTTGACATTCGAATTTTATTTATACATCCTTCGTTTGGAAAATCAGTCAAAAAATATCCTCTCATTGATTTTCAGGTGGTGTTGATAGGAAATATGCATCTGATTTCAAAATATGTAAAAAAATACTGAGACAAAAACCACGTCCTCACTTGAAATCTTAAGGCCACCACCCACGATCTTGCGCCGCAGTACGATGACGTTGGATAAGACGAAAATTGCATTGTTTTTGAACGTATTGAGTTGGCTATTGTTTTGAGGGTGTATTATATGGATATATGTATTAATATGGGCGTTGTCGATACGATTGTTTTGTCTCTGCACCATTTCATTGCTGTATAAATACATATATTTTTTTTAAATTGGATCGACTTTATTAGTTGTTGCACTGAAAAATACAAAATAATATTATTCTATTGGTGCTGGTTCTTTTGGAGTTGGTGCCTACAACAACAATCTACAACGGCACAACTTCAAAATTACCAGCACCAATAGAATTAATATTATTTTGTATTTTCAGTGCAACAACTAATAAAGTCGGTCCAATTTTTTCTAAAAAATATTTATTTCACGTTTTTGAGTGTAACATTAGTCATGAAAATTGTTGAACGTTCAGTAATACCCAAAAAGTTATAGGCTTAGCTTGTACTTGTTATTTATTATTCAGAGATTTCAAAACATCGCGGCGCAAATATACATATTTCAGACTTTACTGCTGTAGCTCGAAAACCGTAACTCAATTTAAATGTGCTACATATAATACTTTCTTGAATTTGGCCGTGTCATATTTTCAATTTTCGAAAAAAATTGCTCTTCCACATAGCGGAAATACGCATATCACATATTTCAGACTTTACCATTGCGAAACTCAGACACCGTAACTCTTTTGAGAAAATGTTCAATTTGAACGTTTCCGGATATGGTCCCCTTTCTAATTTTCAAATCTCGAATTTTCGATTTTCCAAATAGCTGAAAACACATATTTCAGATTGTAGCGCGAAAACGTATGATTATTTTTAAAAATGTCCAATTTAAACATCTCCGGATATGAAATTTTCAATAATTCTGTCGGGGCGGTTTTTGGAGGGAAGGAGATTTTGGGTTTGATTTTTGTCAATATGGGACCATTTCTCAACTCTCCTCTTTCAAATGAAACAAAAATCGTCTAAATCGGAGTACGTTTACCATGCAAAATGCGCGAACAGACATATAAGAAAAGCAAACATACACCCGAATTATAGTTTCTCCTTTTTTTGAAGTCGGTCAAACATAAGGAAAAAAGCGATGAATATCTTGTACTTAATGTCAGAAAACAACATATAACGGTATTTTAGTTTTATTTTCGTCAGAAAATGCTACTAAACCATTATAAAATGAGTTTTTAAAATTAAAAATGTACAAAGATAAAATTAGGGCAAGGAAACCATGGCATATGAAAATATGGTGAGAATGTAGAAGACTGTGTGATCATGTGCAACGGAAGATATCAGTGCGCGTATGGCGGGCAATAATAATCAGTAAACATAGGTAATTAATTGCGCATCACCCTTTGCCCGACAAAACTTTTTTATACTCAGTACTTATTCTACAATAGTTGAGTATAATTTCCTGAGAAACAAACCTTGAAATACCAGGTGTGTCTGTTCTGGACATTGGCCCTTATACTTTTCGGACTAATAAGCGAATATAAAAAAAACACTACATCCGACATTGATAGTCTGAATGCAAACTTCATACTTCCAGATTGTAACCTGCAGTTGAGTACTTATATGTTCATCACAGATCCAAAGAAGTTACACAACAATTTGTTTCAGTTTCATTGTACTGGAGTGGCGACCTTGAAGAGACGGTGCATCTTACATGAACTGAAAATGTACAGCTATTTTTTATTACCATTTTTAACGAACCAAAATGTATTCATTCATCTGTGCTTTTTAATATTATCGTTCACAAAATTATTTGGTAGGATCATTAAACTAAATTAATTATATATAGAAATACACGTTTCCATAACAATTTATACACAAAACAATTGTAATATTTGTTTTAAATTATTGGTGTTTTATTAATTTTATAACGGAAATATGCGCCCGATATCCCCGGCTCAGCAAAATCCATGCTACTGATTGGATGTTAACTCGTTCTCTGCTATTTGATGGATTACAAATCGGCCAATAATATAATTTATGGCCGCCATACATAAACCATATACATTTTTCCATTGGTGATTGATTAATATTATTTTTGCGCTTTGTTGTCTGAAACAAACAAAACGATTTGGAACAGATCATTCGCCAGCGGCAAATTAATAATAAATTTGATATTAAATTATATAAATGTGCATTGGTTGTATTATTTATCTCCCAGTTTCGATATGCTTGTTAGTGGTATTTGATAAAATGTTTAATAAGTTGTTTAAGCATAGGGTGATTTTTTTTTTGAGTGGCGGATATTTGTTTTTTGTATTTGTTAGCTACTTGTAGGTAATATCGTAAGTTCAAATTATTTTATCTAAACATAATATATACATAATAATAATAAATCTGTTGATAGATCTTGATAGTGATAGCTGATATCCTGAGTCACAGTCTGAGATAATTTTTATCCCGGAGCAAATAAGCCTTTCCACAAAAACAATCAAATGAAAATCCTCAAAATTAAATTGGAAGAATGGTACTAAGTAACAAAACAAAAGAGCGCAGCTGAGTGATGGTTAATATAAACTTAGTTCAAACTTCACATGGATTATGGAGGCAAAATGATAGCCATGAGATTGATAGATTAGTTTCGCAAACAGGCTCCAAACAGTATGCGTGGACGCAGTCATGGGCTTATTCTAGTACGTTTATACTTTTTTTAATTTTTGCTCAAACTTGCCTCTAAACGATCTGAGCTTGGACTCGAACGTGCGGAAGAGTGTGGCGCCTGGTGGCTATATCGCTTGAGAGAAAAGGATGGGGAATGATTCTAAAGTTATTTCGGTTGAATACTTGACATCCTCGCCGGGAATGGTATACCCGGCCCGACTACTTTCTAGCTCAATGTAAAACTGTCTTAGGAGAACTTATTTCCGCGATTTTTATTGTTTTCCCCCAGCCTATCCATACTTTGTTCGAAAAATATGTATTGTAGTGAATCATAATGAAGAAAAATGATTTTCTTAATTATAATTTCAAGAATTTAGATATTAAGGTATAGACTTAAAAAATGACATCACAATTTCGGAATACATTACGAAATACATTGTAAGACCATCCTGCACTTTCTGCATTATTAATATACACGCTTCAGCGCCTGAACATCGAAACTCATTACGCTTAGAAGCTCCACAAATCCGCTTCGAAAAGACTTTTAACAACCATTTACATTCCATAATAATTAACCACTCGAATATATTAAGGCGATTTAATTTATGAGATAATTAATTATTCGTGCCCTCTGCTTCGATCGAACCCATCAATCTACCAACCAACACCGATTTTGGGTTCTATGCCAGAACGCGGACAGCCTTTAATGCTCTATCATGACTAAATAATATATCCAATCCCTCAGTTCGATAACGGTTGTTGACTGGGTTTATAATAAAAGGTGAAAGCCATGTTAAATGGCCAGTGGTGTAGATTTACCAAAACAAAATGATGAATGGGTGTTATTAAATGACAAGAATATGTTCTCCATAGAAATAGGTGATGTAGAAGGAAAAAGTACCAGATTATCTTTAGCATGGTCAATCTTGGCCAATCAGTTGTGATAGTCTAATGTTCAGTATAATATGGTGGTTACCATAATTTTTGGGATCAGCTGAAAACTTCTCCTGTCTTCTTATTACAGTGATCAGAAGAATCGAAATTGGTCTTTTCAAGCTGTTATTAAACCTATAAAATTTAAGTATATAAAAAAGATCCTATGATCGATTTTTTACTATACTTGAGTAATTTCCTGAACCTCTTTATAATGAATTCTAATTACTCAATTGTTTGTATACTAGACACTTACTGAAAGTAATATTTAAACGATATCGAATTAAACTAGTTGTTAGTTTTTATTGCAATAAAAGTCACATTTAAAGAAGTTCAATTTTAAATTTACTATAAAAAGTCGTCGTTCAAATATCTTGGTCGAGTTCGTTAACGGCATCACGTTCGGAATGGTAGTTGGAATATGGCGGCCTATTAAACTTTTAAAAAATCTCTTTGAATAAATGTCACAAAAAATATTTTTGACTTATAGATTTTATCTGTACCTACGAACAACTAAGAAGATTTTTTCTCAGAAAGTGATAGATCGGATTAAAAACGCACGCTTTTTTCTCGCCGATATCACTAGTACTGGAATTATGAAATTATTATTAACCAAACCAATCAGAATTCAAGTTCTTATTAGGGTGAATGTGAAGAACAGGTCCTTTTCGATTTCGGCAATTTCCTTTTCACGGCAGCTTTATAACATGTAATGAAACTGTTTTCACCAAAAATTATCGTGCGGCCACTTTGCGTTTCCGAGAAAAAAAATTCTAAAGTTTACTATTTTCATCTCGAATTTCGCTTAATTCCGACTCATATGAAAGGCCTGTGCGCCACAACGCTGCTGGACTGTATACTTCGATGACGTATTATTAATATTTCATTGGTTATTTATTTATTTTTTGCTTTATTCCTACAAAATCAAATTCATGTATCAGATATCCGTACAAACTAGTCATATTGGTAACATTGCACAATGTCTGTATCTACAACATAAATAGCGAAAGGATGATTTGCCTTGCCCTTTTTTAATTTTGTATGGCTCCGTTTTCGCTAATTGCAACACTTTTTTATTTATCGGGTTAATTCAGTATTATATTATCCAAAGTACTACTAAAAGAATATAAATAAACACTTATTTTCCCCACCCAGCACCCCTATTCACTCCACCTTCCCGTTATCTTGTTAAGGGTTGCCGCACGAAAATTTCAACGGGAATGTGTTTCTATTATATACTTCTACAATTCTAGCAAAAAAAATTCCCAAAAATCTAAAAGGACCTGTTCTTCATATTCACCCTTATTAGTATTTATATTTACCTTCAAGAAGACTGGAAACAGGAGAATAAACTCGCCCTAAAAATCGTGTAAAATTTCATATGCATATCTTTTGTAAATGCGTCTTTGCGCACTATGTCGTGCGCAAGAAGCGGCTCTGGCTCAAAAAAGACAACAGATCATGATCACGAAGAAAAATAAAGAGAAAAAAAAATATTTAAGGTAGTTATTGTCAAGATGCTCGTCGTACACGAGGCCACGCCCCTTATATGCAACTTCTGTAATCTCATGTGGCTCGTAGAGAAGCATAGGAAGTTTACTCTCCTTGTTTCCACTCTTCTGGTTTACCTATGTCAAATATTCTCATGGATGAATGTGACAGAACCAACTATGACAGATAGTCACCTGATTCTAATCAATGCCGACTTTGATTTGACGTCGATTGAGAATTAAACAGACGTCAACATTCCACCATGTATTTGAGGCTATTGACTTAAAATTATGTTGATAGTTTGAATTCATTTATAATTCGTTTTACTAATACTTTTTTGTTTTATTTTACAGGAGGAATTTTGTCCAAAGAGTGTAAGTATAAAACACAAAAGAAATGTATTTTTTCAATCAAATTCAAATACTAGCTATTTGAAACTTCAATTGAAGGTTCGTGTTTACCCTAACAAGTTATAAGGAGCAAAAAATATAACGACCCCAATTATAAATGGGAACGTTTCTTCAGATCTAGCTATTAAACATACCTATGTGATGATAAAATGCTGTCTGACAACTTATTTCAAATACATGTTGTTACGTGAACTCCAAAAAATTATTCCGTTCCATGAACTCACGCTTTTTCATATTCCATTACCTCCTTCAAGATGGTTCTTTTATTGAATATAAAAAAATAAAGCAAACAATCAGCCAATAATAGCGTATTCACGAGAATAATTGAAATCCCGGAATAATCGTTTGACAGACCTCTTTTCTTTCCAAAAACAAATCACCCCCCCGCATTTGAAATTCAATTTTCTGGATCATCAGCTGCCAATTTCTGTTAACAACGTATACCACGTACTACTACTACTACTTACACTACGACGTACAGGTTCCTGGCTGGTATTATTTATTACACACTTTCTGTCTCTCTTATGTCTCCCCATCCATCATCCATGTTCTTTCTCGCTCTTCGTCCTGAATAATCGCATCGATGGCGAACGGAAGCAGCGCCCTCTTTATAATACCGCCACGCCAAAGCCTTTGTGTCTACTACGTTGGTCCGCAAACGGGTATTCAAATCTCCTCTCTACCATTTAACCATCACTCATTTCACTCTATCTGTGTCTGCTTCTCTCTCTCTCTCTTTACTCTCCTCTTGTTGTATTTTGGTATTCGACCCAGGCGAAGCAATTGTGTGTGTCGTTCGTTATAATAAGTGAAGGTTGATTAACTGGCTCCGAAACCCTGCTGCATCTGTCGACGTCGAGGTTCTGTATAGTTGGCCATGAAAGCGATCTCCCATTTTAACTCATATATAATATATTATATTGAGCACCACCATTCAACGTCCATGTAAATTATTGCTCGACATCACTCCAATTATGTATTTAAAAGGGTATTCGAGCAGCAGTTCAGACTAAAGTGAAAATGTAAGAAGCATGCGTATATCAATTTTGAAAAATGCTCATGCTTCCACAACCTCAGAACACAGTTGGAAACCGATTGAAACTGGTCCAAACTAATGCTGGAACACCCCTTCAGAGAAACGTCATTAGGTGCTCATAAACAGAAAGATTTCTGAAGGACCTGGTACGCCGCAGACCAAATCCTCTATAACAGAATAGGCGAATTCAATCGGTATGGTATGTCCGACGAGGTCGTTGAAGTTTTCGTCCCTAGCACAAATGAACATGCATACAAAACCATTTCACTCATTTTTTCGAACCTATTCACTTGTCAGACGTCCGGCCCGTAACTATGGCTCTGAAGGACATAATGCTAAATAGAAAAGAAAAGGTTTCTTGCACGTGGATACCGACATATCTGTTTCCTGGTAGATCAAGTTTGCAAGACCAATATTAAAGATCTGGTCGGTAGGTGCGACACTCAAAAATTATCTCCACATAGGGGCACCTATTAATTGAAGCTATTTATAGTAGATACCCGGACCATGTATGTCATCCGGATAATTGAATACAGGAAGAAGAATGATTTTGTATTATCAACTGGAGAAATAATATACATAGTTATCTCTTAGGTACCTGGTCATATGGATATCTTTTTCGGCTTAATACATAATGTTAGGTGTCTATTCAAATCAACAGAAACAAAGAAAACATGAAAATCGACAAAAATCAATATCCATTCATAGTGTATTTAAATGAGCAATGATTTTGTGATTTTTTTTATTGACCTTCCAATATTATTTATATTTTGCCCGCGACTTCGTGCGCGTAAAGAACTGCATTCAATTCCAGTTAGTAGTTTTTGCGTGATGGGTGTACAAACATACAGAAATATCTAGAAATATATCGGTGAAAACTGCATGTCCGAAAACCTCCTAAAAAAATGATTCAGATTGATCGTGCCGAAAAAAGTAGTTCGCGCTCAAACATAATTTGGATTCTTTATATAAGATGCAAAAATAATGTTCGCAGGGATTGATTTGAAATTCATCAATTTGAATTGTACTGTTTTACAGAATTGTCAAATCTGTTCATTATTGATTTCTACAAACAAGGGAAATTCTCATGAGTTATAATTCGAATTTAATTATGACGTTACTACCAAACCAATCACAGTACTAGTTCATTTATTTATGTCGAATATTTTGAACCTCAAATGTGACAAAAGATTATCATGACCTATTAAACAGGTAAACAGCTGATTCTAATTATTACAACGTTCCAGGTATACCAACTTACCTGTGACGTAATACAACTAGTTACTTAAAGGACTACTTATATATAGGTAACTGTCCAGGTTTTCAGAAAAAATAAATATTTTTTTACCAAAAATTGGACCGACTTTATTAGTTGGTGCACTGATAAAATACGAAATAATACTAGTTCTGGTGCTGTTACTTTTGAAGTTGTGCAATTGTAGTTAGATAGAAGACTTTTGGCGCCAACTTCAAAAGTACCAGCTCCAATAGGATTAATATTATTTTATATTTTTAGTGCACCAACTAATAAAGTCGATCTAGTTTTTGAGAAATATTTAGGTATTTCACACTTTTGACTGTAGCATTAGTCATGAATATCGTTGGACGTTCACTGATACCACGTATATTATTTGCTTGTACTTGTTTTTATTTAGAGATCTCAAAACATGCCGACTGAAATACGCATAAGTATTTTAGATTTTACCACCGTCGTAACTCGAAAAACGTAACTCTAAGGAAAAAATGTTCATTATAAATGTTGCTACAAATAATCTGTCTTTTATATTGTTGCCTCAGATTTTCAGTTTTAGAAAGAAATTGCCCCTCTTCATTATGAAAATGCACTTATTTGAGATATTAACATCGCTGTAACTCAAAAATCGTAACACTTTTGAAAAAATGTTCAATTTAAACGTTTCCGGATATTGTCCTATCTTAAATTTTACCACCTCAGATTTTCGATTTTCGAGAAAAATTGCCTCCTTCACCCCCCCCCCCCCTTCGGAGGTGTTTTCTGAAGGGAAAGTCATTTCGGATTTACGAATATGGGACCACTTCTCAAGTATCCTTTTTTAAATATTAAAAAATCATCAAAATCGGAGTACGTTTACTATATACAAAAAAAAGCAGAAACTGTGAGGGTTTGGTTAATACGCTCCTATGCAGTTTGTTTTTATTTAGGAGCGAAATATTATTATGGCATTACTTGATAATATCACCCAATAATGATCAGTAATATTTCTGCACTCAAAGGGTATAATGATCCCTTGAAATAAAGAAACATATTTCATATAAAGTAATCTATAATTTGTTTGAAATTTTCTGTTGTATTTGTATATGTATTTTAATATTCTTTGGATTAATATTGCTATAACTGCTTGGTGCTGTTTATAATTTGGAGGACACATAACTTTCAAATGGGAATAAAAAAATAATTTTTAGACCAAATTAAAAAAATATATATAAACGAATGAATTACTGCTACATTCTGCAGTTTTTTTTAATTTTCAGAGAAGATGTGTTTTGTAGTCAATCACGTTTTTCCTACAAAACTGAGATAAACAATCAGAACAAAGTTTAATTTTAAAGGCTTTAAAATACCTTATCTTTCGACAAAATATTTATCGTAATATGCTTCCAATAAAACTCCTCAATTCAACTTACCACAATAATTAATCTTAGAATTTAGATTAAAGATTTATAAAGATAATGAAATTACTAACCTATTAAAAGTGAGAATAATGTCGGGAACAATAGTTCATCATTTGATAAGTGATAGAAATATATGATATCAAAAGTAACCCATGAATAACCAAAAAGCATCTGTGGTGTATCTATATTAGTCTTGGACTCATAAAAAACCGATATGTATATCATTAAAAAAGTTAATTATTTTCTTGAATTATACAAAATGAAAGAAACATAGGTATTTACATAAATACTTCGCAATTGGGTATTCCCAAATATTATAATTGATTCTTTTTATTCGCGTTGTACTTTCTTCTGATTTGAAATAAATTTTATATTAATTTTTCGATCTAAAACGAATTAAAAAAAATACGATCCTGCCAGGATTCGAACCTGGAATCTTCTGATCCGTAGTCAGACGCGTTATCCGTTGCGCCACAGGACCCTTGACATTGTTATTTATAGTTGGTGTTCCAATGCTGCATGTGCTTGTTTCTGTTACTTAACATCTGAATAATTATTAATTTCTTTGTAGAGCTCACGAATTGCCTCAGTCCAAAAACTATTATTTATAAAAAAGTATTAAAATTGGATTAATTGTCATAAAAATCTATCAATAAACTAATTAAAATAACACAATAACAAATGCTGTTACATAATTTAATACAGCTTTATCTTTAAAACCAAAGATTCAACATCAACGCTGTGGCTGGTTCTAATGCTCTAACAATAATAAAATTCATTCATTCAGTACGTGTGAATAGCGCCATCAGCGGAATGGACAATGGACATATAACGACATAACGGAAAACACTTCATTTTCTTCGAACTGTTTGACAGAATGGCTGTGTTATTAGACATTCGATCAACTATATAATATGTATGTAAATTATTAAGTTTGTTTGCAAGCACGTGCTGTTCGAATATCAAAACCCTGTTTAAATATTCAGATGGAGTTTCAGTTTCCCGGGTAACGACGACTAAAAATGGCGGAGATACTATACGAGGGACATAGTTGAATGGAGATGAAATTTTAGACTAGGTTTCTCAATTAATTAGAATATGAATTAAATAGCAATTACAAATATATTTTCTCAACTACCTATGAAATGTTTTACTTGTATTCATGTCTATTGCTCAAAGGATACATCTACTACTAACAATTCCTGTCCACTAGGGCAATAATAATGTTGTAGATAGATTTAATCTCGTTCCTTGTGTACTAAGGATCTATTATTATCTGTCGGGGCTTATGTTCTTGTAATAAGGTTGAGTACATGCGTTAGTCCACCAGGCTTATGAGAGATAAGTTCCCTCTGTTATACATAGTCTATCGAGTATCGGGTATCGGGGTTGTTTCAAAGTGCATCCAGCACTAATTACTCTCCAGCAACGTCATTACCCAATTAGAACAGTTGATGTTGATGACAGATGGTTAAGTTGGAAGCTATTCGAAATGATTATAATGCGTTTACTATTATAGTATGAAAGGTTGTGGATTGTAAATATTGTTGGATGGACAGGAATAAAATAAATAGGTACTTTTGATTTGTACGGGGCGCGCTAACCTATTTTTGACCGACGAACCCCGAACGGAGGAGGTATACAATTCGACTGTCTGCTTTATTTTTAGGTAAATTTCTTATAGAAATGTACCTATTGCGATCGTTCACACTTTTGAATTTCGAAAAAATTTCAACGGCATGTTGTTATATGTCTTTAAGTTAGTTCAAAAAAACATTTGGTTCGAAAGTTTATATTTATGGGATATTACGAAATTTGTTAACACGATAGAGGTCGCAGCTTTGGAG
Source organism: Crioceris asparagi (assembly GCA_958507055.1). NCBI lineage: Eukaryota > Metazoa > Arthropoda > Insecta > Coleoptera > Chrysomelidae > Crioceris > Crioceris asparagi. Next base: position 11,718,923 of record OY293829.1, read on the forward strand.
GTATCAAGTTCAAATTTGCTACAAAAATCAATCTCTTAAATATCTCGGCCGAGTTCGTTATTGGACAATATCGGGTAAGTAGTTTGAAAATGGAGACCGTTCAAAAATTTAAAAAAATTATCAAAAAAGAGCCGTAGTGTAAATATCATCAAAACTTTTGTTCGAAGCAATTTTCGATAAAATGCACAGAAAAAAAAATTAATAAATAAAAAATAAGAAATATTGATAAAATATGAACACTCAATATAAATTTGATATAATTGTAGATTTTCTGGAGATCTTAATATAGACCCTGATTTAAAAAATGTATAGTATATTTTTTGATAAGAAATAGGCAAAAAAAAATTATTTTTTTTTTGGTTCGTGCGCGTCTTTTATATAGTAAACGAGCTCCGATTTTGATGATTTTGGATTCATTTGAAAGGGGAGGCTTGAGAAATGGTCCCATATTCATAAAAACGCAAATCCGAAATCTCCTTCCCTCCCAAAACCGCCCCTGAAGGGGTGGTGGGGGCGAATTTTCTCGAAAATCGAAAATCTGAGTTGGTATAATTAAAGATAGGACAGTATCCGGAAACGTTTAAATTGAACATTTTTTCAAAAGTGTTACGGTTTTCAAGATTGACGCATGTTAAATATGTATTTTTGCTATGTGGAGAGAGCAATTTCTTTCGAAAATTGAAAATTTTTCGATACTACATGAAAGATATAATTATTTGTAGCAACATTTATAATGAACATTTTTTCCTTAGAGTTACGGTTTTTGAGTTAAATCGGTGTAAAAATGGTAACATATAAAATACTCAAGCGTATTTCCGCAGCGATGCGTTGAAATCTCAATAATAATAACTACAAGCAAAGAATATACATGGGTAATATCTTCATTGGTATTAGTGAACGTTCAACGATTTCGGTGACTAATGTAAGGTACACTCAAAAGCGTGAAATAAATATTTTTTACAAAAAATTTGACCGACGTTATTAGTTGATGCACTGAAAAGTATAAAATAATATTAATTCTATTGGTGATGGTACTTGTGAAGTTGGTGCCAAAAGTTATCAATCTAACTGCAACTGCACAACTTCAAAAGTAACAGCACCATTAGAATTAATATTATTTTATACTTTTCAGTGCATCAACTAATAACGTCGGTCCAATTTTTTGTAAAAAATATTTATTAGGGGCTGAGTGCTAAATATTTGGATCTACTGATCATCTTGTAAACTAAACAAATAGATGAAATGGTGCTTGGTACGCAAAAACAGAGTGAGGAACAGACACGTATTTATATAGACCTATTAATTTCTTTATTACGAACATGCGTCTATTGCTGAATTAATATACATGTAAGTCTAAATGTCAGTAATTCGAGATAAAATTAAACTTTTCTTCGAGAAAGCTGGTTCATCAACATTTAACCCAAACCATTGGACTTAAAAAGCTGCACAGATATTCTGTTTATGATGAAAAGGAGTAAGGAAAGATATTTTGAAATTCAAACCCCCAAAGGGTTAAAATGGGGGTCGATTTTTTTTATCGAAAAATAATATCAAATGCACATTTTAACTTCGAATTCCGTAGATAATGAATAAACAAACACGCATTTCTAGATTTTCCAAAAATCAACCCCTTAGAGTTTAGAGGGTGAAACGGTGATAAATTTTAATTCCAAGACGGCCAAAACTAATACCCTAGAGTGGTGAAACAGGGATGCAGAGTTTGTATTCATAATTTGACCAGTAATTTTTAGGAGATTCCGCTGATAACAATTGTGACACCAGCACATAATGGCGTCGGTTGGTTGCAAGATCAAATTTAGAAACACAGGCTTTATTTTCACCTTAAATTCTCGTTTTTCTGATTAACTTCCCGTACTATTGTTACAGTCATCATCCACATGATTTACACTTCTTGCAGCCTTGCAATAGGAGTGTTGTATGTTCTCTTGTATTCAGGCGTTACTTATTTATGTCATCATTATAATAGCAACATCGTTGAGCCGTCAGCAAGCGCGCATTCGACAAGTTGGAGTTGTGTCTACACCCATTTTACTTTGCTTTATTTGACATCATTACAAGCCTTCAGTGAAGGCCATGTGAACGCTTTGTTTTTTAAATATTTTTATGAAAAAATTAGATTTTTTCTTTTTCCTGACGGATTTCGGCGTATTTTGTGAAGGTTTGTCTTTTATTATATTTTAGATCCTCAAGTGAGTGTTATTTTCCGAAACTCGAGGTCATTCAAATTTGTGGACTTCAGCGATATCATCGCATCGTAAAATTAAGCGCCCAGGAAACAAGTGTCCCAATATAACCATTGATGCTTTTACAGTGTGACACGTGGCCCCATCTTGCAGGTTCAATTCGTCTAATTGAGTCAGTAGAAAAAAAATTGATCGTTTGCTGATATCGGTGCTCCATTGTCATTGTCAAGGAAATGATATACCTGTATTTTTATTTCAGAAAGACTATTAATTTCATCCTTGTCCAAATAGAGCACCAGAAATATTTCTTATTCAATGAGCATTTTGTGGATTTTCTGAACCCTCTTTGCGCATATTGTGCTTGTTGAAAGTCCACAGAGGTATTCTCGAGGGCACTCCTTACACACAGTCCGATATGTATTGCGAGAGTATTCTATTCTCCCATTACCCACACCCTGTATATTGAACATTGCTAATAAAATTGTGAAATGTTGTATGTCAGACCGTGCGCACGAACAATAATTACTTTCTCCTCGATGACACCCGGCCTAAAGATAATTAATAAGTAAACATGAGTATGTACTTATATATACTCGCTAACAACATTGTACTTCGAGTCAACTAGTGTAAGATGAGGATAATTACCTCTAATGTCGACGACAAAATCTCTAATTCTATTAAAACGAAGACGTTATAATCACTTATTTGATTTTGTCTTCGATATTTACTCTGTGAGTGCGTATTATTTTCATATTCATAGCCTTCACCATTACCTTAAACAATCCATTGTGAAATTGAAATAGTTTTTCTTAATAGTTTACATCTAAAATCCAGTGAATTAACTCCAAATTGTAGAACGGATCGTTTAACAATCACAAGACGAGGTTTGTGTAAAAGTCCTTGTATCTTCTTCAATATGAATAAAATGCACTTTAATCTTGAAGTATGATGAATGAACGTAAACAACTACTATCAATTTAGAAACTGAAACTAGAAACTGTGGTAGCGTACCGGGATCTGATTGTGGTTGTTTGATAAGATACCTGCACGAACTTAAACAATATTTCTCTTCAATTGCACAAAACCATAGGCCCATATATTGTAGAAAGATATAAAACCGTACAGAAACTACCAAAAACCATTTCTCGGTTTCGAAATCGAGTAGTTAGACAAGGTACTTATACATACTTTTGAATTAAGAGTATATTATATGATGTATAGTTATTGTTGTTATTGTTACATGCATGTATTAGTTGTCATTCCAGAAGTAATATGTTCCTTACAAAATCCTTATTACATTATTGATCTATAACTGATATATAAATATGTACCCGTGCCGTTTGCCATAACTTGAGGTATTATTTATTTATGACAACAAACGGTTCAGAAGCCTAGTGGTTTTATTTGTTGTTTCTCAATCATCTAAGACCGCCTTTTCTTATAATTGAAATTTTCAAAAACCACTTCATAGATCATTCTCTTTATGGAAGCTGGAAGCGTGGCATTTTTTACTCCCTTTTATCCCTGCATCACACTCAGCGTCTCATGTGACAAAAATCTTCAACAAATAAGAATTTAAATAAATCTAATTATTAATCTATAGTGTTAATTATTCACGTTTCCATACATTTTAATATTTTCAAGTAGTTAAGGGAGCGGGTAGTTGCGGGCTAACACTGGCCGCCTTCGATTATCGAAATTAAGCAGCGTGGACCGTGGTGAACGATTTGGACGAGTGACCTTTGAAGTGGGTGCGCGTTTGCATCCCTGGCTTTTGCATTGCAATCTCTTCCTTTCCCAAGACAAAGGAAAACCAGCGAGAGTATATTTCCCTAAAACAGCTTCTTATCCTGATATTGGTGATTTGGAATCCACGTTGAACAGTTAAGTCCAAGTCAAGTCCTCTTGTCTGCGAGAACACAATCAAGGCAGAGAAACCGCCAACACTCTCTAATACGAGTAAGGCACCCAAAGAAAAACAATGGGGGTGAATGATACCTGTAGTTAGCTTAGTTTATAGAGGGGGTAAGATTCAAAACAATGTCTAAATTCTAAATAGACTTCATATCTCACTCAATTCTAGTATGAGAGGAGGGTAGTCACAAAGTCGCAAAGCTGACGATCGTATAAATGTATTCAAGGAATAAAATACACATACGCTTCATATTTAACTGCCACCCACATATAGTAATAAATACTTTTTATATGTGTATATGTCTGCGAAATGAGCTCATGTCTTCGCATTTGTGTTTAGTAAGCGTTGATGTTGGATGTAACTATTCCACTATTTAAAATAATGGCCTTCTATTAAATGTGAATCCGTAGCCAGACCAGCTAGCTAGCTCTAGCACTCAAGTCGTTAAAGTTTAATGAGAGATCTAAATCTGTTCTCGTGTCTCGATAAACATGTATCTACTTACATATAGATATAATGTATATATAAATAAATAAAATGAACAAAACAATGGTTTTGTGGAGAACCTGCAACCTAATTCAAGCATACTACATTGGTAGGTATACACAGCTATAGTTCAGTCACAGTTGCTAAAAAAAATAGTAAGGAAAATTCCATACCATCACTACTTATATACAATATTAGGGTAGGGCTTGATAATTTCATCTGACGGATAAAAGAATAAAGTTTTATTATGAAATTATGTATCTGCGATTACTGTTCTTCTATGGGAGATTTAAAATCAATTTGGCAGTCCTAACTTTGTTTACGCCGGCCCTAAATAACTGATGTCCATAAAGTTAGCAGAGTAAGGTTAGGAGATTACAGGTTTCATAACATCATATTTAAAGACTAATTAGATATGCTAATTAATGCTTTTCAACTTTTCCGGAAATTAAAGATCTGTTAACTTTCTCTAAAGTTCATCATAGCCGAAAATCGTAGTATACTACTACTACTATACTACTACTACTATACTACTATACTACTACTACAGATCGGGATCGTTGAAACGTGGGGTTTTCTGATGTTTTTTAATGACTTGTAAACAAACGTAACGAATATATGAAAGTATATTAATTTATTAGTACAGTTTAATTTCTTCAACAATCATAATGCATTTAGCTTCAACAGCAACACACATTCTCTGAAGATGAGCAAGCTTGGACAACTTAAAAATTATTTGTTTGTACTTCCTTGTCTTTCATATCGTCAAATGCCATCCATTCCTCTTCTTGTCATGGAATGGCCAAGAGCATCATTCGATCGTCGATTTGCAGGTGCTGTATAAGGCACAAGCTCATTATTTCACGTTTCAGAACTGTTATGCGAAAAAAATGTTTCCAAAATTTTTGACGTTTATCAGAGCAATAAATAAATAAGCCCTTAATTACCAATTAGGTTTCTCAACGGCCCCGATTTGTATTCTATGATTTCCGGCCTTGATCTGCTTAGTTCAAACTATGTCCGAAAACATTTTTTTAATATTTTGCTCTTGTCCGTGAAGCTATTGAGCCTTTAATTATTAATAAATTTTTAAATCGTGGTTTGCGCACTTAATTAACATCTAATTAACCTTTAATTAAGATGTTATGAAACCATGTAATTAATTATTGTAAGTTAGGTATGCTTTTTTACTTCAATGACAGAGATATTTGATGGTATTCAGTTGACTGAACTATATCATTAATAAGTCGGTCTGTTTGTATTCACGGACGAATAAAATTAATAGCTCTGATGATGCCGTTGTTAAATTAATTGTATAATAATTGTAATAATTATAATGATTATGTTGACGAGCTTTATATATAGGTACCTATACATATACAATACATAGAAGGTAGGTTCGCGTTTACTGCGTGCACTTAATGAACGTGGCTAATGTGTAACGTACCGACTGAACTGACCCGACCAACCGACAGATTTACGGTCTATCGCGCTTTCCTGTAGCTGGTGCTGATTAAAATAATTTAATTTCACAATCGAGGAGAGAGAGAGAGAGCGAGATAACGTATTATATCGGTACACTGGGACGTGTTTTTGTTAATTGGAAGTCACTATCAATTATTGTGAAGATTTAATTAATTGGAACGGTAATTGGCGAATTGATTTATATATATTATTATGTCGAATTAATATCAAGGTGAAGTCAAGAGAAAAGTTCCCGCATAATTTGAGTTCTTCCGTATGGGTTATCATAATTTGGGGTAATTGTCAAAAAGGCAATTTGTACTACGAATAACTTGTATTCTTTGAATCTTAATAATGTTGCCGTTTATTTGTTTCGATCAATTGCTTGATTTGTTTTGATACAAAAGTTATTGCTACATATTATAGGATTATAAGTTCCACCACATCCAAATTTTCTCTACCATTTTTGACCGACTTCCGGAGGAAGAGGTATACAATTCGGATATATGTTTGCTTTTTGATGTATATATGAATTGTTCACGCATTTTACATAGTAAACTTGCTCAGATTTTGATAATTTTTGATTCATTTGAAAGTAGAGAGTTGGGAAATGGTCCCATATTCAAAAAAACTCAAACTCAAATTATGAGAAGAATCATAATTCTTATCAATACACACAATTTATATAATGCAGTTATTATTATTTTTTATATCGAATTAAACAATCTTTCAACACAACAGCGTACTGATTCATTTAATATGTGTGCCATCGACTGTCTGTTGACTCATTTAACGAACAGTAGGTATTACATAGGATATCATCATTATCATAATTTATTACTCTCTCTCTTTTTGAAATGGAGTGTAGTGATCATTTATGTGTTCGGGGGAAAACGGTAGATATTACTGCGAACTCATCATTTAATTGTATAATTAAAAATACTTCCGTCAGGATTTATCCCGGCCGAGTTATCGTTTTGTGGATATATGTTTTCATGATAAATTTATGTGCAAAACTTAAGAATCGTCCTACGTTTCAAGGTAAGATTATATGCCTTGACTGGGCTCTTGAACTATAAAACGTCCCTAGATAAATGACATAGACGTATTGATTATTCAAATAGACCATATTTGCCCACGGATTTCCAGACTGAATTGGTATGTGCATTGGAAATTTTAAATCCCTCAAAAGTCACTTATTTATCGTCTGGTATACCGTCGCAGCGTATCTGTGGTGGTTTATGAATTCGTGAAACGTTTCCAATAAATCTGCTCTTTTATATATATGGCTATAGCCGTGTTGTAAAAATTGAATGCGGTATTATTATTATTCTTCTCAGGGCTGTCTATGTGGGTCGTTTCCTTTTCTGGATTTATTTATATGCGTGAGATATGGAATCGCTTGCGATCTGTCACGTCCAATTGGGGGAATTGAAAGAATAAGAGGAATACATCACTTTATGCAGGTAGAAAACGTGTACGGGAATTGGATCACAAAAATGTTCCCTCCAATCGATTTATTTATACCTCTATATTAAGGTAAATGGGAGCGATAGCGAAAGGAGGGTTCGTAACATCGCTTGAAGGGTAGTTTTGAAGTTTTTGTGTTATTTTATTTCTCTCTTTAATATTACAGGAAGACTTCCGTTAAGAAATATAACTTCTTGTGTTGATAGTATACATCAATCGATCTTCGAACTTCTCCATCTTGATGTTGTTTTTAAAAAAATCTGATTGGCCTGATTTACAGAGAGTCATATAAAAGATGCTAACCAAGTACATATATGCCTTCAATAAAAGCTATAGATACTTAGAATGTATTTCTATGCCTAAAACACCCAACTGATATGATCATGATAGGGAGTCTCTTACATTCACTCCATTTTTAAGGTGTGAGAAGCATATGGAAAGATAATCAGGTGAAAGTGAAAGTAGTCACTTTTAACTAAATTCCAAATAATTCTTCGGTATTCATTTTGATACAACATAATATTCTGCTTTATTAACAAAAATAACAAAGTTATAGTCCATCTACTTGATCTTGAACAGTTCAGAAGGAATAAGTTCATAAAATAGGGGTTCGAATTTCAAATATTCAAAAACTCACTTGTTTCTTTCGAAACTCAAACGCTGTTACCGGATTTATCAGTTTCATTCATCACCATTCACCACTTTCTTGTAGCCGCCGAATTACAAGGGATATTGATCTTCATAATTGCTGAAAACTAATAGAAACGAAAATCAAACAGATAGATATTGGTGATAATACCTTGCAAGTGAACAGACTTGAAGATATTCATTTTTCCCTACACAATCGACGTAAATTTCATTTCGATATTCAAGAAAATAACCTGGCAGTACCTTATTCCCCTCGAACTAGAATTTTATTTTATTGCCGCATTTACGAAGATAACCCCCATTCTTTCCAGTACTCACTTTAGAATAGTCCATTTTTATCAATAACCTAGATTTATGTTTAATTTTATAAAGCAGTTTTAATTTTTTTCAGTTTTACTACGAAAATCCACTCCAGCTGAATGTTTATAATCTCGCATCTAAGAGTAGTGGTAGGAATAAAATAATATCATTTTGTAGATGAAATTGCACAATAAAAGGTGTAAAAAATACTTATAATTGGACAAGCGGTCTAAAGACGACATAAATTCAAAGTTAGCGAACTTTCAAAACATTTGTTGATGTAAGTCTACGTAATTTGATTTCTGTCGTGGTTGAACCTCCTCCTTCCCCCATATGAATTCTCCTCACTGCAAACTGACATTTATGAATTGGACATGCGAAAATGTTCTGAAATTATGTTTTGTATTTTTTCTCTTTAAATCTATCAGTTAATTTTAACACCTTTCTAGGATGTGATTTACATTAAGTTTCAAGGTTTTTGTCCAATAAACCAAAAACATCCAAACTAAATAATTACTATCAATAAATCTGGAATAATTATATGGATCACATAATAGAAGAAGTTATTTAACAAATATAGTCAGTTAAGAATGTTATGTAAAATTTTCATTGGACAAAGATATGCCATATAATACATCACTGTTGTCATCAGAAAGTAATTACGAGGAGGAATTTGTTTTTTTGAATTATAGTGCATCTTTAAAAATGTCTGCTCAATCAATGCCTGATTACTTCGGAGAACGACAATCCTCTGAATACATTGCGGCGAGCCAATCATTCTTCACTGTATTTCTAAAGACGACTTGGGTATACAGCAATCTTCTCCTTTGTCCGTCTTCTTCACTCGTCGGCTTGAGAATGATAAATAAAACATAAGGCGCTGTTTTATTGACGTTTGTCGTTGCGTTCTTCGATCCAACAACTACTATCTCTCTCTCTCTGTATAGAGATAGCACTTTTGTTCGTTCAGTTTGTGGCATTCGTGATGCATCCAAGAGCTTCTACCTTATAAAGAAATACAACGTAGGATTGATGCAACTTATGTGTATGTTTGTGATTTGTTTTAGTCTTGACGCCTTTTTGCTTCCATTATTCCTAGAAGAATCAGTTATTGGAGTAATTTAAATACATAACTCCTTTATAGATTTGGTCAGAAAATTACCGTGAGACATGTTGTCGTCTGTCGTCTTTACTGAAATTTTCGTTTTTTATCCTGAAGAAGAAAATGAACATATCCAAAATTTTGGTCGGATCTTGATTTTCTTCATTTATGCCGCATGTAAACCAGCTCTGACTGATCATTAACCCGCTTTAACAAACAGCTTTCAAAGAGTGAAATGAGAAAATAATCAAAACATAACATAAAATGAATCAGGACATTTAATGGGTTCCACACGATTCTAATCAATTTGTCCCACAGCACGAGGGACGGGCTACGTTGATATGCTGAACGGAAATTCATTTCTCGTGTTATTAAAGTGCGCCGACGACGAACTCTCAAAAGTCAATTACCTTCAATTAGTAGCATTGAGAGAGAAACACACAAACAGAAGTAAAGATAGAGCAAGAGGGGGATATACTGATAGGAATAATGAGGTCGGAAGAAAGAGGGTAGATAACATTTAGAGAGAAACAGAGGTATAGCGTTGATGGCAATTTAGAAGCGTTTGTCATTAATTTCCGTCTGGTTCGTTTTGAGCTCCCCGTTCGTAGCGATGTGTTCTTCCTCCCATTTCAAGATTTAAGTAGCGACGAAAGGGTGGGGGAGAGTGAACCGACGATGGTCTGGAATGGATGCCTCGACTGGAAGGCGTCACCATAGCGACGACGACGCTGGGATTGTGTTCGCGAGCGAACACTTTTAATTAAGGAACTCAATTAGCTTCAAGCGCGTGGATATTCGACTAATTGTTGCATTTGTATAAGAGAGGTGGATAATTTGCTTTTGCTTTGCACCTTTTAAGGTTCCAGTTTTTCCTTTTTTGTTTTTGAGAAATCTGCTTCGATGGGTCATTGAATGCAATCTGGATATTTTTTCGTATTAATTTAATGTTTCCCTTTTTTATTTATCCTTTGATGTAATCTGATATCTCAACAGTTAATTTTGCATATTGAAGAAACTAAATTTTGCTTGTGTGTATGTTTATTTCTTGATCTTCTATTTGTTCCAAAAAGCCCATCAAATTACATTCGCTTGAAGAAATAATCTTTCTTAGTTTGCTAATCATTAAAGGCTCTAAGTTGTTTCAACTAGGTATAAGCAAAATTTTAAATAAACCTGTGTGGGACTAAAAATATACGATATCTCACTTGTCTTATTGCATCAGCTTTTCCATCAGTTAACGATGCGAAACGACAGTTGACTGACTAACGGCGTCTCATATCAAAACAATTATTATTTTTACGGTCTCCGAACAACATGATAAAAGAAATAATGAACCGTTCGTTCTTCAGTCTTCTTCTCACATAATTATTTTGGTCGTTGGAGATGAGTCTGCGACATTTTTTTTGTGCCTCAATATATATTTCACAAGGAGCTTGAGTTAAAGTCATGGAAAAGATACTTATCCACTTTGGCAAAGAGCCAAATCCAGAGTCCAGATGGGAATCGCATTTACGAAATAAATAAATCGATTCAGCCAACCAGTATGTCAAGTTATTAACAGTCGACCACCACAGTTACACATTTGATATGTGGAACGAGAACGGACTATTAGACATGAAAGAGTCGCATATTAATTTATTAATTGTATAGATTGTTTTTGGATTCTGAAACTTTTAAAATGAGGAGTCCTAGACGATTTCTTCAAAGCATCTGTCATAATACCTATGCCAAATTTTATTATGATAAATTTATTTAGTGCTTAATAAATAGACATTTTATAAAATTTGCATTTTGTGGTCTCTTAAATGAAATATGCAATAAGTCACTTTATAAGCAGAGGGGTCAGAAACTGCATGACGCATGCGCAATTAGATCAAACTTCGTTTCAACAAATACGCGGGTTTCGTATAACCTCTGACCTCTGACTTATAATTTCTATAAAAAAGTCGGTCAAATGCGAATGGAACCCCCGAAGGGTTCTTTACCATTGATATTTGCTTAGTCTTTCCTGTAAACGGTAAGTAAGTAAGTAAGATTTTGCATGTATGACATTGTTTTATTTATTAATGAAAGGACGAGTAAAACGACTATTTCTCTTGGAAGCATATTAATTTGCTTATTTTCATTTGTATGTTGAGTAACCTACAGAGCCGTAACAATTAGGTATTTAAATATTAAATTCAAGAGAATATTTATTTGTGAAATTCTAGTAAGTTATAAGCTGTTCCATCAACTATCAGGATTCGTCAGATGGATAATTATCTGAACGACATGTGGATTGAAGGCGATTTGAAAATAATTGTTGGAAACCGGTTCCAGATTTGCTCTTAGAACAAAGCCATTATTTTCTTATTAAAATTTAAATTATTCATAGTATCACTGTTAAAAAAATGTCAGCTTTAGACTATATTGTCAAGCTCAAAGCATCAGCATAATTAGTTTTTCATCAAACTAATACGTTTTCATAAATTGATTTATCCTGTTATTTATTATATTTAATTTCATTTGAATATATGATTTATTCAAGTTTTTCTTTCTTTTTTTTTCTCTGTATCTTCTCTAAAGAATGACAAAAATTTGTTTCAATATATTTAATAATATCTTAATAATCCATCCAACAAAAGAAATAATAATAAAAAAAACTGTTTGTCCATCCAAACATGTCAGGTTAGTTTATGACGTCCTTTTTGTTATGTGGTTATTTACTCAGCAAGTTTATCTTTCTCTTTCTCTGAAAAGTGATTACGATAAGAGGGCACAACAACAGCTTTCAGGTAGAGTTTAGAGTGGAAAAGAGACAGCAGACATAGGCACTAGCATATATCCACTGTCAAATTCTGAACAGTGTTGTTGGGGACTGGGGATATCGCAGGATAATGGCGCCTCTGGCACTTTAACCAGATTAACATTTAAAATCCATTTAGCAGATGAGCTTCAGTTCAGAAATGTTGGTATGCAAATGGTTATAGTTATCCTACCTGCTAAAAATTTTTACTAAAAGGTAGGTGTATGTTGTTAGAGAGAGTAGTACCCTTCCAAGAATAAAATCCTGCCGTTCATTGTATCTCGATTTTGGGGAATTGGAGAGTTTGTTGTTGTATTGTAAATATAAGGGTAATCTGGGAAGTTGAAGGTTGTAGTCGAGTTGGTACGATTCTAAGTTTTATTGCATGAGTTCATAGACCCAATAAAAAGTGTAATTGTAACAATTTTCGTTCAATAAACCCTAACAGAAAGTCTCCATGACTTGAATCAATTAAATATTTATCTCTGGTGCGTTTCAAAATTAGAATGCAGTATGGATTTTTATGCCAGTGCGTTGTATTGCCGGGCTCCAGCAACCACCAGGTCCTACCACAGGTAAATTTCGCCGCTAGGGATTAAATTTTATATCAACATTTCTATGTTCAATAATTAATAATAATTAACATTGAATCTCTGAATAACAAAAGAAAATATTACAGATAAATTTGAAGAACGGCACATGGCCACATTGCATTCTCAATGTGAAACACAGTAGGTATATGTACGGGGTGTCCCATTTTGCGGAGTATCTCCGTTATTTTTATAGATAGAAAGTTGCGGTTTTCGCGACGGTGTGCTACTTTTTCGTAAACCTAAAGATGCCGTTATCAAGATTTTCATAGCCCTTTTAGTTTTTAAGATACAGGCCATTTTGAAAATGTTGCGTTTTGGGGCCTCCCTCGTATCTCCTTTATCCTTCTAGTTATCGAACATTATTATAGATTTTTTTCTGTAGAATGAAGTAGTGTAGATAATTGTTGTTACATAGGTATTTACTATTTTTGAGTTATACCTAAACCATGTCTTTTTTAATGGAGTAACCTGCATATTTATAGACTATAAAATTTGTCTTTTTTACCTTCTCAAAAATATATAATAATAGTGTGCACTTTTTTTGCAGAAACACGCAAATAAATGACAATTTTCTAAAATTTAATGCATTAATGGTAAGCCATGGTTATTGTTCATGACAACAAAAATAAATGTCAAGTATTTGTTTATCTTGTCGGTTTTTGGATCGACTTTTGGTTTATAAACCAGTTTATTTTCGCTTTTTCGGTAATTTTATTTATTTAATATCTATCAGTTTCTTCGAATAATGGCAGTGTATGAAAATTATGAAAAATATGATATGCTATGCTATGTTATGGGAACGAAAATTCTGAAGAAGCATTTAATTTTATAAAATTCTCACTTATTCGCGTCTTTCTGAGAGAAAGTGCATACTATTATATATTTTTGAAAAGGTAAAAAAGACAAATTTTATAGTCTATAAATATACAGGGTGTTCGATTTAAAAAAACAAAAGTTTGTTTTATAACTCAAAAATAGTAAATGGGTACAAAAATTATCTACACCACTGCATTTTACGGAAAAAAATCTATAAGAGTGTTATTTTACTTTTTCGGTAAGTTGAAGGATAACGGAGATACGAGGGGGTCCCAAAATGGAACATTTTCCAAAAGGCCGTGTATCTTCAAAACTATGGGCTATGAAAATTTTGTTAACGGCATCTTTAGTTTTACAAAAAAGAGCCACTATAAAAATAACGAAATGGATCATTTTGTTTTTTTTTAATTGTTCATGAAAATTTCATGCCCAAAATTTCAATTGGATAACAGAGTAGTAGGTATATTATTATATGGAATTCTTAAAATTTTTGTCGCCCTTGACCATTCTTTCAAATTTTAATTCATTGGCCCGATCGGACAATTATTTTGTAACAATGTGATCAAACTTCAGACGAAAATTAGTATTTACGAAGTCATGACTTTTTTGTCTTTTGTTCGTTGGTGTATATGAGATTTTTTTCATAAAAGTGTCATTCAATCGAGCGACCCAAATAAAAGTCATTCGAAGTAGGGCTGTTGCAGATGAGAACGGTTCCTCGGCATGTCTTTGCTAGATTCAGATAATAAATGAATCTGTATGCTCTTACGTTAAAAGATATTTAAATTTCTTATGAATTCAATATAAAACAGATAACTGCACTATGTAAAATGTGTATATTGATAATAATTGTGATTTTTTAATATTCTTGTTAATTACCGTTCTATGATGTCCATGTCATTATCATTGCTGCAGAATATACTTTTTGTGTTTTGTGATATTGTCTATAAGAGCGTGAATAGGTCTTAAGGTGATTTTGACTAAATTCCGAGTTCAATATAATATACTTATTCATTTTTAAAATGATTTGGTAAATATTTCCTACATCCGTCTGAATTGCCAAACAATAGACTTGAACTGACTGAATCTATTAGACAATCAACCAATACTCTTTGCAATGAACTGAAAAGAATTCGAATATAAAACTTAAATTCAAGTAAGTTACAGAATATTTAGACAAGTTTTGCTACAAAACAATTCCCAAATGATTCAAATGAACCGAAACTGAGAATTATTATGAACAGTGCGGTAAAGTATAAATTTCATGTATAAACATATTTTTTACTCGAACATACTAAGCATGTATATACTACGAATTGTTTTTTATATATATTTATATATATATTTGCATATATATTTTTATTATCCACATTGAACATTCGCCTCGCAAGTTGCAAACATCTCTCCCCGGAGAGAATTAACGTTTCTCGGATTGTGTATAGGCAAGTCTCTCAGAGCCCCATCCCCGTAACTAGAAACTTAATGTACTTGAAGAGATCTCGTAACTTACCAAAGTTTATAATAGCAGGAACCAAGAGGTTGTAAGTTGTCAGACAAATCACTCAAGTTGTGTATTCTGATTTATATGGAGAAATTCAATTCGCCAAGGCAGCGTCTGGTTTTGAGCTGGTTAGACTTTTTGTGAAAATTATATTTATTTACACTTTAACGAAATACAAGAACTAAAATCTATAGATGATTACCATATTTTCCATTGGGATGCAATACATGTATTTTACCCATTATCTATATAAATATAACAATTAGTGAGATATTCAAAGCATCTAGAAACTTTTTTCTACGTCAGCCTACTAAAAGCCAGTTCCTCAATCCGAATAAAGTTTAACCTTTAAACCGGAAAAGGTTTGATACTTCAATTTGCAAACGGCGTTCCATTATCAGTTTACCTAAAAGTTTCCTGTTTTTTAAAGCCACAATTTTCGGCCTTTAAGATGATTTTTTACTGATAATTCTAACATAACCGCAAATTGTGGTAATCTAAAGTTTGCTGTTATATTTTGTACCTAGTTATAAAGCCGTCAAGTAAGAAAATCGAGTTCATCATTTAAATGAGGAAAGAAAAGAAACATTTTATTTTTATTCTAAGGAGACTCGCAGAACCAATCGTATTCGTCTTTTTAAAATAAATGTATTATTTGTGATAAGTAGGTATATGAAAAAAATTGCATGAACTTGATATCTTGAGATCGGAACTTACTGGATCTTAGTATCATCCTACCTGATTTTCCAACTTTTTGTTCTGATTATTTAGTGGGATATTATTTATAAGATCCCTCAATCTGTCATTAAAAAACACATACAGCTAACCCTAATATTGGATAATCTGTGGTTTTCAGTTACGTATTTCTTTCCCAAACTAATTGTGCTTGGAAAATCCCTGAACACATCACAACATTCGAAGACATGTGGTTATTTGTATATCACCCGCCAACTGATAGACATGTCTACTCAAACTGCTAACCAACCATACACAAACTTTGATTTCTCTAATCTACCCGTAGAACAAAATATATTACTTTCTGGAGACTCCCTTCAAGCATAACTTTCAAATTTTCCAGTATTACGAATTCGAAGAGTATTCAAAAAACGATTTAACCGCTTTTATGAGACTACCCAAACCAAAGCCATTTTTTTACAGTTACCTTTACTAAAAGAAACATTTGGTCCCTACCTATAAAACTGGTTCCAAGTATCTACTGTGGCATTTTTGTATTTTTTTTTTCGCTTGTATTCACATTAATCATTCTACTTGAGGTTTTCTTAAAACTTTGTTCTATTATTGATATAAGAATATCTCCTCCCAAGAGAGTTAACTTTAGTCTAATCAGACAAAATTTTGTGGACAAAAGTTTCGTAACGCCACTGTGTAACTGGATGCACTTAAAGCAATCTCGTAACTTGTCAAAGTTTATAATAGAGTAGAGACCGAAAAGTTGCAATAAGACAAACCATTAAAGTTGTTTGTATCTTGATTTGTATGAAACAATTCAATTCACTGAGGCAACGTCTGCTTATGAGCTCTTCAACTTTTTGTGTACAACATTTTTGCAAATAATCTGTTCAAATGAGATGCATTCTATATATTTCTGTGATTATTTCTGAATATGTATAACATTGCGCTGAAATTATTCAGGATATACAAAAACTCTTTTGGCATACGGAAACCTCCGAAACTTGACGAGATTTTACCCAAATGACCTAAATCTAGAAAGGGTGCTATGACAAATGGTTTACATTCAATTTTGCCCTATTTTACGTCAAATTTGAATGTATTTATTTCCATAATGACATAGTATTACAAGAAGAATAACATTTTTCTGACATGATCTTAAAAAACATATAACATACAAACGTTGGATCATTTTTGATGACAATATGAAGTTGTAATTGTGTGAAGGATTTTCCATTAGCAGTAATAATTAACAAGTGGAATTTTTATGAAAAAAATAAAAATAGTTTTTATTTGACAGTTAAGTTCTTAATGAAAAAGCTGCCAAAGAGTACAACTGATTTTTACGAATTCACTTGATTTTAATCATACTAAGTACTTGTCAATGGATTAATGTTCAATGCCCTTGCCTAGTTAAAGCGACCGAATCCATTCCTAAATGTTCCTAACACAAATGTATATGAATCCCGATGGTTCTCTATCCCAATATTAATAATAATATACTAGTAATATACAAAAGTAACAACTACCTATATTTCTAAATAATTTCTCAAAAAAAAACTAAAAATAAGATAAATCCTCTAAAATGTACTATACTAAATATCAATATTGTTTCTAATACATGTTTTACAATATTTTTTAAATTATAATAGATGATTTGCATTCTCTAAAATTCTCTGGTAATTCATTAAATTGTTTTAACCCTTTGTAAAATAGACTATTTTGACTAAAATTGGTGGAAAACCTATCTAAATAGAAATTATTGTGGGTACGAGTGTTATGTTCGTTTATATCGTTGACAAATTTACAATTCTGGATCAGATGTTCAGGTACTAACCTATTCAAAATACAGTTTGCCTTACACTCAAAAGATTTGTTGTATCGAACATATCTCTTATCCTTTAGTTGAACTATGGAACTATGGGGAAATCGCTGCGGTCACTCCTTATCCACTCGAACGAAAATAAAAAGAACGATTTCAAAATAATGGAAGTACATGTTATACACATTTTGGGATTATGACATAAATTCATATCTATACGGTATGTTGGGTTACATTTTTCCAGAAGGGTTTCCAGACACTCTGTATATTGATAAATATTTATAAAAAAAACATAAATATTCATTCAACTAGTACCTACTAACTATTTTAATTGATGATATGTCTATTTGCTTCACCATAAGAGAATTTAATGAATTCCTGTTATTTCACGGCGATGCGTTTTTCCATATCATTTCTGCATTAATTTGCATATCATTTAAATATTTGTGTATATCATTTCATAACAATTAATCTCTCTTCGGTTAACTTCAAAACAGAATGATTACCATGTTCTGACATATCATGAATTAAAAAGCATTGTATGTATGTATTTATATGCCAACAGCGAGTGACCTTATTAATAATATTTCGTCTTATTATGATCCGTTTGATACCCCAAGGCTTACTATCTCACCTATTAGCAATACATTGTTGTTTGATTTATGTAGGTACTGTTTATTTAGGCATTAAAACTATAATATGCTCCAGGCAGACCCCCCACGCTCAACTGATGCCTTTTACATGATATTGTTGGAGAGGTTTTTAAATAGTTTTTTTTCTGTGACGGGAAAAAAGTTAGACATTTTATCTCTATTGACAGGTGACAAAGTATCACTTTTTACTGTAAGTAGGAGTCCATAATCTCGGAGTGGAGTGGAATATTAGTTTAGACTTCGAGTTTCCTTGAAACTAGTATCACTTTTTATAAAATTCCTTTTTTCCCATGGAAAAAAGTGAGTACACAAATATAGCGATTTAGCTGGCAATAATTTTTGTGACGCTACTTTCGCTGCGTTAACTAACTTCGGCGAAGTCAGAGAAATCTCAAAATCAGATATTTTTTACAAACAACCACTAAGTTTGCAATTTTTAAATCGAATCACAGAATTAATTGACAGATATTTGATAACTTTAAAGGTTTCCTTAGCAACGCAGGTCTAATTGTCGCTTAAGTATAACAGCCTACTAGTTTAAAACTTCAGATTTCTCTTCAATAATTTTCTGACTTTATTGTAGGTAATATTTTTTCAATATTAAATCATCGCGGAAGAATATTAGAATTCAGCCCTTAAGCTAATAGAATTATTAAGGAAATAAGGATTTGTTATTTGAATTATTGAGATTATTGTCGAAGGTAAAGATGAACAATATGAATACTCACGACAATTTATTCTTTTCAATGTTTCATCTCATGAAATCGGTCCTAGTTTGTTTTAGTTATTTTTTTTTATAAAAAATTACTTTTTTTTTCGATATTATCTGCTGGTTAATGGTAAAATTATGCAGGCTTTTCCGATTTTTTTTTACCTCAAGATCATTCACTCATTAGTGCTTGTTAAATCGAATTTGTTTTTCTAAAGTAGTGCTGTTTTGTTGTTATTTTTGCTGGCCCGAATTTCATTTGATATTTACGTGCGCCATGGGCAACATAGGTACCTACATAGATTGAAAAGAAGACGAACAAAAAATACTCTGTATAATTATGTCAGATATGTATCGTATCGTAAATTGCCCATTGTTGAAAGCCGCATTCTCTCGATAGGTAGGAGCAGTAAGAACAAAATGAAAAAAAAAGTTCTTCAAGGTGAAGTAGTCTGTGTAGCATCGAAAAAGAGAAAGAAAAAAAAACGAAAACTATACAAAGAGGAATGAGAAGAAGCCAGTTCGACCAGAAACAGCAATCTCGACACGCCCTCTAGATGTACCGAACGGAGTATCAGATTTTGGCCGACTGGGACTGCGCTGCTAACAACTTGTAACCGGTAGCATTTACTGCAGGAATGTTCGTTTGTTCGTTTTGTTTTATATATCGACAATATATTCTGATTCGGATATATAATATGTTTAAATGGAAGACTAAGAACTGTAAATATTCTAATACCTACCGACGATTTTTTTTCTTCTGGAATTAGACATATCCTCCTATTCGAAAATTCTGGAGAATTCAAAAGACATTATAATAAAGAATGTGTGAATGCTCAAAAACACACAAATTTTCATACAAGTTGCAAAATTTTGAAAAAACTAGAAAAACGGATCCCAAACCCCTGTAGAATGAAATTAAAATTAATACTTAAAAATAAGTTGTTAAGAATTGTGAAAATAATAATAATAAAATAAAGTTGAATTCTAAAACAAAAAAAAAACTATTGTTGTTGCTGAACAATAATGGTGTAGGTAGTCCCCGGGCACCCAGACAATGTGTCGTCTGAATTTCGTGTTATTCTAATTTTAGAATTCAACTTTATTTTATTATTATTATTTTTAAAATCCTTTACCACTTATTTTAAGTATTATTTTTTAATTTCATTCTACACTGGTTTGGGAACCGTTTTTGTAGTTTTTAATTTTTTTTTAGTTTTAATTTCATCATCTTATAACTTTTAAACATTTATCGATTGAAAATGAGATTGTACAATCTCGAAACATGTCTCATCACTCAAACTTTTAACCAACAGTAAACTGTGTAACATCTTACTGTTATTTTGAATTTACAAACATACACTATGATTTAATTTATTTGTATACATTTTTTCTAAAATAAAAACAGCATAAGTTATTCCTCATAACATTAACTACCTGCTAGTGAAAGTCCAAAGTCCTGTCGGAATCGGTTCATATAATATACTTCCATATGCAGTTAGTTAAAACCTGTTATTTTGATATTACAAAGAAACACTTAGTATAGATTTGCAGTTCATAATAAACATAATTTAGAAATGTACATAAAAAAAACAAGTGTTCACTATTATTCAGTTATAACGAAAAAGGTAGTTGACATCTACTATACAGTTAAGTGACGGAATTCATGTACGAATAGCCTAACAAAAGGAGATTTGAAAGGCAGATTAGAATTTTGGAAGCGAAATGTTCAACAATTGACCGTTTCTCTTTTTATCTTCAAAAATTGGAAAGCACGGGACTCTCTCTACATGAGCCCAAATATGATCCTTTTTGTCCCTTTGAACTTGATTTTTCTGCATGCCTGCGATAAATTAATTTTGAAATCAATGCTTTCGAACCATTAATTTTCATTACTCTAACATCTATCAGCTCCCTATTATAGTGTTTTTATCCTATTTTCTAATATTATTGATGTATATAAGAAAACATTACCAACATCAATTTATGCTGCGGATATGCACTCGCTCACATTCCGGAACTACTTGTCATAATTTGAATGTCAGGTTGTTAGTTATTATTTATTACGTTGTATGTTGCTTCAGTTACGTGATTAAATTCTCCAGTCTAGAGCACACATATTGCTCAATATAGTAATAAGCAGATGGTTTGACATGTTAGATAATTTATAATATATATACCTATATATAGCCTGGTCTCTTACCTGCTGAATATTAAACTGATTTTGTTTCCTCATCTGTCTTGCATTTTCTATCCACAATATATTTTCGTGATCTAATTTCAGTTTGTCTTCTATGCTACAGAAATAAAACTGTTCTCTATTTAAATTAACCAGTTGTATTACATCAGATGTTTATTGGTATGCCGGGAATTTCCAAGGTTGTCAAATCGAATAATCAAAATTGATTGACATCTGCCAAGTTTATTAGCTTATAATATATACTTTCAAAATCATCGAAACTTAGTTTTAATCTGAAGTATTTATTTGTATTCATTTGCTTTTGTAAGCGGTTATGGTCATGCTGAATCTTTTTGCTGAGGTGTTGAAGAAATATAATATATTTTCCGTAAAGACTACATATAGCTTCATAGCTTCATGGCTTATCAGAGAATAATTGTAGATTCTGTAAGCGATGCCAGTCTTGATTATTTTGTTATAGTTTGGTTCTGAAAGATGATTCAATGAAAAAACTTTTCTTAGAGAACTTCTGCATCTCCTTAGCAACGTATAAAATTTCATGTTTTTTTGTCCTCAATGATTTAGGCTGTGCCTTCTCTGTCAGTCAATCAGTTAGTCATAGTACAAAGATTACGTGATTGACTTGGCTATGATACTGTAAAATACATGTTACCTACCATATGTGAAAACGGAAACTTGAAACCGAACGCTTATAAAATACATATTGGCCTTCTGGTAAACTGACATATTATATGTCTTCAGCTAGATAAGCAATCGTGTATGAAAGTAATGTGTGTAAGTTGTAGCAACATAAAGATGTTTTGTTGTTTCCGTCAAGGAAAAAGTTATGTGATACAGCGTAAAAGTGCCCATATATGTGTGGTGTAAATATATTACAACACACCCCAAGAAGAGTAGTATCGTTTCTCTCCATCGCACACATAATATCACGTTCACTTCCTGTCTCGTCTTCGTGGTCGTCATCATAGATGATTCTGTTGAAGAAGTGATAGTGTGGCCTGATGGTGTATGAATACATACGTCGGCTTCGTTCCAACTTTAAATTTGAAAACGATTTCCAACAGTTAATCGTCCTCAATGCGCATGTTTGTCAGTTTGTTGACCATTGGACGAATGTTGACAGTGGTTGGAACAACTGATGATAACAGAATTTAAATTTAAATAGCTGTTGTATTAATATTTCTTTGAGTTAAATATTATGGAATTTGTCAAGTGATGTTTGTCTCTGGTCAGTGTCAGTTAGGAGAGAACTCAAGAATATATAAATGGAGGATGACTAACTTCTGTATCCTGTTCTATCAACAGCAGTGGCTGGAATAACGTCCTGTGATAAGTTGTCAATTTGGGGTGTTGCGCAGAATTTCACTGAGTGTCGATTGTTGTATATTTAAGCTTCCTTCGCCCATACTTCATAAGGATGCGCTGCGCGATGTTGCGCAACGCCCCGAAATGACATACGATAAACCTACGTTTTATGTGCTACTCCCACGACTCATGTTAGTCGTCCTCCCTATAATTGTTCATGGCTTATACCGTCCACTGCAGATAACTCCACAGGATGAAGTCATACGGCATCAAATCACAAGATCATGCTAGATAGTTCACAGGACCATTTCTGGAAATAACTTTCTGAACAGTTGCTGCAATAACATAGTGGCTTCGGTGGCGGTATGGCACGTAGCGCCGTCCTGTTGGAATCAAAATTTCTCTATTTGGTATTCCGTGACAATTGAGAAGAAATCATCACCACGCTGCATCTTTTTTCCGGTTCCCTCCTTTGACCACACTATGCATGTCCCTAACGGAAGAGTCAGTAGAAAATCCCCAAAGCAGTATTGTGAACTGTTACAAATCTTAGGTGGAACAGAAAACTAGCATTTCGCTGAAACTTCAGACGTTTGGTTTGAAACGCTTTTAGACCACTGCGCTGAATCCTGACATTAGTAAGAAACTGTTTCTGATGGTGATTGGAACGAAGCCATAGTCTTCTTCTCTTTTGTAAATGGCATCGAACCTCGACCACATCCGACCGATGGCCAACAAACAAACATGACTGGCATGTCGATAACGATATTTATTATGCGAGCTTATACCATATTATGCGGGGAATCGTTTACAAAAACCTCGTCGTCCTGCTCGAGTGCTTCCTGCTGCCATCAATGATGGGAGTCTTTTATTATTCCCCTTTTGCTTCTCCCCATATGGATGTTTCTCAGTGTCTCTATCTAAATTTTGTCGGGGATTTTGTTGTATCAGTATTCATGTTGTGGATTAGGTTATATAATTCTTTCGCAGTTGTCACAAAAGATAAGTTGGAATAGGGATACATGAACTTGTCCATTTCAAAAAGAGAGAGAGTAATGCCTTAATTATGATAATGAAGGAATCTCCATCGTATTATGCTGTATAAGCATCATAATACAATATATTCTATAGTAGCAATAAGCAATACTAGATAGGTGATGACGTCACCATTCCAAACAAAACCAAATTTGAAGTTTTGATCAGTTTGAATATGACATTCTGAAATCATTACGTGGCCATTGATTGTCATTTAGTAGAATTCTGATTGGCTCAAATTAAATGTGTCAACTTTCAACGGATAGGTTACGTTGTCTAATAGACCAGCGAAAAGAAACAAATATTAGCCGCGAACTCACTTTGTCTTTTTCATAGAACAGTCAATTTTGTGAGTAGATTGCGCAGTCCATCCTCTATGTCTATGATATATTTTGATGGTTCAGAACACGAAAGCGCTCCGACGAAAGCATCGAAACCTAAATATGCATTCATTTAATCCTACAAAAACGTTCAAACAAGTTGAAGCGAAAACGCCTTAACCAATTTTATTGATCCCGAATTCAATGTTCAGAGAATTTTCAGGATGTTTTTCTTAGTCAGAAAACAGAATAAGCTTAATCACTTATGTCTTTTTTGTTACTTACGCCAGAAAAAAATGATATAGGTAAAAATCTTATAGTTGTTGATTCATGATTTCATAAATACACTTGGCATATACCAGACTGACATTGGCTAAACCGTTTTCTTTGTGGTAAATTTACTATATCATGAGATGAAATTTCATTGCAATCAATCGATCACTCTTTTAAAAGTTGTCCCAAATCCATTTTACATTTTCATAGTCGAATTTTCAGCTGGTTTTGTGTGGTAACTTTCTATAAAAGAAAATGATCTTCAAGAACATAGATGTTTTGTTCTGATAGTCGTCTACAACGTACATGATCAAAAATACGAAAAAAATTGAGTTAGGCTTAGGATCAGTGTTGTTACAAACCAAAAGCAAGGCCAGCATCGCGAAGAAACCATAAACTATAAATTCTAGCCATATTATCGAGATTTTTTTACTCTTTACTCATATTCTGGTCTGATTCTTCCTACATCAAAATTGAATATGACCATTTTTGTTTGTCTTAGAGTATTCAGAACACAAAATCCTCGCTATTTATTATTTTCAGGATTTTGTGGATCAAAACCTGACATTTATGTAGAATTGTTTCCTAGAATGAATGGAAATGTTTTGGCAACTCTCCCGCTCTCTTTTCTGTTTGTATCTCATAAATTCCGATGGTTATAAATATAAAAGTTTATACATTTTCGTGCTTTCAACAAAATAATTCGCATAAACTGTTTTCCTGTCAAAACATAACACTTTTTCCGTTTCATCAATCCGCAAATCGTCTCAAGACTTACACACATTAAGTTGAATGTTCGAATATGTTTATCCAGGCCAAAAATAAACGGAAAGGCGGCTTCACTTATTACATACTTGCCAAAACTGAAAATAAATTTTCGTTGATCATTTATATTATAATAATTCAAGCAGAAATCCTATTTCACCAACCATAATAATCATAATAAGTTATTTCTCACATCAATCGTCTAAAAATACCACGAAGACGTGGTTTCACGATGAAAGATATGAAGAATTCTACTGTTATATATATTCAAATATAAATGATTAACAGTAGACAAATGATAATACCTATTACCGTGCCTAGCAACGGATGAAAACAACAACTCGGTGAGCAAATACTCCACCCCCCTGGTAGGTGCAATATGATTGAAATGAATAGAAACATCATTCCCTCACATTGTATTTCATTCGCAATAGATCACAGTTGAACCAATGGTTTTAAGTGCGTCTAGTAAAAGACCCTAGCTGATGAGGGTGACTTATTTAAATACACTAGATAATTTGTTAAAATTCCATTAGCCAGATATATTATCGAACAACATAAATTAGATTGAATACGTAGCAATCAATCGTCGAAACGAAACAAAAATATGTTTATCAACACCATCGAGCCGACTTCAATGAAAACGTTTGAAAACAGACGGTCAAAATTGCAAGGACGGTTTTCGGTCACAAATCATCTGTTCTACATGTGCACTGTTACCCGTGAGAAAGAAAAAGGGTTGACATCTGTGGCGCCACTTTTTAACTGATAAACAATAAAATACTTGGATTTGTAGAAACTGTAAATTTTTATTGGGTTCATCAGTATTTTTTTCATTGCCAGAAGTTTGTTTGAATGCTTCGGTAGAGACAGTTGAATGATCTATAAATATGGCCGATTTCAAGGCCTCTGATCTCCTTGACCTGGGGCTCGCTTCTGTTTTCAACGAGTTCTGAATCAAACGAATTAGAATGGAAACCAAACGACAATCGGTGCCGACACGAAGGTAGATCCAATAAGAACTAACTAGGATCGAGAAATAATGAACAAAGACAATTCTATCACTCGTCTCTATTTGATTTTAGATCGAGTTGTTCAGCAGTAAAGATTTTGAATTTTACTCCAATAATGAATCGAATCGAGTTTCTGCGGCCTGCCTGTATCGTCTTTGAGGTCGAGTTCTACGTTGAATCAAAGTTTAAAAAATACTATAAGTTGGGCTACTCTTAAAATCTCCTTTGTCGACAGCTCGAAAATACGATTTTTTATTGCCGGTGGCAATAATATCAGAAAAACCCGAAGCAATCGAACCTACAAGGGAAGTCCTATATTTATGCAAGAGAAATAATAACACCTTTTCAGATTTGCCCATTTCCGGATAATACTTGTTTATATCAATATCATTATAAGTTAATTACTCAATGGATAATTGATCAGTTTCAGAGAAATCACGTTTTAAACTGTAAAAATATATTTGAACAATAAAAAACTATACTTACACATACCACAAAGAAGAGA
Organism: Crioceris asparagi; assembly: GCA_958507055.1. Lineage (NCBI taxonomy): Eukaryota > Metazoa > Arthropoda > Insecta > Coleoptera > Chrysomelidae > Crioceris > Crioceris asparagi. The sequence goes on from OY293829.1 coordinate 11,745,500, forward strand.
GAAATTGATAATTCACAAAATAAGTAAGTACATTTAAGAATACTTAGATAATTAGATTATCTATTTGGTATATAATAGAAGAACAATATAAATAGAAAACATTTATAAGTAGGCTTTATTCAAATTTTACAAATGTTTTAAAATATTGACAGTCAATTTACCACCTAATATCATTATTTATAAATTTTATAATAAAATATGTATATACGAAGCATTATAAATAAAGATACGTAATAATCGCAAGGAAATTGTTGACAAGGATGAGAGAAAGGAGTTTTCGAGTCTTCTTTTCAAATACTGCCCTTATATTTTCTGACTAGCTATTTTGGGGAAGTTTTCTATGAAAATATTCTTCATCAATATCACATGGTCAACAATATAATCTGATGCTACACTTGAACCCCCAATTTGTTTATCCGTCGTTTTGAAAGTTTTAAGTTTACAAAAAATTAAATCGTCATTCACAAAATTTTCTGCTATATTCTACGCAAACCTTAAATGAATGACGATTCAAACATTTCCTTAACCTGTGATATAAACTAGGGCGTTTCCTTCGGGACATTCTATACTAAACACTCGCTGGAGTCGGCGTATTTCTATATGTATGTGCTTTTTGGTGAGAGTGACCCAACTTATAGTATCCCGTAAAGTTTGGTTGAATCATCGAAGCCAATGGAATATTTCAGGCTTTTAAATAGTTTTCATTACTTTTGATATAAGGTGTGTCTGTAGCGACAGCTCTGACCCCATACGGACTAGAGAATTGAAATTTCGTTATCATACTTAGATCAAGGCAAATATTAATCCAATAATGGTTAAATTGATATTACCTATTAATCATAAGTTTCAACTGTTACTGCAACATGGAGCTATAGAAACTGATATAGGTACATCTGTGCAAGGAACAGCTTGTTCACTAGAATAAAGGCAGATCTGTTGATTCGTTATGTCATTTCAACTAATATGTCAAACGTCTGTTGGCCCATAAAAATTATTTTCAATTTTTAGGTAAATTTCTTATAGAAATATACCTATTGCGATCGTTCACACTTTTGAATTTCGAAAAAATTTCAACGGCATGTTGTTATATGTCTATAAGTTAGTCCAAAAAAACATATATATATATAAACTTTTGAACCAAATGTTTTTTTGGACTAACTTATAGACATATAACAACATGCCGTTGAATTTTTTTCGAAATGTATCTATATATATATATATATATATATATATATATGGGAAATTACGAAATTTGTTAACACGATAGAGGTCGCAGTTTTGAAGGTATCAAGTTCAAATTTGCTACAAAAATCAATCTCTCAAATATCTCGGTCGAGTTCGTTATTGGGCAATATCGGGTAAGTAGTTTCAAAATGGCGACCATTCAAACATTTAAAAAAATTATCAAAAAAGAGCAGTAGTGTAAATATTATTAAAAATAATTTTAGGTTATAGATATAATCAGTACCTACAACTTTTGTTCAAAGCAATTTTTCATAAAATACACAGGTAAAAAAATAAAAATTAATAAAGAAAAATAACAAATATTGATAAAACATGAACACTCAATATAAATTTGATGTAATTGTACATTTTCTGGAGATCTTAATATAGACCCTGATTAAAAAAATATATAGTATATTAATTGAAAAGAAATGACGAAAAAAAAAATCTGCCTTGAAGTGGACTCGAACCCTGTCTGCTTTATATTCAACAGCCAAAACAAAATCCTCTGACCGCAAGGCTATGACAATTTTATTTAATAACATGTAGGTATACCAATGAAAAGGTTGTTAAAATTTCAATTCAATGAATTTTGAAAAATTTACCTTTCCGCTGACTACAAGCTATCGGGATTTTTTTACTTAAAAATGCTACTTGTTGGTTTTCTTTCGCAAAATAAATGGATGTCACAAGAACAGTGTTTTGAAATAAAAGTGTTTAATTTATAACTTGGATTGAAATAGATATTACACCATTTCTTTGTTTAAATTGATTGTTGAAAGCATCATTAAGTTGATTGAGTACACAACTAATGTTCTTCTAGCTGGCCACTAGAATACACATATATAAATATACGAACAAATGTTTTTCTAACGGATAAACAAGAAAATCGCCTGCTTGCAAAGCTAATTTGTTGATAATTGTCGGAAGAGTTGGTGTAACGTCACTCTCCCTCTTTTATCTTTCTCTATCTCTCTCTATTTCTACATATAATTAAGCCTCGCAATTAGTCTGTAATTATCCAGGCGACTAGTTGATGAAAGATTATTCGCTGTATGTTTTTTTTGTTTTCTTTTTATGTAGTTAGCTCTAATGGGTGCGTACCACGTTAATGTTCGTTTCTTGCTATAAGCAATAAAAGTGGAAAGTCATGTTAGATTATAGAAGCTTGCACAAGTTCTGTACTATATTGATTGGTTAGTTGAGCTATTACATCTTTCCGATACTCGTATATTATGTTTATCAACTCCTATTAATTATTCACTTCTTTTTGAGGAATTAATATTCACAAACAAAAAGCGTCAGTACCCACTAGCACCAGTAGATTTTAATATTACTTTATATTTTGATTTTTTATTTGATGAACGTTCACTTATATTTAGAAAACCCTTGAGGTTTTTGAGAAATGTCCAATTTAAACGAATAAAAAAATGCGTTCTCCGCCCCCTATAGGGGCAGTTTTTATCAAAGAAATGCTATATTTTAAATTTCTCAACGCTCCTCTTTCGAACAAAAAAAAATCATCAAAATCGGAGCAAAATGCCCCAACAAACATAAAAATGATCTGTGAACTTAGAACCCGCCTTGAAAGTTGAAAATTCTATAAAAATATAAAAAAATGTCTAAGTAAAACTTTTTTTGATTTCCATTGTTTTTTTTTAAACTATAAAAAATAATAAAATCATCAACGTCGTTTGTAATTTATAGAATAAGATAAATTTAATTAGATCTGTTTTACGTAAATTGGTTTTATTTTTTAAAATATTATTAAAATTTTATAAAAGAAAATGTTTTCACTGGAAAAAAACTACAAACGATTGTTAATGTAACGGAAAGTTTCATAAAAATAGCAAAAAATGTCGGTGTAAAACTTTTGTTTTTGATAAAATAAAATTTACCGATTGTTAATAAATTTCCGAGAAAATTTTATAAAAATATACAAAAATGTCGGAGAAAAACATTTTCTTTTATTTCCAGGATTTTTTGAAAAATTAAAAAAATATTTCAATACAATCATCTACGTCGTTTATAGTTTATGGAATAAGAAAAAAATGTCAAATTTATTTTACATGAATGGGTTTTAATGTTTAAAAATCTTGATGAAATTCAACAAAAAAAAGTTTTCACTACCAAAAATTACAAACGATATTTAATAAATTTCTGAGAAAATTTCATAAAAATATCCAAAAACGTCTGTTTTACGTAAATGGGTTTTAATGTTTAAAAATCTTGATGAAATTCAACAAAAAAAAAGTTTTCACTACCAAAAATTGTAAACGATTTTTAATAAATTTCTGAGAAAATTTCATAAAAAATATCTAAAAATGTCGAAGTAATTTTTTTTTTAATTTCCAGGGCTTTTTCAAAAACTGCAAACCATTAAATGTCACTATAATCATCTGCATGGTTAGTAGTTTAAAAGCATATTTTTTTATTATCATATAAAAGACTACAGTCGAATTGTATACCTACGTCTACCTTTTGGGAAGTCGCTCAAAAATATGCCAATTCGAAAAATACATTTCTAAATAATAGTCTCACGATAGGGAATTACTCATTTGTAAAGCCTTCTTTTAGTTGAACTTTTAGTGACTCAGCAAATCACGGCTGAGCTTACCTTGGGTAAATAATTTGTTTAGTGTGTACCTTTTTTTATACTGCACCCCTCACTCAAGCGTGCTCTCATCCCTTCAAATAAGTGATCAAAGTTAAATGTTTCATCAAAGTTACACCTCTCTCTGTGTGTATATGTGTAGTATAGACCGACGAGCTCAGATAGAAACTTTCCTTTTATGCCAACGCTGCGAGAAAGAGGGAGAGAGTGAGAGGGACTGAAATCTAAACTACCGCAGAAGCAGCAGGGAATATATGTATATATATAGGGACTATCACCCCACTCATTAACAAATGGAATACACGAGGAAAATTCCTCCTTCGTCTCTACACTCTACCCTAGCCTAAAATCCCACCCCCCACATCTTCCCTCACCACCGCCAGCATCTTATGAATTATATAGACGGAAAGGGTTGGTTGGGAGTACCCTCAAGAGTATATACACGGGAGTTGCACATTACCTATTTACTCGTAGTGTGTAAATTAAGGCTGTCAGTTACTTAGTCGATTCTGGCGTCCTCGTCAGTGTTGTTCTTGTTTTGTGTTGGAACCAGTATTTCCTAGGATGTGTCTCTTATACTGACTGGCAATCTGTCTGTCTATGTCGTCTCATCCTATAATATACAGGGTGTCACCCCCAAGCTACCAACGCAGTGCATTCTCCCACTAAGCTATCGTGACTCCATATGGAAAACATTTTTATTTTGTGTTTTATAAAAAAGTTGTTCTTGATAATAAGTAGAAAACTAAATAATGGGAAATAAAGTTGCATTCGTATACGAAGTTAGTAGAAAAATTGAAATTTTGTTGTAGTTACCTTTACTTTTTCGACCGACGAACCCAAAAGGAGGAGGTATACAATTCGACTGCTTTTTTTTGGTCTGTGCGCGCTGTATATAGAAAACTTACTACGGTTTTGATGATTTTTAATTCATTTGAAAGCGGACAATTGATCATAACTACAATCCGTAATTTCCTTCCCTCCAAAAACCGCCTCCGAAAGGAGTGGAGGAGGCAATTTTTCTCGAAAATCGAAAATCTGAGACGGCACAATTAAAGATGAGACAATATCCGGAAACGTTTAAATTGAATATTTTTTAGAAAGAGTTACGGTTTTCGAGTTAAAGCAATGTAAAAATCTGAAAACTGTGTATTTCCGCTATGTGGGCAAAACACCTCAGTTAATGTGTAGTGGTACAGCTCGATCACGAGCAAGCATTTACAAGCAGAAAGCAATTCGTTTGATTCGCGTCTCTTTTACCGACTTCTATCCGAACCTTGGCAAATGCAAATGTTTGCGTAGTTTGGCAAATTGTGTTCCCTACACAGTACTCGGCAAACTCCACATATTACAAATGTTTGCCTAGTTTGGCATGTAAAGTGTAGTCGGCTTTACACTGAAAAGTGTTAAATATTTTTTTATGAAAAATTGGACCGACTTTATTAGTTGGTCCACTGAAAACTACCAAATAATATTAATATTATTGGTGCTCTGGTACTTGTGAAGTTAGTGCCAAGAGTCTTATTTTTAACTACAATTAATTGCACCACTTCAAAATTACCAGTGTTAATAGAATTATTTTGTATGTTTCAGTGCGCCAACAAATAAAGTCGTTCCAATTTTTATGTGAAAAATACTTTATATATACTAGAGTTAGTTATTATAATTCATATTAGAATTTATAAGTTGAATAACAGAAATTATCTAAACCTTAAATGATATGAGATCGTAAATATTGCTTGCCATATCTTCTAATTTTACTTACTTATCTCAAATAGCAATAACTAGATTAAAATCTCAAAAAACCACTTGATGGGCTTCGAACTTTGTATCATTCTGTGAAAACACTTGATAACATAAGTGTTTTACACTTCTTATCTGTAAGTATTTCGATGAATCCTTGAAAAATAATTAAAATATACATATATCGAAAATAAAAATATATACTAGATATCCCATTTTACCATTATTATGGAAATGTAAATATCAAATAAATGACATAGCCTCTAGAAATGGAAACTAGTGTAATAATGTAAACGTTAAAAAGAAAAATTTTAACACGTTCTTCTTACAAGAATATTAAATCGATCTTTCTCAATAATCATTTCCTGAATAAACTCAAAAGTTTGGCATACATTTCAGATCCATCACATGAAAATCATCATAAGATTTAGATTGGCTACTATCACCAAGGAATTGTTGATTGTTGTAGAAAGTTTGAACATGAAAATGACATTCATCCAATTAAATTTTCCGCGAACTGTTGAAATTCTTGAAAACCATAATACATAAGGTATAGGGGTGTTTTAATACTTACTTAATACATCAGATCTAAATAAAGCCATTTCCTGTGTTTCTGTTATAATCTGAATAGGTATCCTAACCAATCTGTTAATGTATTGTCCATTCGATAAAAATCGCATAATACCTACAACTTTGTAATATGCCACTGTTTTCATTTACCATCATTTGTTATTTTATATTACGTTGACCTGCATATGTCTACAGGGCTCCAGTAGCTTTTCTTCCCCATATTTCGCATTATAAACAACACCCTTGCACTTCACCAATTATCCTTACCCCCTGTGGCGTGTTGGGATGTGCGCGCCCCTGCCTCTGCACCCTCCGCGGCCATAATCCCGGTCGACTTCCCTCGATGGTAGGTAATGCACGAGGCCTCGAATGCGGCGTTGTCACACCTGATTACCCCTCACCCCAAAAAGTTCTTGTGTACTTCGTACAAAATATCAGCAGCGTCCGTCGTTGGTCATTGCTACTATTACATCAGCCCCCCATTCCTCCGCCCATGTGGTTCGAACCGGTTTTTCGTGCAGCTTCGACCCCGACACATAACACAGAGAATATGCCGCCGAATGCCAGTATTCGTTGTCTGTCGGCTAACGACAACAACGATGCCAGTCGAGTGTTTTGTCCGAGAGTGCATGTGTTTGTTCCGTCTCCACTTCTTACGTACGTAGTGTCTGCCAGAAATTTTTCCACTTTGAATCGAGTATTGTTTTATAATACGGAATTGTGTTAACGTACCTACTTATTTATCGGTAAATGATATGAAGACAAAAGTGTACTTATTTACTTTGCTTGGTGATATTATAGTAAATTATCTGTTGTACAAATTTGTAGTAGTGTTGTAAAATGGTGTTTTATAATAAATAAGTGTTGTGAATCGTGAATGATGGCTGTGCTGCTCTTTTGTTTCTTCGTTCTTTAGTTTAGTCATTATATTAGTTAGTTGAGTGCTGTCGTGTAAAGTGTTGAGTGAATGGCTGTTGACGATACCCGTTCTTTTGGATTATATCTACCAGGAAACTTATGCACCGATTCTCTACTGATAAAGTGAGAGGTTTGTTATGGCGATTTTTCTTTGTTTGATTCTGATCTAATCTGCTTTTTTAAGTGTAAGTGAGTATAAGGTTCTTTATATTCGTTTCCTTTTGTAAATACACAATTTATTGTTGTAGGTACTTCATATATGTGTTATAAACAAACTTAATTGGTGACATTAAATTGTCACTCATAGGTACCTATCTCTGATATGAGCGTGTATTTGTTATTTTGTCTGTGAAATTCCCACAGAATAATTGGAATTGGAAATAAAGCAACATGCGTAGGCCTTCTAATATTACATGAGATACCCAATACGACCACGGAAACATTGATTTTCAACTTCCAAGACTTTCAGTTGTTTTGTTGGAATTAATTATTGTTATTCACGTACAACTACATTAATGTTATTCTCACATGAGATAAGATCTAGATTTATTAGAAAACCCACAATTATTTCTATGAATGAAGAGTTGCTAATTATTGTCGACTACACCCAGTAACGGAAATTTCAAGTTTAATCAACCAGTTTTCTATTGAATGGCTTACAAAGTATTGTTGCCAATTGAATGTGATAATCAACGCAATAAAAATAGTATCCAACAATCTAGTTTTTTTTCTAATTTGTAATCGTTTTTTCGCAATATAGAAAACCTTTTTATGATCAGTTAGTCTCTTTGAAAGTGTGTATTGTAATAATATAGAATGGGTTCTAACCATGTAGGTATGTTTTTATTGTATGTGGTTGTTATTATTTGTATTCTTTCTTTTGTTTGTTTGACAAGTTTTTTATTATTCCGAACAATATTAACTAGGTTATTTTGTAATCACTCACACTGGATTATCTATTTAGTTTCTAATAAAAAGACTGTATAGTTTTTGTCATCTCTGCCTTGTGTGAGAATATGAAATGATATAGTACGTGATTTCCTTTTGTTATGATCCCTTTTTGTATTGTCATCATTCTTAGCGCTTTTTACTCACTATTATACCTAATAATACAACGTCATACTCGATCCACAAATAACGTGTTATTCTCGGTGTTATTTGTTTAAAAGAGTACCGACATATCAAACGCGATTGTGTGTGATTCTTGATTCTCTTCTTGTCCTTTGGTGTGCTGTGCGTGAGAGTTTATCGCCAAAGACGACGACAGGGGTCGCTGTAGCTTATGTTTTATGTATGGTAGTGTGCGAATGGATGATGAAAAAGAGATAATAAGTAAGGAGCAGATGCCGCTTTGTAAAAGAGAGAGACAGAAAAAGCCACCAGACCATCTTCAGCAGAGGTAGAAGAAAGAGCATTTTGGTTCGGTGATAGCTCTTTTATTATATACTCTTAATACTCTCTTTGCCCTTCAACCACCCTCTGTTATGCACAACCAATATTGTGAATGTTTAAATGTATGATTCTATAATAGGTGCCTGTTGTTTGTTTGGATTGGAGTCTCCATTCTTTCTTTCATGCAATCGCACTGGGATATACTAAAATACAATAATGCAGAAATGTAGATATAATGGCTTTGTTACTTTGTTCCAACTGTAAATCTGGATAAAATTTCCAGTAGTTTTGCAAATCGCCCTCAATTACACATACCTGTCGGATAATTTTTGCAGATCTGACAAATCTTGATTATGGTTTGCAACAGCTACTAGAATTTGAATTTAAGTGTAACCCTACAAATAGCTGCTGTTTTGATATTTTGTTCAGTTACATATTTTCAAATATTTGTTTAGACAAGCCCTTTACGTCACTAAATAGAGTAAGAAAAGCTAATGGAGATACTGGGGGCGAAATTAAACAAAAGTTATATGCTTCCGAGAAAAATATTTGTATCACTCGTTCTTTCATTAATAAATAGATAAAGCCATATATCCTAAACTACAGCAATACGAAAGAGAATAAAGAAGCATTATTATCATTTTAACCCCGAGCTAGAATTATTTCATTACCTAAACCAGTATCAAATTATCTCTAACACATATGATAAACAAGTGAATTTTTAAATATAAAAAGTTTCAATTTTTGTTGGGGATACATTCATTTAATAAAGAAAAATTGTATGCTTAAGCCGAGCTTTCGAGAACGTATATTCTCTTCGTCAGGGCAAAATTCGTGAATTTAGAAGAAATTAACTACCCACAGGAAAAATTTCAATATCCAAATAAGCGAAATAAAGAAATAGATACCATAAGATTCAAATAAATTCCTAAAAGCTGAACTCAATGAATCGAAGACAAATATGTTTCTTCTGACCACACTAAGCATGTCTCTAACAAATAGTCAGCAGACAATCCGTAAACCCATCTGATACTTAGTTTTAGTAAACTTTCACAAGGCTTATGTGAAACAGAAAATAGCAATGTGCTAATTGTCAGAGGCTTGGGTTGGTATGCGCAAGAAACTGTTTGATATTGTCGTAATGTCCCCTTGGTATGCACTTGAACTCTTCACCCCTCTTCCAACCTTAGCTATGCGCAACCATTATTTTCAAAATTTATGTTTACGACTCTATAGGGGCATGTTGTTTGTATGCCTTGGAGTTTGGAGTCTTCCATGTAATCGCCATGGGATTTTGAGTTGTAGCACAACATGAGTTTTTTGGGATATAGTAATGTAAATTAAAAATATTTTTTTTACAAACCATGACTTGAGTCTTTGACAAAAAATAACTTGAATGTAAGAAAAGCCTGAAGGTGTCACTGGAGGACGAGTTTGTTACCTAAAAGCGAATGTTAGTAACATGATGTATGTTTTGGCCCTTTGGTTTCGTGCAGGTTACATTATTTGAAAAAAAAATCATCTCAAGAAAGAAGCTTCTTCAAATATTTTTTTAAGGAGCAAATTTTTTGGTCAAGTTTTTCTTCAACTTGTTTATAAAGCACGTTGATCAGCACGACATCCAGATCAATATTTACACCGTACATACTACGAAAGAGGTGTTTCTAATCTTTGCTACTACCTTACACGTATTCAAATGAATGGATATGATCTCGGAAATGATTGATCAAAGCTGCTTCGATCTCTCGATTCTACACAAACTCACTAATTATAATTATGGTAGTTGAGAAACATGTGTAGCTTAAATATCTGAAACACTTCTTATTTTTTAACATTATTTTATTGACAATAAGTAATGAGTCGGGGAAGAATTCTTTAGTAAATTCTTCTGAAATATTCCATAAAGAGGTACCTATGTAATGTGAATTAGTATAAACTATCCGTGTTAAATCCTGGGTAAAATAGTTATTTATTTATTATACAACGTAAAAAAGTATAAGATTTTAAATCTAATATTCTTGGGGTGCATAAGACATTATTTTTTTCTCTGTTGTGAAATACGATGATTTATTTAATATTGAAAAAATATTGCAATATATTAAAGTCAGAAAATTGTGAAATTTGAAGTTTTAAACTGGTAATTAGGTACTTAAAGCGACAATAAGACCTGCGTTGCTAAGGAAACCTTTAAAGTAATCAAATATCTGTCAATTTATTTCTGTGATTTGATTTAAAAATTGCGAACTTAGTGGTTATTTGTTTGTAAAAAATGTCTGATTTCTGCCTTCTACGGACTTAGTAGAAACAGCTGAAGTAGCGTCACAAACGTTATTGCCAGCTAAATCGCTATATTTATGTTATATATACCCCGGAAAAAAGTGACACTTTTGTCACCTGTTAACAGAGATAAAATGTCAAACTTTTGTCTCTTCGCAGGAGAAGAAGAAGAATTTGATAATGTTCGTCTTTGCATACGGTAATTAATTATCAACAACGTATTTTTCTTCATAGACTGTTACCATATAATCATCATCATCATCGTCATGATCGTTTTCAACTGTCTTGTCATATCGTGTGGGTAAGAATGTATAATGGGTATAGTACTTCGTCGTAGGTGGTATTCAACAACATTCGATCGACCACGTTTGTTTTACACCCACAGGAATCGTGTAATGCTTTCTAACCGCGCTAATTTATCATCTACATAATAATGTGAGTATACAGGGTTAGTAGAAACTACTGGAGCCCTCAGATATCTTCAAAATGGTTAAAATCTATCAGAGTTTTGAAGAAACATATAAACATTCCGGTAGTTTTTACTAACCCATATTTATGTACCTGTAGAAATATGTGATAATTAATAATGTCAAAGTACTCGGGTACATAGTGGAATCACGTTTGCCTTGGAAAACGTGTTGCTTGCTGATTTATTGGTTTTTCATTTTGGAATGTGATATTTTTTTACATTCAATGTATAATTTTCAATTTAAATTTGTAGGTCAGTGAAGTTGGCGGAGCACTTTTCGTGTAGAATAAAACCAATAGTTGCTTAATTTGCCGTTAATTATCTGTCAAATCAAGTCAAATATTTTGCCGTTGCATTATTTTTTGAAAAAAGACGTGCACCGCCAACTTCGCCTGAAGTTAGCGGTGCACCCTGGCAAAAAGCAAAGAAGCGAATGAGGTCAACCAAAATTAATGATTGGGGAATTTGCCGTTAATTATCTGTTAAGTCAGATACTTCGAATTTTTAATTTTTTCCAAGAAAATATAGGTGTATCGCTAACTTCGCGTGAAGTTAGCGGTGTACCACTGTAAAAAACGACGAAATAAAATGCCCAGGGAGAAATTAACAATTGTTTAATTTGCAGTTAATTAGCCGCTCATTATTCGTGAGGTGAGATATTATGCTTCTCTATTTTTTGAAAAAATGAGGTGCACCGCTAAATTCACACGAAGATGGCGGTGCACCTCCTTAAAACAATCAAGCGAATGATGTGGACCAAAATTAATGATTGGGGGCTGATACTTTACGAATTTCCCCTTTTTTCAAAAAACCTTGGTTTACTTCGCGTGAAGTTAGCAGTGTACCCCTGTAAAACCGAAGAATAAAAAAAACAATTATTATTATTATTATTATATTGATGTTTTGCTGCTTTCCAAATTACGGTTAGTATGAAATGATTTGCCATAGATTTGATAAATTTAATTTCTTTATTATTTTGTATACTTATTTATTCGTCATATAAAGTTTTGTATGTATTATCAAAATCAAAATTTCCTGCCCGTACAAGCTATCGCCTCTTACCAAGAATACTTATGCAAGTTGGTTAGATTTTTAATATATAATTATATGTATACAATATAATATACATGAAAATTATCTTTTATTTGGGGTTACAGTAAAAATGGCAATTGCTAACTCTTTAGTTACGTCAAGCTTTCTATAATGCTTATTATCTGCCTCAGGACTTCAATTGATTTTTTTTATACATTGTAACGTTTTCAGGTTTTCATTTATGACAAAATATAGGCAAAAGTAGAATGTGACTTTAAACATTTAACAGTAAAAACCTTTCAAGAGTTTGAAATCCATCTTGTAATGTAGAAAAAAAACAACTTTTTACAACTAAAATTTTTAAAAATATATTGTTTCAATAAAAAGTGGAGCAGCGGAATATCTCACCTCACGAATAATGAGCGACTAATTAAAGGCAAATTCCCCAATCATTAATTTTGGTCCACATCATTCGCTTCATTGTTATTTAGGAGGTGTACCGCCATCTTCGTGTGAATTTAGCGGTGCACCTCATTTTTTCAATAAAAAATAGACAAGCAAAATATCTCAATTCACGAATAATGAGCAAATTACACAATTGTTAATTTCTCCCTGGGCATTTTATTTCGTCGTTATTACCGGGGTACACAGCTAACTTCACGCGAAGTTAGCGATACACCTATGTTTTCTTGGAAAAAATGAAAAATTCCAAGTATCTGACTTAACAGATAATTTACGGCTAATTAACGGCAAATTCCCTAATCATTAATTTTGGTCGACCTCATTCGCTTCTTTGCTTTTTGCCACTAACTTCACGCGAAGTTGGCGGTGCACATCTTTTTTTCAATAAATAATGCAACGGAAAAATATTTGGCTTAACGGATAATTAACGGCAAATTAAGCAACTATTGGTTTTATTATCCACGAAAAGTGCACCACCAACTTCACAGACCTTAAATTTGTGTATTTCCTCCCTTATACTATGTTTTTAATTTTACCCGCAGTGAATTTGCGGTTTGAAACGTGTCGAAAAAAAATCTAACTTCCACATTGTTATAAGTTGATTTTCGGTTTATTTTATTGATGTTTATAAAATCAGTAATCGCAAGATATCATTTCGCCATATAATTAAAAAAACATGTATGTGACCTCATTTTTCACTAAGCATCGAACAGTTAATAAAATCATCATAAAAAATCGCTTCTAAATAATCTAAGCTAAGCTCTTCATACTGCCAGATTGGAACACGTAGGTATATGTTGCCCATAGACCCAACAGAATTGCCATCTGTACACCTTTTATGACTTCAAATAAGCTACCCTAGGCTAGGGTCCCTCACAACTGGCATCACTTTCAATGCAGATCTTGTTGTCTTTTGTGGGTCTTGTCTCCTTTATTGAAGAATGATAAATTTTACTTATGTATTTGACTAAAGTTTTCCAGATAGTTTTGCATTAATACAATTTGTTTTTTTTTTTCAGGGATAAGATGCCGTGTGTGGGAGTGTGCAGGCGAGCCGCGGGGCGAAGACTCGGCGGCGGGGCTCCTTCCGGCGCATGGCGACCCCAATGAGATCCAGCTCGCAGGAAGCGGGCCACCGACACAGGGTGGCGGACTCAAGGAACGCCACGGCGAAGCCAACAGCAGACCAAGCCACCCCCCACTCCTCTTCCAACTTCGAGTACGATGACAACGAGTGGGACATAGGCATCGGCGACCTCATCATCGACTTGGATGCTGACATAGAAAAGACCAACGAGGTGCAGGTCACATCTGCCGCCAATATGGCGGCGACGGCGGGTGCTGGTGGACCGCAAGCCTCCAAGGCCACCGCCACCGCCAAGATGCATATCGAACATTCAGCTACGCAAGATAATAAGGGCCTCAAGATGAAAATAAAGCGCACAAAGCCGGGCACAAAGACTTCTGAGGCGAAGCACGAAATTGTCAAGTCCAACGAACAACAAAACGGTACCTTGGATCTGCAGCAACAGCAGCAACAATCGGAATCGACGACAAAAGGCGGCGGTGGTGGTAGCAATAGTATGCAACCCGGGGTGGTACCGCCGCCCTCTAGTGGTGGTGGAAAACACTCGGTACTTTCCGCTAATGTCCCGACGAACGCGTCATTGTCGTCGTCGTCCTCTGCAAGCGGTGGTGTACCGTCATCGTCGAATACGCTAACCGCCTCCTCCAACAATGCGTCTTCGGGCAATAGTAGTAGTAAGAGGGGCTCAAGTGGCCACCGTAGGGACAAGGCTCGCGATAAGCACGGCTCCTCCTCTTCATCATCATCCTCCTCGTCGTCCTCTTCCAGTTCATCGTCATCATCCTCTTCCTCGTCTTCGTCTTCATCGACGACGACGTCCTCCTCATCTTCCTCGAACGACAAATCGGGCGGCGGCAATCCCAATAACAGCAAGTCTTCTGCGATAGTGGTGTCATCATCAACCAACAACAATAATAATAGTAATAATAGTGGTGGTGTGAATATTGTGACCTCGTCGCCTGCCGAAATGAACGGTATGATACGCGGCGTGGGTGCACCGCAGTCCTCGCAGTCGTGTCCGCCTCGATCCGTCTACCCGGCCAGTACGGGCCCCGGCCCACCGACGGCGCAAGGAGCAGCGGCTGCTGCGGGTGGCCCTTCGCCGCCCGGGCCGCCGCCTAGTCCAGCAGCTGCGACTGCTCAGGGCTCGGCTGCCAAGCCAGAGCAGGCTAAAATTGCTGCCGCTGCTTCACAGCAGCAACAACAGGTTTTGGGCCAGCAACAACAGATGCTGCAACAAGCTCAACAACTGCTTCAGCCGACGATGGGAGGTGGTATGGATGATAGGAACTCGTCATCCTCGCCGCCACCGTCCAAGAAGATGAAGACAGAAAATAAGGTATGATATTTTTTTGACTTAGCTAGAGCTCTACAAATGTTTTCGCAAGACTGGTGCTCTGGAAATAGGTATTCTTCATCATCATTTTGGCCCCATTGCTCCTCCGTTTCTGGTGTTTGTGGTGCCCCTTTTTCAGTGCTTGAGGTGAAGATCGACAAATTGCTTATCCTTTTTGCAGCATAATTAATATGAACATTTAGACTGAAAACCGCAAATAAGTTACGCCATGGTCTTTAGGAAATCCCTGTGCCGTCATGATGACATTTTTATAAATGGGAACATTTGTCTCATTTATCTGAGTGAAGATAACATTCATGAAATGGAATAAGCAACATGCAATACTGTGACAGAGAGTTGATAGCTTGCGAGGGAAATTCTCTAAAATTTTGGAAAAATAATAATGAGCCAAAAATCAATACTTTTTTGGTGCAACATAACTAACAGAATGACTTAATAAAGCTGATATTTTTGGATCAAACTGATTCGCTCGCGTAACAGAAAATTAAAATAATGATTCTCACTTCCATATAAAATTGTGTTTTAATCATTTTATTTATTCTAGAATGGGCCAAGACTATAGAAATGGATGAAATAGATATTCAATAAGCACTCGATCAAACAACTTTAATGCGTGAGTGGATCAGTCTAATCCAAAAAGATTAGCAAGTAATTCAACCTTTCGCCGTGTTCTTTGCTAATTCTATTCTTCTTCTGTTGTAATTCTCGTACTTCATTTAATACCATAATATTATCGCATCTAATAGACTATAACGCTACAATAAATATACATTGTTGAGGAATAATTATATTTAATAATTGTATTTACAATATTTATATTTTTGACATGCTCTGAAGACGACTTTCTAAAAAAATATTCGATGCTCATTAATATGTAATGTAAAAGTTAATATTGTTGTGATTTATCATCTAATTGATATAATACATAATTATTTGAGATAGAAATCAATGTCTCATTTCAATTTTCCATTCTATGAGTAGGTATAAATAATAGAATCTTATGAGTAAATTTAGACTGAAATGGCTTATTATTTATATAATAGCATTATACTGATGATTATTCCAATATGTTTCGACCATTTGCACAATATTATCTTTTTAAGAAAGACTAGGGCTGATTTCGTTAGTTGGTGCTCTGAAAAATACAAAATAACAGTAATTTTATTGGTGCTGCTACTTTTAACGTTGGGGTCTAAAGCTTTTAAATTACCAGTACCAATCGAATTAATATTATGTATTTTGTACAGTTTAATGCACCAACTAATAATATCGAAGTCGAAAACTCTATCATGACTTACTTATTAATACGTGAAAAGTGATGATCTCCTGTCCTAAGCTTTGTCGATACGAATGAATTTATTTTTCCCATTTTTTGTTGTCTTTCTGCTTCTATCCTCTTTTTCCACAACCAGCAGGGGGTTCGTTCAAGCTTTCATATACCTATTCCCGCTTTGATGCAGGGGATCGAAGTAGAACGCGTCGACCATAAAGGGCGGAAGCCGTTTCAATTTGTTTTGGGATTGCGATGTGATTAAGGGTGACGTAGGTATGGTGTATAACAACATGGACAGTTGGTCGTTCGTTGCCATTTCCGCAAACTATTAGCCGGAACACACGTCATTATCAAGCATTTGATATGGTATCATTAAGCTGGGTTTTTTTCTTCTGTTTTTGTCCCCCATTCATTATTCTCTATGGGTGCTTTACGTTTAGGGTTTAAAATATATGGATGCAGATGTCAAGTACTTTTCAGAGGCATACAATTTTTTAACACTTTATCCATACTCCAAAAAATTATCATAAAGTAGAAAGGTTCCTTATATGTCCAAGGTAATTTGATTCCAAATCCTTATTGATGGCTTCTACTGTGTAGACAATGTTTTCCCCTATAAATATTTCAAAATTTACCAAGACTCACCTGTGAATATAATGGATGCATATATAATTTACATTATTAATTCACGATAGGAAATACTTACCTATATTATGTATTTTAATCAATAATCAGAATATCACAGGAATTTTTTTTAAATCTTTTATTCATTTATCATCAACTTCATGAATTATTCCATTATTATTAAATGAGATAAACTCATTTTTTTATATTGAATGATAACTGATTTGTTGACATTAAATTGTATGAAACTAAACACTTGTTTAAATAAACTCAACATAATCAATTCTCTTTTTCAATATCATAAAATTATACTAATATATATTATGTATATTTCTATTGAATTGACTGATCACATACTTATATAATTTATCTAGTTAGCTTATATATTTACATAACCAAAGGCAGCGTATAATTATTTATTCTTAGTAGCCTTCGGCATATTTGTAATTATTAACATTTTTATAATATGTCATTGACCTGGTGTTCTTCGAATGAAATGCCGCGCCGTATACTAATTAAGAATCATTTGAAATTTAATTAGCATAAGACTTGCTCACTTACCAACAGCATAGAAATTTATGATTTATTTATTTAAATAGTTTTCTAATAACATCCTACTTGAAATATTTTTTTATATAAAGTGATTTTATAGATTCTAATATTATTTCTTCACTCATATATCTACCTAATTGGTATCATTTTTTATCGAATTTCTATTTAAAAATGTTATTAATAGTCATTTTTGTCCTTAATAGTACGATACTTCCAAATCGTGAAATAGCAATAAGTAATTACATTTTGACTTCAAACGGATTTGATCAGATCTAATGAGTACCTTACCTATTTATTTATTATCGTGATTTGTCTTGGTTTTATCACTAGGTACCTAATTTATCACATATTCCAGATATCTGATATCTTTCTTAGCAATTTTATGTAAGTGTGGAGATAATTGAATAGATCTGCATATAAATACATATGTTGCAGATTAAAGAGTTTCGATTTCAAATCTATTTTCTTGATAATCAAATTTAAATTCAATACGATTAGATATTGGTATATTTTTCAAGTAGCATAATACTCAATATATCTTCAAGTATATAGAATGATTTGTCGAGCCTTGATCAATTCTTTTTTATTGTAAAATCTAGAGTCTCGGAATCTGGCCTACCGATTTCGATGAAAATTCATATGTTTTAGAGTGTCTTGAATCGATTGGTTGTATTCACAATCACAAGAAAAATCGTTTTCAACAATTAATATTCCCACTTCAGGAGTTTTACAGATTATATTTCAGATATCAATATTAACTCGATAATGTCATAGGAAAAAATAGTCCTATGGTTAAGCTTTGGGGTATTGATCTAGAGTTCCTCGGTTCGAATTCTGATCACCTATAAGTTTTTTTTTAAAAACCCAAAATTTAATCGGAAATTTTGTACATATCTAATATATTGCGACCCTTAAGGTACACATTAGCTATTCGAAGGAAGGGTTAGCAGATTTTGGTAAAAAATAGCAATAGGTGTATCGGAGTCGAGAAATCGATTGACGATATTTTCATATTCAATCGGTGTGATCCTCGAGGTTCACACTATCTATTTCAAGAATGGCTCCGCAGGTAAAAGTTTCAGATTGGTGATACAGCTGAGTTCTGGCATGTTTCCCATTCATATTTATTTTGAAATATTTAAATTCTGAGCCATGTGAATGATAAAAGCAATATTTACCGATCGCAATACACTTTAACTATAAATATGCACATTTTTGAACTTTAGGGTAACTATTATAGACCCACTTTAAATCCTGTGTTACCCGAGCAAAGCTCGGTCGGCCAGATATTATTTATAATAAATGTGGTGTTGGATATTTGACAAAATAAAGAATGTTGTATTGTTAACATCTTGGCATATCCATTGTATTCAGTATAAATTATTATTGTCTCAAACATAATACGTCACCGTGAACATTAATTTTCATACTAGAAGGTACCCGTGATTTCGTCTACACATACTGTTCTTAGCGCTGTGTATAAATTCACTTTGTCAATATCATCGCCTCAGTTACATGTAAAGTGCTTCTTAGTTGTTGATAATTCATATTGTAAACCCAAATATAACTGAGTTGAGCTTGTGGATCAACTATTCAGCAACAGATTTTGACTGGGATGCTCTTTTCCAGAGAATTTTAATTTGAGCAGTCTCTTAGAAGTAATTAGACTAATGGTGTTTTATTGACATTACTGGTAGTGGCGTCATGCTCTGTCCTCCGGGCAAAATTGGACACTGTTCACTACCACAGTCATCCATGCATCTTATTTAAGACTCAAGACTTCTGGAGTATATTTAATTAAGATACAAATATAAATATACAAAAAGATTATATACCTGAAAATATATTTTTGCCAATGAGCTTTTAGAGACTTATTATTTTCGAGTTTCAGTCAATGTCAACATTCTCTCTCATTCAGTCGAAAAACAAATTCGGTCATTACAATGGTGTCGAATCGCCTACGGACAACAGCCCACGTCCTGATGGTGTCGTAGCAGATGATGATAGTCCATAAAACACACATATGTGGGTACTTCTCCGTTTAATGGAATCGGATCAACGCGACTTGACTCTCTCCATTACCTATATTATTGCTACTGCTGCTTGTTGCATAATTGAATGGGGTGTCGGGTTTATTACTTCTACATCATCGCTGATGGGATGGCACGGCATGATGGGGAGAGCGGAGTTCTAGCTTGCTTGAGGCAGGAGGAAGCGGGTAACAGCGTAGCGTACGTGAGGGCGCGTGCTGCGGGGAGATAATCGACAAAGGGATGGGGGTGGAGGTGGGTGGTTGTAGGGTGACTGTGACAGCACCGCCACCACCACCACACGGTTGCGGCTGCTGCTTCCATTACGGTATGTTAATTCGAGCATGCCATGGAAATGTACGACGCCAAAGGGTGGGGAGATGGCATGGCCAATAATCCTCATCCACCCGCAACCTTATACATGTACATGTACACGTAATACAGAGTGTTTGCCCAATTCTGAGCTAGCTGTATTGATATTCTAAAATTGCTTGGAAGAAATGATAGGTCAAATGCGCATCTAAAAGAAGTTGATATGAAAATTTATTTATTATTTATCAAATTGTTACTATTTCATTTGACTTTTGCTGTATCAAGCGTTAGACTTCTGGTACTCCATTTTCAATAATTCTCGAAAATGTTCATCATGCTTTAGTTTTTTTAAATGATTCGAACAATAATTGTATCTTTTACTTTCGGTGAGCTGTTTTTGAATTTTGAATATGGTAGTTCCGGTATGATTTTTTATAAGAGCCTTTAATAAACAGGCTATTTTCAGGTCTCTTGTTTGCAAAAAATAGGTCTATAAGGTAGATCCAAATTTTTAAACCACATTCTATACTTAAAGCCTCAAGAACAATCTCAAAGTTTTATCGAAATTAATGGTAAATTATGTAGAGTTTACTGTTCTGTTCAGGATTAGGTTAAGATATTTTCAGAACTTGTAGTCTTATATGCAAATTAATCTTATTTTGTTTTTTGTTTTTGCAAAAATATAAAGAAATTAAATGGTTGCATTTGCCAATTTTCCTTGAAGTTCCTTAATGGCTTCACTATCGGCAACTCTTTTTGACATACACTTACATTAGAAGCTTTGTCATTTGTCAAAATGTCTTCAATTTCAATTAAAAATCGTTACAAGGACAACTTGGCTCAATGATAGAGTTGACGTACGCTAATTATAGGGTCGTGAGTTCAAGTCCCATCCATATTGGCTTTTTCATAAAAAAAGAGAAAATATAATCGTATACTTATTATAATTGAAATTATTCCTGGGATTTATTCTTTTATTTCTTGAAATAATTTACTTGTTTAAACCTCACATACCATATAAGTTCCTTGAAATTACCTTAAATACAAATGTACGGATCCCTCAGGGTATGAATTCTACTTGTACTTACCACATCTTATTTTTAAATTACCATCAGACGAACTCTTGAAGTTGTTGAAAGCAGCCAGATTATTATTATTATTTGTAATGATGATATATTTGGATCATTGATTTGATTTATTCTTATTATATCCATCAATTTTGTTATTATGAATTGGGACACACTGTATGCGCATACATATTCGCAAAGTCGTCATCAGGGTTTCTGATCTCTGATATGGAGAATGTTACGAGGGTGTAACACATGCTCTAGGGCAGGGGAAATTGGCAAGTTCGAATTTCAGTTTTAATATAAATATAATGAAATAAGTTATTGGCATGAGGGAGAAAATATATATTTTTTGCATTGATTGAATTATGGCTCCAGAATTCTCAGATGTGTTCAGGCAATATCTAATGTGCCATAAAAGTGAATTATCCAGAAATCGGCACATGTGCAAGTAGGACACGTATGCTTATACCAAAATGATGTTTAATAAGCGGTTATACAAAGTAATCTTTCTCGACTTCTTTTCTAGCTCTGACCATGGGTGTTTCTTAATTACATTTTTGATGTGGTATATTAAAAAATATATATTTAGATTTTTACGAATACGTTTGAAATAAACGGACTTATTTTATTCTATGGAAATCTTGAAAAAGAAACTTCAAATCCTGAAAATGCAAATATATTTAGGATGTTCTATATGAAAAAGCCAACGTTGACTTCATATCTTGAACATTAGCGTAACAGTTGAAAATCAAAATAACTAAACAAAAACTTTAGTTAGTTAATGTTTTTATTTAATAATGTATATAAATCAGATGGTTCCACATATTCCCCCATCGGGTCCGTCAAGCTACACCCCCGATAAAACGAATATGAATTTTTTTTAATGCCAAATTATGTGCAAATTATGTGCAAATTACGGCCACAAAAAAAAAAATTTGTGCACAATTCCTTGACCATTTTTTCGTTATTTGAAAAAAGGGGGTGCAGCTTGACGTCAAGCTGCACCCCGCACCAATTTCTATTGCCGAAATTTGAAAATCGATTACACCATAATTATGTGCAAATTATGTGCTCTCCAATCACCTAAAGAACAACTATGCTACTCTAAGCAAACACCTTCTTTTTTTTATTTATTAAAGGGGGTGTGGCTTGACGTCAAGCTACACCCCCGCACCTATTCCTGTTGCCAAAATTTAAAAATCGATCACACTATAATTATGTGCAAATTACGGCCAAAGAAAGGAAATTTTGTACTCCATCCCTTAACTTTTTTTTTTCAAATTACAAAGTGGTGTGTAAACGAAATTAAAAATTATTTATTGCAAAATTATGTTCAAGTTATGTGCGAATTACGGCCACAAAAAAATAATTTTGTGCACAATTCCTTGACCATTTTTTCGTAATTTGAGAAGAGGGGTGTACCCCGCACCAATTTCTATTGCCGAAATTATGTGCGAATTATGTACTCTCCAGTGACCTACCTAAAAAAGTGTGATCGATTTTTAAATTTTGGCAACAGGAATAGGTGCGGGGGTGTAGCTTGACGTCAAGCCACACCCCCTTTAATAAATAAAAAAAAGACGGTGTATGCTTAGAGTAGCATAGTTGTTCTGTAGGTCATTGGAGAGTACATAATTCGCACATAATTTCGGCAATAGAAATTGGTGCGGGGTGCACCCCCTCTTCTCAAATTACGAAAAAATGGTCAAGGAATTGTGCACAAAATTATTTTTTTGTGGTCGTAATTCGCACATAACTTGAACATAATTTTGCAATAAATAATTTTTAATTTCGTTTACACACCACTTTATAATTTGAAAAATAAAGTTAAGGGATGGAGCACAAAATTTCCTTTCTTTGGCCGTAATTTGCACATAATTTGCACTTAATTAAAGTGTGATCGATTTTTAAATTTTGGCTACAGGAATACGTGCGGGGGTGTAGCTTGACGTCAAGCCACACCCCCTTTAATAAATAAAAAAAAGAAGGTGTATGCTTAGAGTAGCATAGTTGTTCTTTAGGTCATTGGAGAGCACATAATTTGCACATAATTATGGTGTAATCGATTTTCAAATTTCGGCATTAGAAATTGGTGCGTGGGTGCACCCCCTCTTCTCAAATGACGAAAAAATGGTCAAGGAATTGTGCACAAAATTATTTTTTTGTGGCCTTAATTCGCACATAACTTGAACATAATTTTGCAATAAATAATTTTTAATTTCGTTTACACACCACTTTGTAATTTGAAAAAAAAAAGTTAAGGGATGGAGTACAAAATTTCCTTTCTTTGGCCGTAATTTGCACATAATTTGCACATAATTATAGTGTGATCGATTTTTAAATTTTGGCAACTGGAATAGGTGCGGGGGTGTAGCTTGACGTCAAGCCACACCCCCTTTAATAAATAAAAAAAAAGAAGGTGTATGCTTAGAGTAGCATAGTTGTTCTTTAGGTCATTGGAGAGCACATAATTTGCACATAATTATGGTGTAATCGATTTTCAAATTTCGGCAATAGAAATTGGTGCGGGGTGCAGCTTGACGTCAAGCTGCACCCCCTTTTTTCAAATAACGAAAAAATAGTCAAGGAATTGTGCACAAATTTTTTTTTTTGTGGCCGTAATTTGCACATAATTTGCACATAATTTTGCATTAAAAAAAAATCATATTCGTTTTATCGGGGGTGTAGCTTGACGGACCCTCCCCCATCCCTGTTTAATGAACAAAGAATTGAGTATACCTGCCGCTAGTAATGTGTTACTTCTGTCAGTTAATATGACCTACTTGGGTACTCAATGGAACTCAAGTACTCATGAGTTATTCTTCGAATAACTATACCTCCCTCATCCAGAAGTTCAACGCGGAAGCACGAGAAGTGGGTATAAATCTTGGTATAAGTTATACCGAGTATAAATATTCTGTATTTTATTGCAGAACTGACCCAGAACAATCTTTCCCTAAATTAGATCTTAAAAGAAGTAATTTAATGTAATTCTTGTACTTTATTATTAATTATTGAATGACTTATGCCCGGTTTCTCAATATTCGGAGCAATATCAGTCCGATAACGTTATGGGATCCATAACTTTATCTGGGTTGTTCAACTTAAATCTGGCAAAAGTAATAGAACGGATACGTATCGGAGAGATCAGTGGCGTATGTTTGATAGTTAGAAGCATAGATTACAAAATAATGCATATTCTGTGTTGAATTGCAGCAAACAATTACATTATGTGACTCTAACTGTCACCATAACCTGAATCTTTAAGCCTTGTGTTTAGGGATTCTGCTAGTTTTATCGTATAACGTTCATTCTCTTATCAAAATTACAATTTTGCTGCATTTTGCATGCCTATATATTTATTGATTTGTGAATATGAATAATGAAGAGAATATTCACAGTCTGTGCCCAAACGTTCCAGAAACTCCACCAATCTGGAGAAAACATTGTCAGTTGTGCAGAAGTACAGGAACATTATTGAGAATAAAAACTGAACTGAAAAAACAACAACAATTAAGTTAAAAAATGATTCCTGGGAAATAATAACTGAACAATTTAATGCTACTTAGCTGCCAGCCATAGTGATGATGAGAGAACTGCAAACAATCATTCGTCTGAAGATGAATCTGTATGTTGCATATTTTCTTCAAATCAAACGCTAACCACAAACTTTATTAAATTGCGAATTGCACAAATGATATAGGTTATGCGTATGATGCAAGATGCTGATCAAAACAAATACGACAGTGTTCCATTACGTATGCGCCAATATTTATCGGTTGGATATCATCTGGTCGAATTTGATGAGATATCTTTCGGACAAACTTTATCCAACGGATAGAGGCTACGAAGGCACTGCGAAACCTAAATCCACCGATATCTGTAGTTTATCGACTTCATAACTTTATTGGAATGAAACCGGGCATTAGAGAAAAAAATATCATTTCTTAATTCTTTCTCAATTATTTTCTTAACACTTGACCGAGTGAAACTTGCTATTCCAGGTACAAGAGCCCCATTATTTGATCGATATAACTCTGTATATATAAAGGTACCTATAATACCAACCGAGTTCTGTGTATTGTTTGAATAGCTTAATAGTTGGTCGACGGGTAGTAAGCTTTAAGCTTCTGTTGGCTTAATAGCAAACTCAGTCTCTCTCTCTATTTATTTGTAGGTATGTATATATGTATGTGTATAATATCGCTGCTATCGTACTGTGTTAATAGTTGGCAGACACGAGATCCGGCAATTAGAGCTGCGCTATTGAAATTACGTTGGGCAATCACGCTTGTAGCGATGCCCATGTTATGTAGCTAGCTGCCTCGCGTTCCTAATACCCTACAAATCATGGATACCTATTATATATAGGTAGATATATATATAAAGATAGATTTGAACGATTGTACCTACAGTAATTTAGCGAGTACTTAGTAGTAGATTTTTGTGAAGATGAGAATTTTCAAACGAGCAGAAACGAGCTAAATTATCATAAATATTTTTTACAAAAAATTGGACCGACTTTATTAGTATTCTTTTGGAGTTGGCGTCTACAATAACAAACTACAACGGCACAACTTCAAAAATACCAGTGTACCAGTATTTTTCAGTGCAACAACTAATGAAGTTGGTCCAATTTTAAAAAAAAACATTTTTGAGTCATGAAAATTGTTGAACCTTCACTAATACTAAGTACTTAGCTTGTTATTTATTATTCAGAGATCTCAAAACATCGCGGCGCAAATTTAAATGTTGCTACATATAATCTTTTCTTTAATTTGGCCGTCTCATATTTTCTTCAAAAAAAATTGCTCTTCCTCATATTTGAAATACGCATATGACATATTTCAGACTTTACCATTGCGAAACTCGGAAACCGTAACTCTTTTGAAAAAATGTCCAATCCAGTTTCCGGATATGGAATTTTCATTAAACCTGCCGTCTCGGATTTTCAATTTTCGAAAAAAATTGCCACCTCCACTCCATTTGGGAGCGATTTTTGGAGAAAAGGAAATTTCGGATTTGAAATTTTCTAAATATGGGACCATTTCTCAACTCTCCTCTTTCAAATGAAGCAAAATCGTCTAAATCGGAGTACGTTTACTACGTAAAACGCGCGAAGAGCCAAAAAAGAACTAACATACAACCGAATTGTATACTTTCTCCTTTTTTTTAAAGTCAGTCAAAAATACATAAATTTTAAAAACTCTTGCCTTTTAAGGTCTTGGGTTCTCACTATGAAGCAGCTTTTGAAAGTTCAAGGAGATTTCGAAAGTTTCAACAAGACGATGAATCATGCTAATCTTTTGGTGACTTGCAAATGTACCTAACAATATGAAGAATGATGAAGTAAATAAAAAAGCATCTGGCATCTAGTGATTATGACAAAACTGCATAGGAATTGGGTACCTCAGCTCAAAGGGCCGTAAACCTAGTAATCTTATTATGATAATTCAAATCTTTTCATCAATATTACTTATATAATTATAATTATTGATAACAAAAGAATATGTCATACAAACCAATATTACTTATGCCCCAGCTAGTATTCTTAAAAATTATGCATTAAATGAGAAATCATGAATATTACATAGGTACTTTCTTTTCAAAAGCTTTCTGTATCTCATCTCTCTTCCAAAAACCGTCTGGCACTCTTCATAATTGACTTACAATTCTAAACCATAAGTCTTATTAAATAATGCTATCAGATAATATCATACAAGATAACAGAATTGGGACATAATAGGATGTATAAAGTTCAGGCGCTCCATAATTTTATATCGTAGAGCGTATCTCAAATCTGTTATCAAAATTATGAATAGTGTCTTGTCGATTTTAGCAGAAACCGAACTCTACTTTCAAAACCATTTATTAACTTTTGTTATCGGAACCATCAATGGTCATCAATCATTCATATTAGTGCTTTTAAATTAATACAAGATGAGAATTTTCAAACGAGTTGAAACGAGCTAAATTATCAAAATACATAAATTTGAAAAATCCTTGCCTCTTACGGTCTTGGGTGCTCACTATGAAACAGCTTTTGAAAGTTCAAGGAGATTTCGAAAGTTTGAACAACATGATGAATCATGCTAATCTTATGGTGACTTGCAAATGTACCTAAAAATATGAAGAATGATGAAAAAATATAAAAAAATAACTCCAAAAGCATCTGCCATCAAGTGATGATGACAAAACTGCATAGGAATTAGGTACGTCAGCTTAACTTAAAGGAGCCATAAACCTAGTAATCTCCTTATATTTTTTTTTTATAATTCAAATCTTTTTATTTATATAATATAATTATAATTATTGATAAAATAATCTCAAATCTGTTATCAAAATTACGAATCGTGTCTTGTCGATTTTAGCAAAAACTGAACACTAATTTCAAAACCTTCTTTTAACTTCTGTTATGGGAATCATCATTAATCAATGTTGGTGGGTTAGGAGGTTTTGGCTTTTTAATTAATATTCATTAAATTTTAATTTAGCCATATTCTGATAACTCGATAGGTACAGTAGTGGATCAAAAAAACATTAAAAAAGTAGGGCGTCGAGGTATAATTGGAACAAAATTTCCAGGTTACCCAAATAAAATTTATTTTCTACTCAGAAAAGACAACGTTTTAAGAGTAATTTCATGCTTTTACATTACTTGTATGGTTAGTGAACAAAAACTATTCCGTAAAACAGTCAAAAATTCCGACACGCAACTGAAGTTTACTTGTAATTGTCATTGAATATAATATAGGCAAAGGGTAAATTAACACATCTCTTATAATACTGAAAACATGTATTCATATTTATTTATATTATTGACAATATTAAATAATGTGGCTGTAGGTTTGTGTTAAGTAAAATAAGGAACGTGAATTTCGGCAGATATATGATTTACAAATTGCAAAAACACTTCCACGATTGGTAGCATACCTAGTTATCCCCAGTGTTCAAAAAAACAAAAGGTAAAATAAGCTCTAATTTAAAAAAAATGTACTTAACTGTCATTGTGCTGCCATCTTTTGTCAGATATGTACCTATGTTATTTAATTTTGAAATACTCTGCTTAGTTGGCGCTGACATATTAATTTATTTATAATAAATAACATTACGCTTTTTGTTAACTGTCGATTTTACTACCCATCAAATTTTCATACCGGGGGCTTTAAATGAAATCTATTCTTAAGGAGTAAACTAAAAAAGTTTGGACAAATTTTGTCCAGGCACTTCATGATTCTCGACTATATCGTCATGTGCCTACCAATGCACAGCATTCAACTTTTATTTCTGTATATACAGGTATATTACAAAAAAATTTTCCTTCACCAAGCTAATTCAATACCGTCTAATAGCGGCGCTTTTTATCTAATTACAATAATTAACCCATCAGCTACATAGTTATAGTTGTAATATCGTCTCTATTATTCCACAGCGAGAATATAGTATTACTTAAAATAAAATTATGCTTTCTAACGACCTGTTATGTAATTGATGGGTAGATACTTATTGTTATTGCTAAAGCATGTTGTTCCATTCACGCTTGGATGATGTTTGGAGCTGAATTATTATTATTAGTATTACGCATATAGGATATATGGAACCCCAAGCAAAAACGTACTACAACGCGATAATACAATGCGAAGCTCACTTGACTAGAACCTCATTTGGGCGCACTAATTAAGCCGGCTGTTTAGAGTGAAGAGTTACAGTTGTTGTTGTTGAAGTGCTATTGTTTGTTTGCTTGCGCTTTAGGTATAAAAGTGGAAAATGTCGAATCGGCAGCGAAATTAAATATGAAGAGCAAATTTATACACTCACCGTCATAAAATTCGGGACAACTAAAAATTAGATCAAATTTAATGTACGATAACTTTTTTTTCCATACTCTGATTTCCTTTTTATTTTTAATGTAGATAAGTAATTGTTTCATTTTTTTCTTAAGTTTTTAAAACTCTTTAGAATAATATTGCAATGTAAACTACACTAGATATGATTTTCTGCAGAGTTTGATTCATTCTTTAACCTATTGATGTATGCTTCTTCTCGGTATCGTTATCGGTTTAAAACATTTGAATTTTTGATATAAACATTAAATTTTTTGCAACAATAATTGGAAACATTGTTGATTTGTTTGGAATGTTTAGGTTTCCTTGGAATCGTATTCTGCATTTGTCATACAGTTTTGTCAGACATTTCGAGCATTTAAAACGTTTCGTGAGAGAATTCCGAATATAATTTTTATTTCACGTTGTCATTGTCACCCGAAGATTCAGCTAGAGCCGTTGCTCTTCAGGATGTTGGTTATTCATATAGAGAAGTGGCGGATATACAAAATCTAGCGTGGAAAGAATTGTTGCAGAAGACCTGGATCTGGAAGAAATCGTTCTTCTTCCGCCATTGATGATCGCTTCATTCGACTCTCAGTTTTAAGAGATCGGTATACCAGTGCAGTAGTGATAAGAAATGAACTTCAAAGACTTCGTTAAGTTGCTGTCAATGAAATAACTTTAAGAGAAGACTTAATGAATTCAATATACTGGCCAGACGACCTGCAACTGGACCAGAGCTCCTCAGGCAGTATCGAGTTAATATACTTCTTTTTTCGCAATAGCATATTCACTGGAACCTTCAAGAGTGCAGGCATGTTCTATTTTCAGACGAGGCCAGATTTTCACTGAGATCACCTGATGGACGAGAAAGAGTATGGAGACGACAAGGGCTGAGATTCGCCCAATGTAATTTTAATGAAAGGGTTAGCTTTTTGGTGGTGGATCGATTATGGTGTGGGGCGGTATTTCATTTGACGCTTGAACAGAACTGTAATCAGTTATTTACCATTCAATAGCTCCCAAATGCTCTGGAAGAAGAATGGGCGAATGGGCTGCTATACCACAAGAGGATATCCAAAACCTAATTAGAAGAATATATCGACGTTTAGTATCTGTTGTTAGAGCTAGAGGAGGTACTAAATTTTAAAACCCGTACTTTTATGTTTCATTTAAAAATAAACTTAAAAAAAAGTGTAACGTTTATTTCAATAAATATTTTTTACAAAAAATTGGACCGACTTTATCAGTTGTTGCACTGAAAAATACAAAATAATATTAATTCTATTGGTGCTGGTTCTTTTGGAGTTGGTGCCTACAACAACAAACTACAACGGCAAAATTACCAGCACCAATAGAATTAATATTATTTTGTATTTTTCAGTGCAACAACTGAGTCGGTCCAATTTTTTGTAAAAAATATTTATTTCACATTTTTGAGTGTAACATTAGTCATGGACATTGTTGAATGTTCACTAATACCCAAAAAGATATAGGTAGGTTTAGCTTGTACATAGCGGAAATGCGCATATCACATATTTCAGACTTTACAATTGCGAAACTCGGAAACCGTGACTCGTTTCAAAAAATGTTCAATTTAAAAATTTCCGGATTTGGTCCCCTTTCTAATTTTCAAATCTCGAATTTTCGATTTTCGGAAAAATTTGTCCCTTCCACATAGCTGAAACACATGTTTCAGACTGTAGCGCGGAAACGTATGATTATTTTTTAAAATGTCCAATTTAAACATTTCCGGATATCAATTTATCAATTCTGTCGTCTCGGATTTTCAATTTTCGAGAAAAATTGCCCCCTCCAACTCCTTTGGGGGCGGTTTTTGGAGGGAAGGAGATTTTGGATTTGATTTTTCTCAATATGGGACCATTTCCCCATTCTCCTCTTTTGAATGAAACAAAAATCGTCTAAATCGGAGAACTTTGACAATGCAAAACGCGCGAACAGCCATAAAAAAAATCAATCTTACAACCGAATTGTATACCTTCTCCTTTTTTTGAAGTCGGTCAAAAATTCATATCTCTTAAACCTATAACGATACCGAGCAAAAACAGCAAAATGTTAAAAATGAATCAAACTCGGGTGAAAAAACATCTAGTGTAGTTTACATTGTAAAATTACTCTATAGAGTGTTAAAAACTTTTCATGTCAAAAAATGTTTTATACGTAGTGTAGACTAGAACATCAATCATTTGCATCGGTTTGAAGTTTTTGAAAACATGGGCGAAGGCAATTTTTAATTTTTATAAGGATAGTTAAATAACGAAAGAAAGTCACAACATGTTATTGTTTTTGTTGTTAAATGTTATCTATATCGTGCTATTCCAAATAAAATGTCACACAGTTTTCAATGACAATACACAGGGGGTGCGTTTGAAAAACTACCACAGGCCTGTCAAATGTAATATTTTAGGAAGATATTTTGATGCCATTCAAAGCAGTTTTTTAATTTTTTCATTATCATGTCAAATAAGCGAGTATTGACTGGTGTCCCAAAGTATCGTACTTTGGGACACCCAGTGTTTATATTATTTTTATCTTTTTTTTTCCAAGGCAATATCTACTTTAAAACTTATAAGTGTAGCATGACGGAATGTTTCAAATTATTTATATTGATTCAAGTAGTTAGCAGTTAATTAGCATGTGAACATGTGAGAATCTTGATAACGAGATTTGAAGCATTTGGAATCATTAGATATCAGTTATCACATGGTCAGCAAGCATTCAAGCCTAACTGGATCACCTGATATTTAAAATTAAATCGCCATCGTATAATCAATTTTATATCTTTGTCAATATTTATTATAGGTGTATATAAAGCTAAACGCTCGAACGCCCTTGCTGTGTTGCTTTTATAATTCATCTCCTCTTAAATAGACATGCGACAAAGGAATATGACGGTCACGAACCTTTTTATTATTACACAATGTCTCGGAATGATACTTAATGCACTAATGGTTGACTGATTTGACTGTGCACACTGTTCTTCGCATCGGTAGCTAGCTGTACTTATATATCTACAGTAAAGTTGTTGCGAGTGTAATAAACGATCTCGTCGTCTTTTGACGAGAAGGAGATTTGCACTGTGAAGCGTGAAGCTTTTCGTTTTTTATAGTTAGTTGATTCAGTCGTTGTTCTCAAGTGCCGCCAACTTGTAAATGGAGCGAGTTTTATTGTTGTTGTAGTCGTTGATCATTAATAATTATTATGAATGACCTGTGTTGATTACTGGGAAAATTACTTGGGGCTAACTGGCTTATCAATTGCTTGTAATGCTACTGCACTTTGATGTTAAACTTACATGCATGTAATACATGATACATTGTATCTAACTTTTGAATGTTGGACTTGTCTTCTTCTATAAAACTTACAAATAACGTGTTAAGAGAATAAGGAAATGAAGTGGTGTAGATAGATACAGATAAAACAATAAAAAAAGCAACCGAAATCTATACCTCCTACTTTTTTTGAAATCCGTCGAAAAAAAACAATAGGTTATTTGTATCCGAAGAATCCACATTCAAAATTCATCATTTTCTTGTTTAGATTCTCATTTTTGACCGACTTCAAAAAAGAGTATACAATTCGGTTTTATATTTGCCTTTTTAATTTTTTTTATGTATGGCTCTTCGCGCGTTTTGCATAGTAAACGCTCCGATTTTGTTAATTTTTGTTTCATTTGAAAGAAGATAGTTGAGAAATGGTCTCATATCAAAAATCTTCTTTCCAATAAAAACCGCCCCCGAAGGGGGTGCAATATCCAATTTTTCTCGGAAATCTGAGACAGCAGAATTAAAGATTAGACCATATCCGGAAACGTTTAAATTGAACTTTCTTTACACCAATGGTAAAGACTGAAATATGTGTATTTCCGCTATGTGGAGGAGGCATTTTTTTCGAAAATTGAAAATATAAGACGGCCAAAGTAAAGAAGAGATTATGATCTAAATACAAATAAGTTCCGATTACAGCAGTGGTAAAGTCTTAAATATATATGTGTATTTCCGCCGCGATGTTTTGAGATCTCTCTTGAATAAAAACAAGTACAAGCAAAGCATATACATGGGTAATACGATAAGTACTATCTTCTTTGGTATCAGTGCCCCTTCAACGATTTTCATTACTAATGTTACACTCAAAAGTGTGAAATAATTATTTCTTACCAAAAAAAAGGACCGACTTTATGTGCACCGAAAAATAATATTAATTCTATTGGTGCTGGTACTTTTGAAGTTGTACAATTATTGTAGTTGGATAGAAGACTTTTGGCACCAACAATCAAAAGAATTAATAATATTTTGTATTTTTCAGTGCAGCAACTTAAAAAGTTGGTCCAATTTTAGTGTTTTCTTATTTTTAAATTTTGATTACACTAACCCGAAATCATGCGTTAGGTACAAATAATATCGTTTACATCTGTCGTCTACGATTCTGGTAATTGCTAATGGTTGTTCATAAAGTAATTATGTTGTTAAATAAGGTAGAAAAAAAACTTGATGTTTGTTGTTTCGTTAATGAATGTGTTTATCGAAATACCTACCTGATGACTATTAGGTAGGAAAATTGTATTGGAAAAGTTTTATCTCCACTCATGTTACTTATTGAGTTTTTAATGTTTGTATTTTTCCAAAATTTATCAACAACATTAATATATAAACTATAAACTCATTGGAAGTTTGCCATGGAATATGGGAATTAAGTCAACTGAAACTGTTGATACACTTTTAAAAGCATAAATATTCTATTGAGCAGCTTTGAAAGAAATACATAAACCCTGGACTCATGTAATGGGTAACTTAATAACATTTGCAAATGTTTAATGTGAATTGTTAATTTCCTGATGACTCCCAATTTCAGTTCTTTTGAACTATTCTTGTACTATATACTCTTAAAAAAAGACAAATTGCTACCGATGTAGTGCGACTGTTTTTTTAGATTGCTCGTTATAACATTTTTGGAAACAATATTTATAGATTTCCAAATCAGATTAATTTGACAAGTTATTTCATACAGTCATGCCATAGGTACTTAGAGTATTTCATCTCCTTTATATTGAAAAACTGATTATTTAATTATTCACTGTCGTAAAATTATTTTTTTAATATTCCGTATCTTATTTTAAGTGAGTCGTTTAGAATTTGATTGTTCCTTCTAGTTTATTGATAATTCCATAAAATTAATCGCTGAAGGAATTTGTCAAGCCCTTAAATCTACCCAACAAAGACCCTTCGCCAATATTTCTCCAGCCTCTCCAATCAATTCTATCTCTCTTCCCCATAATAAATTTTACGGCATCGTTCGTCGGCTGGAATTATCTCGAAATGAAATTTTTATCAATTCCTTGTCGAGAATAGAGAATCCCGTCCCGCGCGCGTCTGTCGTATCTATCCACACAATAACGCGTTCATTCCCGGATCCCGAGTGGCGCCGCTTAAAATCGCAACGCCTTTTATTAAAATCGAATTTGATGTCGTATCTCTTTTCTCATTCTTCTTCTCTTCTTCGAGCTCCATTGGGCGGATAGACATGATAATGATGCATAGACGTACATAAATAATTTTGAATGGTCACAAAATATAATATACAAATATCTAAGTTTTCAAGAACTATAATTCAGAAAGAGAAGTAAAATTTATTATTACATTTGTTCTAAATGGATTTTTTTATATTTTTGTTTTGTATTTCTATAGACTATCAACTTATCAATAATTTCAAGGAAAATTTCGAAGTAGTAGTATGGTATTTTTTTCGTCCTCTTATAAATTCTTATTAACTCTTATTTTGGCAGGCGAAGCTAAAAATAATTAATTCCCACGAGAAATGACCCTGTGCCTGGCTGATCCGACGTTTTTATTGCTCTGTCGGTTCAGTAGCTGTGGTTATAGTTCACTTAGCTTGTGTTCGGTATCCAGTTTGTACTTTTAGGTAAATTTCTTATAGAAATATACCTATTGCGATCGTTCACACTTTTGAATTTCAAAAAATTTCAACGGCATGTTGTTATATGTCTATAAG
Source organism: Crioceris asparagi (assembly GCA_958507055.1). Classification (NCBI taxonomy): domain Eukaryota; kingdom Metazoa; phylum Arthropoda; class Insecta; order Coleoptera; family Chrysomelidae; genus Crioceris; species Crioceris asparagi. The sequence goes on from OY293829.1 coordinate 11,780,362, forward strand.
TTAGTCCAAAAAAACATTTGGTTCAAAAGTTTATATAAAATAAAAGTTTATATATATATATATATATATATATATATATATATATATATATATATATATATATATATATATATTGAAGGTATCAAGTTCAAATTTGCTACAAAAATCAATCTCTCAAATATCTCGGTCGAGTTCGTTATTGGGCAATATCGGGTAAGTAGTTTCAAAATGGCGACCATTCAAACATTTAAAAAAAATATCAAAAAAGAGCAGTATTGTAAATATTATTAAAAATAATTTTAGGTTATAGATATAATCAGTACCTACAACTTTTGTTCAAAGCAATTTTTCATAAAATACACAGGTAAAAAAATAAAAATTAATAAAGAAAAATAACAAATATTGATAAAACATGAACACTCAATATAAGTTTGATGTAATTGTACATTTTCTGGAGATCTTAATATAGACCCTGATTAAAAAAATATATAGTATATTTATTGAAAAGAAATAGACGAAAAAAAAATCTGCCTTGAAGTGGACTCGAACCCTGTCTGCTTTATATTCAACAGCCAAAACAAAGACCTCTAACCGCAAGGCTATGACAATTTTATTTAATAACATGTAGGTATACCAATGAAAAGGTTGTTAAAATTTCAATTCAATGAATTTTGAAAAATTTACCTTTCCGCTGACTACAGGCCATCGGGATTTTTTTTTATTGATTTATGTATTTCAAGATTGAACTAGAGCTGAAAATGATAATTAGTAGTAATTAAGTAATTAAGCTCTACCTGCTCTTGAATTTGGAAACCTTTTAATTGGTCATATAAAAAATCTAAATATAAAATATGTAACAATATATATAGTAAGAGAGGTGAAATGTGTGTAACATTATTAAGAATAAATAGTTCATGTGATAATACCGAATGATGACAAACTTATCAAAAATTATTAAATAAGATTGTTTCTGGATATAGTATGTTGATTTAAAAGTGATTCAGTTAAGATTCCTCAAACTCAACATGGAATATTGCTAGAATTTCTTTCACATTCATTTTTTCCTCTTCTTTTATTTGCACGATTTCAGAAACAGCTTGAAGCTCTTTTATCTTTGGTATATCCGCTAATGATGTCTGTCGAGCCAGTAGAACAGGAAAAAGAGAACCGAAAATGGAGAAAGAAGCCTCATATCTTCGTCGTTGTAGTCGTCGTCTGGAGGCCTTTGGGAGTCTTCAGAGGGACCTCAGTAGGAGGGTGGGCGTTGCGGCATCTGTATTCCATATATATACAGGGCGTTGCTGCAACTCAGCTCCCGTTTTCTACTGCTCAGTTGTTTGTTACTTAATTTATGAATTTATTTCAAAAACAACGTCTGTATAACCTGAGGCTTATCTCGGTAAATTGTTTTGTACCTATTATCTTTTATTCTGAGCACAAAAACTGTCTTCATTCTTCTATTTTTCAAAATGGCGATTTTCTTTGTTGATAATGTAACGTGCAAGGGGTACAGCCGCGGGCGCTGGCACAAAGTGGCGGCAACCCTTTGATGCTTATGCGCGAATGATGGGAATCTCGAGAGCGGCCGCTGACAAAGAGTGTGACGCATGTGCTTACTAGGATGTCGACAAAGGATTTCGAGGAAAGTCCAGGGGCGGCTGGAGTGATCAAATACCAGAGGCGGCTGGAAAGATCTGAAGAGTCTGTTTCGGGTATATATTTGGGAGAATTGTCGCCATGAGAGACAGTGTAAAAAGACAGTGTGCAATGAGACAGTTTAATAGAAGAGTCGGAGTAAGTTAGTAAGAATATCCAATAGTAAAGTGAAGTGGTAATTTTTATTAATCTACTTTTAAGAGTAAATAAAGTTTATTTAATAATTTTAAATTAGTCTCACTTATCTGCGAACCCGCATACGCAACAATAAAATAAGCGCATAAATGCGTTCGGAACTGCGATAGGTTTTTATTTTTTTTTTCCGCCTCTAATGACATAAAAATATATTATGGACATTTTCCAATGAGTACAATTTATGATTTTATTACCGAGATATCTACTAATTAGATTTTTATTATTTTTTAAATCAGTGGTGCAAAACTAATTATTATTATTTGATTTTTTTGGAATATCACTGGAACGATTTCAATAAACTATTAGAGGTACCAAAATAAATGTATGATATGTAGTAAAAAAAACATCAAAATTTTGTCGCAAATTTTCGAGACACTCTGTATAATACAAAGTAAGTTCCCGAAATGGGCCTTAGATTGTAGATGAGGTTTATAAACTATCAAATTCATATAGCTATAGATCACGGAAGATGAAATGTAAGACCCTGTATATATGATGCTATAGTCAGAAGATATGGGTGACTGCGGGGAATGGGGCGCAAGGCGAAGGGCGGACGGGCAGCAGGCACTCGAGGCCATGTCAAGTGGGTGCGGTAAACTGCTCGTCTTATGGTTGGGGGGAAACGGGTAAATCGATAACGCTCGGGTAACGCGATCTCCAAAGAAGCGTGAAATGACGATGGCCTTTCACCCGACAAAATCTCTTGCTCTGGGATGTGATATATTATTGCAGATTGTAGTGTATAATAATCCAGTTAAATTATCGATAATTATAAATCTACGAATGTGTACTCTGATTTAATTTAGATAGGTACATATGTGCATGTGGTAGATTGTTTTTTTGCATTAGATAATTATTTTTTCTTCTTTTACGGGAGAACAATTTGTAAGGTGTATGTTCGGGCATTTTGAAAAAAAAAACGTATAAAGTATTTTTCACAATAAATGGTATTGACTTATTTACTGCAATGAAACTGCAGTGTATTCCTATTATGTACACAATCTACCGGCAAATACACTACAGGATCGGAATTTTTTAAGTGGGTATACCTATTATATAGGTAGGTAATTTAATTAAAGTTATGGAAGTATTTATGATACAATTAATGTTACACACATTGTATGTTTATATAATTTATTTAATGACATGAAAAAAAATATTTAAATATTATTATAGTGCTATATTATGATCCGATCCTGAACGACAGTTTATTGCATGTTTATGGGTGACCTCTGGCAAAACGTAAAAAAACGTAGTCAGTTTTATCTGGCAGGGTAGAAGAAATATATATATTTTTTTTGAAATCACTGATGTTAAACAACAACGACACTAGGAAAAAATTTATTAGTTAATTCACTGAAAAATAAAAATAAATATTAATTCCATTGTTACTCTTAAAATTCCGTATAAGAAAATGACATCGCGTGCACGGTTGGTTGCTTGAACTCGTGCATGATTTGATGATAGAACCAGTAGAGTCGTACTCAAAAGATTTTGCACATGATAACATGTTATTTTTGATTGTTGGGACATTTTCTCTGTTGTATAAATGATTAGAAATAGGGCTTGATTAGAATGTTCAATATTTTGTGTCATTTGTCACAGTCATATTTCTCTGTACTGTCATTTCACATACATGATGGCCTGCATCGTGTGAAGCCAACACAAGCAAGGGAGCCATCAACACACAACATTTATCGGACCGTGCAGCAAAACAAGCAAGCAATCATGCAGCAAAACATACTCGATCTGCAGCGGGCTTATGACTTAGATACCGTGTCTTATGGATATCGGATATCTAGTGTTAATAGAAAATGTTAGGTGTTTATTCAAATCGACAGTTAATGCAATAACGAAACGCATAGTATGGTTGCTATTTCGGCTAATCGCAAATCCGTATAACTCAAGTATATTGATTTCGATTGCATGTCGAAGTTTTTTCAACATAAAATCAGATAACAACGTGTAAAATTATAAGCTATAATACAAGGCATATTAATCATTTGATTTAATGATATATTACTTTTTTTATTCTACACTTATAGCAAGTTCTCAACCTTGGCGTTTAACAAACGTTTCTATTTTTAGTGCATTCTAGGTTAAGAAATTTTGCCAGTAATTTCCATATATAGAGTTATTATCGAGTAAAAGGTAAATTTAACCTATTTTTTGTAAGCTGAACGTGCTTTAAGGGTTATGGTTTAATAATAAGTCCTTTGTTAGCTTTATCCATCTAAATTAGAGTACCTATATCAATTATTTTTATTGAGCAAAATATAATTTGCCACTATCGACCTTTCGATCATCATCTTATACATTGAATAAAATCATAATTTAATTTTAATGAGATCTTGCTATACATATATACACAAGTCGGACCCCCCCCACCAATCTGTATATCATTTAAATTCTTGGGAAAGTGACTATCTGAAAATACAAAACTATGTAGGGTTCAAATATCTACAAGAAAAATCACCAATTGTGTCATATCTCCAAAAATAGCGCAGCTTTTAAAAATCCAAGTACGTAACTAAAATGAATTAATTTTCTTCAAACATTTTTGTTAGAAATGTTTTCAAAATGCATAAGCTTAACCAGAAATCTGATGGTTCCGGTTCCACACATTTGCCTATCCCTTTATATTAACTGAAATCCTTTCTACAATATTTAAAAGTAAATAAGAAGTTGGAGAGAGAGATTTCCAGATCGTTCTCGAATTCCATGAGAAACTTCAAAGCCCCAGTGTGTCGTCTTTTCACGAATCTCGATTGCGAAGTGAACTGCTATATCTAAAAGTATAAAACTTTTTAATGGTATCACAGATAGTAAGTAGCAGAAAACAGGAAAACGTTCTTCCTATCACTGTATCCCCATATCGGATATACGTACCTATAACAGCTGTAAAGTTTCTCTGTGAGTGTTTTATTTTTATTGTTTTCTTTGTAGAAGACTATTGGGGAGTGAATTGCTCACATAGAAGTTGATTTAGTATACACACAACGGTTTATATTTGGATTGTTTTCTTGTCGTGTTGTTGACATAATCATATTCCTGCGTAAAGTGACATTTCTCTGGTAGGTAAATTATATGATCTTGTGACATATGGGCATTATCAACTGAAATTTCGCGAGGTTATTAAATTTTGATACAGTATTAATTATTGGGCCTCAAATTCCAACTTGAAAAATCTAAGGAATCTCCTTCATATAGGTACATCCTTGTGGTTTAGATTTAGATTTTAGATTTAGTTTTTCAGCAACAAATTTCATCAAACAGTACAACGATTTTAAAGAGTAGGGACAGGCTATAATAATGTTGTATTCCCCCTTCGGAACTTCCCATTTGGGAACTTTTACATTTCGGAACTTGAACATTTCCCATTTGTGAACCAGAACAAATAATACTCCTTTATTAGATCATCATAGGATTATAAAAAAAGTTCTACCACAGTAAACATTAAAATAAAAAAATTATTCATTCAGTAATCTAATCTGGAAAAAAATAAATAATTGTATTGACTCTTAAGGATTGAAATTAACTATTTATAATAAAATGTTTCCACGGAAGTATAACTTATATAATATCAAAAAGATCCGTAGTTGAAACTTTCAATGATATGTAGGCACTTTTTAATCTGTACTCCGTGGAAAATATTATAATAAAAATTTTATGACCTTCACCTGAAGTTTCCAGCTGTGAAAAATTTGACCCAAGTTTACAACTGGGAAGTTCCCAAATTGGGACTGAGTCGTTATTATCCATGTCAAAGGACAATGATTTACGATTATTTACGACACTTAAGCTGTCAATATTTAACTTTTTAATTGATTCGGGGTATAGGTATTCAAATATTTGGATAGGTTTTCAGTTTTCAAACTATTCTGCAACAATTTGTCTAATTGATTCTTCTTTTTTTTTCAGGTGAGGATTGCTAATATGACTGTTATCCCTAGTGGAGTAAGTATCTTAAATTATTTTAAATATAATCTTGAAAAGTGTTACCCTGTATATTTTTGTGTATGGCTGTTCGCGCGTTTTGATGATTTTTGATTCATTTGAAAAAAGAGAGCTTAGAAATGGTCTCATATTTAGAAAAATTCAAATCCGAAATCTTCTTCCCTACAAAAACCAGGAAGGAGCAATACATGCGTAATATGATAAGTACCATAGACATCTGAATACCTAGACCACGCATAGCCTCTTTCAGAGCGATCCAACATCTCAAGACCATTATTCTTCTGGTCCATAATGATTCGTGTACGACTGATACGATTAACATATTTGCCAAACTTCTTATTTTTCATGGCAACTTCTGATTTATAGAGTAAAAATCAAAGATATTCGGACGTAATTGAAAGGTGGTCGTTGAAATAGTTATTACTGATTATTCAGAAACACCTGCAGATTAAATTATGTACAAAATTTATAATTTACTTTACTTACTTTACTTTAATCAGTCGATATCGATCGATTGAGTTAAGTGTGACAACACAGGAAAATATACTTTAGGCGTCCGTATGAATTCGTCAGCTTTCGTCGCTAGTCTGAATATTGTTGTTCGTTGTTCCATTCATAATTTGAGTGTTGCTACTACGTTTTACGAATTTATACGCTTCTACAAAGGTACACTGTTTCCAAAATTTCCTATAGGAAAATGTTGTCTCTCTCTTACACATGGAAAATACCAAAACAATTCTCAACAATAACAGATCGCCTTTGGATGCATGTTATGAATGAAATGCAGATGTCTATGATAAGTACTATCTTTTTTGGTATTAGTTAACGTTCAAAAATTAGTTGGTGCACTGAAAAATACAAAATATTATTAATTCTATTGGTGATGATACTTTTAAAGTTGAATATTTATTTCTATGAGTACAATTCATAATTTTTGACTCATCAAGCAGATTGAAATCGTCCAGAATGTTTATCTTGGTTTCGATTGATACTCACTTTTCACACTGATTGTCTTTTTTCTTCTTGACTATTGTCTGTAACGTGTCAGAATGTCTGATTTGGTTTAAAGAAAATAAAAATGATTAGGTATTCGTGGAGTTTTCGACTTGAAAAAATCTTGAGATGTACAGAACTCGGTTTATAAATGATGATATTTGAAATATGAGTACCTTTAAGTAGGTACCTTTTTAGTACGAATTGATCAAAAATGAATGGACCATTTGTTTACACTTACTTAGTTCAGTAATTCTATTGCGAGTATACTGTGTGATTGATGAAGCTAGTATTTATTAAAGCACTAGACGCGGCACATCCGCAATCCGCATTGTCTGGTTGACCTACAGATGTATCGGTTGAGGGGTACCCTTGAACTTACCATCTCTTTAGACGACAGTGTGCATTGATATGTGTAGTAAAGTTATTTTTTTTCATAAAAATAATAATAATTGAAGCATCAAAAACCTTACCTTACACTTATGATATCCTGCATTGTCTTTCACCTAATTAATATGAACATTTAAAGTTTCTTATTATAGATCGCCGCACAAATTTTTAACGGTCCTGCGTATCGACTACCGATTCTGTTCGAGATAGTTATACTCTCCAACATATAAACATCAATTTAAACAATAATTATTATTATTATGGATAATGATCATAGAGTTTCGAGGCCAACAGAAAAAAAATACGTAAAAGCCTACATCTAAAGATAGATCATCTCGAGGAAAATAATAGCTGAAAAGCAGATTAAAATTAATGACTGTAGCATTATTATTATGTTATGTTATTATGATGGATTATTAGATGAGGTGAGCGCAGCATATCTACACAGAAATACACACACATTCACAAACGACCTCATTATCTGGCTGTGTAATAAAGCTATCACGTTTAATCACCTTAGTTGGCCATACACCAAGACAACAGGAACGTACTCGAACTTGTTTTTTCACAATAGATGTGTGTTTTTATTTTAAATTGAGATGTGGTTTATTGGACAGAATCATTTATTTTGTGGCATGATAAATAATTGCTTTGAATGCAGAACTAATACCAATACCAATAGATTTTAGGTGAAGCTCGTGGTAAAAGATATTTGCCTGCTAGATGTCTATTTCCTGTTTGTTTTGCTTTACCGAGGCGATGTTTGGGCTTAGTGCGATCTAAAGTAAATAATAATTATCGAATACATAAAAAAAAAATCTGGTGTGTCCACTCACACGACATTCCTACCGCTCGCAGGCAAATTCCAGTAAATGAAACATTTTACACTATTACAATACTTTCCTTACATAGCGACGATAATAGCGGTAGTAAAGTAAAAATCCTCTCGTCAAATCGTGCTATCACTTATTTTTTTCAGCATGTCAAGACAAAAAACAATGGTCATGTAACATTTTTTCGCAAGATGAAACGTGTAGCCAGAATCTGAAGAAACATGTGGAAAATACGGAATTTTATTCAAGCATAACTTTTTTTTGTGCTTTATCTTAGAGATGGCGCTATATTTGGGTGGTAAAGGGCTCTTAGAAGAATAATTTAGTCAAGTTTAATCAAAAAAACACCCAGTGTATACAGGATTCTCATTCAGTGCCACCGGCGAGTGATATTGGTGCCAAACAAAATAAAAAAGAAAGCAACAAAATACACCGATCCGTTCCCAAGATAATGCTGTCACAGACAGACGGACATACAGACTAATGGCTGAAAATATGTTTATTAGACTTAGAAATCTCTGAAACATCAACATTGGTAAAAATCTCGATACCGAAAATTTCACACAATTACAATACTTATACAGCTACTTTATAGTTCTCTAAACTTTTGGCACCAACTTCAAAAGTACCAGTTCCCAGGCCTAGCACCAATAGAATTAATATTTTTTTGTATTTTTCGGTGCACCAATTCATATAGTTGGTCATCAAAATCGTTTCACCAACTTTCACCAAAGAATAGGTACTTATTCAGAGATTTCAAAATATCGCGGAAATACACATATTTCAGACTTTACCACTGCTGCAACTCGGAAACCTATGTTTTTTTGAGAAATGTCCAATTTAAACGATCTCGGATATGGTCTCTTTACCTCTCTTTGGGAGAAGTGTTTGAGGGGAAGACATGTTGCATACCCCGATCTTTGTCATATGAAAAAAGAATTATAAAATTCGAAATACGTTTACTATATATAAGGCGCGAACAGACTATACAGGGTGACTTATGTAGACCGTTCATTAAAAGTTTTACAACTTGCTTGAAATTTGATGTGCTGTTATATTTGGTCACGTCTGTTCTATCTGAAATACTTTTAGTCATACAACTGTTAAAGGTGTGTAAAAAATCAGTATTAACTCTTTTATAGGAGCCTTTATTTATTCCCATATCATTTGATTGGCATTCCAATTAAGTTGAGTCAACGCCATGTTTTTTTTCTTGAAAAAAATTAACTCTGTAGTACGAAAAAGTGTTAATCTCGCTAACTGTTTAGAATTGGAAACTCAAATTTGGGAAGCTGCCCAAGGTAACTTTTGATGTTCTATCAATGATCTCAGTTTGAGGCTATGGGCGCAGGTGATTTTCAAATTTTACATTAAAAGATTGCCAAAAACTATTTTTTTCCAAATTGTAACTACTATTTTGTAGACATCATTTAAAAGAAAATTTTAAGATGAATTTCCATTACCGAAACTCAATATTTATCCAGATATTCAATAAAAATAACAACTTTCTAATCCGTCTGCAAATTGGAAAACGTCTAATGAACGGAATACATAAATAAAGTTAATTTTCATTATACTGTGCGGATCCATTGATTTTTGACCGAATTTGAAAAACAGAGCAGGTTATTCAATTCAATTGAACTTATTTTTGCTTTATTTTCTGAGTATGCGCCTTTTGCCAGGTGAATAAATGTGCATCGATTTTGATGATTCTTTTTTCATTGGATAGAAGATTGTTGAGAAATTTTATGTGACAGAATTGAAGAAAAGATCATTTCCAGAATCATCAGAGGTACCAGAGTTACAGCACTAGGAAAGCGCAAGATTATTACCGCCATTCTTTTAAATAACTGAATATACGTGAAAGTATAGCAATTTACAGGGCTAAGAAACCATCAAAAATATCCTGTTTATTTCGCTTATTATATAATGTAAAAGGTCGTATAAAATTGATATAATAATAAAAATGATATAATAATAAAAATGAATAAAACAATTTGGAATTGTATAAAATTCGTACCTCATATTTCATTTATGTTTTCTTGTTTATTATCTTATCATTATAGTATAAATAGTGCTTAAATAATTAAACATCGTCCTTAAACATGGTCTTATCTTTTATTTATTCAGAAGTTCAAATATTTATTTTGTGTCTTGAGTTTTAATCATATGAAAGTTTTAAAATTTTGATGTGTAGTAAGCTAAATTCTAAAGGTTATCATTTTGGAGATTTTAATCTAAAATTTTTGAATTCACATTTTACTTTGTAATTTAAAAAAATCTCGTATAATCTCTTAACAGTTACTAGTTTTGGAGTTCAGCTTTGGCATAGCAAATTAAACGAAAACGAATGAAACATATTTGACTAACCTTAAAAATTTTCTTAGAAAATCGGTAATGGAAGATTGAAAACGTGCATTTAGCATGTCGATCATTCATGATACCACCAAAAAAATATTTAAATTATAAAATTATTTAACAAATTCAAAATTTTCGGACTACAAGTCGCCACCCTTAATTCCTCCTGTATTATTCCTTCTCGATAAAGAATGGTCTAATGACAAAATTAGCTGTAAAACCGCACCAAACGATGACTTTCTTGTCATCGTTTCGTGACAAATGTACCTCATCTATCTATAAAACACGGGATAATCATTCGGATTAAATTTCTATCGAAGCGAATATCCGCCAAAAGAAATCATACTAGATTGGATAATCTGCGTCCTACTATTTAAAAGAATATACATTCTTATGATTTTGGGCAAAATTCTTAACAGTGGTTTAAGGGATTTGCATTCATTTTAATTGCTTGCTGTAGATTATAACACTTCAATTAGCTCTCTGCTTTTATTATTTAAATTAAAGAAATATGTCGTTTGCTATCGTGTGAAATCATAAAAATTGCGTATACTTACAGAAGTACAAAACTTGAAGATATAATTGTGTGTTTTATTTGAAGAAAAAAGACAATGGTTTCTTTAATAGATCAAGTTCAAAAATATAAAATTCCTAAATTACTACTGCTTTATCTAAATTTAATTATCTTGGGTCACTCTTACCGCTAGATAAGGACTCTATTGGTTGAGTTGTTCGTTTGCTTAATCTCTGGCCCGGATATACTTTTTTGAGTGTTTCTGTGTTCTCTCAGTTCTTGACTCGTTTTTGGATATCCGGTTACATTAATTTCTCTCGGAAGATGCTGGTAGCTGATATTGGGAAAAAAACCTTTTATCCGTGTGATGATTCATTCTTTCTATGTTCAATCATGTGGGAAACTCTTAGGTGGCGCAAGTCCAACCCTGCCGTCGCGGGTATGACAACATGTCTACGATGACGGTTCGGATTTAATAGAATTTGTGTCTTTACGTGTGCGCCATAGCAGCGGCTGGCTCTGTCTTTGTTGTTGAACCCGGAACTCAGGCAGGCGGCAGCGACTAAATTACACGCCGAAACGGCATTTTAGGCTGGAAACAGACGAAGCGGTTTATGTCGTGTTGGCACCGCGTTGGTGAAGAAGCGTTGCAAAACACATACATGATCACTGCAACTGCAGGTCGGCATCATATTCATGGGCTGTTGTCAAATTTTATATACGCATGTGGCACCGTATAGAGATAAAATTGTAAATTTACTTCAGAAATCAATCTATGAAGAATTATTTGTTTTTATTGATTCAATAAAACCAGTTGTGACGCATCCTTGCCAACAAATGCCTTCGTTCTCTCTTCTAAAGCAAGTTTCTTTCTTATCTTGTTACCATAATCATTGAACCAAATTATGTCCCAAACGGCAGGTCTACGGTGATTTTCAAATTTGGCAACAATGGACCAAATGTCCCAAATGGCAGGTCTACGGTGAAGTTCAAGTTTGGCAACACTGGACCAAATGTCCCAAACGGTAGGTCTACGGTGAATTTCAAGTTTGACAACACTAGATCAAATGTACCAAATGGCAGGTCTACGGTGAATTTCAAGTTTGGCAACACAGCAAAAAGCGAAAAATCTCAAAACTTCCATGAAAACGATATTCATGTGTTTTATCATCATAGACGAATAGGTTTTGACGCTGATGCTGACTGACGTGCCGACTAGAGTCGTAAGACCGTTTTCAGGACTTCAGCTTCAACTTCAGTGGAGTTCACATCGGGTTGGAAGTAAATTGTTCGAATTTTTGTTCGGGTAGTACACGTGGAAGAAGATTTGAGTGTTGTACTCTCGAAGTGGACAGAGAAGCCATCGCCGTGATAATTAAGTGTACTTCTGGTTCTGATTTTGAGAAGAAATTAATTCTTAATAGTTTTGAGGTTAAAATCATGTGGTAGCGTGGTCTGGCTGAGACATGAGTACTGGAGGATAACCTCTGTAGCGTGACAAAGATACTCTGATCGGAACAGAATCTTGGCCCTACCTTGACCTTATGTGCATTGTATAAATAAGTAGAGAAGAAAAATAGGGTCTGGAAGTATGGTTTTCAGTCAGACAGTCCTCAGTTTCACGGGCGAGGCTTCGATTACGTTACATAAACAAAGGAGAGCTGCATTAAAAAGTCATAAGGAAACTACATCCAATAAGTATGTGAAGAAGAAACCCACTTTGAGCACATAATTCGAGGTAGGGTACTCGTAGCTGCCAATTCGGCTACAAAGAACTTCATGTCCGCCCCTCACACATTAATGCAAAACTGTTACATTTGCACGCAGAGCCTATGTTTGCGTGGAAATGCAAAAAATGGAAAACTGATGAACTTGTCGAGCCTAGACTTGACAAGCCCATGAATTGTTCAACATAAGTTGTACATTGTACATGCCCATCAGTATACCGACTCACACAGTCGCACTTGGCACACATGCTTTGACTGTTGATGTTATTTAGGAGATGTTGCTTATGCAGTCGACTCGGCAGAAACCGCTTCGTCTACTTCCAGCCTTACACATCTACACTACATTGAGGGACCGCAGGCAGCACCGCACACTATCGATTCGGCTCTCTCGTGATATCGAACGAAACCGCCTCCGTTACAACTCCCCTCTATCCCTTTGCTACTACATCCCCTAAACCGGTTCACCGCCATTTCCGACGACGACTGTACGGCGGGACTGACCCCCTCCAACCCCCTTTAGGGGGGTAGGCGGTATGATGGCGGCCGCATGACCGCACGTGACGTCACACAACCTCTTAATTTGCGGTGGCTGAATGTGGTTGAATCGAGGCGGAGGCGACAGACACGGTGAAAAGGAAAATTCGATTACCTCTCTTTTAAAGTTGATTACAGCTCATTTATTTTACTTTTATACTAGGAAAGGAAGTAACAGCTAACCCGGTACAAATTCTCGATTTTTAATGCACATCTTTTTTTGATTGTTTTGTGTGAATAGCCGTAATTATTAATTGGGTCGTTTGCTCGCCACTATGGGATAATGTTTGCCTCGTCCCCCAAATCGAATATATCTTTATTAGACTGTTATTCCCGGCTTCGTCCGTTGTTGGCGGAGATTAGCCGAAACAGACACAGGCAAAAAACAGACAGACGGACAGACAAAAATTATAAAAATTATTGTTTTGTTATTAGTTAATACGTGTTATTTTGATATTACAAACAGACACTTCGATTTTATTTATTAGTATAGATATAGATAAGATGTCGAAATAGTTAATGACGTATCTTGTTTTTTCAGATAATTCCTCCACAGCTTCTCTTTTACATGCAGAATTAACGATTTGGCGCTTTAACCCATTTTTAACCGACTTCAAAAAAGGAGAAGGTATACAATTCGGTTGTAAGATTTTTTTTGTAATTTGTTGTTAATTTGAAAGAGGAGAGAAATGGTCCCATATTGAGAAAAATCAAATCCAAAATCTCCTTCCCTCCGAAAACCGATCCCAAAGGGGGTGAAGGGGGCAATTTTTCTCGAAAATTGAAAATCCAAGACAGAATTAACGAAAATTCCATGTCCGGAAATGTTTAAATTGGACATTTTTGAAAATAATCATACTTTTCCGCGCTACAGTCTGAAATATTTGTTTCAGCTATGTGGAAGGGGCAAATTTTTCCGAAAATCGAAAATTCGAGATTTGAAAATAAGAAAGGGGACCATATCCGGAAACATTTGAATTGAAGATTTTTTCAAAAGAGTTACATTTTCCCAGTGTCGCAATAGTAAAGTCTGGAATATGTGATATGCGTATTTCCGCGAGTACAAGCTAAACCTACCTATAACTTTTTGGGTATTAGTGAACGTTCAAAAATTTGCATGACTAATGTTACACTCAAAAATGTGAAATAAATATTTTTTACAAAAAATTGGACCGACTTTATCAGTTGTTGCACTAAAAAATACAAAATAATATTAATTCTGTTGGTGCTGGTTCTTTTGGAGTTGGTGCCTACAACAACAAATTACAACGGCACAACTTCAAAATTACCAACACCAATAGAATTAATATTATTTTGTATTTTCTAGTGCAACAACTGATAGAGTCGGTCCAATTTTTTGTAAAAAATATTTTTACAACATAACAATGTTCTGATTTATGTTTTCAAACAAAAGGCGTTTGCGTAAGTATCGTTAGGAAAAATGCAGAAATAAAAATGTTGAATTCCCCCAAATTCTTTCAAACTTGAAAGTTGGTAAAATATTTTCTAAAAAGCAGTAGTGTTCGATATCCACAGCTTTGACTATCTTCTCATTTTATGAGACAAGTGCGTAGTTTATTCTTCTAAACCATGTTCGATTTTTTTTTAAACTTTTTAATCCGAGCACATCACAAACAAAAACACCAATCAAGAGTAGGTTGATCAGTTTTCAATTCCGTCAAAGAATGTATTGAAATGTAATATTTGACTGTTTTCTTCCAATTATAAAAAAAATACAAGGCTTCCTTTACAAAACAATTAGTTCGATATCATATCTCCTCTTTAAAATAGCTTTTTCTAATAGATTAGATTATATAGATGTCCACTCAATATATTATGAAATTTAACTAAATCGTATAACTAAATATTTTATTCATAATGATTCATAGATTTTCTCATGTTTCAGAGTAGATTTGGACAGATTTTGGCACAAAACTACTAACTGAATTAATCAAGATATTGGTAGCTCTTTCAGCTTCTTCTCTTTTTGAAACCAAATGTTAACAAAATTAAGACAAAGTTGCATTCGGTAATATTTACGGTGCATAGGCGTGCGAAAGTGCGTGGCGCATAGTGACTCTACAGACATTTTAGAAAGAATTATCAGCAAAAAATATTGAATAATCTTATTTTCCAATTTAAAATTTTTGTTAATTTTTTGCACTTTTATGTGTGAATTTTACATATTATACCTTATTTAGACATAAAATGCTGATAACACTCGAAACAGAAAGAAGGAGAATGTATCCATAGTTGTTTCAGTTGAATACTTGAAATACACTGCGGGAATTTGTTACTGTACTGGTCGACTTGCCCTTATATCTCTCTTTCGAACTCAATCTAAAATCCATTTTGCGAAAATTTTATTCCAAATCGTCAGACAGGCCGACATTTCGACAACATCAAGTAATTTTTCAAACTGTAGAAAGTCATTTGAATCGATCAACAGACAGAATAAACATTTAAATGACTGCATTGCATCTTTTTTATGCATGCAAGGGTATGATCAATCCCGAGTCTCGGATGGGAGTAATTGAAAGTGTCAGAAAGCAATTACAGACTTTTGTGTATAAATCACTTCCTTGTATGTATGTACTTGATACCATCGACAATAAAGAATATATTTTCCACCATTAGAAAAAACAGTTAACGCTTAACATCATTCTATAGGGGTAGTAGAGTATCCTCGTTCAAACAACCCTTCTTTTATATATGTGATACCCGTCGTAACTCAAGAGTTTCTCTCGACAGATTTAGGGCATTGTAATACATAATATACATATATTATTATATAGAGCGAACCAACAACTGCTAGGGGCGGGTTTGGTTGTTGGAAGAGAGATATTATTGTGGACGTGAAGTGATTCGTGCTGATAAGGGTGACATAGAATGAGTGATAGGAAACGTGTGAGCTTAGGGTGGAGGGGAGCAAGGGGAATTCATGATGGTGGTGTGACGACGACGACGAGTTCCATCTGTCAACCGGCGGATGCTGTCGTGTTCTAGTAGTATCCAGTATCCAGCCAGCAAGGAAGAGATAGAATGATCGTCATTGAATGATTTCGAGTGGGGTGGTTTCGACTAGGGGTCTTTTCTGCTACTATAGGGGTGTCGTTACCGCGCCCCATCTGCGTTCTTCTTCTTTGCTCTATTGCTGTAATGTGAGAATGCCACAGCAGGGGATTGATATGAGATTTTTGCTGTTCTTGTAATTGTTGTTAATCGAGTGATCTGAACAGAATTGAATGCTATTTTATAATCCTGTCCCCTTGTGGTGTTGAAATTATTATCTATAGTCGTTTTGAAAACTAACAACAAACCCCAATTTCAGTTTTTGACTTTTCAAACAACTGACATAGGTATACAATTCGATTGTTTGTCTGTTTAACAAGTATTTGCGCGTTTTGCTTAGCGTTTTTTGAACGACAAACCCAAACGGGTTTATTTTTGGTTTGTGCGCACGCTGTATATATTAAAAATACTCCGATTTTGATGTTTTTTGATTCATTTGAAGGAGGAGACTGGAGAAATGATCCCATATTCATAATAACTCCAATCCGATATTTCCTTTCCTCCAAAAACTGACCCCGAAGGGGTTAGAGGTGGCAATTTCTCTCGAAAATCTGAGACGGCAGAGTTATAGATAAGACAATATTGAAAAAGGTTAAATTATTGAACATTGAGTGTGAAATATGTGTATTCCCACTATTTGGAGGGGACAATTTCTTTCGAAAGTTGAAAATAAATTAAACATTTATTACATAGAGTTACGGTTTTCGAGTTACAACAGTGGTAAAATCTGAAATATTTCCGCCGCGATGTTTTGAGATCGAAAGAAGACTATCGAGAAATGTTTCATTTGTTCCAAAACTACCACAAATGAACAATGAACATTTATCTAACAGGATCAATAAAAATATTTGAATTGAATTGAATTGAATATTTTAGAAAAAAATCTAGGATTAACGAGTTCGAGCACTAGAAATGTGACTACTAAATATTGCAATTTTTAATACTAGCACTAGAAATGTGACCGACTTTATTAAATATTGCAGTTTTAATAC
Source organism: Crioceris asparagi (assembly GCA_958507055.1). NCBI lineage: Eukaryota > Metazoa > Arthropoda > Insecta > Coleoptera > Chrysomelidae > Crioceris > Crioceris asparagi. The sequence continues at coordinate 11,797,562 of OY293829.1, forward strand.
TATTGGTTCTGGTACTTAAATACTATGAATGCTTCAGAATTACCAGTAACAAATAGAATTACAATTATTTTGTTTTATTTAGTGCACTATTCAATAAAGTTAGTTATAGTTTTTGTAAGAAAATGTATTTCTCGTGTTGGAAAGACTGATAACAAGTCATTTTTATTATTATTTATCACTATCTTATCTTTTATATTGTTCTTAAAATTAAGTGATTAATTAATTAGAGATGTAATTACATTATTTCAATTGTGAACATATTGAAATTTTCCATAGGTACTTATGTTTATTTTCAGAGAATCTTATCAATTACTTGAAATTATATGTTCCTGCAATATCGATATTAATTTTATATTTTGTATAAAGTATAAATATTTTCTTAAGGAGCATTTGCGATCCTTGAAAGTCATAATTGACTGATATTAGAGAATCAAAGTAGAGAACGAATTTCTCCAATGAGTTAATTACAGATTTATATTAAAATATGCATAGCACGCCTAATCTTTTTTAAAATAACTGATCTTAAAATTGTAAGACTTTTAATTGATTTACAATCATACATTGAAGTCGAATTTCATAATATGCCTATATTAAATTTTAATTAATAATTTTTGAATTCTATGTTTCTTGTTTTTGAAAGTGGCTGTTCGCGCTTTTTGCATAGTAAAGTTACTCCGATTTAGACGATTTTTGTTTTATTTGAAAGAGGAGAGTTGAGAACTGGTCCCATATTTAGAAAAACTCAAATTAAAGATGTGGCTATATACGGAAACATTTAAATTGATTTTTTTTTTCAAAAGACTTTTTACGAGTTACATCAATGGTAAAGTATGAAATATGTGATATCTGTATTTCCACTATGTGAAAGAGGCAATTTTTTTCGAAAATTTGAAATATAGAGACGATAGCAACATTTAAATTGACAATGTTTTCAAAAGAGTTACTGTTTTCGAGTTACAGCAGTGGTAAAGACTGATCTGTTCCGCGATGTTTTGTAATCTCTGAATAATAACAAGTACAAGCTAAGCCTATAAATAGGAAATAAGATAAGTACTATCTTCTTTGGTATTAGTGAACGTTCAAAAATTTTCAGGACTAATGTTACACTCAAAAGTGTGAAATAATTATTTTATTTTTGCAAAAAAATGGACCTACTCTATTAGTTGGTGCACTGAAATATACAAAATGATATTAATTATATTGGTGCTGGTACTTTTTAAATATCTATGTAGGTATATTTGTTTTGAACATTTTCTACTTCTAGGTTGTACACAACCTACAAGTGAATTGATAATCATTAACAGCTTCAATTATTTCCTCGATTATTTCACAAAATTATCTGTATAATGGACAAAATAAGCTAACCAAATAATATTCGAATGAATAAATAATAGAATTTTGATCTCTTCTCTGTTTCATTCTAATTTGATTAATTATGAATGGTTGTGCTGTTGTATATTTATACGATATCCGATTTAGATGAGCTGATGTGAATAATAATAAACATCGCCAAACATATGAGGAAGCTTCCATATCATCACAACCCCACACAAGAGTGTCGAAAAGCAATTTTGTACGCTCTTTGCAAACAACCCCAATTCCAACAATACATAATAATAAAAAAGGGTAGCGTGCTGTTTGCTGGTCTTCGCTTCCCAACCTCTACAACATATATATGTAGAGGGCGGAAAAAAGGGGTAACAACACCGTGGTTATATGGTCAAATTAATTGAATATGCCCTATACATATATTTGTGTATCTACATTATACACATTTTAGATCGTCTGCTGTAAATCTGAGAGCACCTTCATTTACTCTCCCTCGGGAGAGATTGGGCTTGAGCGTATGTTCGTTCGAGTGGGATTAATACAGTCGGAAATTAGCGAATTAACTTTTGGTCTATATATACGTACGTAAATAATTTTATTGCCATTAATATTCAATAGACTAATTTTTGTCAGAGGAGTTGTACAAATCCTTTCATTAATGTTTGTTTTTATCACTATCGCCTTATTTTGATGACTAAGCCAAGAATAAAAATTATCATTTAAACATTAGATACCAGAGGAAAAATATACTTATTAAAATATAATCTTATTCACGTATAAAAACTGCTGATAGACTGCTTTTTGTTATGTTCTACGAGTATGGAGACCCATAATTTTATTGCATTGGTACTTGGGGCGTAATCACTGGATGTTAACATGTTGGGTATAGATTGCAATTTTCTACAGAACGCACTACCGAAAATTCAGTTCATAATTTGTTGCAGGAAGTCTTTTTGACCGACGAACCCAAATGGAGGAGGTATACAATTCGCCTGTGCTTTTCTTTGGTTTGTTCGCGTGCTGTGTACAGTAAACGTACTCCGATTTTGATGATTTTTGATTCCTTTGAAAGAGGAGACTTGAGAAATGGTCCCATACTCATAAAAACTCAAATCCGAAATCTCCTTTCCTCCAAAAACCCCCCCGAAGCGGTGGAGTTGGCAATATTTCACGAAAATCTAAAATCCGAAATGGCAGAATTAATAGTAATAAAATATCTGGAAACGTTTATAATAATAATAATAATAATAATAATAATCTTTATTCAGGTTAACATACAAATCTTGATTAAAAAATAGTATGCTAATAGATTGTCTGACTTAATAAAGTCCAACAATCCCCTACCGAGATGCAAATAGCATCTGTGTGTAGACCTGAACTGAATAATGTATTAAAATCTACAAGCTTAACATAATCTAAATATACATATTAATATACAATAAATAAACAAATAATAAAATTAAAATGCAACAAAACTATAAATACAACTACAAATGTAAAGAAAGACACATGATATAGGAATCATTAAATATTAAAACAGATTTTTTAAGTAATATAACAATATCTATGTATATTATAACTTCAAATTATTTAAAATCCAACTCTTAATATGAAATTTAATACGCCCTCTAGAGAAGTTTAATTTTTTTAGATTGTTATCTAATCTATTGTAGACAAGTTTGGATCGATATAAACTAGTTTTTTGACCAATATTTAATTTAGTTTTACTTACTGTAAGCGATTTGTGTCTAGAAAATAAACATGCTTCAGCAATAGTATACTCTTCCCGTAGATTACAATAATTATTTATTAGTGCTTCCAAAATATATTTTTGATTGATGTTCAGCAATCGTGTCTCACTAAAAAGGTTGTGTTGTTTACCAAAAGTTAAAATTTTGATAGCACGCTTTTGTATTCTTACTATCGGCCCTAATGTATTTGAATAAGCTGAACCCCAACAAATAATTCCATAAAATAGGACGCTACAGAACAAAGCATGGTATAATTTTAATAAATCATTTTTTTCAAGAATATATCTCATTTTATAGAAAACAAAAAGAAGGTATCTTACTTTTTTAACAATACTAAAAATATTTTTCTTCCAATTCCAATTTTCATCTAGTATAACACCAAGGTATTTAACTTCATTTACCCTTTTTATTTTATCACATCCACAGTTTAAGTTATTATAACAAACATCATCATGTATTGTGAGTCCGTCTGTAACAGGGAGCTTATCCGCATATAGAGACACATATAAAACACTGGATTTTGACATATTTAAAGACACTTTGTGATAATTAAACCATTTCCTTATATTTTTTAAAGAATGTTTAGCATTGGCTGTAACTTCATCCCAACTCTCACCACTACAAATAATGACTGTGTCATCCGCAAAAGATACAATAATACCCGGTAAATTAAGATTCAATAACCCATTAATATAGGCATTAAATAATAATGGACCCAAAATTGAACCTTGAGGGACTCCACAAGTAACTAAGCTGTAATAACTTTTAACACCATTAATGAGAACACACTGAAATCTATTTGATAGATAGTTACGCATCAAATCATTAACAATCCCTCTTATACCTATATCATTCAATATAATCAATAGAAGTTCATGTACTACCGTATCAAAAGCCTTCGCTAGATCGAGAAATATTGCTATTACCGATCTGCTATTGTCAAGTTGGTTACATATGAAGTTATTGACATAATTTAAGGCATCATTAGTCGATTTATTCTTTCTGAATCCGAATTGTCTCCCATTTATCATTCCCTCTCCCTCTAGAAAATCATTAAGTCTTTTGTGTATCACTTTTTCAGATATTTTAGCCAAATTTGATAATAAGGATATTGGTCTATAATTACTTGTTGATTTATGATCACCAGCTTTATATATTGGTACAACCTCTGCTCTCTTAAAATGATTAGGCCAAATACCAGATAGCATACACTTATTAATTATTTTTGCCAAGGGTTCAGCTATATCCAAAGCAATACATTTTAAAACAGCGATGGTAATTCCATCAATCCCACCTACCTTCTTATTTTTCATTGACATAATAATATCTACTATTTCCCCTGCGTTTGTCTCCTCTAAATACAATGACTTATTATTCCAAACTCTAAGTGGAACATACATAGAATCAGACACTATTTTATCCGAAAGACACTTAGCGATCGTGGTAAAATAATTATTGAACTCCTGACCTATCTCAAATCCGTCCTTTAATACTTCTTTGTTAGTGTCAAATATTTCATTTATATTTACCCTATCTTTTTTAATTTTTGCATTTAATTTACTATTTACAAAATTCCACATACTCTTTGCATCATTACAGAATTTTTTGAAATTAGTATTATCATATTTACACTTTGCTATTTTTAATTTTTTATTAAGAGATTTTACAAAAGCATTATATTCTTCTTTAATATCCAACCTATTTGGGAATCTCTTTTTTAAACTACTCAGTTTCTTTTTTTTATTACAAGCAATTATTAATTCCGGTGTTATCCAGTCAGATCTACTTTTCAAGCGCTTTTTTGGTCTATTTACAAATGTCGAAATCTTAATAAGTGACTTAATTTTATCAACTAATTGATCAGTCATCTCATTTACATTATTGATCATTACGTTCTCTATATATACAACATTTTTACTCAGCCTACTTAATTTCTTGTAATTAATTAACTTATACTTACTCTCTTCTTTCTTGCATTTGAAATGTCTATTAATGTTCACTAGAATAGGGAAATGATCAGTGATAGGATCTTCTAATACAAATGAAATAACTTCTGATTGATCTGATTTCACAAATATATGGTCTATACACGATCCCTTCTGTTGATCATTTCTGTTAGGTGGTCTAGTAGTACCATTGATGTAGGACACGAAACCATATTGCATCAGCAGCTCACAATATTCTTGGGTAATTTGATTATCAGACAACATATCTATATTAATATCTCCAACTAAGACATGTTCTTTAATATTGGTGCAGTTACTCAAATAAGTTTGGATGTTATTCAAAAAACATCCAATATCTACACTGTGATTTCTGTACATTGCCGTAATAATTGTAGCCGTACTTCTATCATCAAACACCTTAACTTGCATGACTTTCATCGACCCAATCTCCACCGTTCTACCACTAGATTTGAGAGTATCTCTTACATAAACAACAATTCCATCAGCTTTGGTCAATTCAGCATTAGCATAATACATTTTGTATTCATCTATATTGAATAACCCTATTTCTGTCAAACACCAAGTCTCTGAACACACAATAACTTGAGGTTTAGTTGTAAGACCTTTTAATTCTATAAGTAGCTCTTCATAATGTCTATTAAGACTTTGAATATTCAAGTGTAGAATAAGCAGTCCACTTACCTCATTGAGATTTCTATTTAGGCAATCAACATTGTGACAACGTATTTCATTTTTAGCTGAATAATTTTCGAAACTAAACATAAAAACATTTCTAAATCCTGATCAGGCTTGCTATGGTTGCGGATATTCAACATAGTCTATATTTTCTCTCATCTTTTTTACTATGTGATTGTAACTTGGACACTTCTTCACTTCAAAAGCCATATGATCCATTGGAAGACGTAATCCAAATTTCTTATTTGCAAAATCACAATTAGCACATTTTATAGGATTGTCTTTTTTGCAATCAGTACTAGAATGATTACCAGCACAACATGGGCAAATGATATCATTCAAACACTTCGTACTTGAGTGATTATATCTACAGCATTTATAACATCTACGTATGTTCATATCTTCAAATACTCTGTATGATAACCAACCTATAAAAATTTTACCACGTGTCATAATTTTATTAAATACACCAGCTGAGACTTCAAGTATAGCTTCGTAAGATATCTTTTTTCTAACTTTATCAATTCTTTCAGCAATATGGACTACTTTCAAAAAATCACTTCCATGAATAGAAATTTGATCTTTAACCATTAGCTCAATCTCTTCCTTTGAATATTTGTCAATCATATTAACAATTTTTATCCTCGGGTTTTGCTTTTTAGTAATCACTGCTGCATAGTCCTCTCCAATTTTCTCATTTAGTAATGAAACCATTGTATTTGCTCTTTTCAAATCGCTACACTTGATCGCAACACATCCTCTTGCTTTCAATTTTACATTTACTATCGTATCACATGCTTTTATATTTGATAATTTCGATACCATATGTTTTCTAGTTTGATCAGCTGTCTGCATTTTTTTGGTTTTATCACTATTTCTGGAAAGCTGCTTAATTTTAAATTGAACATTTTTTCAAAAAGTTCAGCGATGTTAAACTTTGAAATCTGTGTTTTTTCGCTATGTGGAAGAGGCAACTTCTTTCGAAAATCTGAGAATGACCTAATTATTGAACGTTTTTTCCATAGAGTTACGGTATTCGAATTACAGCATTGGTAAAGACTGAAATATGTGTAGGAATACATAAGTATTTCCGCCGCGATGTTTTGAGATCTACAAATAATACTCGTAACAAGTACATGCATAGAATATACATGGGTAATGGTATAAGTGAACGTTCAATTTTATGTTACACTCAAAAGTGTGAAATAAATATTTTTTTACAAAAAACTGGACAGACGTTATTAGTTGGTGCACTGAAAAATACAAAATAATATTAATTCAATTGGTGCTGGTACTTGTGAAGTTGGTGCCAAAAGTTATCAATCAAACCGCAACTGTACAACTTCAAAAGTACCAGCACCAATAGAATTATTATTATTTTGTATTTTCCAGTGCACCAACTAATAACGTCTGTCCAATTTTTTGTCAAAAATATTTTGTATGTTCATATTATCTGCTGCAAAAATCTTTTCCGACGGTTCCAAATAGCCACCATGTCATTGCAAAGAAACCTCTTTGTTTAATAATTAGAAGATAGCCTTGATTTTATCCACGCATACTGTTTGTAACGTTTTTTACTTGTTTACGAAATTAACGTGTTAATATTTAGTAGCACCCTATTCGTTCAATTTAATTGTTATTTTTTTTTGGTTCTTTTAGTAGAACCGGTCATTTTCTACGAGATAAAAATGATCCTACAGTGTGACTCAGGATATAATCTATGACCAGTTTCATCAAATTATTAAGGTGGGTACGTACAGATATATAACAAAACTTCGTTTCGCAACGCCCATGCGTAACAATTATTTGTTACGCTTCGAAGAAATAGCGTGTCAACAAATATTGTGTATCAATACATCGTCGCGTATCTTATAAACGGAATACAAAATAAAAAAAGACGTGCAGAAAGACGCTACTGGCAGACTCAGTTGTATACTCGTAGAAGTGTGTACGGCGGAAATCATTTACTGTTGGATTTAAAATTTCAGGCAAGTGTAGTGATGTTTTTAACTGAATAAATAAAACGAAAAATACATCGAAACTGTGTACCGTAGACCTATCCAAACATGCTAATAAGTGGTGCAACATAAGTGCATCTCTGATTCAAAAAACAGATAACAGATGGGACGCCTCGATGTTACTCTGTTACGCAGTGCTGTCCAGACTTGTTACGCGACGGCGTTGCGGTACGAAGTTTTGTTATATATCTGGACGTAGGTATAAAATTCTATTGTACGTTTGCTTTTTATGAATGTAAGCTCCGTTTGCCTAGTAAACGTACACCGATTTTGATGATTCTTTTTTCATTGGAAGAGGAGTGCTGAGAAATGGCCCCATATTACAAAAATAATTAATCCAACATCTTTCCCTCCAAAAATACTCCCAAGGTGGTGGAGGGGATAATTTTTTTTATTGAAAATTTTATCTGGCAGAATTGAAGAAGAGATCATTTCCTGCAATGTTCAAATTGGGCATTTTTCAAACTAATCACAGTTTTCCAGTAGGAGAATGCAATATTGTTACCGCCATATTTTTAAATCATTGAATAATATGACTAATAAAAAAATAATAAAAACAGTGCTAATGTTAATGATTCTTATTCTTCTCCTCCATCTTTATTTGCCCGCTTCTCATACTTGACAATATTATCATGTAAAAAGCTCATAAAAAGATGAGGGGAAACAGCTCGGGTGAAGCAGTATAACAGCGTTCCACATATCCCTTACCCTTACCGTGTATACCTACTTATTCGTATGCAAGAAGTTACACTATATTCCCAGCAGTTCCCACAGCTTGCTTTCGTGTTCAACATACGAATTCTATCGACTTATATCACCCCTCACCACAGTAGTACACATCTTCTGAATCACCCTCACACGCCACCCCTTATTCAAGAACGAATTTCTGTAAAAGACGGAGCAAGAAGACGTTCAGTCAATGGTTTACATAAAAATCGATTGCTTAAAAAAAATGAGAGATTACTTGTTTTTAATAATTCCAATAGAATAAATAGTATTATTTTCTACATATTTAGTGCATTAAGGACAAGCACCAGTAATGTTTCCTCTATTTTGAAATCTGAGCATGCGTAAACCTAACTGGATTTACTTATTATTTTAGGAATTTGACGAATCGCTTCAAAGCTTTCATGGTGGATATCTGTTTGAATCTCAACTGGTTTTTGTAACCAATTCCATAATCTTCCAATATCATTTATTGAATCGCCTATTCAGTATCTTTATCTATAAAACCGCTTTATAGTATAACAAATGGTAGGTGTGGCCATATTGTGTTTTGCAGACAAACAATAACTTTGTTATTTTCTTTATTTATTTGTCGAAGAGTTTGTCCTGCACTATAATTTGATAACTTGTTTGTTTATTGTCCAGAACATGACAATAAATTATTTTACGTACCACCGTTAATAATTTTCTTCAAATTGAAGGTACAATTTAGACCCTCTTTTTGTTGTAAACGACATGCGATAGTCTCTTGATTGTTAACAGCTGCTGTTTTGGGGGTGAGGGGTTGTAATAATCTTTTGTCCTCCCTATATTCATAATAGAAAATATTCTGTTACTAATACTGTACACACGCACCAACTTATCGATCAACTGATTCGATCGACATCACTGAGGCTTGAGTATCGAAATATCTGTGTATATATTAAAAGGGATTAAATAACCAAGTCTACTTTTACAGAAGCCTTTGAAAATTATAATAAAAATTTGGTATTAATGAGCTGTTTGAAGAGACCCTTTGGTCAGTATGCGGTTTACAAACAGGAGTATATAGGGTTCCATTATCTGGTATTTTTTGTTTTTTCGGTGCTATTTAAATTAAACTGAAAATTCCATTACCTATATTGTAACGATAAATTTGACTACAAATGCTCCAATTTTGATGTTTTTTTTTCTAATTCAAAAGAGAAATGCTGAGAAATGGTCTCATATTAATATTTTTACAAATTTAACATGACCTACGCCCGAAATGGTTGACATCTTTCTCATCACCTCAGGCTTTCTTTAAATATGAGAAAGATTTTGGGTGAAAAGTTTCGACGAATCATTAAATTATTCCCCCCCCCCCCCAAAATAGCCTACTTGGTTAATGATCATGCATTTATTCATGAGCATGTAGACCTTCTTACTGGAATGCCCCGTAGGACAAGGGGGCTTCTCTTAATTATACCCCGTTGATCTTATATATAGTTCCTTATGTTTTATTCAAAGGACATAGCCCCTTCACTTCATACAGGCTGACTCACTCAGATTATCTTAAAAAATCTGGACAAAGTTACCAGGAACTTTGCGCCATTTGGAGTAAATATTCTGTTGAAAAGAAACATAAAAAATATCATTATACTTGAGAATTTAAACTATCTTGTATTTATCTATATAAATATATAGAGCAAACAAAAACAAATTGCGTCAAGAACCCTTCTACTCAGACCACACAAGAGACATTGAAGAGTTAACGCGAGATTGGCGGTCACAACGTCACAACTAAAAATCATCAAATTCAAGTATTTGGATCATAACTCACTATTTAATGCTTTACAATAGTTATTCATAATAAAGTACGTTAGATGCGAAACACAGTTTCAACTCGGTGAGTCGAAGACAAACACAAATACCTATCACAAGCTTGATAAATACTCGGTGATTCAAAGAAGTATATATGGCTCAAACAGAAACACATGTCCTTAAAGTTAGCACTATCATTATCCAATTTCGAATTTGCTGGAAGTGGATTAATTGTCGCTTATTTGTCGTAGTTTTGTCATAGAAACTAAAAATTTGTCACAATTCTAGTTAATTTTTCGGGTGGTGATACTAACTTGATATTAAAGTTAGCACTACCATTATCGAATTTTGATTCAGTGAGAAGTGGATTAATTGTCGCTTATTTGTCGTAAATTTGTTATGGTAACGGCTGGTGCTATATTTTTGTAGTGAATCTGCTTGAGCATTATAGTGGAAATAAAGAAATGAATGAGAGAGTTTGTATATGTTTGGATGTTTGTCAATCAGTTTGGATGAAATTTTGCATTAACTCATAGTATTCTATCTATCCCGGAAACATTTCAGGTTCCTGTGGGAAGTTATATAGTTAAGTGTCTTATGGAACATTATATCTAAAAATCGATCGTGTGGTTATTGAGATTTTTGGGTTCTGATTTGCCGGGGTTTCCACTGATTCCCGCGCGAATTCGCGGGCTTTGCTAGTAATAATTAAATCTATTAGGGGTTTTCTCGATGTTTGGGTACCTACTACGTGAAATATAGATAGAGATACCATCCTCAAAAATAATAATAGGAATAATAAAAAAATTGCGCAACTTTTTGCTAATTTCAGATAGTCTGCTTCTGTTCTCTTTTAGAACAATCGTGAGCTTTCCCAGTTGAGTTAATTTCATCGAGCCCCTGACAGCCGTTCGTGTCTTAACTAAACTAATAGAATAAACCCTCTATATTACAAGAAACCGTTATCGTTGGGCTTTGTTTGCTACGTGACGAGACTAATATGGATTTGCAGTATATATATATATATATATATATATATATATATATATATATATATATATATATATATATATATATATATATATATATATATATATATATATGTTCCATGGGGCTTCGAATTATGAGAATAGAAAATAGTTTGTTGATCGTATTGATACGTAAATTTTAAGACTTTGAAAGACTATTGATTTGACAGATTGATCGTTACGGCTATCTCCATATCATTTTATTTAAGATAGTTATCGTGAGATGTTCGGATTGATTTTTTTCTTATTTCTTATTAGATACTAGCTGGTCGCCGTCACGTTGTACGCGGAAAGTTATTGAGGATATCGACAAATGACCAATACCAATTTCAGTTCTCTAATTGATGCTTTTCCAAGAGTTCTTATAAATAAAATATAAAATACTAGGTATTTCATACAAACTTACTAATATTATTAATTCAGGATCTAATTCTTTAACTAAATATAATTTCTTTACAAAAACTTCATTAGTTGGTGCACTAAAATATTCAAAAATTGACGGTAAGACAGCAAACAAACTAAACAAATAATGATTTTTATGTATTAGATTTTCAAAAATACTTGATATTAGACTATATAGTGAATAGTTATTAAGATTTAAAAAAAATTTAAAACTGTATCGTGTGACGTATCGAATGGAAGGTCTTGCTGTGAAGATCTTATATATTTATTTTTTTGTAATTTTAAAATAAATAGTTTCCAAGTTATTCAAGAAAATAAACGAAAATTGACCATTCCCCCTCTTATCTCCGAAACTACTGAACCTAAAATGTTGAAAAAAATACAGAAATTAGTTTTCTACTTATAGATTATAGGAAAACCTATGAGAAGAAATAATATAATAAGAATAAAAAAAATAACATGCTATATCAGTCAATATTGACAAAATTTGGGTCAGATTAAAAAAAACATCAACGTACGGAACCCTCTGCACGTGAGTTCAACTCGCACTTGTCCAGTTTTAATGAATATGGGACCATTTCTCAAGACTCCTATTTCAAATGAATCAAAAATAAAAATCGGAGCACGGTTACTATATACAAGGCGCGAACAAAAAAAAAGCAGACAGTCGAATTGTATAGGTACCTCCTCCTTTCGGGGTTCGTCGGTCAAAAAAAAGTATTAGATTTTAGCTCGACATCTAAAATCTAATGTTCTTTTTTATCTGACATGAAAAACGATAATTTAATATTGAAAAAATATTACAATATATTAAAGTCAGAAAATTATCGAAGTGAATTTTGAAGTGGTAGGCGACAATTAGATATTCGTGGCTAAAGAAATTTATAAAGTAATCAAATATCTCAATTTAATTCTGTGATTTGATTTATATTTATGAATATATATATATATCTACCCGGGAAAAAATACTCCCCAGGGAGAAAGTGATACTTTGTCACCTGCCAACAGAGATAAAATGTCAAACTTTTTCCCGTCACAGAAAAAAAACTTTTTATTAGCTTGAATATAAATAAGTGATGTGACGTCAGCACTTTTACATGTCTATGTTTTTAAATATAAAACAACTGTATAGGTATATGTCAAATCACGGAACACCTTGTATATGAAATGAAATACATAATTAAACATTAGAGGAGTGTAATATCGATGATGTTAAATCATTATTAATATTGTGTAGTTGTTGTTGTTTGCCATTTGTGCAAATTACAAAGCAAAACAACAACACAGTACAGTCCGAGTCCGAATTGATTTTATGTAATTTATAGTTGACGTATATGAATGAGTTTATATACTTGTTTTATTGTATTAGTACTATTAGAAGTACACTTGTTTTATTAATGATGTTGCGCTTATAATTGAAATTATTAGCTTGGCTGTCAATAGCTCGTCGTCGTGTTGATGGAGAAAATTAATGATTGAATGCGACATTATAATGTCTAGAATATATTATCGATCAAATTTTATTTGCTTCCATTTGTGTTTTTATATGCAGAGGTGAAAATGTAATTCAAAGTGGAACAGCACCGAATGAATAATTTTATTACTGAACATTCCAGTATTAGGGGCTAATTAGATGCCAAATTCAAAAATTTTATAAATGAAAAAATGGCAGTCTTGTTTGAAAGGCACTTATAGTGAATATCATGAAGGAGTGATTAAGGATCTGATCAAGAATACTTTGTATTATATATATTTGGTTTTCTGTAAATCGTTACTTACTTTTCAAGTTTATATCTACCGCTGAATCATCAATTAAAAAACACTTTTATAAAAAATATATGAATGATACCATTGTAAAGCTCCTAATTATACAGGGTGCTAATAACTTTGAATGGCTTTATTTAGATTAATTATATTTATTTTTGATTTAATTTACCAGTTTAATAGTTATTCTCTTGAATTATTTTTTTTAAATTACATACTTAAATAGTTGAGTGGTTGAAATTATGCAGTTTCAGTTAGATTGATAACTTTTGGCACCAACTTCACAAGTACCAGCACCAATTATTAATATTATTATTATCTATTTTTCAGTGTAACATTAGTCATGAAAATCGTTGAACGTTCACTAATACCAAATAATATAGTACTTATCCTATTACCCACGTATATTCTTTGCTTGTACTTGTTATTATGTAGACTTCTCGCTGCGAAAATACGCATAAGTATTTTAGATTTAGCCATTTTACCACCGCTGTAACTCGAAAACCATAACTATAAGGGAAAAATTTTCATTATAAATTTTTCTACAAATAATCTGCTCTTTCATGTGATATCCTGAGATTTTCAATTTTCGAAAGAAATCGCCCCTTCCACATATTTGAGATTTTAACATCGCTGTAACTCAAGTCTCCTCGTCAAATGAATCAAAAATCATCAAAATCGGAGCACATTTACTATATATAACGGGCGAACAAACCAAAAAAAAGCAGACAGTCGAATTGTATACCTCCTCCGTTTGGGTTCGTTGGTCAAAAAAGAAAAAACCAGAAAAAAAAGATTCTTACTTAAAGAAAAAGCATGTCACTGTTCTCTTTGAAATGCCTTTTTATGCTTAGGAGGTGCGTACTATGTTTCACAAAAATATCTAGGGTCATACCAAAGTTATCATAAGGATTATATTCTTAAAGCTTTAGCGCCCAAGAATATCGTTCTTAAATATTAACATTCCTTAATAATTTCTGATTTAGAAGCATCTAATTTAAATTAAATTAAACTAGTTTCTCTTCACTACTTTACGACAACGATTCATTATTATTATCAAGCTTCCAAATAAATATGATCAGCATTAACAAGCTGATCATATTTATCGATCAAAAACTTAACTAGAAACAAAAAGAAGGTATTATTGATTTCTAAAGATTCTCAAGTTCGTTGCGTATAAGTTATGCAGTTCACCACGTTTTAATGACACGAATGTAAATTTTCTCTTGAAATGAACTATAAAATTACGTTAATTTAAATATGCTAATTTTATTCAGCATTCTTGCGTGAAATGCATTCCTAACTATGTATATATTATAGAACTGCATATCTGTAGGTGTAATTAATTATTGCAACGGATTTTCCTTCCGTTTTGTATTGTTGCCGTCGCTTCGAAGACATTAATTGGGGCATTAGCGCAAATTACCCTAATAACAACCAGATGAAAGTCAAATGGTGTTATCATCGTGCATATATAATTTGCCCTGAACATAATACGTACGAAGCTGTTTTGTTGTCAAAAATTTAGGCTAGCGGTTTCGCACACCAGAATTTTAGAAAATTCTTTTTCTCCATTTACAATCTTCCAATAATTTTTCATTGAAAACTGAGATGTCTAATTTGTTGCTTTTATTTTTCAGGAGGTGTCGGATGTTTGTGTTGGCACTAGCGTTGGAACCATAACTGAACCAGATTGTCTAGGACCTTGCGAACCCGGTACCAGTGTAACCCTTGAAGGTATCGTCTGGCACGAGACTGAGGGAGGTATGTATCTACCCGCTAGCACAATAAAAAACAAATAGTTTACCTAAAAATTATGACAAATTTACCTAAATAGTATCTCCTATTATTTATACCCGTATTTTAATTCTAGGAGTTTTGGTGGTAAATGTAACTTGGAGAGGGAAAACATATGTCGGGACATTATTAGATTGTACCAGGCATGACTGGGCACCGCCTCGTTTCTGTGATTCTCCTACAAGTGACCTCGATAATCGGACTCCAAAAGGCAGAGGTGAGAGATATAATAATATGATTATTGTAGTTCATTTTATCTTTCTCCTTATTTTTGTCGCAGAAACCCGCTCGTCCGTACATAGCAAACTTCGCAATGGAGGCGCTGGCACCAAGGGTCGTCGAGGAGCTACCAATGGGTCTGGACCCTCAACTGCACCCTCATCACCCACACCATTTGTTCCACCCCGACCAGAACCGACAAATAAAAGAAAGAGTCGTGTTGGTGAGGAGGAAAACACCCAACAAGGCAACCTACCTGGCAAAAAGACCAAAGTCGTCGTTCCTGCGCCCTCTATTCCTGTTGTTGTGGCCAATACGCCATGCAGCAGTCCACCACCATCGCCAGTGTTGCTAGAATGTCCCGAACCCAATTGTTCCAAGAAGTACAAACATATCAATGGATTAAAGTATCATCAATCACATGCTCACGGCTCCGCTGATGATGAAGATACAAAAGATGTTACTTCTATGTCTGAAAATGACGAGTCAAATATTGAAGCTCCTAGTCCGGCGACACCTGTCAAATCACCCGATAAGAGTCAGGATAGCCCATTGACGCCACAAAAGAAGGAATCAACAACGACTACTGAGCTGCCTCTGCTGTTACGAGGTGCTGCTGCCAATTTGTTGGAAGTTCCCAGCCAACCAGCCACGCCTCGCAGTACTCCACCATCACCTGCGACGCCACAAAGCATACAGGAGTTGCCGCCATCATCGGTTGTTGCAGCCGGCTCACCTACTGTGCCTATAGTGGAAACCAAGAACGTCGTCAAGCCTGGTGTTTTGAGGTACACAACACCTGACGAGTATCCAGTTGGTGTATTCTCGGGAAGTAAATCTCAAGGAGCATCACCAATGACAAGCTCGGGTCCACTTCCAATGTCCGGCAGAACGGGTCCATTAAATATACCTTCAGTGGAACAAGTTGTAAGCAATAGTCAGCCAGAGCCACCAACGCTGCAGCAGCAGCCGCAATCGTTCACAAATCAGTTGCAATCACAGGTGAATATGCCCACTCAGCAATTCACTCAGCCACCATCAATCATCATCCCGAGTAGCCAAAGTAATCCCAATAATAATCCACAGTTGCAGCAATCGCAAATGTCTCCACATCCACCGCAAAGTCCAAATCCTTCCATGAAGATATCGCAATTCAAAGTCAAGCCAACTTCTGCGTTAATGCCTGAAGATAAAAAACAACAACAACAACTCCCACAGCAACAGCCACAGCCTCAACAACAACAAAACCCTATGAATACCAGCAATAAACAGCCCTCATTCAATAAGAAGAAAAATCGAAAATCTCCAGCTGGTAGTCCGAATCCTCCACAAACGGAGCAACCAGTTTTCGGTGCAGATCATTCTGGTAGGGACGAGGTGCAAAGTCCCGCCTATTCGGATATATCTGATGATGGAGCACCTGTCATGGACTCTTCTGACATGGTGGGAGACAAGATCAAAAGTAGCGATAAAAAGACTGAAACTGGTCAAGCGCTGCCGCATATGCCACAGTATGGTATGTACCATCCGTTCTACAGTCAACCGCATCAGTATCTGGTGAATTCGGTGCAACAACAGCCTGTGCAGGAGAACAAATCGAAGGAATCTGAAAAGCATAGTATGTGTTTTTTATGTCCTTGAAGATAGCACTACCTTTATCGAATTTAGATTCAGCGAGAATCGGATAAGTGTCGCTTATTTGTCGTAAATTGGTTATGGAAACTAACAATTTGGCGTTTTTTTTTGTGGGGATGCTAACTTGATATTATAGTTAGCACTATCACCCCCTAAAAACATAAAATTTTGTGCTAACTTGAACTCAAGTTAGCACTACCATCGACTAGAAAATGGATTTTCCCGCTCTCCTAACGTTGAATCTGGTGTGGAACTTTTTCTTGTCGCTAATTAGTTATGATCGCAATCTTAATTGATTTTGATTTTTCGGCTATTGTAACATGAAATAATGCCGACAACACGGCAAGTCAATTTCGGTCTTGCACCAAATGTGAGATCAATTTTCTCGATTTACAATGCATAACTAATTGAAATACACCGAGTTTCAGTTAGTTACGTTTTTTTTCGAAACTAAATTATCTTTGAAAAGGTTTTTAAAGGGTGGTAATGCTAACTTTAACCAGATCAAAATTAGCAAATGCAACTTTGATGATTTTTGTTACAAAGCGGAGACGTTCAGAATTATTTTTTTGCGAATAAGTTATAACGTAGAAATGGATGTGAGAAAAATTTTTTTTTTTTTTAAATCTGACTCGGTAATGCTAACTTGAGCTCAAGTGAACACTAACACCTGGTAGAAAATAGTTTTTCCTGCTTTCCAAAAGTTAAATCTGGTATAAATTCTTTGTCACTACTGAGTTATGAGTGAAATCATTTGCTCACTTTGATCAGGTTAAAGTTAGCATTACCCCCCTTTGAAAAACATGATGAAAGATGATTTACATTAGAAAACAACGTAACTAATTGAAACTCGGCGTATTTCAATTAGTTATGTCCGCACCTTTTCATATTTATAATAGCCGAAAAATCAAAATTGATTGTGATTTCGATAATAACTAATTAGTGACAAAAATGTTCCTCCAAATTTAACTTGAGGAAAGCGGGAAAAACCATTTTCTTCTCGGTGGTAGTGCTAACTTGAACTCAAGCACTACCACCCAAAAGAAACTAAGAGTGCGACAAATTTTTGGTTTCCATAACAAATTTACGACAAATAAGCGAAAATTAATCCACTTCTCGCTGAATTGAATCTTGATAATGCTGTTAACTTTTACATTATTTTTCTATATTTTTTTTATAGCTCGGAATTAATACTCAGTTTTCTTTGTAGGTGACAAGGTCGTGGAAAAAGAATGCAAGAAAGAGACACCAGACTATCAACAAAAAGTTTTACAGCAACACTACTATCCTTATGGTTACATGCCGGGCTATCCATACAACATGGACTCGAATTACGGTGGAGTGCCGCTGGTGCAAGATGAGAAAATGAAAGAAGACCGTATCAAGAAGACACCTAGTCCCATTGACCAAACAATCAACAAGCCACCTGCACCAATTCCAAATCCAATACAAGTTCCTACGCCGGGTAAAGTGAAAGCTAGTGAAGTGAATCTCAAAGACAAACATCAAAACGAGAACCATCAAATCCTCAAAGAGAGCATCGAAATTAAGAATCAAATGAACCCCTACATGTATTCTAGGCAATCTCAACAGCAACAACAACAACAACAACAACAATCTCAGCAACAGCAACAATCTCAGTCACAACAGCAACAGCAGCAGCAGCAACAACAACAACAGCAACAACAGCAATCTCATCATAATCAAAGAGAAGAGGATGTGCGTAGATTCTACGTCTATTCAGAACAGAGACGGAAAGAACAGCAATCAATTAACGATCATAAAAATAGCTCGACACCCAGCAAAGTATCATCTATGTCGCAAAGTCCGAGTGTGAAGAAGGAGATCAAAATGGAAGATAAGAAAGACAAGGAAGTGAAGCAGGAAGGTGTAAAGCCCACGATGGAGACGCAAGGTCCTCCACCGCCGCCAACGTCACAATATGCATACATTCATCCTAGTTATATGCAACAGCATTACGGTGCATTGCCATTCGATCCAAATCATCCAATGTATAGAGGAATTATGGTTCCAGGACCGTATAGTGGAAGTCCGTATCTCCATCCACCGATGCAGAGGTAAAAAACAATATAAATTCGGAAATAAATTAGATGAAAAAGATGTCTATGGAGTCAGTAGATCAGTACAAAAAGTATTGTAGAACTGTAGAATGTATTTACAGCTACAGCTTCACCAGACAGACAAAATAGATTTATGTTTTTTAATTTGTAGAAAAAGAAAACATTCATTTTACAGCAAATTAATTTAGTGTATATAATGAATCGAAGTAAGCAGAATCTTATTCCTGTTAAGAGATAAGAGAATTATACGCAGTCTCGCTGGTATTTTTATACTGATTTCGGACGTGCGAAATTGTGTGCCGCCTCGTGAATCTATCGCTTGAAATAAGAAGGTGGGGAACAATTTTACAATTTTTGTGTCAGTTGAATAATAATTGACATCCTAGCTGGAAATCTATTAGGTAAATTTCTTATAGAAATGTTCGTTCACACTTTTGCATTTCGAAAAAATTTCAACGGCATTTTGTTATATGTCTATAAGTAAGCCCAAAAAGACTTTTGGTTCAAAAGTTTATATATATATATATATATATATATATATATATATATATATATATATATTATATAAGTATATATGGGATATTACGAAATTTGTTAATACGATAGACGTCGCAATTTTGTAGGTATCAGGTTCAAATTTGCTACAAAAATCAATCACTTACTATCTCGGCCGAGTTCGTTATTGAACGTTATCGTGTAAGTAGTTTAAAAATGGCGACCGTTCAAACATTTAAAATAATATCAAAAAAAGGCCCTGGGCCTTAGGTGGGATATAGACATAATCAGTACCTACAACTTTTGTTCGAAGTAATGTTTTATAAATTGCACAGTAAAAAATAAAAATTAATAAAGAAAAAAATAAGAAATATTGGTATATTGGTAAAAAATGAAAACTCAATATAAATTTGATGTAATTGTATATTTTCTGGAGATCTTAATATAAACCCTGATTAAAAAAATATATCTTTGAATTATTGACCAGAAATAGGCAAAAAAAACCAGCCTGGATGCGGAACGGGAACCTTATCTGCTTTATATTCAATAGCCAAAACAACAACCTCTAACTACAGGGTTATGACACATGCGGTTAAAAATGGACAATTTGCGTTTAATGACATACTTACACCAATGAAAAGGTTGTTCAAATTTCACTTCAATGAATTTTGAAAAATTTACCTTTCCGCTGACTAAAGGCTATCGGGCGGGGGATTTTTTCTTACTGTACTGGTCGACTGGCTACTTCTCTTTCTAGCTCACTGTGACACTCATTTTGTGAAAATTAATTCCCTAATCTGTATGCTAAAATCTGGCTCATTTGGTTATAGGTATCATGCACCAGAGGACTTGTCCCGAGCCCCGCCCCCAACCAAAGCACTGGACATGCTACAACACCATGCTCAATACTATTCATCTCATAAAATACACGAGCTTCAGGAGAGAGCTATCAAATCCCCCACGCCAAAGACATCGATGGCCAGTAACAGCCCTTCGACAAATAGTGGAAATGCTGGTGGTGTTGCTAATGGACCTGGAGGAGGAGGTGGAGGCGGAAGTGTTGGTGGTGGTGGCGGCGGTGTTGGCATTGGTGGAGGTGTTGGTCCACCTCCAAATGTCCCACCACCCAGCCACCAATCACAACCACCTTCTTCACAGGCCCAGCAGCAGCAGCAGCAGGCGACAGCTGGTAGTGGCAAACAGACACCTGGTGATGGAGGAAAGGATTCCAGATCACCACCGCCGCAAAGGCATGTGCACACTCATCACCACACGCATGTTGGTCTAGGTTATCCGATGTATCCAGCGCCATACGGAGGTTAGTATATCTAATTATATTAAACGAGCAAATTTTATCTCGGAATCTGGTCTACCGGTTTCGATGAAAATTCATATGTATGGGTTCTAGAGTGTATTGAATCGATTGGTTGTAATCACATGCACAAGAAAAATCGGTTTCAGCAATTAATATTCTCATTTTACGAGTTCTACAGATTATATGTGATATACCAATATTAACCCGATAACATCATAGGGAAAAATAGTCCTATGGTTAAGCTTCCGGGTATTAATCTAGAGTTCCTCGGTTCGAATTCTGAGTACCCTATATTTTTTTTAACAAAACCCATTTTTTTAATTAAAAGATGTTAATATGAATTTAGCAAATTTAGGTAAAAATTTGTAAAAAGGGGTTTTCGGAGTCGAGAAATCGATTGATGATACTTTCATATCTAATCAGTGTGACCCTCGAGGTCCACACTAGCTATTTCAAGATTGGCTCCGCAGATAAAAGTTTCAGTATGTTATAGTGTTTGGGGGTTGAGAAGTCGATTGGTGAAACAGCTGATTTTTGGTATATTTATCATTCATATTTATTTTGAAATCTATAAATTACGAATATGCACATTTTTTTAATAAGTTTAAATATCCTTAGTAACTCTTCTAGACCCATCTTAAATCCTGTTTTACCCGAGCAAAGCTCGGTCTCCAGATATTAAGATATAATTAAAGCATATGTATTTATAGAACAACCATCAGTATAACTCATTCATTTTGGCACATTTCGCCATGCAAGACAGTGTTCGTATTAAATCTAGATCAACCATTATCGGCGTCGGCTTAGATTTATTTTCTGCCTCTTTTATATTCTATTGTCAGTGAAGGAGTGATATGCATGCAATGAGTGCCTATACATGGGGAGACTTTTTGAGGGTTGGACCCAAGGACCGATCAGTTCTGAAATACTGGTCAGGCTTGATCTACCAGGGAACAGATATGCTGGTATCCACACACACTTTTATTTGCGGTCCTTCAAATCTTTATTTTTTATAAAGGATAGGTTTAAAATACTGAGTGAAATTGTTATTACAAGTGATATAGTCGCCTTCCATTTAACGAGGCGGTTGATAATTTCCGAATCAAATCACTAGCATCAGAGGTTCCAAACAATGATGTAATGTAATAATCAGTATGGCGCATTGGGAACATTTGATTTTCTGTAAGGTTTAATAAAATAGGTTAAAGATCCTACTTCAAACTGACAAGCACCTAATAACAGATTGGCAACGATACCTTTCCTCACATGGGTACCTTTTATTTAGTTTTTTATACTTTGTTTTTCACTAATCCAAGTCTATTGATTCGATTTCATACTTACACATCCATCAACTAATGACATTTCTGATTTGTGAAATATTTCCTGTTTGTTAATTTTTCCTAAATTCACAAATTTTGCCCTGACGAAGAGAATAAACATTCTCAAAAGCTCGGCTGAATCCAAACATTTTTATTTATTAAATGACATCATCCCCAACAAAGATCTTTGTTATTTATATGTATGTAGTAAGAATTTTGTTATTAATTTGTCATTTTTATTTCCAGCTGCTGTACTGGCTAGTCAACAGGCGGCTGCTGTGACAGTGATAAACCCTTATCCTACGAAATGAGTGAAAATTGTGGAGAAAAACTGGAGACAGGGACCATGAGTGTAGTGACTAAAAATCATTCCATAGTTGTGTGTCTTGTCAATACAAAAATATATAATAGTGTGCACGCTGTTGTCGCCTTATCCTCCCCCAAAAAAAGAGAGAAAGACTTTTCATATTGTGTTGTTTATTTGAAAGATTCACAAAGTTGTTCAGCAAAAGTCGCAATAGTACATGCAGGAGAGGAAAAAACACGCCCTGTAAAGTTTGATTCACCTTGTAAATAGTGTAAAGACATAAATAATAATTATTGTAACTTGTCTTTTAAAAAAGTCATGAACTTAGATAAAAGAACATATATTTTTACTGTGTTGCTGAAAAAAAGTGATGATGTGTCGTATTATGCTGCATCTGTCTGTGTTTTATTGTTATTGTTTATTTTTCCTGTAGAAAGATTGTCATTTTTTGCTATCGAATGGTCCAATAATTGAAATATACATTATAAGTGGGGCGGGGATGAAAGTTAAGGACAAATAACCGATTTTATTTTATGGTTAGCAATTCTGTGATATATATTTTAAAACGAAATAATATGACAATCGTTTTAGTCACGAAGGAATTCATCTTCTATTTTCAGTCTTGATCCATTGTCATTTCTATTGACAATGGAACTATTTTAGCTTAATTTTAATAGATGTTAAGTTTTATTTTAAATTATCGAGTTTTTAGTCTAAAGTGAATTATATCTTTGATTATCGAATAGATAATTTGAACACCATTGTTCTTGAATTCATTTTCATTATAATTTGCTTATTTAGGAAACTGTTTTCTTCTGAATAAATAATGACATGTTAAAAGTACATTAGAATAATCAGAACGGATTTATCAGGTGCGATAATTTTATTTTAAAAAAATTCAATAGGCACGAACGTCAGTTTTTTCCTATCCGCTAGAATCGCCTTTGCAAGATACTATGCTTGATATACAGGGTAATCTGGAGGTGTAAACTCCAGGAGTGAATTATACTCAAAATTATTCTTATCGGATTTTTTTTCCTTTTTCCACGTTGTGATTCAAATTGCTTCACGGCTTTCTTCTCAACTATCGACTGCAGTACTAATTCGAAATTTGTAAAATAGTCAACAACTCAGCTCTTTTCTAAAGCACTTTGCTAAATTGTGAATCTTCTACTAATTGCAGTTTTGAAATGTACTCTTAACACGACTTTATATATAAGAAGAGGAAAATATGAATTTTTAAAACGGTCCTCAGTAATATCATCTCGATTTTTCTGCGGCACAGTATAATTCGTAGTAGACTGATAATTGACCTATGTAGGTACTGTGTATTTTTTTTAAATGTAAAACTTGTCTTCTATCACTATACGAAGAGAAAATCTATATATATATATATATGTAAGATTAGATATATATATAAATAACTTTTTATTTTTATTAATAATTGGCTCCAGTTCCAGTTTTAGTGGAACGCGACATATTTGTATGATAATAAAAATGTTCTTTTTTATTTTACTTAAACGTTTGCAGTCTGTACACCTTGTAATTTCTGTAAATATAGGTATATACTACGTCATGACAAATATAATTTATGTATGGTTTGGTACATGCATATTTTTTGTATATTTTAATATTATTAACGAAATTTTGTTACTTCTTTTTTAAATAAATGTATATTTATATTTTTATTCTATTTTTAATTTATGTGATAGAAACCGTTCAAAATTTTAATAAGTAACATTTACAAAAATATTTGTAGAAAATTACCTAATGTACAGACTACGAGAGGCTTTAATGTAAAGTTGCTTAATAAAAATAATTGAACTAACGGTCTTATTAATGACAATTACTTTGGCTTTAGTATTGCCCTGATATATTTTCCCCGGACCAATAATAGGTATTGTTTTTCTTTTCCCTTTTAAAAACTAGCAATTTTGAGAAACTTTCTTGTTTCCTTACTTCCTTTTAATAAATACAGGGTGAATTTGAAATATTTGCGAATATTAAAAGCTATGATTTGACGCTACGTAACTGATCAATACTAGAGGAGAGACAATAAATAAAAAACTATCAGGCGTATCCATAATCCAATCTTAGTATCGTATTTGGGGAGCGCGTAGCTGCGGTTTAACACTGACCGACTTCAATCACCGAAGTTAAGCAGCGCAATATAATGTAAATGGCTTGCACGAGTGACCGTTGATGCGGGCACGCGTTCGAATCTCTGTCGCATTGCATTCTCCTCCTCTCGCAAGGCAAAAGGAAACCAGCGAGAGTATATAGTATATATATCTGGAAGGGTGTGCCCTTAAGATTTATCATGAGACACATCAGTGGTTCGGAATCCACGTTAAACTGTAGGTACCCTTGTCTGTGGTAACACTTTCAAGGCAGAAGAAGTATCGTATTAAAATAAAAAACAAAACACTATCCTACCATAACACTGACATAAACCTAATTTAAGGTTAGGTTAGTTAGATTGCTGCACAGTTCTCACTACGACCGTGGATTGAATTTTCTGTCAGTTGTGTGTTCTGGTAGCCATAAACCTCCACATCTAATTTATATATATGTTCAAAAAACATTGAATAATCGCGAGCTTGTCGGCTATAACTCAAATTTCTTCGTTGTTATGCCGGACTCCGCCAACGATCAGATCTTGTCTCAGGCAAATTTCGCCGCTTAGGTTTAAATTCTTAAAATATTCAATAATTAAAACAATCAGTTCCAAAATTACTGAAGGAAATATTACAGTTGAATTTAAAGAACGACAACACTGCCATTTTCCCATAAAATAAGACTGATTGTAAAAAGACAGTGTGCAATAATAGAAGTGTCAGAGTAAGCTAGTGAGAATATTTAATAGTAAAGTGAAGTTGTAATTTTTATTAATCTACTTTCGAGTGTAAAAGTTTATTTATTAATTGTAAATTAGTCTCACTTATCTGCGAACCCACGGGTTTATCATGTAAATAGCAACTGCAATGTGATTGCGACTATTGTACAATCGTCGCTGTCAAAACGTCGATTTTGTACAGTGTTGCCGCTCATTGTAGAGCCTGAATTGATGCTCGAATAAAATTATCAAAGCGACGTTGATTGCATGTATTTGTGAATAATTAAGGATTTTTTCAACATGTTCTTTATAAAATAGCTATTTTCATTTATTTATCCAATATTTAATAGATAAGGTCTAATGGACTACATGTAGACAGTGGCAACACTGAGACAACAACGCGATTGCAACTGGTTGCTACATTTTACGTGATACGGGGGCTGGTTTTGTTTATGTTTCCATCTACATATAGAAAGAACCGAAAGTAATAAAAACTATTTAAAAAGTTATCACTTCATATGCATTTTTGTTATACAGGGCCTCGTTAGCGAGTTATAGGCTTCTAGAGATAGAATTTTAAAGTTTTTTTGTTTGTTTTTCTGAAACGTTCATTTGATCTGTATAACATTTTGAGGATTCATTCATTTACTCTGAAGGTACCTAATAATAAACAATATGAGAAAAAAGACAATAAGAGCAAACGGTTATATTTTTAACTTGAGTATAGAAAAATTCATTATTAAAAATCAATCAAACACTTTTCTCATTTTTAACAAGCCTTATAAATATACATACAATAATGTATTTTTTTAATCTACGAATAATATTAAAAACTGATTGATAAAATGCACCAAATACATCAAATGCATATTTTAGTCTCAATAATTATTTCAAGTGTGCAATAAAATTTGACAAATCACAAACAAATATATCATTCTCCTCTCAGTGAGGTTAAAAGACATATAAATTAATTATAATATAGGGTACAGTAAATTAAGCTATTTGATGAATTCACAAATCTTTTTCAGATAATATTTCGAATGTGATTTCATTTTCATTAAGGTATCTTAAAAGAGATGTCTTGGCAAAGGCCATTCCTGGTGTGAGGATACCACCCCTGAAAGAGAAAAACAATATTTCGTCAACATAAAAAAATAATTAAAAAAACATCTTCATAGGTTTATAAAGATCAATATCTTTTACGCAGTATTACGGTATATATTCAGGTACGGTTTCCTAGGACTGTCGGTTCGCTGGAATCAGTTGTGTGTTTTTAAATGAAGGCGGATTTCTAGAGTCGGTCCGCCTCCGCCGATAATTTTGGCTCACTTTTGTCGGTTTTGGTTCTATTCAGTCGACGCTTGATTTCAACCGACAGCGGAACGGAATTTGAATGAAAATGAGTGGTCAAAAATTGCCTCTTCTATGGATTTCTTGTAATATCATATTCTATGTAAGACAGAACTGTTGCGAAAAGTTTCTTATCAACTCTAAAATATTCTCTAAATATTTTACCATCGGAAAATAACCGTGGTTCAATCAATAGTTTAAATATACCTACTTGTCTTCTTCTAAATACAATTTATTTATGTCTTTTGCGACACTGAAGTAAATGAAGGGCGCAATTTTCTTCTGCTTCTTCCATGGCCAACAAAATTCGACGAACTCTGACGGAAAACTGCAAGGCTAGAGCTCCTACTCCGCGACCGAATTTGTTGACCGACATTCGGTTCCGATCCGCTATCGGTTCCGTCCTCCGCAACCGACAGTCCTAGGTAAGCGTACCTTTAGGGAATCAAGTATAATCAGGTATCGGCAAAACAAAATAGAATATTTATTGTTTTTAAGGCAATATTTCTTCCCGGATACTTGCAGCATCAAACGAAATTCTCGATAGCATTTACTCACTTTCCCGGCATTTTATCCGTCTCAGTAGCTATGATGACAGCAGAAGCAACAACACCAGCACACGTTGCTCCATAGCCTGGATTACGTCCTCGCACCCTAGTTACCATAGCTTTATCACAACTCTTGTTGTACTGATCATCTTTGTTGGCCAATTTATCCTTCCATCCCTCACCATAGAAAGTAACACGGAACCAGGTATTCTCGATTACCTCCTCAGATGGTTGTTGTTTGCCGATAATCCCAAACGTGAATATTTCAGGATACTATTGAAAAAAACATTAATAATATATAGGTCTGGGTGTCAATTGGTAAACTATCGTGACAGGTGACAATGAATATTTTATACAAAAAGGTACGACCGATAATAATATTAATTGTAATTAATGGTGCTGGTACTTTTGAATTTCAAAAACTTTCTTATTTACTTGATAACTGTACAACTTTAAAATTATGAGTACCATTATAATTAATATTACACTGACCGGTAAAAAAACCGGCCATGGAAAATAAGTAGAGGTCCAGTCTATATGATTCATTTTTTTTAATTAAAGGATTATTCATAAAGAATGCTGTAGATTTATTGCTTTTTGTATTTATTTTAGTTATTGACCCTATACGGGGTATTACAATTACAACTGATTTGTACGAAAACTTTGTGACACCCTGTATCAATTGTAAGCAACAATAATAAGGAAATTTTGGAATTGTGGAGCGATCTTTTCTCAACATTATCTTTTAGGTAAATTTCTTATAGAAATATACCTATTGCGATCGTTCACACTTTTGAATTTCGAAAAAATTTCAATGGCATGTTGTTATATGTCTATAAGTTAGTCCAAAAAAACATTTGGTTCAAAAGTTTATATATATATATATATATATATATATATATATATATATATATATATATATATATATATAAATATATATATATATATATATATATATATATATATATATATATATATATATATATAAATAAATGAGGAGCTATCCGTACCAGATGACCATATTAGAATATGAATAATAGTAATAGTAGGTTCATTTTACCAGCTAGGCGTGAAATTATTATTCATATATATATATATATATATATATATATATATATATATATATATATATATATATATATATATATATATATATATATATATATATATATATATATATATATATATATATATATATATATGGGATATTACGAAATTTGTTAACACGATAGAGGTCGCAGTTTTGAAGGTATCAAGTTCAAATTTGCTACAAAAATCAATCTCTCAAATATCTCGATCGAGTTCGTTATGGGGCAATATGGGGTAAGTGCTTTCAAGATGGCGACCGTTCAAACATTTCAAAAAATTATCAAAAAAGAGCCGTAGTGTAAATATCATCAAAAATAATTTTAGGTTATAGATATAATCAGTACCTACAACTTTTGTTCAGAACAATTTTTCATAAAATACACAGGTAAAAAATAAAAATTAATAAAAAAAATAACAAATATTGATAAAACATGAACACTCAATATAAATTTGATGTAATTGTACATTTTCTGGAGATCTTAATATAGACCCTGATTAAAAAAATATATAGTATATTTATTGAAAAGAAATAGACGAAAAAAAAAATCTGCCTTGAAGTGGACCCGAACCCTGTCTGCTTTATATTCAACAGCCAAAACAAAAACCTCTAACCGCAAGGCTATGACAATTTTATTTAATAACATTTAGGTATACCAATGAAAAGGTTGTTAAAATTTCAATTCAATGAATTTTGAAAAATTTACCTTTCCGCTGACTACAGGCCATCGGGATTTTTTTGGTTTATGTCAATATCTCTATTTATACAGAGGATATAGGGAATTAAATAATGTTATTTCAATCCTAAGTCTACTTTAAATCCAGAATAAAATGCGAGTTGGCTTATGTCAATTAAATCTGTCATTAGTAATTTGACTATTATTTTGAGTGTTTAAAATGCCCTTAAGTAGTGAAGACGTAGCTCGTAGAGGATGGTCGTAGAATACTTTATGTGTCTCAGAGTTTGGGAATTCAAGATGCTTGGAATCGATATTTGGAGAGTAGTATATATAACAGACGGCCAGGGTCAGGAAGAAAGCGAAACATTAGATTGGCCTGCTTGCAGCCCAGGTCTGGACCCGATCGAGCATCATACTCGTTATTGCACCCTCATTAAAAGATTTTCTTAGATTGAATACAATTTCATTATTTATGAAAAGGGT
Organism: Crioceris asparagi; assembly: GCA_958507055.1. NCBI lineage: Eukaryota > Metazoa > Arthropoda > Insecta > Coleoptera > Chrysomelidae > Crioceris > Crioceris asparagi. The sequence continues at coordinate 11,827,155 of OY293829.1, forward strand.
GAAATCAATTTAAAGTATACAAGAGTACTTGTTTCGATCTGCTACTGAGTTTAAAATTCCAAAGTAAATGTTACACCCTATATAATGACAAAAACTTATATTTAATAGAAGCAGCATTCCTGACGAATTGACCTTCAAATCAAAGAAATAATTATTTAAATAAATCCATTGAATTATTTTAATAATTAATTTAGTGTTAGAATGAAACGATACTAGTTAATTCTCTATATCTTCTGTATAAATAGAGTTATTGATATAAACCAAAAAAGATAATGTTAAGAAAAGATCATTCTACAATTCTATTCCTTATTAAAGTTGCTTTGCTTACAATTGGTACAGGATGTTACAAAGTTTTCGTAAAAATCCGATGTAATTGTAACAACCCCTATATATATATATATATATATATATATATATATATATATATATATATATATATATATATATATATATATATATATATATATATATATCTAAAATAAATGTAAAAAACAATAACTACAGCATTCTTCATGAATCATCCTTTCAATCAAAATGGAGTGTTTCATTAGTCATCAAAAATATCCAGTTATTACAAAAAAAAGCGGCAACATTTCAATTTCTTTGTTAAATTTTTTCTTTTAATAAGAAAAAAGCACTAGCAGATTTCGACACATCATATTTATTTGTTGAATTTGAAGCAAGTTAAACAGAATGCTCAGTACATTCAGAACCTGCATTAATAAATAGTACAAAGTACAGATTATAATATTGAAAATTCTTATTTTTCTTATTATCAATTAAAAAAAGAATTGGAACTGATTTAATAAAAAAATAAGATATTTCATTGATTTAACTTTATAAGAACTTAAAATTTGTGGTTCTGAACATTTGAACTCTAATTTAACTTTTTTTTTGGTTTCCGGAGACAAGATTTTATTTATGAGAAGAAAAACAGTAAGGGCATAATGAATCCCTAATGGGAGATTTGTAAATTCTTCAATTTGTGTAACAGATATCTTGATGACGAAATAAAAATAGTACATTTTTCAACAATTTTTACAACGTCAGTCACCTTATCTTTTATTATTTTAAATTAACTTTGAATTATATGTCCAATCAAAAATTTTATGAAATTTTTAATTTTGGATTCAATAAATCAGTTTATTTTAAAAACAAAAATTGTCCACTTACATTGAGTAGAAGTTTTTTGGTGAAGTTGAACTGTGACATTATCAGCAAAATTAGAACACCAATAGTAAGACTCAACAAAGTAAGGAAAGACTTCTCCACAAACTTAGTGTCTACTTGGACAGGCCTTTGGGATTCCTGTGTGTACATGAAGCTTTGGGTTCTTCGTGCGACTGATTTGTCAGCACCGGGATAGGGAAGGGCCCAACCATCTATCACTTTAGCCTTTTGGGGCATATAACTGTAAATTTTTGAGGTTCTTCGTACATAATAATGTTAATACATAAGCGTTGAATGTCAAGAATAAACAATAATAATTGAAATCTTCAAGTCTGTTATGTTTTTTTTATAAATGAAAGCTCGAATTAAAGTCCTACAAATCAAATATGAACCTTATATTGGATATTTTCTAATTCTCAATGAATATTTTTAGTTATGTAATGTTTTTATAATTTATTTCGACATTCCTATCAATTTATTTTGCTTAGAGTTTCTAACAGAAGGCGTTCGGCGAAAATAGCTAATATTTCTTTATGTAAAAAACTTTATTTTTCTCTCGGAAACTTTTATTACAAGAAATTGAAGTTTTTCTTAATCAAGTGTCAAGTTTAATTCACCATTCTTGACGTCATTACAAGAAGTTGAAATAAATTGTCGGACTGCATTTTCAGTGGCGAAATTAAATGTTAATATTTCCTTAATATCAATAGAAGGTATATATCGATTATCCCCTTTCAGCATTCTATCTCGTGTAGTATCAAATAAACCTTTTTTATAAAATCAGCCTTAATAACGATGTTTTTATTTGACATTTTTTTACAAATCTAAGCGCACGCCACTGATCGCCAGACAAAGTATTCCTTTTTTTTTGGTTCGTGCGTGCGTTTGATAACGAGCGCCGATTTTGATGATTTTTGATTCATTTGAAAGAGAAGGCTTGAGAAATGGTCCCATATTCATAAAAACGTAAATCCGAAATCTCCTTCCTTCCGAAAACCGCCCCCGAAGGGTAGGAGAGGGCAAATTTTCTCGAAAATCAAAAATCTGAGGTGGTATAATTGAAGAAAGGACAATATCCGGAAACGTTTAAATTGAACATTTTTCTAAAGGAGTTAACGGTTTTCAAGATAGAGGCATGTTAAATTCTCAAATATATGTATTTTTGCTATGTGAAGAGGGCGATTTCTTTCGAAAATTGAAAATCTGTGGGTACTACATGAAATACATAATTATTTGTAGAAGTATTTATCCTGAACATTTTTTCCTTAGAGTTACGGTTTTCGAGTTAAATCGTTAAAATGGTAACATCTAAAATACTTCAGCGTATTTCCGCAGCGATGTTTTAAGATCTCAATAATAACTACAAGCAAAGACTATACGTGGGTAATAGGATAAGTACTATCTTCATTGGTATAAGTGAACCTTCAAACGATTTTCGTGTTGCACTCAAAAGTGAGAAATAAATATTTTTTTTACAAAAAATTGGACCTACGTTATCAGTTGGTGCACTAAAAAGTACAAAATAATATTAATTCTATTGGTGTTGGTACTTGTGAAGTTGGTGCCAAAAGTTTTCCATCTAACTGCAACTGCACAACTTCAAAAGTACCAGCAACAATAGAATTAATATTATTTTTTACTTTTCAGTGCACCAACTGATAACGTCGGTCCAGTTTTTTTTTTAAATATTTATTGTTGCAAGTAGACGCCAAAAACGATAAAATGAACAACAGAAAAGTTGAAAAAAAATTTTCTCAAATTCTAAAAGAGAATTTATTAAATTGTGCTGTTTTTACCTGGAACATAATTTTGGCGTGAAAATGGGCAACTTTTGCCGACTTTCCATCTTTCTGGTATTTATCAGCTCCTTCCAATTGGCAATACTTTCGACAAGTGACTCCCAAGTAGCATTATTAACTATTGGACCTTTTGCACCTTTGATTGCTTTTTTATCCACACCAGCTTCCAAGTAACTTACTACTGAATTAAGGGTACCAGGGAAATTCTGTTGCATATGCACAATGCCCATATCGACAGGAATGCAGTCCAGGCCACAAGCCGATACAACATATATTTCTAACATAGAAAAAGAACGCAAATAAAACCCACTTAATTCAGTTTAGTAGACCAGGATCCAGCAACGTATTTTGTGTTGACATTTCAAAAGTTGTTGAAAGATCAGTCTAAATCATACATAAAGTCTGCCTTGTGTAAAAACTAAAAAGTTGATTTTGAAGTACATATTTTTCTTCAGTCGAAATTCTAAGAAATTTTCTTGAATTTTTATTTATAGTTTACAGCGCTTTTCAACATTAAGTAAGGCAAAAATGTTCTCAACAGCCTTTCCCTTGCCCATGTTGTATTGCTCACGCAATATCCAGAACCTTCTATTTAACAAATAAATTTTAAAACACTATGGAGCTGCCATATTTTCTATTTGTGAATCTTCATATTTTGAGCTCAAGTTTAGCAAATTGAAATATGTCCCATTATTAATGTTATACCCTGTATAGGTGAGTCCATTCACACGACTTTCCTACCGCTCGCAGGCAAATTCCAGTGAATAAAATTTTGTACACTATTACAATACTTTCCTGACAAAGCGACGATAATAGCGTTAGTAAAGTAAAAATCCTCTGGTTAAATCGTGCTACCACTCATTTTTTTCAGCATGTCAAGACAAACAACAATGGTCACGTAACATTTTTTGCAAGTTGAAACGTTTAGCCAGAATCTGAAGAAACATGTGGAAAATATGGAAATTTATTCAAGCATAACTTTTTTTGGTGCTTTTTCTTTGTGGGTGGTGAAGGGCTCTCAGAAGAATACTTTAGACAAGTTTAATCAAAATCCTTAGAGCCGTTTATACAGGATTCTCATTCAGTGCCTCCGACGAGTGGTAATGGTTCCAAACCAAATAAAAAAGACAAAGACAGACTGGCAGACAGACAAACCAATGACTGAAAATATGTTTATTAGGCTTAGAAACATCTGAAAGGTCAAGATTTGCAATAGGTACTCGATAGGTACCGAAAAGGTCACACGAAAAAGTGTAACAGGTCGATGTCTGTACATTAAAGATATTTCAGAAAAAATAATATGGGGGTTCTTTATTAGAGCAACAGAAGCCAAAACAACATTTTTTGAATTTTGTCTGTCTGTCTGTATGTTCGTACGCGCATCACGCAAAAACTACTGCATGGAAATGAATACAGTTTTCACCGATGTATTACTACAGCATCTGTCTGTCTGTATGGGATTGATGCAGTGTGCCACGTGCACGAATTTGCGGTCAAAAGCTAGTATATTATAAACTGATAAACTATAACTTTTGAAATACCAACTTTAGAATATGTTTACCTGGTTTATGGGTATTATGATTAATATTACCTTTTGACTCGACACTTTCACTGTATTTCCTTAAACATAATTCCATATATTCCAGGTCTCCTGTCACATCCACCTGATGTGTTCCAGCCTCGATGCAAGCCTTGATAACAGGCTCACCCAAATTTCTAAATGGTCCACAGCAATTGATGATAATTTTAGCTTGTTTTGCCATTTCCAATAGAGAATTGGAGTCTTTGATGTTGCACAAGACAATTGGAGTTTTCGAAAAATCCGCATCTATCAAAAACATGTTGAGATCATTGATTTTGAAATTTCTCATTAATCACTGCTATTTAAAAACATTTTTATGTCAATCCTTCTATCACAGTCTATTTTCTTTCACTCCAGTTAATAAAAATACTCGTATAGCGTAAATAAACGAGTTTTGAAACTAGGGGTAAATTAGCAAATTAAAAGAAAAAGTCTTCAACTGGGTCATGTAACACATTTTATAGGAAGCGATCATAAAAATATATTTTTTTATGATTGAGAAATATACAATTTAGAAAATATTCATTAAAAATGATCGTTTCTCCTCTAATTTTACTTTAATCAATAATTCTTTAAGCTGTTTACAGAGAAAAACTCAATTTACATTCATTTATGTAAGAAAATATATCTTGATCTCATCGATAAGCAGAACAGATCTCCTCAGACTCCTCAGTTTTAATATACAATTCATAAGATTGTTACATTACAGAGTTATATTAAGTGAATCAAAAGTTTTCTTGCACCAGGTCGATCAATAAGCTGATCTCCTGGCTGTATCTCAAGAAATATTTAACGTAAAACAAAAAAAATAATTGACAAAAACGGCCAAGAGACATCACTGGAAATAACTTTCGGGTCTAGTTTTGATGCTTAATTATCAAGGAATATTTGAAAAACCATTTTTCTCTAAATATTTCCAATCATATTTTGTAGGTCTTAAATAAGCAAACTACGATGAGGGCTAAATTTTGAAAAATACTTTCACTATTTTTTTAAATATAGGGTCATTTAGTACCAAGGACATCTTCGGATAAAGAATATTAAAAATGTGTTTCGTAGAAAATGTCAAATGGAAGCAACCAATTAGTGTGAATAACTTATGAGAGCAGATTCATTTTATAGATAAATATTTTTTGCAAGAAATTGGACCGACGTTTTTAGTTGGTGCACTGAAAAATATAGAATAATATTAATTCTATTGGTGCTGTTACTTTTGAAGTTGTGCAGTTGCAGTTAGATTGATAACTTTTGGTACCAACTTCACAAGTATCAGCACCAATAGAATTAATATTATTTCGTATTTTTCAGTGCAGTATGATTATATCTGCGCCATTTAGTATAGAATTCAAACTGTTTTCATGGCAATTCACGATAAGTAGATGTTCAACAATTTTTTTCCAAGAATAATTTTTTTTTTAAATTTATTTAAGAGGAATTCAGTTTTTCTGCAAAGATTACGCCCTTTAGCTGTAAAGGTAGATACCTACTCCGAAGTTATTCCCAGTTATTTGTCTTGTCCATTTTTACAAGGGATTTTTTTTTTCCAAAATAGTAAGATGAACATCTGAGATACAGCAGGAGGTTGGCTTATTGATTGGTCCACCTCGTATACAGTACGACTTAACCAATCATAGCGAAGCAAGAGTTGTCTTCATAAGCATGAGCAACGTTACCGGCCGGCTGGTACTGGTGGTATCTTAGTATCATCTTGTGCATTATCACTCTAGATAAATTTGTATATATCTGCTTATATCAAAGAATATTGTATACCTAATCCTAAAATGTAATACTTTCCGAAAAGAAAAAAATATAAATTGCAAATTGCCTACAAGTCATTTTCTATGCAAGCTGGTGCTATTAACTTCATTTTAATACATTGACCCTTTTACCATTTATTTAATTATTTCATCACCAATTACCATGATATTTATTCATTACAATTACATTATAAAACATTAATGGGATAAGACGCAAAATACAGAGTGTTTCATTAATAATGGGAAATAATTAAACAGGAGAATCTTTGGTTCACAATAATAAGATTTAACCCAATTCACTTAGATAAAATGAGTCTCCTGTCTGAGTTACAGGGTGTTTTATTTAATTATTTAAAAATTATTTTCGCCATTAGTTTTAAACTTTCTGACTAATCTTTATCATGTTTGACAGGAAGAGTAGACACTGCAACCTTATTAAATTATGGTAAATAAACGTTTCTGGCTACTACCAGAGGCGTACGACAGGGGTAAGTGAAAGGTTAACCCCTCCGAAAGTCTACGCCACTTGCGGAATTGTCATTTTATCACAATTTTTCTATTCTTCAATACTTTTTGTGTAAATACCTTCGTAACGATAGAGTCATTATTTTTCTAGATATTTAAAGTTGAACATAAAACTACACAATTTTAAGTGTATTTATCATGAGAGTGTTTTTGGGTAATAAGTTTGCATTTATTACGCACATGAAACTTACAGTTGATTTTTTAGGTTTAATAAGAAGATTAAAAAACAATTTTACTAATACGTAATTATAAAAAAGTATTTTTCACCTTTTTGCTACAATAAATAATATGAACAAAATTTAAAAATACTTAGCAGATGTTCAATGTTACTCCCATTTACCACAATAAGTTAATCTATTCTTTCACAAAACGATCTTTTAACTTTAAAAATATGGTTGGCTGATTAGCAATAAAATTATAGGAATTTACTATTTGATGCCATAGCTCTTGACGATTATTTATTTCTAGAGAGTATACCAATGTTTTCATATGCACCCAGAAATAGAAATCTAAGGGATTACCTGCCAATCCAACGATGAGGAAATTGCTGATCTAGATAGTTCCGTAATATTAAAGGATAATGAGTTGATGCTCCATCCTGCATGAACCACATATCTCTTCTTCGGTCTAGTTCGTCGAAAAGTCTAGTTTGTAGATACTACAAATAATTCATAATGACCCAAAAAACTATCTCCGCACCCATACATTAACTTATAATTCATATTGGAAATATGATTGTCGGAATAGATGCAATGACTGGAGTAAGCAAGCCATTTATCAGTTTTATCTTAAATAGGAAAAATAAAAATCGTGATTTTATTGAAAACGTTATTTTTACTGACGAGGACACTTTTACACGTAGACTATTTCTCAACTGGAGAAATAACCACAGTTGGGATACTGAAAATTTGCACCTATTCTGACAATTTTATTGCTAAACAGCCAAACGTATTTCTTAAAGTTAGAAGATCGCTTAGTGAAAGAATAGATAAACTTATTGAGGTTAATGGGAATCACGTTGAACATTTAAGTATTTTAAAATTTTGTTCATATTATTTATTGTAGCAAAAATGTGAAAAAGACTTTCTGATAATAACGTATCAGTAAAATTTTATGATAGTCTTCTAATTAAACCAAAAAAATCAACTATAAGCAGTGCAGCGTTATGTACAAGTTTAAATATCTCGAAAAATAAGGACTTTATCGTTACGAAGGTAGAGTATGTTATTTACACATAACGTATTGGAGGATAAAAAGATTGTGCTAAAATGACAATATTCCGCCAGTGGCGTAGAATTGAGGAAGAGTTAACATTTCACTTACCCCTGTCGCATGCCTCTGGTGGTAGACAGAAACGTTTATTTACCATAATTTAGTAAGGTTTGCACTTTCTGCCAAAAATGATAAAGATTATTCAATTAGTTTGAAAGTAATGGGGAAAAATCATTTTTAAATAATTAAATAAAACATCCTGTAACTCAGACCGGAGCCACATTTTATCTAAGAGAATTGGATTAAATCTTATTATTTTGAACTAATGATTCTCCAGTTTAATAATTTCCCATTATTAATGAAACACCCTTTATGTACCACATGTTGCGTATGCGGGTTCGCAGATAAGTGAGACTAATTTAGAGTTATTAAATTAACTTTATTTACACTCGAAATAATATAAATTACAACTTAACTTTACTAAATTCGCACCAGCTTACTCGGACTATTCTATTTATTCACACTGTCTTTTTACATTCTGTCTTCTTGCCGACAATTCTCCCATATATATATCCGACAAAGGCTCCAGATCATTCGAGCGGCTTCTGGTCTTTGAGTCGGAAGCCGCCACTGGACGCTTCTCGAAATTCCTTTGTAGGCATTTTAAGAGTAGATGCCGGCATGCTGCCGTCGCTCTCTTTGTCAACGCCGCTTTCGATATTTCCAACCACAGTTTATATCTCGAGCTTACTTCAAACGGATGCCGCCACTTTGTAGCCAATACCGGCGGCTGTTCCCCTTGCACGTTACACACATTTAGTTGATTACTTACCAATTTTTTTACCCATTTTATCCAGCACTTCCTTCAGTTTAACCTCACTGCGACCAGCTACGCCCCAGGTGAGATTTTGACCATCCGATTTTGCCATTTTGTGCATATAAGGGATGCAGTGCATCCCCGTGAACCCTGTTGCACCCAGGATGAGAATATCCAGACGTTTCGACATTCTTTTGCTAAACTTTCAACAACAATAACAGTTCTAGATGATTCTCACCAACAAATAGGTACTAGGGTCGAAATTAGTAAGTTCGAAAAATATATAAACATATTACGTCGTACCTGACAATTAGGTATTTTAAGTGAGTTTTTAACACGACGGGTATGTCAACTAGCCGGAAAACAACTCGTTGAGGTGGAAAAGGCGATAAGGAACGAAAGTTTAAATTAGTTGCAATGGTCTTTGACTCCAATTTATGCTGTTAGAATCAAAGAGAATATTTATTGTACATTCTCTTTGGTTAGGATGAACTGAGGCTCTAATGAAAATATTTAACAGTGATTTTGCCTGCTCTGCAACTGAGATTTCTTTTTATATTGCATTCTAAACAACAGGTTCGCACAGCCTTCCTTGATAAATTTTTTTTTTTGTCCATATGGAATATATTTAATATTTATCCTTCTTCAAACTTATATCCAGCGGGCTATTTTTTCTATTTATAAACCGATATAATACGCTATTGTTCCGGTAAATAACATACAAGTTTCATTAAATAAAAAAAAATTGACCTTGCCAAATATAGAAGTATAGTTTGTTTCACGAATGATGGCTATTGCGTGTAATCTTTCACGAGCTACGAACATCACGCGGTCTCATCGCATCTCATTATCATGAAATTCTCTACTACGTTTGTCTATCTAAGCTACGATACCAGTATTTCAACCTCATATCATTCAATACATGATAGGGCGCTGCACGTATGTCCAAAGGCAACGCAATCTTTATTTCATAGGCGTCACAAAGCTAATGTAACATTTCAGATAGTGCGGGTGCATAAATATATATTCCATATAGCTCAAGAAATAAATTTGTATTTTGTGTTTCTGCATTATTCTTGATTCGCTTATTTAAACAATCGATATTTTTTTCTCCCTATAATTATATGAACTTCCTTGAAGCGTATAAAAAATTGAAATACATACTATATCTTATCTCGAAATCGTTACGCCACTGATTTAATCCCATCAGTTGAATTGATCCATTTTTCGTGACTTTTCATGACAGACACCAACATTCGTGAAACAAACTATACGGGTAATAGTCTAGTTTAGCAGCTTTTGCTATAAATTTTCACTAAAATAGAATCATCTTAACATAACTTTTAATAAAATTGAGGCGGAAAACGCTATTTTGAATGATTTGTTTGAAAAAGGGGAAAATAGGGTTCTTAGTACTTACGGCTTTTAGCTGAAATTTTCGATTTAGAAGATTCTTTTCAATCCCAAAAAGTATACAACCATCCTTGTATTCTATTGAGCTCTTGCTCATGGAATCACACATGAGCATTAACCCGGCCTAAAGGAACCCAGAGACAACTTCTCTGAATCCATTTAGGTAACTCACAGTAGGCGCTTCCAAGTCGCGGGGGTGGGCCCTACAGTTGAGTAGGTGGCTAAGTTCTGCTGTGGACCCAGCATAGAGGGGTATAACGTTATCCCCATACCCAGGGTACGGGTAAAGACCACACCGCTGAAGAGGAGGTACCTTAGAACGGCGGACCCGGCGTATGTGGCGATCGAGTACTACGGTAAGTATAGAACAAAAGGGCACCCTTTTGCTCTAAGGCGGAAGAACCAACTGCTCAACGGCGTAGGTTCGGCAGGCAAGAGCAAACCACCTGATTGGCTTCCCACGAGAGCTTTATAAACAATGGACAAAAGAAATGCTTCTATGCCATGCGGCCCGACTGGCGATCGGCGCTGTGTTGGTTGGCTACCGGGCATGATCATACGAGCGACCAGGTATTGGAAGCAGAATAAGGCTTTTCCACCAGACGTCAGCGCCATTTGAACTACTGTCAAAATCAGCTGTTCTGGAGGGCAACAAATCGCAAGTTTTAATTTTAAGATTGTACTTTTTACTTTATTTTAGTTGTTTTTATACAGTTTCAAAACACTCAGGTTAATAATAAGGTGTTGTAACACTAATAGAATTGCTTTAGAGTGATTATATGTTTGAGAAAACTAGAGTTTGTAATTAATTATTTAAAAAGTAGGTGCTCACCGAAGTTTTAATCCCTTAAATAACATTTTTATGTTCAATTGCCACATTTTTGTGGAGTTCGTGCAAACAACAGTAAACGCAACCGATGATAAAAATGTATTTATATTTCAATCTGAAAAAGGCACTAGAGGTAGATTAATTCAAGAACTTGCAGCTCGTCGGCAATCCTGGATCCAGGCCTTACATAGAGACGATTTAACAGAAAACAAAATCAAATGGCAAAGAATTTGTAGTGACCATTTTATTTCAGGTAAATTTATCTTATTAATTTTCTAATGAATACATTTTTTTATTACATACATAAAGTGTTTTATGTATTTCAATCAATTTATATAAATATAGTTAGTTATTACAATTAATTATATAAATAGCCGTGTAATTTGTTTTCATCAAATATATCTCAAGAAAAGCCAGCAAATTTTGAAAACAAGGATATCCCGGATTACATTCCAACAGTAATACGTGTTTCACCCGATCAAAATTAAAAACAATCCCTAAAGTAGCGAGAGAGAGGTACACTAGGGTTTTAAAAAGAAGGAACATAGTTCTAAGATTCCATTTATATTATATTTATTTTTCATTATACAAAATATATAAGAATTCATCGAAACAATATAATTTTATTTTTATTTGTATGTAATCAATTGCTGGTGGGGTAGTTAGCTTTAAAGCTTAATTAGCTTTTCAACATGCATTGTAATGGTAATTTAGTACCTCCATATTTTCATCGGGAAAAGAAAGAAATCTGGTGGCAGTCGATTTGTGAGAAAAATTGCTGCTCGAAAATATTCACTAATTCGTTAACATATTATAATGTTCATAATCGATTGGCATCATGTTCGTTGTTGCATCGAAGTCTGTATTCTTTAATATATAAGAATCAACATTTCCAATCAATTCTATTTTCTGAAGATATCTTGTTTCGTCTTCAAAATCCAGTCCTTCAAAATATCTACTTACAATGGACACCTGAAATAGAAACATTTTTTGAAGCATTCTCATCTTACTATATATACTTTTGTTGTATTTTATCAATAAAACAAAAAAATAATCTGTTTTTTATTATAAATAGAATTCATATTGCCATTTTAAATGATTATGTCTGTAGAGGTCTTTCAAAATAAAAATATATCAAATTATATTTCCTGAAATAACATACTTAATCTTATTTCTACTCAAATTTTAAATGCTTACCGATTACTTGAATTAATAATTTTATGGTTTTGTTGTAAATATATAGCAGTAAAATCTTCAAAATTTTCGTGAAGACTAACAAAACTTACAATGGTGTCTTATGGCAAAGTGGCTTTGTTGACCTCCAGAACAGCTGTTTGCGGCCATATTTTTGACGTAGGTGGAAAAGCTCTATGGGTTACTGGAAGATCACGCTTACAACTGTGCAAAGATATTGCACTGGGTACCTGTAATGTAACCGGACTCCTTCAGACAGGAAAACTCTATATCCTAGAAAAAGAACTTATATGTGAAAACATACAGGTCTGTGGTATCTCAGAAACACAATGGAAAGGATCTGGACATTTTAGGACAGACAGAAACACCATTTATATGTCTAGCGCAGAAAAAACGGGTAGGAATGGCGTAGCGATAATTAAAAAATAGCACAAAAAATTAAAATCAAAATAAGCTGTAAACACCACGAAACTAATGGCGGCCGACGAAAAATTGGCTTCACTTCCGTTTCACGGCGGCTATACAGAGCAGCATCTTCTGTCGTGAACGCACGACTTTTCCCTACTCTAAGGTATATCGACTGGAGACGTGGATTTAGCATTTTGGCATCTTGACCATGCAGCTCCCTTTATGTTTCATATTCTCCAGCTTTAACGTCCCACTAAGAGTCAGCGCCAGCCATTGACTATGTCAATGGCGCCAGCTAACAGGGTGTGATCAAAGTCCATTATCTTTGTCATAGGTCATAGATCTTATAATACAGGCAATAGGCATATAGGCAATGATAATAATTGATTATGAATATCTATCTATTAGGTACTATTGTTAAGCTGTAAATGGTAAAGCTTTTTTCTCAGAAAATTTTCCAAATTTTTTTGAAATAGTTCACGGTTGTGATATTTGTGTTGAGACGAGTACCTATCCACTTCAACAAATCATCAAGTTGAAACCAGTGGTTCGCTTATAACGTAAATTATTATGAACATCAATTGTAGAGCAGTCAATGAATGCTGAGTATTGATCAAAATACTTGAATGTGAATCATATAGGATTTTTCGTTACAACCGATAACTTTTGTCATAATTCTCTATATTTTTTATAAACACCATATAGTTTTTCTCTCGTATGGTATTAATATAAGCTTACTTAACCCATTTTTCTTGATTTCAGATTTTCAATAGTGAAAGTCAAACAATAACGTCATGTTGAATTATAATTTTAAATATTCTCTAGTATCTCAGATTCACCTTGTACTATATTAAAAAAATGTGCGGAGGAGAATAACCACGGTGCACATAAATATCTCAATAATTCCGGAACCCTGGGTAATGAGGGAATGGAGGACTGGAAAGGATATCAAAAATACTCACTTTGCTAAGTTTTGATATCTTACATGCGTTTTACATATGGCATTTTCAAATAAGTGTCGTTCATATTTCTTTGCTGTAGCTGTAAATGATCATTTTCATTTATTGTTTTTACAATGTTGTTTATAATGGTGAATTATACCAATGTCTAATCTAATCTAATATTTTCGTAACTTAACTTTTGGACCAACAAAATTCGATTAACTTTATCTCCAATGTATACAAATTTTGATCAGATTTCGTCCAGATTGCCGCAAAGATAATAATAAGGCTTCCCGGAATCCCAACTTTCAGAAATCTTAATTCTTGATATACGATTATTTAATCGATTTATAGTTAACTAGCTGCTATACCCGGCATTTCCTGCGCTAATACTTTCGTAGATTGTGCCAACAAAAGCATAAAGTCTTGAGTATGGAACCGTTCTATCAGACCTACTCCCACGTAGAACCAGTCCGAACACCAACCCAGATCAATCTACAGATATGCTCCAAAAAAAACAGCATGATAATTTTTCATACATATGTCTTAAGAATTTTCCGGTATGGAACCCTCCACCTTTAAATTCCAGTCGCACTGACAGACTATCACAAAACAGTCCAATGACATACTGCTTACAAATATATACCGAAGAATCCACGAAAATTCAGCCGTACAACTCAGAGAAACTTCTTTGCGAATTACAGATATGAACCCTTAACCTAGGAGGCCCATACACACATAAAATATAGCCTATGTCACCCGCGCTTATATTTAAAATTCAATAAAAAAAATTATCGAAATCGGATAAGTAGTTTTCGAGATTTTTGTGGTCATACGAAAAGTCGTTAGGTACTCGTATCTATATTAGTATAGATAAAATTTCTCCAGAATAATTGAAAATTCAATGATATCTCTATTTCCTTTGTTTTATTTATTTTGCCAGGTTTCTCAGAGCAAGGGGCAAGATTTTTTATTGTAATTACATTTTATCAAAAACAAAAACTTCGTCATACATTTATAAGTAAATATAATTATAAATATCTTACACTCAAATACATTATCAATCTAGTTCTATTTTTGCCGCACGTGTTTTTTATTTGCAAGGAAGAACTAGTCTACTTCAAAAGACATTCAATTATATTTCCCAGAACTATGTTCAAATGCTTACATAAAAACATTTTTTGTTTGTTTTAGTAGCCTGTAAGAACAATTTTTTTGAGCGATGTAATTTATCGTTACTTTACAATTTATATACAATTTTACTAACAACAATGTCAGAGATTTCCAAATGCAATGAGCATTTTTATCTTTTCTTTCTATTCCTTTTATCTTTCTGGAATGAGACATTTTTCCACAAAATAAATAAACGTATAAAAAAGACACATTCGTTACATCAACACAATTTTAAAATCTTACCTAAATAAATAATTCGTTTAAATAATAATATATAAAAAATACCATTATATCAAAAATACAAATTTTAATACACAAGTTGAAAATATTCGATTTCAAAAAAAAGAAAAAAAATCACAAACTAGATAAGTTCAGACAAAAACAACAAAATGTAAGTGATGCGTATCGTTATAATCTCAGCTAATTCATCATAAAACTTGGCTCACAAACTTTCGAAGAGGACAACAGTAAAAAGCTTCTATTATTATAATTATTATTATTTTATTTTCATTGTCTTTTTATCACGCACTTGAAATACCTGTATTATTTATAAGAGACAAAAACTAACGATGACCGTAGCACCAAAACGATAGAGAGAGAGCACATGTCCACCACATTCACTTTGCAAAAGTTTCTCCATTCATTTTCAGACGGTAACAGGCATCACTGATGAGGTCTTTTTAGGGTAAAGTAATCCTCAACTGTGATTCGTACAGATTTCATTCCACCTCGTTTCGAAAAACTGACGCATACAATGTCCTGCTTTACCTACTGGGCTATCGTCCTCATTGAAGGTTTCACAATTATTGAAGATTTGCCTCACATCCGTGCAGAACTCTTCCTTAGACTTATATCTGCAAATAAATATTATCTTTATTTAGAGACATCTAGAGACTCTTGAATGTATAGAATTCCCATTTTCAATACCTCCGGAACCATCAAAACTATTAAATTTTACCAAAAAAGAAATCGCTAAACTTTAAAATTGGCTAAACAAAAATTTCACTAGGTTAAAAGTTACAGAGGGAAATTAAAAGGAGAAATATTAAATTGACCAAAAACTCCATAATTAGAATATATTCATGAAATGCTTCCAATGAGAGTATGTCTAAGACAATTATTGAATATTTTTCCAAAATATTTATTCTAGTATAGACACCGAATCTCAAATAAACATTTATAGGAGTAATTATGTGTTTTTTGGTAGGACTACCTGGTATCGTCTGAAAATCACATTATATTCAATTTCTTCTAGTGTCCAGTAGCGAATGTCATCATGAGTCAATTTAAATAAACACATTTTCATAAATATAGAAGACAACCTTAGGAGTCTGTTTAATTTTTATTATTTATTATCAATGTATACTTAAAAAGTGCATTAAAGTTAAGCCACTCTAGAAATTGCATCCACAACCCTATGATCTCTTTGGATTGATATACCTTGTATATCAAATCGTCAGAATCATGTGCGATTCAAAAAATTGAAATGCTCACAACAACAATATATAAATATGCATTTAATTTATAAAAATAAGAACCGAATTAATAAGTTGATGCACTGAAAAATACAAAACAGTATAATTCCACTGATGCTGGTAATTTTGAAGTTGTGTAATTATAGGTAGGTAGAGGACGTTTGACACCAACTTCAAAAGTACCAGTATCACCGGAACTTATATTATTTTTCAGTGCACAAACTAATAGTCATCAAAAATGGTTCAACGTTCCTTTTAAAAAATATATTTTTTTTAAATGTCCAATTTAAATTTTGCTACATAATTTAATTTGATTAATATCTCCGATTTTTTTTTTCTTTAAACATCCAATTTAAACGGTGCCGAATATGGTCTCATCTTTAATTCTGTCGTCTTAATTTAATTTTTTTCGAAATCAAAATTTCGAAAAAAATTGCACTTTACACCCACTGGAAAAAGTTTTTGGGGGGAAGAACATGTTGAATATCGAAAAAACACAGACAAAGAGTCAAATTATATATATACCTTCTTGGTTTGGGAAGTTAGACAAAAAATCTGAATTTAAATTCTTTCTAACTAAATTTGTTAGAAATATTTTTAAATAGTTTTTATTACTTTCGGTTCATTCTATAGATGGACTCCGCTGCGATTTCTCAGGCCCCATACGGTTTAGAGACTTAAAATTTCGAATTTGTTCTAGGACCGGAGCCTCTCGCCGCCTTTTAAGCTTTACACTGATCCAAGGGTGATCCAATAATGATTAATTATATTATCTGATTCAAGCAAGATTAAATTATTTCTTCAACATGGAACGACAATATAGGACGTCACTGGAATTATGCACGGGAATGAAACACCTAACCTTTGTTTAGGTGGATAAACAGTAATTTGTTATGGAATAGCTTGACAAACAGATTATACATAAGTATAGTTCAAATCATGAAAAGGGGAGATAGCAATTGTACTCATCGCTACGGTTCAAATCGTAAATGCCTAATAAAAACTATTTTTTTTTTAAATTCGACGTGTATTTATATACGGAACCGTAAAACGAGGAATGGAAGTATCTGCGTCATACTGAGACTTTATTACAGACCTTCTTTGTTTCTAAGAATCAGTTGATATTAATCAATTCCAACTTAGATCGTTCTTTGGAAAGACAGTTTTTTCAGGAAATTGAATATTAATAAATTTCATAAGTATACTTACTGTTGTTCTTGCAAACGTTTCTTGATCGTTGACAAGTCCATGGGAACCTTGATGATTTTCTTATAGGTAGGAAATTGCTTCGTATTGACGGGCAACAGAAAAGGCCAAGCATCATCATGGCACTCTAAATCCTCCAATAATGCCTTGCAATGAGCCAATTCTTTTTGCAATTTCTTATTGGCACGATGATCCTTTTTGGCGCTGCTATTTGTCGACATTGTCGTATTCGGAGTCGACGGTGTGGTAGCGCACTGTTGCGTTGTCGGGGACCCAATATTGGCCAAGGAGGAATTATTGGACGCCGCATCACCACTTTGATTGAGGGCAGCTGGTGCAACTATAGTTGTGTTTGTTGTTATTGATGAATCCTCATTTGTTGTGACTGAGCTGTGCGATGGTGTTGGGCTGTAACATGAATTAAGTCATACCATCATCTGAACTCGGGAAGTTATCGATTCAAGTAGTTTTAATTGATTATTGAATGGTTTTCCCTCTAAGTCTTCCAAAAAATTTTATTTTTCTTTTATGCAATGTGTCTAGTATTTAATGCATCATTTGAAATCTGAAATATTACACGCGGCGCACTCTAATATCTAATTAATTTGATAATTTCTGACTTTTTGATATGAATTTAATTATTTTTTTTCAATAATTACGACTTTTATTAAGTCCATCAAATATGATTTTGAATAATGCATTATTACGAAAACAGTAAAGGAAATGATTTGTACTAGGGTTATTTCTAATGAATAAGAGGACTTGAAATTTCAAAATACGAAATGGCAATATTTGTAGCATTTAAAACATCTTTAAATATCTCGCGATATTTATCTTAAGTGTGGGTGTTCCATTCGAAATAGACAAAAAAATTAATCCGAAGCTTACCTTAACGGTGCCTGTTCTGATGATTCACTTTCCCTAGTGACTTTATTCGGCGTGCCTTTTGGCTTTACAGTCGTCTTCTTTTGCGGTTTCTTGGCTATACAATTGGTGCAGTACCATTTGCCACGCGGTGGTTTCGACATCGGTGGCCGTGCACAGTCGGTGTGATAGGCTCGCGGACACAATTCACATAATATCAGCTTAGTGCCTGTTTGCGATGGACGTTTGCCACATACGATGCAATTGCGTTCGCCGGTGGCCTTGTTCATGCATTCGAAACAGTACCTAAAAAATAAGATTAATAAAATACGTTACTACAGGAACAAAGGTCAGTCCAGATGATGATGGGTTTTGGAGAACATATTGATACTCTGGAGAATAATATATCGACCAAGAACGGTTGGGAAACTCTAGGCGTATGGATGTCAGGAGAGGCCGGCCACAAGTCAGTTGATTGAATTGTGAATTAAATCCATCATAGTCATTAAGATATTACATGCCACCTGCATGCCAGAATATTTATTCGCAGAAAAGTGATTGTCATGTATATACTATTTGTACGAAACATTCTGAAGCAAATTTTAGGATAACAATAATATCAAATTTTATTTCATTTTGCTGAAAAAAAAAACTCAGATTTGAACCCGAACTTTCGGAGCAACATACAATGAAGATATTCGGCAGCAATATCCAAATGACATACTGGAACTGATATCACATTTGATGAAGTTGTATATCGGCAGTTTAAGCGTGTGTTTCTAAATTCGAACAAGTATAGTGTCATGTATTATATTCTATACATTCTTGATACTGGTTGTGAATTGAATTTAGGAACACAGGCTAAATATCACTCTAAATGTTGGCGTTTTAATCCCAGTCGCACCTGAGTTTTTTTAAATAGATAAATCAACTCCTATATAAAATGTGCCATTCAATGATGACAGTTTTATCATTTTGACAGCTTACATCTAGTACGCTTACGTCACTTGAATGTCTGCCCTGTCAGTTATAATTATTGAGTATTGTTGATACTTGATACTGAAACATACAACATGAGACGTTTTGGTGAAGTTTCGATTCAAGAAATACCAAAAAAGATATAGAAAAATTAATTCCGCAATCCACAAAAACAGTAAAGCGTCAATATGGAGACAATATATCGGAAATAAATGCGTTGCAAGAAATAGCAGATTTATTAAATGATTTGGCCAATAATATGAAGAAAAGGAATGCAGATTATAAAGAATATGGAGTTAAATAAACTGCGTAGATAATTCAAGAAACATATTTCAGTGAGTACAATAATAATTTGATCATTCTGCCAACATAACTTCGAAGCTTGTGATACGAGAAATAGTAAACTGAAAGAATTACAAGCTATTCCAGAGAAAAGGAATGTTAGCATTAAAAAAAGATATGCTAAAAATGGCAAAATTTTGGAATATATGCGAACCAGAGGGATTACAAAGAAGATTCTTTCACATAGCTTCTTATAGTTTATTTCACGAATGTTGGCGTATGTCTTGAAAACACGAAAAATGGATCAATCCAACTGACGGGAGTAAGTCAGTGGCGTAATGATTTTGAGATAAGATATGGTATTTCAATTTTTTATACGCTTCAATGAAGTTCATATAATTAGGGAGAAAAAAATATCGATTGATTAAATAAGCAAATATAATATGCAAGATTTATTATCAACAGTAATGCAGAAACACAAAATACAAATTTATTGCTTGAGTTATGAAATATAAATTTATGCTCCTGAACAATTATCTGAAATGTCACATTGACTTTGTGACGCCTATGAAATAAAGATTGCGTTGCCTTCAGACACATGTGCATGTGTGTATATTGTATGGAAAGAGATAAGCTTGAAATACTTATATCGTAGCTTAGATCGTCAAACGTAGTAGAGAATTTCATGATAATGAGATGCGATGAGACGTACAGCGTGATGTACGTAGCTCGTGAATGATTAAACACAATAGCCATAATTCGTGAAACAAACTATATTAGTTTATGTATTTAATAACTGTACATTTAAATAATTTCATTGTATCAATAATTTAATAATGAATCCCTAATGGCAGATTAGTTAATTCTTCAATTTGTGTAACTAATATCTTGATGGAATAAAAATAGCCCATTTTTAATAACTTTTACGTCTGTCACCTTATCTTTCGTTCTTTTAAAGCAATTTTGATTGTGTATCCAACCAAACAAAATATGAAATTTATAATTTTGGACTAAAATTAATAAGAGATTAAATTTGATTACGAAATCGGCCCTAATTGTAGCAATAAATATCATTATTGTTGTTCTTCAATCATATATTTGGTTGTTAATTTGTCTTGCCAAAAAAACACACGACCATTTTTTAACGATAAATTTGTTTCTAACTAAAAATTCTTCCATCAGTAATTTTGCTAGAAAAACTGATAAAAAGGCTGTTTTTACTGTTGGGTAAAATTGGCCGATCGTGCCAATATCACAATAATGTACAGAATGTTTCTATAGTTGAGATTTATTTGTCTTTAATTCAATAAAAAAAATTCTTATTTCAATTATATAATGTGCTTACCAGTCACCCTCGGGAATATTCTCCATCTTCGGCTTGAAGCAGTATGTATGGTAACCCTTATCACAACCATCACATAGCAAAAGTTTGTCTTCGTTGTCTCCACTATGGCAAAATTGGCAGTTCTGAAAAATTTAAAATATCTCTCTTATAGCAACATACTTTATTGGGCAAAAATTTAACTACATATTAGCTTGTATTAGATTTTTTTTATAAATATTGTCTAAGATATTATTAGCAAAAAAAATACTTAATAGAAATATATTTACAATAGTGATGATTAGAAATTAGAAAATTGAGAAGAAGCTATTTGATTAATATTATGTTAAGAAGCTCGATAACAGAGAAATTCATGCAAAATTTCGTGAGGATTATAAATGCTTTTATAGTTATAGTGTAGTTATATTCTACAAATTATGTACATACATACGTATATTCAATTTACAGAGTCGTATTTAGAATTTTTTATTATTTCTTTAGCAAATTTTATTTATGTATTTTCAATTATATATTTTACATATTTCTCATGTTTCAACATTTAAATCAAACTTTGTTTCAAAATTTGGGTTTTAATTTTTTTAAATTATTGTGAGATTTTTATAACATTATTTTTGAACCTCCTATATTTTAGACTTATTTTTTATTTTAATCAGATGACCACCCATTTTAAAAACAACTACTGATGCTGAAGGAATTAAAATATATTTTAATTTTGCAACTAATTTGATAGCATTTCCTTTAAAATTTTAAAATAATAAGTTTAATGGGTTAATTTTCTAAAACAAAATGTCTACTGTGTTTGTGAAAGTGTTATGTAACCAGTCTCTCTCTCTCTCTAAAAAAAAACCTCAAATATTTACATGAAAACGTTTCCTAGCTGCGAATAATTTAAACATATACAATTACATTAGAACTACTTAGTGAAATACTGTAATTTAATTTAATTTTCAACCCCTTAATCTTTCCCAATAAATAATAACAATAACAATTAAACCCAGCTAGGAACATTTGAATTCTGATAAATCTCCACAAGCAACCACCCACACTCAGCTTGCTGTTATATTTGCGGGCTGTCTGTTTATCAAACAACAACAAAGCAATCGGGTCTACGCTCACAGCTTTCATGATGCTCTTGTCCCAAGCGATGGACGCCTCCAATGAGTAGAGGCACATTGCCACTTGGGCCGATGTCGAGCAACGATTGATGGCCTCGCGCCAATTGGCCAGGCCCTTGGGTATATCAGGATCTGGAGATGGTGTGGCTTGTGTGGCTAATGAAGCAGAACAGCTAGCACTACTACCAGTACCACCAACTCCAGGGCCGCTGCTGCTGCCACTGCTACCGCCACCAGAGGCTTCTTGGGCGATGGCAGCCAGATTGGGATCACCAGTGCTGAGAAGAAAGGACAATTTATAATAATTCATCATCTTCGATTGATACAAATTAGAATGGGACACGACGATACTTACTTGATGCCTAGAGGCGGCTTAAGGTAACGTCTTTCAATATTCAGTTCGAGAGAAGCTAATCTTTCCCTGCATATGCTCACAACTTGACCATAAGGAATATCTGCGATGTCACGACTGGGTAGTTTCCAACCTTTAATCTGCATACTGGCACTAGCTACTTTATCTTCTAAGGCTTCGACCTGATTTCAATTATAATTGTTTGATTATTAGTTATCAATTGAAATTAATCCAAAACATTATTAGGTATTTTTTTTCGATGTTATGTAAAACAGTATTTGTTGGTGCCAAAACCTACTAAAACATCTTGAATGCAAATGAAACAACAAAATCTGGGTGAAAATTTGCAATGAAAAAAAAATAACAATCTTTAATATGGTTGGCTCGTTACTTTTAGAGATGTTAGGTTTTGAAGTTGATGGAAATAATTTATTTTTCAATACCACATTTTCGATTTATTATTATTTTTTACAAAAACCAGGACCGATACCCTGAAAAATTAAAAATAATATTTATTCTATTGATTCTGCCACTTTTGATGCTGTGCAAGAAGTATCAGTTAAAGGTAATAGAAGACTCTCGGCACCTACTTCAAAATTACCAATACCTATAGAATAAATATTTTTTTGTATTTTTCAGTACCTCAAAAAAAGTCGGTACTAGGTTATAAAAAAAGTTATTTATTTCGAATTTTATATTGTGAACAGAATCAAACATAAATTTTAATAAATATGTACTGTAGGTATCAATGATAAAACATTTCCGAGAACTCCCTCTTCCAAAAGTTCTTATTCTGAAACCGTTGAAGGTTTTAAAAATGGGGCAATTGATAGGTTGCCGGGAATGTTCTCATCTTAAATTTTGTCGTATCAAACTTTCAATTCTTGAAAAAAAAAGGAAAAACATTGCCGCCTCTACCCCATTTAAGACGAGTTTTTATGGAAAATTGTTGAGTTTCCAATTTTTATAATGGGTCAATTTCTCAGAACTTCCCTTCCCAACGAAAATAGAATAAATAAAATCGAAACTCGCTTATAGTCCAGTTCATTAATGGATGTCGTAAAGATGAGAATGCCATGCTATGACGTAAAAGCACAACTGTTTTGCCTGGACTATAGTAGCTGAAACGCAACTTCATTCATACATACATACAAGAAATAATAACGATATCAATAAAGCAATCAATTCCGAATTTTTTCTTATTCTTCTTAATACTAGTTTAAATCCAATCAGGCATATTTATAATCGAAACTTTGTACGCTACTAAATTAAGTAAGGAGGACTAACCTTAAATTAGGTTTATGACTCTTATGTCAGTTTTATGGTAGGATAGTGCTTTGTTTTCTGTTTTAATACAATACTAGCTAGTACCGAACTAATATTGGATTATGAATACGCCTGAAAATCTTTATAGACTTACATTTTCGAATATTTTTTTTTACTCTTACCTGCTCAAAAAGAAACATATCTACTCGATGAGCAATCGCCCGATTCCAAGCACCAGGCTCATCTGGCTCCACAGCACCACCGTCAGTATACTTGACATCGTCCATTCGTTCCGAATTTAAATCTGTCAATTCCTTGTTACCGTCTTCGATAATCAATTTACCTTGTCGCTCGTACATCATTTGCATAATAGTGACAATATTACGCTTCAATTCTCTCTCTCGAACACCTCGTACATGTAGATTATCCAAAACAGTGCGTAGCTGGACTGGATCCATGATTCGCCACCAACCAAACCTGGCATGAAAAAGTAGTTCTCAAAAGACACCAAATATGTTTAATAACATCCTCATAAATAAGGTTATAAAACTGCTCCCAAAACTTGTTTATAACAACCTCAAACCAGAAATGGTACAAATTTATCCTTATACATACCTTTTATCAGCCGGTACAGCCTTCTTCTCGCCCGGTGTGGGCATTCCGTGCTTCTTAATATACTCTAACTGCTCTCCCTCCTCTACTGTCATCTGTAGCGGCGCAGGGCTATCACAAGTACCATAACAAGCACTATTTTGACCACTCAACGATACATTTGAACTACTACAATTATTAGTTCCATTCTGGCCGCTTGGTGGTGGAAATACTGGTATCTTTAACTCTGTAATATCCCTAGTGCAAGCTCCAACACCTCCATTCTCCCATTTATTGCCAGCTGTTAGATAGATACCTTCACACGAGATGCCATCACGATTTGTGAGAATACTGAACCATTTGTGATCGCTTGATGATGCAATCGAGTCCTCATCCGGTTCAGATTTCAGTTCGGTTTTGATCTCTGATTTGAGTTCGTTGAGTATTTCGTTTTTGAGTTCCTCCTTGAAGAAATATACTAGATAAGAACTCACTTAAACATATAGAACTCGACATAAATAACTGGAACTACTACGACTACGCAAAATGGTTAACAAAAAAAGTATCTACAATTGTCAGAGAGAGAACGAACAATAATTGTAGGTTTCCTGTAGAAGTTAATAGCATATTTTGGTAATTGTTTTCAATAATTTAAAATTTCAATCTGTTTAGGTTGATTTCACTGCTCCAACACAAGAAATTAAATAATTAATGCCTACCTTCACTTCCGCTTTCACCTCGCCCCGGAAATCATCCTCTGACTTATTCTCCCTTTCCATGCACTGACCTAATCTTTCAAACAAATTAAATTTCTTATTGCTAAACAGATCCTTGTCAGTAGGTGATTCCTCCTTAATGGCAGGACTTTTATTACTATCCGTGACATGATTCGCTGCAGCCAGAGCTGCTGCTTCTTTCTCTTCAGATTCACGTTGTTTCTGTTCATTCTTTTCAACTTCGAGCTTTTGGACAATGTTATCGAAACTCTTTCGAAGTTCATCCAAATTATTTTCCTCTTTGTCAGCAACAATTTCACCATTCTCGTATGTCTCGGATAATCTTTGTGGTGTTTTCCTGTGTTCATTCTCATTGTTATCCATAAGACACATATCAGTCTCTGTATTATTTCCAACAATATTGCTGACTTCTTTATCCACATTGGAATCGTTGATATCTTCCACCTTATTCATGATATTGTTGATATCATTCAAACACCTGCAACAAATTTAGTTCAATGATTATTTTGTGATTTATAAATTTTTCAATATTCCATACCTTATTCCATTATTGGATATGGCAATATTGTCCAATTGATATTGTTCTTCTAGTTCTTCTGGATCAGCAGATTCCATTCCCTCCACAAAAATACCTCCACTTCTGGGCAGTGTCCAATACCGTCTGTAATATCGATCTTGTCCAAAGCATGTGGCCCTCAATTGTAATGTTGAGGTGTTCAGTTGTTGCAGTTGTATTTCAGATTGTTTCAGGAGTTTCTCCAACTTTTTGCCCAGTTCTTCTCCATTCAGCTTGATATCTTCTTCCTGTTTAAGTGATAAAGTAGTTATATATAATTGGAATGAATTTAACAAGGTATTAAATCAGAAGTTACCTCTTCTGGTTGGGTTCCGACACTTTCATTTTCACTCATCTCATTATCATCATCATCGAGTAGCTCATCTTTATGGATCATGGGTGAATCAACAGCAGAATCTCCATCACCACCATTGCCACCTTCGGGTTTCTGCATCTTTTCCATAGCTTCAGTTCTGATTTTTCTATGATGTAGCATCTTTAATTTTCTAATCTTCGAATCTAACAACCATTTCTCCTTCTTGAGATGTGCTACACTTTCTAGGGAACTTTCAATTTGCCTAATTACAGCCTTATTTTGCAACAACTCATTACAAACGTATGCCAATATTTCCGCCTTATTTGTTGGTGATAGAGACATAAAAGGTTTATCTTTCAATAGACCAGACAATTTGTAGGTGGCATTATTGTGCAGCAATTCATAGTAATGAGCATTTTTTCCCGATTGGGTTTGCAGCATTTCGGCGTCATTTTGGTGATGATCGGCGATGCGCTTTTCTCTGTCCCTTTCGAAATGAACACCTTCAAGGAAAAAGAACTTACTAAAGACGCCCCAATAAAAGATAATTATTATTCTTACCTGTCAAAGACTTTACTTCTCCAGTGGCATTAGCATAAAGATATATCCTTAAAATTTCCGATAAATTGGCAGGAGTAATGTCGGCTTGTCGCAAGCTCTGGCCTAGAATGGTCGTGTATCGAGCTGGATTGGGAATTCCAGGGTCTTCCACAGCACATACCAACAAATGCGTTACTACTTGGAAGAGTTCTTCTTCAGCTTCAGCTGATCTATCATCAGGAACAAGGGCTCTTTGTAGAGAATCGAGGGATGGCAGTGAATCCATGTCGAAACCTGGCAATTATTGAAATTATATAGATAAATTTCGATGTAGTTGTTTATAATATTTACCCAAAGTTTCACCAAAATTGTGCAAAAACTCAAACACCATCAATACATCCGAGAAAGCTTTGCCGGGTAATTTAAGGCCGGGGATCCGTTCGTATTCTGGCAATTCTTTTTGTTCCAATTCGAGATCTTCGCACGGTTTTCGCAGCTCTGTCAAAATTTCCATTTCTATTCGTCTTTGTTCCAGCATCTTTTCCTTGTTGGCCTGCTTCTCAGCTAAGAGTTGCTGTTTCTTTCGTTCACGCTCCTCCAATTTCCTTCGATTCTCCAAGGATTTGACCAACGCCATGTGCTGCCTTCGACGTTCCTTCTCCTGCACATAAAAAAATGTATTGGCAAGTGTTTGTAAAATTTCGTTATTTTGTTTTAACAACTGCGGCATGCCTTTAAAAATGATATGTTATTTTTATGAATATGCGAAACGTTGTAATATTAATCAGCCCTCAGCCTCATCGTACATGAAACGAAAAATAACAACACATCAAGGGAATCACCATTATTTTGCAGCATTCAAAAAGATTGAATTTTTCATGTGATTTTGATGAAATCATCAATGATAGTGATTCCATTGGATATATTCTATTATAGTAAAGCAGATATTATTATGTCAACAAAGACGGTTAATTATGGCGAAAATTAATAATTAGTAACCCAAAACAGATATAAAATAAGCGAAAGAAAAGAAGATCGGATAATCAAAGGCAGTGCAAAATAAGAAACCAAACAATACGAGGGGGATGCACTCTTTTTCTTATCATAAAGAGAGGTGTTTTTTTTGGTCCATACCAACTCGACAGTGTAGAGCATTTCTCGTTGCTTACTGATCTCCTGTATGTACATCTATGGGAGAGAGAAAAAATAAACAGCCATGATAGTAGTATTTACACAGAGAAGCAACACATAGATTGTTATAAAAACCGTTAAAACAGTGTTTGTTGACCAATTATTATTATAGGTATTGAATTTTTGATCCAAATTGATTCCATTGATTTGGTAATAAGAGTAATTTTGAATGAAAGGTGAGTGAAAATTAGTATCATCATCTTCGGTGAACAAATAGACAATCTAGTAGTCGGAGTTCGTTATGGTTGAGATTCAAAATTTTTCTTAAATTATTCTTAGAAAAATCCTTATGAATTAATCTCAATAAACAAAATTGATTATTCCTATCAAGTTAAGGTTGTACTGACATGAGATTCAGATATATTCCTGTTTTATACCCACATATAACAAAGCATCGCTTTTTAATAATAATGGCATCTGAGCAGAACGAACTTAAGGGGCCTACCTAGGTGTAAATTTTTTGAATTTCTCTATTCAACGTCCCCGAGGTGAAGTATGAAGGTTGATCCATATGATATAATACCCGACAACCCTTACTAAGTGTATTATAGGTTGTGTTAATGAACAGCAGCGGGTACAGCGATAGTTAGCTGAAAAATGATTCCACTATAACTCTTTTGGTTCTCGAACGAGAATTCTTTTTCAAACAACACATATGTCTGGAATCCACTGTAGAATCGCGGATCATATTTTTCATTTTCAATAAAAAAATAATAACAAAGTTCTCAACTTAACTTTTAGAATTCTTATTTATCCTATGTGATCGGCGATTCTCCATACTATTCTCAGAAAGCATACAAAATTTTACCTAGATAGGATAATTAGTTTAAGAGAAATAATGGAACTACGATATCACTGGGTAGCGATCCCCCTCAACATAATGTGAACACAAGAATATTTTCCATCGATACGTAGAGCTTGTTAGTAATAAATAAATTGTCGATAGCATTGTCCGAAATTTTTTTCGGGGCAAAGATGCTGTCCGAACCCCTAAATTCAAGGAACAGAGGTCTTGAAGGAAAACGCCCCATTTCCCAGTAATTTCACAAATAAAAAAATGTCCTACTCAACATAATAAAGCGACATACAAAGTCACAAAGAGCGGTTTTCGATGAATAATTTTAGGCCTAGACTCAACTAAAAAGTTGAATACAGCGCCACCTATAGGATCTTTGTATATTTATGAACCATCGTCTCGGCAAAATAAATGCAGTAGCTATCGGTTTCATTTATAAAGAGCCTTTCAAAGCAATGCCACGAGCAGAGTCGGCAAGGGTCAGTTTCTTTGCAGTTTTGCAGCCGAGGGCTCCAAGCCATATGTAAAATATATGGACTAGACTCCTTTCAAACTTTGAGTGGAGCGCGAGGCAATCGGTTTTAGATGTAACAGTTACTAGAGATTGAATGAACTTAATTTTATTCGGAAAACTTTGTTTTAGTTAGCCAGTTACCAATCGTAATGCCGCTGCGTTAAGAAAAGATATTCTTACGTTATATGAAAATATATCTTTAATCTGCTATTTTTCCAGTTTTTATTAATATTCATCTATTCAATTATCCGGACGACTTACAACAAATAATCCGGATAACTGAGTATATACGTATTGTGTGAATATGATCTCAATTTTGCAAGCCACTCGAAAGTTACACGATCACTAAAATACCCCTCAACTTAAGAATGATTGCTGTCAAGTTTCTGAATTCAAGTACCACCGTCTGTTTGTTTTTCAGTACCTATCAATTAAACTACATAATTTTCGAAGGTTCATGTAACAGTACAACCTTAGGAAATAATTAATTATTATTTTAGATGTCAAGATTAATTTCATCTACCAAAATCAGACAACCAGAGCCTTTTGTATTGAACGTATTGAAAAGAAAAATAAAACAAATCTGGGTTATATCTAATAATTACCTGCTCTTTTAAAATAGCTGCTTGTTGTCTTTTGAATTCTCTCTCCTAAAATGAAAGAATTCAGTAACTCAGTTATATTCATACTCTAGGAAGGGAAGATAAAAAAAATAAACGGCATTGATATAACAATAAATAAATAGAAAAGCAAAAACCTATCCTCATACATAACACATACCTGTTGTTTTCTTTGTTGTTCTTCTTGTTTTTGCTTTTCCAACTCTTCTTGCCGTTTCCTTTTAGCCTGCCATGCAACATAACAACAATCATAACCCAAAGAAAACAACAACATCAACAATAACAAACAAAAATAAGATCACATCTTTCCCGTTAAAATTAATGATATTTCCACAAAAAAAAACAATAATAAGGTATAATATTTCGAGAATTGCATTTTAATTGATTTAAGAAGCTCAGAACAAAAAATAAAAATGTGTAACAGTCGCACCCCTATTTTCGGCATATTTATATTCTGCATAATCATAGTAAATACTTTCTAGAGTAATATTAATGAGTTATGAATAAACATCGAGTTTGAATGATATTTTTTTTCGTAAATTATAATGAAAATTAACCTAAAAACTTTCATTTTTATATAATTATAGTAAATTTATTTTTATTCACCATGTTTTTAGGTTTATGCTAACCCCACCTCTAATGCACTGATCATCTTCGCAGTGGCCTCTCGTTCTTTTAGTTTTAATTTTTATTCCAATACTTTTGTTTTTTTTATTATTTTTTCTTTTTACTCTCCCTGTTATAAACATTTATATTTCGTGGGATATAAATCGTTATTATTATTATAATAATAATTTGTGGTTATTGATTATTTTAAATTTAATCAAATATTATTTATTATCTTTGAGATTTATGCGTCGAAATATATAATAGGCATGTAAGTATAACAATATTTTTTTCAAATCTAGGAATTAAAAACGCAAACAATATAAAATCTCTTCAATTAAATAACAATAATTAGGAATTATTTTCCCTACTACGCTCATGACCCAGGTTTATATGTCAATAACTTTCTTTCGAAATTCAAAAATAACCAAATTTTAATTTGGATGGGGGAAAATGCGGTTAAGCGATGGGGAGTGGCCGAAGCAGGTATGATGTCAACCCAATTTATTGTTCCGTCTATCTCTGTTTCTTGGTCATTGTATTCGATTGGTTTTAGAACAAAACATAACCTAGTATTGAAATACCAGATAAAACCTACAAACATGACATGACACTAGATATTCAACCTGACAAATTTTGCAATAAAGTTTATACAGATTATTTATTTGTATGTTGCAGCAAATATTTTTTTATAATTTCTGTAAAAAAGTCACAGTCCCTAGACGATGACATCGATGCAGTTCCCAATAGAGTAAATATTTTATTTTAGAAAATAAATTATGATGAATTAAAAGAAAGAGCAGCCGCAACGAACCTCTGAACTATTATGACAAATAAATATGATGTCAAAACTCGTCTCCACGCTATGTTATATGTCAGAGGAAAACTCATAAGTAAGGAACCCTCATTATGCGAATTTGCCTCGAATTTTATCACTTTTTTAGTATGATTAGACATTTTTGTAAACTTTCTTAGTTTAGTATCTCCAATATTTTTGAAAATAACAAAAATCGTAAAAAACAAAAAATAAAAAGATAGAAGCAGCTGAAAATTATATTAATCTTGTTAATTATTAAAATGAATGAACTTGCATGCTTTTGTTCAACTTTATCACAAGATGATATGATAGAAATGATAAAAACAGCCATCAACTCCAAACGAATATTTTCACATATTCCCAGCGTATTTGTAAAATTTTAATGCAAATACAAACATTTCCATAGAAAGAAAAAAATATTTAAAAAAAATCCTCTATCTCACCTCCATAAGCTGTTGCGATCTAGCTTCACGCTCCCTTCTCGCTTGCTCTTGTCTTTCTGTCCTCTCAATCTCCTTGGATATCCTCGCCTGTTCACGATCCAACCTGGCTGCAGCTCGTGCAGCCTGTTGTTTCCTAGCCATTTCGATTCGTTGTTCGACAGGCAGATTGGTTCTCATCGCGGATTTCAACTCTTCCAATCTACGCGTAACATCCTCTTCGGAAAGGTGTATAAATTCACTGCCATCCGTCTGCATTTCCAATGGCACTGGCTGTAGATAATCACCCAAGATGACGCGACAACTAAACGTGAAGTTGTCCTTTGTCAAGTCGTACGATTTTTGATAGTCCAGATACTGGAATTACAATAAAATTTCCTTAGATTGATCGATATCATATATAAGTATTGAGGAATATTTTACCTGCGTTACATCAGACATCTGTTTGAATTTGTTCGCAGAATCTGGAGCTCCGTAAGTAACGTCACCTTTGATAAAGCCATTCTTGGTTAGGCCTCGAATTATTGTCTCTCTCTTCCAACCTAATGAAATACATAATAATTTTCAAAAATTCGATAACCCCAAACGCTGCCATTATATGGATCTCCCAAGTTTATTCTTTTTACCTCTTTCCAATGGTATCCTCAACAATCTCTCATCGTACTGTTTTTGTCTTTTGGCTGCCACAACAGCTGCAACCTCCTGCTCCATCTCTGAATCAGTATGATTTGAATCAGTTAAATTGTCAGAATCTGATGTCGCATCAACGGTACTGGAATCGCTGAGCGTGCCGCGCAACATCAGCTTTTCCTGCAGGAATTTGTTGAGCGCCTTCTCGTCACCGCCCGCCTCTGAGATGAATTGTTGTGCTGCCAATATGTTCGATTTGAGCATGCTCATCTGTTGGTTCATCGAGGCGTTCGGATCGAGAATTGGTACCGGTTTTATGCCTTTGAGAAAACAATCCAAAACGATTTAAAATTCATTTCCAATCTTCATATATATGTATAAAAAAAATCAATATATTGGCTTCGTTCCATCTATTAATCCTAAAACGATTTCCAACAGTTTGCGAATTACCCTCAATGCGTAAACTAATCTCATAATTTGGAAACATTCACAAAACTTAGGTGGAACAGAAACAACAGAGAACTAACATCACTGCCAATCGTTAAACGTTTGCGTTGTGATGCCACTGCGCAGAATCCTACCAGTCTGACAGTAAGAAACTGTTTTTGGTGGAACGAAGCTATAATAACTAAATCATAAAAGCACTCACCCAACGCTCTACTCTGTGCCAACAACGATGCCACCGTGTTCTTTTTCGGTTTGCTCACACCTCTGCCCAAATTCCTAGGCCTGCCGTCTTTGTGATGTTGTCCCCCAGAGATGGCAATTGGTGCAGCTGCTGAGATGGTGGTTGCTCCACTGGATAATGAGACACTAGGAGGAGGAGCCGTTGAAGCTGAAGCGCTCGTGGATGATGTGGAACTGCCCCCATCGGAGCCGTCATTTCTACTGGGCGGTCGAGGGGAATCAGCTGCAGCATGGGCGGCAGCTGCAGCAGAGAACAGTTGCGCCAGCGATGAACTGGGCACCGTAGGTGGTAGAGGCTGTTGATGAGGTGCCAGAGATCCAGTGGGAACGCAACGACGTGGTTTGGGGCCAGGTTTGCGACGTGCTAGATTATCAAATAGTACAGAATGAATATGAATGGGCGAAGTAAGTTTCTCAAGTACTTACATATCCTTTCGGTTCCAATATTGGCGGACATATTGCTCAAAGATGTTAGGGAGGAGCTGCTACCACCTGTAGTGGTACCACCACTACTAGGCTTGAGTGATAAATTTAGCGGAGCTTCAGAGCTACCATCAGTATTACTTGAATTGTAAGAGATTCCCGATGGACTTCCATTTGTGGAAGGCAACTTAATGACCTCCACTCGATCTAGAGACGGTGTTGATGGTGGAGTTGTATCTTGGTCCTGTGTAAATTGAAAGAAACAACAATGAAACAAAAAACATCCACCTGGCACTATTCCGATAGGCTTACATAATATTTAGGCCGTTTCGTTGTACGTTCGATAAGTAATCCAGTACTTGAGTGTGATGGATGTAAGCTGACTGATGGTGGATCCAATGATATGGTCTTTTTGCGACCTCGATTCGTGGTACCGGGTACCTTTGGTCCAACTATTGACGATGTGTACTTAATTATCTCAGTATCGGGTGGCAACCTAACACCGCCCAAAATTGAATTAGGATCACTGGAAAAACAACATGCGACAATTTTACACACAAAACACACACACAAACAATACAAGACAAATTAATAGAGGATTGATTAAGTTTTAAGCTAGAAGATAAAATAACTAAGGCTAGTCTTTCTACTTGGTAACTATGACTATAAGTTTAGTTGAATGCGCTCGATAATAGATAGATAGCTAAATATTTGGTTTTCATATTCAAACATACTGTTATGTTATATCTAATAATTTGTACAAGTAACAAAATAGTCAACCTTGGGAACGGACCTCATATTTCCTACATTTCAAATTCAACACGGAAAATAATCGGAGATTGAAGAAAAAGCACAAAGTTAATTTTAAAGTTGCAAAAAGCGTAATTATCTACTGGAAAACTCATATATGTAAATTATTTTATTAATAAAAAACATCGATAATATCACGAACATGAGATATTACCACCTATAAATAATAAACAACGACAAAAAATGCTAAAGATATTACAAAGCATCTACTCACAAAAAAACATATAAAACTATGAAAACATAACAAAAAATGATACAAGAAAAAGCATTCAAATGCACAAATACATTTCTTTCCACTTACCTGCTGCCTTCCAAAGCAGCACTAAACGGGAAGAAATAAAATAATATTAGACAATAACCAATACATTTCATTTGTTATTAGTCAAAATGTGTGAATAAAATTTTGCATTAATCATAAATTTTGATAAGATAGGCTGTTCAAGTGTGTCAATCGGATATATATAAATAAACAATCAATGTAATACGTATGTTATATTTATATATGTATACATAATATACTTAGATGGCGGATATTCCCATTTCACCTATCAATTCTAGATAAAAAGAAACACAAAATTTCCAAATAATTTCTAATAAATGAATTTCTCTAGTTATTAATAATCTATACATACAATAAATCTATTGGGGATTTCTTCGATGTTCAGGTACTGCGTGAAAAATAATTCAGATGTTTTCTTAAAACAGATCATAATGAATTAAATTGAAACAATAGTATTGGATGCGACATTTATTGCTAATTAGTTAATTCACATGCTTACAAAACAATATGGCGCAGCTTAGTTTGGGTTGACACCATTCATTATAACGAAGTTCATACTTCATATGGAAAATCGAGGCGATGAGAAATATGCGTGGGCATATTCTAATAATCAAACCGATGGGAAGCTAAGTGTTGATATATATTTCTTTTAATTCCTTTAAGAAAGGAGAAAAAGTTTTAAATATCGGCAACTATTAAATTGGATATTTTTCAAAAAAAACACGATTTCAGAGACAACCATAGTAAACTCTGAAATATGTATGTTTTCTCTATGTTTTGAAATCTCTGAATATATGTGAATGTTCAAAGATGTTGATGACATGAGACATTCAAGAGTGTGAAATATTGTATTTTATGAAAACTACCTCGCTCATGTCATATGAGTACCAAGTACCACACACTCGTTCTTCAGCGAATATGACATATCTAGTTATCTAGAAGCGAATGTTGTTTCACGTCTGTCAGTTTGTCAGTTTCGCCCCTTTGCTCACGTGTAGTATAGATACATCTTTTTGGCAACACCTTCCTTGGAATTTAAATTTCATAGAGTCGTTATTTCTTTGATCATTGCGTTGAAAGCTTTCACAGTACTTAGAAAAACAACTGAAAGCTGCTCGCGTACGAAAAGTCATTATTAGTGCGTAAAGTAATTCATGATGATGGCGGATTAAACATTTTCAGGGACAAGTGTCATACATTTGCTTGATATCGTCATGGGTGCGGATATCGAGAAATTTAGCCAACTCAGTTCTCAAAAGTTGAACATTCCAGGCAGGTGTTGCTAAAAATAATATTGAGTCTTCTATCTACATATTACTGCACTATTTTAAAATTAATATTAGGTACATATTCTGAGATTTTTCGGTTCATTGACTAATTAAGTCAGTCCTAGTTTTTGTGAACAAAAATTCAATATTGAGTAATTTAATGAAATAATCAAACTACAAAATATTATTTTCTCATTCTGATCAGATCATTCAAATATTTTTTTTTTTTTCTATCGTAAAATTTAATATTCATACCGTTACACGATGTGAATATACCTATTACTTTTGGTTTTTTGAAAAATCAGTTTTTTGGAATTTTGACCCACAAAAACCACTCCAATCAATAAGTGTTGAATATACCCAATGTTGTGCCTGAAATTATCTATCTTTTGTAAAAAAAACAAAAAAAATCACGTCATTCCCGTTCGAGATATTCGCAAAAACATGAATCTATAGACAAGCAGACAAGCAAAAAAGTTAATCGGCACGATAACTCAAGAACGGAACCGACCAAGGGTCTTTTGTTGTTGGTTGGTATCGGCCCATGGAAGAGCCCTATTGTTTTTGGTGAAGTTTAGATACTCCGGTGTTGAGTTACTGTTTTAAGACCATTTTCTAAGGAAAATCGTCGAAAATCTCAAGTTTTTTCACTTTTCTGGGCTAAACTAAAGTAAAAATAGTATAATTTAGCTAAATATATCAAAATAAAACTAAATATAACATTTTCGTTAGATAAAATTTAAAATTGTTGGTACAAGGTGTATGCTAATCGGTGTGAATATGCACATGAAAGCTTACTGCCTTCGTTAATATTTTTTATTCGATTCTATACCTAAATGTTTTTTCTAACTAAACCAGGTAATGTCCAGAAGTACTAACAAGAAACAAAATAGTATGGTAAAATTATCAGATTTGTAAAATAATACAAGAACTCAGGAACATACGTCCATACTTGCAATTCACCAATTTTACTTTAGGGTATCAATAGATATCTTGGAGATAATATTTACCTAAGAATACTGGCAGGAAGACCGGCTATTCCACCACCACCCATTCCGCTTGTGGGAGTACTACTCCTTCGTTCAGTTCCATTGTTATTGTTGCTGCTGACCAAACTCAAAGGACTGGAGAATATACTAGGCGATGGGGATGACACTTTGACAGTACCACCACCACTATTGCTAATACTTGTAGTGGCACAGGTAGAACTGCTGCTACTGGTACTACCGGTGGTACCACCACCAGTACTACTGCTCTTCTGCTGTTGCTGATGGTGATGGTGCTGTTTATTCATGTAGCTACCACCTGTGTCGGAGCTTTTGGAGCGATGATTCGAGTGCTGCTTATCCACAATGGCTGGCTGTATCGTTAGGCCTGGCACGGAAGCGTATTTGAGTTGGGAAGATGAAAGAGAACCAGCTGCACAATGTGCAGATGATTGAGCAGCTGAATTAGAGGCAGAAGAGGTTCTGCTTGACATGGAAGAGGATTTGTTATCGTGGTGCCGGTTCGATGATGAATTATGTTGTTGTTGCGAGGAGTGCGACGAGGAAGAATGATGGGAGGAAGATTTCGAGTTGCTATGAGACCTGTGAGACAAATCAATAAATATACTGACCTTCAAAAAACCCAGCCACCAAAAATTTCGAACATTTTGAAAATATGCTAATTCTCATGTTACTAATTTGATTTTGATGATTTTTCTAGGGACTGTAGGTTTTCTGTAACAATATTGTGATAGACATCTATATTTATAGTTTAATTTTAGAAATTACAGTTTTTTTTACTAGAAATTTGATACAGTAACAAAACCAAGGGGTGCTAGTCTCAATCTGTAGCTGTTGTGGTTGCTGTATCCCACAAGGTGTTTCAAACTTAGTGTCATAAAACTTCATGTCATTCATGTACCCGTACTTTCTCAAATTACACACTTGATCAAAATTTCTACAACATTATTGTTACAAAAAAATGATCTACAGTTCACAAAAAAAAACTTAAAAAGATCAAATGAGCGCAGTTCGAGAGAGCCCATTTTGAAAATCAATCATTTTTTTGGAGGACGTGTTTATTGGAAGACAGTGTTAAAAGAAAAAAAAATACCTAGATAATGAGTTTAACGATGAATTGCCCTTCGAGTTTTTGGACTTTTGATGGCCACCCCCACCACCTCCACCCAAGGAAGGTATACCTAGTGCAGAATATTGCAGATCTGCTGGGCCACCCAGGCCGGGAAAATTCAAGCCGGATGCTTGTAGACGGGCCAGATAGTCTTGGGCTGCCAAATGGGAGGCCATTGACCACCATGCTGCACCTGGAAATAAAACAAAAAAATATATATTTTATTGATCATAGTGTTTTGAAAGCAAAAAAAACTGCATAATTGTCATATGTGTATCATTTTCCTCAGTTTACTATGAGCTCTCAATTTTGTTTCTTAGAATGTGTTTTCTCATAAAGCTAAGTTCTCTTATTTCTTCTTATTTCTATATATCGATATCAAGAAAATATTTTGGACCCCTTTTTATGCATATTGCGTTCACTGAAGAATGTGTGATTTGGACGAATCGACATAATTAAAGTTTATAAGAAGAAGAAGTGCAGAAAACTTATATATATATATATATATATATATATATATATATATATATATATATATATATATATATAATACGTTTTACAAATAGACTAAATTAAATAAAGTATATTTATATCGACCAGCCGTCGTTAACATCAAATTGTCAAGACAAATGCTCTGATGATGTAGTGGTTAGCGTCGTTGCCCTTCTTAGAAAGCTTACATTTGACCAAAATTCTAAAAAATATGTCCAATAATTAAAGATACATTAAATAACCTTAATAATGTTTAAATTACTTACGGTCGAACTTCGACCACTGGGATATCATAGTTATTATTGTTTAACAAAAGAGTATCGCATTTTTTGTAGAACATTATAGGCTTTTTATTCTACTAATATCTCTATTTCTAGTTCTTCGGCCCCTACTCAAGTTTTCGCATAGCTGCTGGCTAATAATGGCCAACCTGGATCATCGAAGTCCAGCAGCGCAGAGTGTGGCGAAGGTTTGGTCGAGTAACCGGTGATGAGCAGGGAGCGCGTTGAAATTCCTGGCTTACGCTCTGCTCTGTACACTCAACATCACGCAAGGCAACGAGAAACCAGCCACGAGAGCATATTTCTCTAGTATCGCGTCTCAGGAATGGTATTTGTTAAGATTTATCTTGAGATATATCAGTGGTTCGGAATCGACATTAAACTATAGGTTACCTTGACTGTGAATCTGAACTTGTTAGTTTTTCTTTCAAACTCTTTTTTAGCTGGCAAATTTACTTGCTTGTTTCTTCGAATAGCCGAGTGTAACTATTGTAATTTCATAGGTATATAAGTCTTATGTCAGACCCACTTATAATAGTTATAAACAAAACAATTATCAATAATCTTTCGTTCAAAACGACGATTAGGTGTGGGTCAGAACTAATTACTATATAAATTATTTGTGCATAAACTAATGTCTATTATCGTAAATAGTTCTACAAATATATGTACTCGGAAACATATAAAGCAATAGCAAATTTCTTAACGCTTAAAAAATATAAATACAGTCGTAAATATTAAGTTATACCGGAAAAAGAATTTGAAATTATTTCTTTTATTCATTTTTTATTTCCAAACAAAAACTACTTTCAAGAGAATCAAATCTATAGGGTGAAAAGTCCACGTGGTCGTGTCCATCTCCAAAGACGCTACCCCTCCTAATTAATACTCCTCCAAGGCAACAATAAATCGAACACCGAGATCCGAGATATAATTTCTAGAACAGAAATGATAGTTAGGACGGTCAAAAAAACAACGTAGCCGAAAACAAATAACACATCTAATTATATGATGACAAGTATGATATTACACCTATTTAGAGTAGGAATGTGACCAAAGTGAAAATGTATTATTAATAGACACTGAGAACGAGAGCATAATCTAAAAATAACCGCTAAGTAAAAATAATATAGTATTAAGTAGGTATGTACCAATGCAACGCTTCCGGTATAAAATTCAAAATTGTGAGGTTAAATGAAAACAAAGAAAGCAGAGCAATCAGTGTGTGTGTGTTCAAACTAAAATTACACTCAATCTCAAAATAACAACATCAAACTTTACCATGGTCTTTGGAAGATTGATGGAATTTTTGATAATAATAGATGATACAAGTATTGAAATGTCAACAGGGAAGAATTATCGAAACGTACAATAAGCTTTCGATTCGAAATTTTGCCACCACTTTATTTTGCCAACTATATTATACGATACGGCCTTTATGATGCCGTTCGTGTGAGGGGGATGGGAAGCAGCAGTTTGCCCGAATTATCCATTTCGGTTGAAGGTAGGAACGGGATGCGACAGGACCCGCCTGGGAATAGGCGCATAAGTAGTTGGAGTTATATTGTATATAATATATATAAAATATCTATATAATCATTATTCTATCCAGGTAGCTATTGTTGATGGTGACGATGATAAAAAGCGGGAGGCAAAGCTCCCAGTTTTACAAGGTGAACATTCTGGCCACTTCTAACCGAAACTAAATTTGATTTCATGTTGATATCATAACCATAATTTAAGAATGTTTTTGCAAGAAAGATGGACATTTTTTTAAGATGGCATCGTCAAAATTCAAACAGTAACTAAGCTGTTGACGACAAATCGCAAACTAAAGAAAAAATCTGGTAACTTTCTTTCTCAGATTCCATGGAACAGAAAAATCTTCTGAAGTCTGAAGTCAGCATACCAAGACAAAAAACACATATTCCATTTTAGCTTAAGAAAAACCATTTGGGCAGAATATGAATAAACAATCAAAAATTGGACGGATCATTTGAGCATATTTTTTTTGCGTTTTCTCTGAGATATGTTGGTAGAAGACTTCAAGAAAGTTTTAGTAAAAAAGTTTCATCAACATCGTTTTCACGCTACAGTCTTCAGCAAAACACGTTTTGATGCTATTGCCTAGCAATTAGTTCGAGCAGGATAATCATTCACAAGACAACAAAGAAAAAAAAATTAGTATAGCCGTTCCCAAGATAGACTGGCTGAAAGTACGTTTTATAGACAACAGGGATTCAAAAATGTAAACATTTGTTAGAAAAATGTCTTCATTGTCATTACAAAGAGTTGAGTAAGAGGGATCAATGAATTTATAACGCATTTTACGTTAAAGCTTCAAGATTCTTCCAATAATAACGTAAAATATCTAGAACAAATTTAATTGGAAAAACTTCATTTGAACTACTCACATTTCAGTTATGAAAATTTGCAGTGGTCTTTTCTTAAGAATACTCTATCTAACCAAAATTTCAGCAACTGAAGCCACTAGTGAGAACTAATATTTTTGACCGATGAACCCACGGACTGTGTGCTCTTTATATAGTGAACGTACTCCAATTTTGATGATTTTTTATTCATTTGAAAGAGGAGACTTGAGAAATAGTACCCCATATTCATAAAAACACAAATCCGAAATCTTCTGCCCTTCAAAAAACACACCCGAAGGAGGTAATTTTTTTCCAAAATCGGAAATCTGACGTGGCAAAAATAAAGATAAGACAATATCCGGAAACGTTTAAATTGAACATTTTTTCAAAAGAGTTACGGTTTTCGAGTTAACAGCGATGTTAAAATCTCAAATATGTGAATTTTCGCCATGTAGAGGGGGCAATTTGTTTCAAAATTTAAAATCTGAGACAACTACATGAAAGACCAGATTATTCGTAGAAACATTTATAATGAACATTTTATACGACTTTCAAATTAGGGCGGTGGAAAAATAGTAAAATTTAAAATGCTTATGTGTATTTCCGCCGCGATGTTTTGAGATCTGTAAATAATAACAAGTACAAGCAAATAATATACGTGGGTAATAGGATAAGTACTATCTTCTTTGGTATTAGTGAAAGTTCAACGATTTTCGTGAATAATGTTACACTCAAAAGTGTGAAATAAATATATTTTACAAAAAATTGGACCGACGTTATTAGTTGGTGCACTGAAAAATACAAAATAATAATCTCTTTTGGTGCTGGTACTTGTGACTTTGGTGCCAAAAGTTAACTGCAGCTGCCACACTTCAAAAGTAACAGCACCGATAGAATTAATATTATTTTGTATTTTCCTACTGCTAACTAATAATTCTGGTACATATAAAATCCATTTTCGGTACTTTGTTCTGCTAGGTTACCAGAGGTGATTTTTTCGGCCTTTTTTATAATGGCTGCATCTTTTGAACCGTAATAGGTAGATAGTTCTTGAACGATGGTATGTAACCCTTCCTAAACGCACTCGGTCGTTTTTTAGGACAGGTTTTATCAGAAAGTGAACATTTTCAATATTTCTGATTCTAATAAAATTTCTGAACTAAAAAACAGCAGTGTCCTCAAAGCTGCAATTAGGTGGAGTGGTGCAGTTGTGCAGACAAGACCTTTGACACCAACTTCAAAACAAACATCACATTCACATTCCTATTCTGTAACACTGTAACCCGAGATTTTTTTCGAAAAATCTCCAATTTAAACGTTAATCACCTCTACTCCTTTTGAAGTATTTTAGAAGGGAAGGACATATTGAATTTAGACAAAAATTTAGATCTCAAACGCCTCTTTCCAATGAAACAAGAATAATCAAAATCGGTGCACGTTTACTATACAAAATTATTGTACATACTACTTACATAAGGATATGAATGAAAGTGATGCAGCGCGAGCCTCAAGAAAGCAATATTATTTTTATTCATTACATTTAATTTGAAAAATACATATTTTAATCAATTTCAATATACACTCCCGGCAAAAAAACGGGCTAATAAAAATTAACCCCAATTTCAAAGTTGGCTTCCTCGCGAACCGGTCATTTGATTTTGATGTTTTTTTTTTGTTAAATTGTAGATTGATTTCTCAGTAATGATGCTATGTCAGAAACTTTATTCATATTTGAATTTGAGCATGTACATGTGCAACAGTGATACGAAGTTTATTTCTAGAAATTTATAACACCCTGTGGAGGGCAACAGCTATAGCAGCTGTTGTCAACTGGAATCACATTGAACCCTGATCTTTTCTTAACATTTTGTATTTTGAATCACGATTTACTGGAGATTGAGGATGGTTGCACCCCGTATATGCTCAAATTCAAATCAGAATAAAAATTTCTGACATAACATCGTTACTGAGAAATTAGTCTACAATATAACAAAAAACGTCAGTGGCCGTTTTTTTGCCGGGGAGTGTATATGCACTCCAGAATGAAAGACATATTATTATTATAATATTGCTGTTTTAAAAGCATGCAAACCTGTATTGTTCGAATTACATTTCACAATAAAGTGTATATTCATTATTTATCAGTTGTCAAAAGCTAATGTTCTTGAGAGGTCTATAAAGAAGTCACTGAAAAGGCTACAGATGATGACCTAAACGCTTTGTTTTTC
Organism: Crioceris asparagi; assembly: GCA_958507055.1. Taxonomy (NCBI): domain Eukaryota; kingdom Metazoa; phylum Arthropoda; class Insecta; order Coleoptera; family Chrysomelidae; genus Crioceris; species Crioceris asparagi. The sequence continues at coordinate 11,870,168 of OY293829.1, forward strand.
TTAAATAGACGTTTAACTTCTGAGTACACCTAAAATCTAAATCTAAAATCCCCGATTGCACTTTAAAAAAAAGTTCATAAATCTTCAATGATAATTATCTGAATAAATAATTAGGTATGTTTAAAATAACACTTGTACCTTTTGTAATTAAAGCCAGAAAACATAATATATATTAACAATCTGTTCCTTCGGGAGCCGGATACGATATCGGCATAAAAAGTGCCAGGTCAAAATCCGTCCTGTTTTCTGGGTGTGCAGGCGCGTACGGACAAGAATGAACGTTTCTATTATTTATGAATAAAATAAAATTTTCAAGAACATAACCAGGTGCAACTCCTAGCATACATTCATATATACAAGGTGGGAGATTAATGCGCATTCGGACGATTAGGGAATTATTGTGAAGATTAGGAGAAAATGTTTATGAATAACCCTATCTTATTTTACACATTACCAACAATATAAAAATATTTTCAATTATACCGGGTGTTTCTAAATAGTTTGAACTGTACACAACTTTTTTTTTCTTATGGAATGTATATAATATTTTTTTTAGATCAAAATGGAAAAATAATATCAGTTTAATATTTACATTGACTTTATAGCTAATATTTTATGAAATATTAATTATTTTCTGAAAATTTTGAGAGATAAATAGCATAATTTAAAAATTCATATCTCTGAGTATAATTGAGACTATATTTTGAAATTTTTATGGACACTGCTCACTATCGAGTGATGTGTTATGGTTAATTTATATGTCCTTGATATTATATCGGGTGTGCTCAAAACGTATTTGTATACAATTTTGATAGAATCAGCAATATCTCATTTTTTCCAATAGGACTGTATAATTTTGACACTACCGATGGAAAGATCGGATTTTACATGGGAATAACTGAACATTTAACTAGGCCGCATAATGATTTTTCAGAAATATTTACGATTTTGTAATTATTTAACAGAATTTTATAAATAACATATGTCTTGGACTGAATGACAATAGAAATTAGTTTGTCAGTTTGATTGTAAACAACATTTCTTATTGGAAAATACTCCAACAGCATAACAAATTGTAAAAACATGAATTTTACTCAAGAATTGAAAGACATGATTTATGTTTTGGACGAGACTTATCAGAACGCTCTACCGACAAGAGTCTACAGAGCAGGTTGGATTTTTTTAGGAGGACCAGTTCCATTTTCTCCTAGATCACCTGATCTTACACCTTGTGATTTTTTCTTATGGGACTGTTTCAGATATTGTATACCAGCAGCCTGCCACTGACCAAGACAATAGAAAAATTCCTATTACCAATGCATTCAGGTCAAATACACCTGAGATGCTGCAAAATACGAAAACATAATTTCTTAGACGTGTCAACTTATGTATAAATGTAAATGGTAAACACTTTGAACATTTATTAAGATTGTTAAATTTATGCAATTAGTTTCTGTTTTTATTTAATGAATTTACTATTGCTTGAGTTCAGTCGTTTATTATATTAAATAATTTTACGTATACGATTGATTATTTAATTATCAAACTGACAACCTAATTTTACTCATGAATCCAATGCCTATTTGATTACATTATGAAATTCTATTAAATAATTATAAAATCGTAAATATTACTGGAAAATAATAATGAAGCCTAGCTAAATGTTCAGTTATTCCCATGTAAAATTATCCGATCTGTCAAAAATATACCATCCGATCTGAAATAAATATTTTTCACAAAAAATTGGACCGACGTTATCAGTTGTTGCACTGAAAAATACACAATAATATTAATTCTATTGGTGCTGGTAATTTTAAAGTTGTGCCGTTGTAGTTTGTAGTTGTAGGCACCAACTCCAAAAGAACCAGCACCAATAGAATTAATATTATTGTGTATTTTTCAGTGCAACAACTGATAAAGTCGGTCCATTTTTTTGTAAAAAATATTTATTTCTCATTTTTGAGTGTAAAATTAGTCATGAAAATTGTTGAACGTTCACTAATACCCAAAAAGTTATAGGTAGGTTTAGCTTGTACTAGCGAAAATACACATATCACATATTTCAGACTTTAACATTGTGAAACTCGGAAACCGTAACTCTTTTGAAAAAATGTTCAATTTAAATGTTTCCGGATATGGTCCCCTTTCTAATTTTCAAATCTCGAATTTTCGATTTTCAGAAAAATTTGCCCCTTCCACATAGCTGAAACACATATTTCAGACTGTAGCACGGAAAAGTATGATTATTTTCAAAAATGTCCAATTTAAACATTTCCGGATATGGAATTTTCGTTAATGGGACCATTTTTCAACTCTCCTCTTTCAAATGAAATAAAAATCGTCTAAATCGGAGTACGTTTACTATGCGAAACGCGCTAACAGCCATAAAAAATAATAAAAAAAGCAATCTTACAACCGAATTGTATACCTTCTCCTTTTTTTGAAGTCGGTCAAAAAATGAGATATAGTTGATTTTATCAAAATTTTATACAATAATATTTTGAGCGCACCCGGTATAATATCAAGGACATATAAATTACCCGTAACATATTACTCGATAGTGAGTAGTGTTCATGAAAATTTCAACTCTTAATCTTAATTAACTTAGAGATATGCATTTTAAAATTATGCTATTTATCTGTCAAAATTTTAAGAAAATAATTAATATCTCATAAAAAATTAGCTATAAACATAAAGTCATATTAATAAACTGATATTATTTTTCCATGTTTACTGAAAAATAAAATAAAATCATAAACATTCCATAAGAAAATAGAAAGTTGAATACAGTTCCAACTATTTAGAAACACCCGGTATAATAGAAAATATGGGGTTATAACACAGTACCACTATTGTAGATGACTCATATTTTTAACATAGAACTTTGCGGGTCTGAGGGGAAAGGAAATCGACGATTCATAGGCGTGCGGTTATTATTAAAAATAATTTATGTAGGTATATAATAATGCTTTATGAAATCCCTATCAGCACGCCCAAACATGAGTCACTATCTACAATTATTGTGGTACTATGGTATAGTTATAAACATTTTTTTCTAATCTTTACAATAACCCCGTAATCGTCCGAATACGCACTAATCTCCCACCTTGTTATATATATATATATATATATATATATATATATATATATATATATATATATATATATATATATATATATATATATATATATATATATATTCGAGTAGGGCAGAAGCGTTGTTTTTAACTATCTTCCTTTTCATATAATCACATTGGATACCTACTTTAGTTTTAACACACTATAAAGAACTGGTTTTAGTATGGCTATTTTCATGTCTCCGTGTCATTAATCGACGTGTACACCCGATGGCAATAATTCCTCTATATTATGTACATATAGGTATACGATTGGTGGTGATAAGTGATTATTGATTCAGAATAAATTGCAGAACAGAGAGGACCAACTGACTGACTACCTATATACTATGGATATATAGAAGAGAAGCTGCTGATTCCCAAATATCAGCACCTCCCCGAAAATGGTGTAATGTCGCATTTTGGCCCTGCCGTCAGTCATTCCATTCAATGCGTAGGGAGTAAACGAGTGAGATGGACAGACGAGGAGGAAAATGTTATACGAGAACAGAGTCAGAAAGAGAAAGACCCAAAAGTAGATCAATAAATGAATTATACACATTCAGCTAATTCTTCTTCACCGGTTCATCTTTTTGTTATGGGACGATAATGTTGTAGGTACCTACCTATATGCTATTATCTATTAAATGTTAAGAATTATTACAGAAAAATAGAGAGAGAGAGAGAAAGTAAATTCAAATGTTTTGGAGGAAGGGAGGAGTTTGCACCCGTATTCATAATATAGAATGATACCTGTTGATATTCGTTGGAGAGACAAGTTGTTTTTTTGAGGGGGCTTTGAATCGAATTTCAATATTTTTATGTTGTACCTATTCGAATACATAATTCGTTACAAAATCTAGTACCGACTGTAACTCTCGAAAAACAAAATACAAATGTTTGCTTTTTTACGTATGGCGGTTCGCGTGTTTTGCATAGTAAACGTACTTCGATTTCGATGATTTTTTATTAATTTGAAAGAAAAAAGTTGGGAAATGGTCCCATATTTAGAGAAACTCAATCCAAAATCTCCTTCCCTCTAAAAACCACTCCCGAACGAGGTGGAGGGGACAATTTTTCTCGAAAATCGAAAATCTGACGGCAGAATTAAAGATCAAACCATATCCTGAAACGTTTAAATTGAACATCTTTTCAAAAGAGGTACGATTTCCGTGCGTAGAGGGGGCAATTTTTTTGAAAACTGAAAATATAAGACGGCCAAATTGAAGAAGAGATTATATGTAACAGCATCTAATTTGAACATTTTCCAAAAAAAACTATGGTTTTCGAGTTACAGCAGTGGTAAAGTCTGAAATATGTGTATTTCCGCGGCGATGTACAAGCATAGAATATAGATGGGTAATAGGATAAGTACTATCTTCTTTGGTATTAGTGAACGTTCAACGATTTTCATGACTAAAGTTACACTCAAGTTGTGCAATAATAATTGTAGTTAGAAGAACACTTTTGGCACCAACTTCAAAAGTACCAGCATCAAAAGAGTTTTTAATATTATTTTGTATTTTTCAGTGCGCCAACTTATAAAGTCGGTCCATTTTTTGTAAAAAATACATATCTATATATTTTATATTTCTCAGTACTTACAAGGAATATTTTTTTTGCAATTTTACATTACATTTACATAAATTTAGTAGCTTTTGTTTTCTTCATGCAAAGGTAGATTATTTATACTATTTATTTGAGAATTAAAAAGAATATTTGAATAATTCATAACGAGCCCTTTCAAATCCATATGATTTGATACTTTTCTTTCATTAATTTCCATTAACTTCCAAAATGAAAATTCGTTTAATAACGATATTCGTCCATGATTGGCTCAACTAACACTCAACACACATAAGAAATAAATTTCTACTTTTCCATCCAGTTGATTCTGAGCGATTAAGCTATAACAGGCAGACACGCGTGATATCTTTATAATAGCTCCGTTTTTGACTAAGATGTACGATATATAATTTTGAAGACATATGTAATAATGAAAAATGGCCTACTAATATTTTGGTCGTAAGCCGCAATATTTTTTGCTCTTATCTCATTAGTATAGTTTAAATTAAATCAAGAAAAGGGGTAAAAGCAGTTGTTCTTTTTTTCAAAACTTAAAGGCATGATAAAAAAGATATATAGACAAGTATCACAAAGCCCAAACTTCCCATTAAAGAATAGCTGTTAAAACTGTCACTTCAAAGAGGTTTCGAAGTAAGAATAAAATTTATTCGTTGCAAGATGCCATTTCAAGACCTTAACCGGATATGTCTGAGTTGTTTTTAGGGTTCCGTACCAAATTGGTGAACCCTATCACTGATACTCCGCCTTTTGCGTCTTTCTGCCTTCGGTATCCCATGTAGATAGGCAGGTGTACAGTGAAATTTTATTTTAAAATGGTACGGAACCCTTCGTGTTAGACGTGTCGACTCCCACTCAACCTTATTTTTATATAAATATACACAATAAATGAGTTTTTTCCATTTGGCTGTTACAAGTTGTAGGTATGTAATAAATAAATAACTGACTATGGGATACCTGAAATGTGTACTTTATCGATCTCGCCAATAATTGATAATTAAACATTGGGCACACAATAGCGCATCCTTCAAAAATTGATGGCTGGCCGTTATTTCATTAGAGGCAGGCGGGAAATGTCTGTCCCGCAGGATGCTGACGCTAGGTGCCTCTAGTTGTAGCTATGTTTAGTCCTGAGTCCTGCTTGGCTCGATGCATTTGCCGTAGTCGATAAATCACATGCACACAAGTTGCTTCTTTAGTACGGGAGGCATTTAAATTTTGGAATAGGATTCGGCAGCACCCGGAGAAATTGGATCGGTTGATAAAATATTTTTTATTTCTTTTTGGTTTTCCGATTTTTATGATTTTTGATTTGAAACAGTATACTTGAGAGATTTATAAAAACTTAAATCCGAAATCTCCTTCCCTCCATAAAACGCGGGAGTGTGGAGGGGACAATTTTTCTCAAGAATCGAACATCTGAGAAGACAGAATTAAAGATAAGACAATATCCAAAAACATCTAAATTGAACATTTTTTCAAAAGAGTTACGGTTTTCGAGTTAGAGCAATGTTAAAATCTGAAATATGTGTATTTCCGCTATGTGGAGGGGGCATTTTTTTTCGAAAATTGAAAATCTGAGACGGCCAGATTAAATACCAGATTATTTGTAGCAACATTCAAATTGAATATTTTTTCCATAGAGTTACGGTTTTCGAGAGCAGTGGTAAAGTCTAAAATATGAGAAATTTCCGCGACGATGTTTTTATATCTCCGAATAATAAGATGCACAAGGAAAGAATATACATGGGTAATATGATAAGTACTAGCCTCTTTGGTATAAGTGAACGTTCAACGATTTTCATGACTTATGTTACACTCAAGTACTTGTGAAGTTGATGCCAAGAGTCTTCTATTTAACTACAATTGCACAACTTCGAAATTAACAGTACCAATAGAATTAATATTATTCTGTATTTTTTTGGTATAACCTGAAGTTACTGTAAGTCATTATTTTAGTTAGATACAGTTGTCACAAAACCCCCACTGCAAATTTCAGACCTAAAATAAGAGTAGTTTTCTCAATACTCCGAATAGACTACTTCATCGTGAATAAACCAGTATATGTGTAGAATATTCAGTAGGGGCCAAAATTGTTAAACAGAGGCTGATTTACTTGTAATATTCCGACCTAAGTTTAGGATGTTCAACATTCCGACCCTAGATTCGTAATTATTGATTTTTTTTCAATTTCAAGGTTTCTAGAAATGATCTCTTCATTAATTATGGCATTGCAAATTTTCGATTTTCTACCCTTACGGAGGGGATTAATGGGGTGAAAGATCATGTTGAATTTCAAATTTTATTTTAATGGATCATTTTTCAGCTCCCCTCATTCAAATAAAAGAAGAATTATCACAATCGGAGCTTGTTTACTATGAAAAACACGCCTTCGTCCATACGTATACCTCCTCCGTTTTCAAAGTCGGTCAAAAATGCAACTCTTCCTCCCGTGCTATAAGTAACTGTAGGTCTATGCCTGTGTGCTGCTACGGGTACTGCACACGTTGAATTTTAAACATATCATTGCGACTCTTTTTCGCGGGGCTGTTTTTACCCTAACCACCCCCTTACCACCTACAAGCTGGGTCTCTTTGTTGTTGTGTTTACGAGTATTGATCTTTATGACGCCCGTGAGGACGACTATTACGACGAGGTATATACATTCAGGTACTTTTCAGAATGAGGCCATCAAAATGAAAAATACTTCCATATGACTAATACTAATATAATGTCCCATAACACATTAAATAGGTAGACAAATAGTTTTAATCGGATAACAAAATTAATTATTCAGGTACACTCTTTAATAGTAATGCAGGCAATTCAAATAAACAATAAAACATCATTACTTAGTTACATTTTTTATGGATAGTTTTACACTAACAAGTACTAATCTAAATTTTCGGTGCGTTATGTCTTGCGACCACTGATTATAGAACTTGATAAAAAATAAATAAATCTAGAATTGATAAATATTTTTTAGAAAAAAATTGGACCGACTTTATCAGTTGTTGCACTGAAAAATACAAAATAATATTAATTCTATTGGTGCTGGTTCTTTTGGAGTTGGTGCCTACAACAACAAACTACAACGGCACAACTTCAAAATTACCAGCACCAATAGAATTAATATTATTTTGTATTTTTCAGAGCAACTACTGATAAAGTCGGTCCAATTTTTTGTAAAAAATATTTATTTCTCATTTTTGAGTGCAACATTAGTCATGAAAATTGTTGAACGTTCACTAATACCCAAAAAGTTATAGGTAGGTTTAGCTTGTACATAGCGGAAATACGCATATCACATATTTCAGACTTTACCATTGCGAAACTCGAAAACCGTGACTCTTTTGAAAAAATGTTCAATTTAAAAGTTTCCGGATATGGTCCCCTTTTTAATTTTCAAATCTCGAATTTTCGATTTTCGGAAAAATTTGTCTCTTCCACATAGCTGAAACACATATTTCAGACTGTAGCGCGGAAACGTATGATTATTTTTAAAAATGTCCAATTTAAACATTTCCGAATATGAAATTTTCATTAATTCTGTCATTTCGGATTTTCAATTTTCGAGAAAAATTGCCCCCTCCACGGTTTTTGGAGGGAAGAAGATGTTGCATTTGATTTTTCTCAATATGGGACCATTTTCCAACTCTCCTCTTTCAAATGAAACAAAAATCGTCTAAATCGGAGTACGTTTACTATGCAAAACGCGCGAAGAGCCATAAAAAAAGCAATCTTACAACCGAATTGTACACCTTTTCCTTTTTTTGAAGTCGGTCAAAAATAACATTTTTGTGATGCTCGTGATGCCAATCGATGCATACGGGTCAGCGGATATCCTTCTTTTTGCAATTATAGACACTACTATTTTCGACCGACGAACCCAAACGGAGGAGGTATACAATTCGACTGTCTGCTTTTTTTGTTTGTGCGAGCGCTGTATATAGTAAACGTAGGTACTCCAATTTTGCGCCCCCGAAGGAGGGGAGGGGCTATTTTTCTCGAAAATCAAAAATATGAAACAACATAATTGAAGATATGATAATATCCGGAAACCTTTGAATTGAACATTCTTTAAAAAGAGTCCGCTTCAACATTTAAAGCATTGGATGTTTTTATTTTGCTATCTAAAATTTTCGAATTCTGAAAACAATTGCCCTCCATCCTCCCTTATGGGCAAACTTTTTTGTGGGTAAGGGAATGGATTTTATATAGGCTTGATATAGGACCATTTCTCAGGACTGCTCTTTTAAATGAAAAAAAAAGCAGATTAACAAATGAAATCTAAGTGAAATTCTATGTAGATTTCATACAGCATTTCCTATACCTAAGTTGAACTGCTTCCAAGAAAATTCTTAATCTAATAACTGATCTGATCCTTTACGTTTTCTTTTCAGTAGGCTGTATATTAGGAGTACCTATACCAAAGATAATGAAACTCATTCCATTATCTTTGGCTATACTAACTATAGCAACAAGTAAATAACTTAATTTTGTTATGAACAATTGTCATATTACCAACTAATAACGTCGGTCCAATTTTTTGTAAAAAATATTTATATGAAAAAAAGTTATTCTTGATAAAAAGTTCTGCATAGTTGAAAACTTAAAATGCAGCTATCAAATATTATTTTTTGTAAATCCGTATACGAGGTGAGTCGAAAAATATGAATTTTGTTCTAGAGTAAAGTACCTTTATTTTTGGAAATATGGAAAGTTTTTATTAAAAAGAGTTGATCATTATTAAAAACTATTGTCAGATATCCAATATTATTCACCCGCCATGAAAAAACATATTTTATTATTTCTATTCTGTGTATTAGCATTGATAATTTACTTCTACCGATAAACATTTAATCTAGGATGCACTCTGACTGCAAACGTGAAATCGCTAGTTTGTTGAAATACAAGAAATGGCGACTCTATTAACTAGTGAGGAGAAAATTTAACTAGATTTGATTTTTGGAGATAAATTATAAAACTCATAGAGAAGCAGCAGCGCTATTGTTAACAACAGACATCCGAATAGAAATATTCAGCTTTCGACAGTTAGAAAAATTCCAAATAAATTGGAACCATCTGTCATAATCTGCTTCTTTGAATGTATGAACAAACTGGGGTTTGTATGAATTACTTTTTAAAATATTTGCTATTGTAGTTTGTTGTACTACAGATAGCATCACTTGAAGTTCCGTGTCCTCATAGGCAAGCGGCTTCTGATGTTTCTTATTAAAATTATTGTGAACACTTTCAAACGTCTTGAATTTATTTAGAATATTTGTAAATGTCGAATGCTGAATATTTCTATTCGGATGTCTTTTGTTAAAAATAGCTGCTGCTTCTCCATGAGTCTTATAATTATCTCCAACAATCAAAACTAGCTCAATTTTCTCTTCATTTGTTAATAGAGTCGCCATTTCATGTATTTTATAAAACGAATTAGCGATTTGACGTTTGGAGTCAGTGCATCCTAGATTAAATGTTTATCGGTAGATGTAAATTATCAATGCTAATACAGAGAAATTAATAGAAATAACAAAATATGTTTTTTTCATGGCAGATGGATAAGATTGAATATCTGACAATACTTTCGATATTTTCAAAAATAAAGTTACTTTACTCTTGATCAAAATTCATATTTTTCGACTCAACTCGTTTACGGATTTAAAAAAATTAAATCTGATGGTTGCATTTTAAGTTTTCGACTATACAGAACTTTTTATCAAGAATAATGTTTTTTCATAAATAAAAAAGTTTTCCCTATGGTTCTTTAATCGGACACAGTGTATATTTGCATATCATCAAATATTAATATTAGCACATTTCTACACTGACACAGAAATATGTAATAATAATATGTTTCTAATCACATAGCGCAGCATATGATTTCTTTTATGCAATTTGTGACCTGTTATTACTTAATTAATAAGTATCTCTAGTCTACATACAGTGTGCCGTAGAAAAACAAATAAATATCTTATAAGGAATATGCGATCAAAGCGATCAGAAAATAATTATCTGCCTTTGCATAGATATCTACAAAGAATATTACGTGTTCATTTCATAACGAGAATCCAATAAAAGGACCGTTCATATTATGGATCTAGATGAATTGATTATGACATGAACGAGTTCTCTACGCAGAGAGATAAAGGGGGTAATTATATAAATGGGAGTGAAAAAATCGAGAACGTACTTAACATATTTAATGGAATATAAAAACGGAGTCCCTATTTTGTCCACAATGAAAATTATACCTTTCGATCCAAATTAGTTATGGATATGACAGGGATTAAACCCGCTTCAAATTATAATATTGATAATGAAATCATCTAAACTTTTGCTTTTTTCTTTCAATTATTGTAGAACTGTTAATGACATACTTTTTCTGATTTGATTTGATTGTTTTTTATAAACAAAATTGCGACTTTTTTTCAATTTGCTAGAGTTTCATATCAAATATGTTTCCACTATAATAGGCTCTGTTCCAACAAACGATCTCTAACGGGTTCAAAGTTCAAACTATCACTTATTACTTTCTTGTATTGCTATTTGTTAATCATAACTTAGCTGATCTATTAGTTGGAAACTTTCGAGGATCGGGGTTGGAAGAATATAATGAGATGACTGTTTACTTCAATAATCGAACTAATAGTTCATATTTATTAAAAAAATTAACGATGAACGAAAGCAATCGAAATAAATTAAATATCGCAAATATCGGGAAAACTTTGATCTAGACTAAAATGTTCTATACGTGTATCCAACTCCCAAATCTAATAGGAATTAAAGGTACTACTTAAACTAACATTGATCACAATTAAAAATCTCGTTTTCCTAGTTCATAAATATTTTTTGCCAAAAATTGGACCGGCGTTATTAGTGGGTGCACTGAAAAATACGAAATAATATTAATTCTATTGGTGCTGTTACTTTAGAAGTTGTGCAGTTGCAGTTAGATTGATAACTTTTGGTACCAACTTCACAAGTACCAGCACCAATAGAATTAATATTATTTCGTATTTTTCAATGCAAATAATAACGTCGGTCCAATTTTTTGTAAAAAACATTTATTTCACACTTTCGAGTGTAACATATTACCCACGTATATTCTTTGGTTGTACTTGTTTCTTGAGATCTCAGAACATTGCGGCGGAAATACACATAAGTATTTTAGATTTAACCATTTAAAAAAAATGTTCATTATAAATTTTGTAACAAATATTCTTGTCTTTCATGTGGTACCCAGATATTTTCAGTTTTCGAAAGAAATCGCCCCCTCCACATAGCGAAAATACACATATGTGAGATTTTAACATCAATATAACTCGAAAACCGTAACTCTTTTGAACAATTTTTCAATTTAAACGTTTCCGGATATTGTCCTTTAACTCTGCTATCTCGAATTTTCGCTTTTCGAGAAAATTTGACAATCCACGGCGGGCGGTTTTCGAAGGGAAGGAAATTTCGGATTTGAGTTTTTATGAATATGGGAGTATTTCTCGTCTCCTCTTTCAAATGAATCAAATATAATCAAAATTGGAGTACGTTTATATACCTTCTCCGTTTGGGTTCGTCGATCAATAAAACCGGAAGTACTTGCCTCACTGACCTAGAGACTTAAATAGGTGGTAGTACTCTTCCCAATAAAGGTACCATTTTGTATGTTTTCAAAGATTTTTTTTTTCATAAGTAAATACAACTCGTCTTTTATATTTAATGGCCGTAGCCTATTTTCATTGCAACAGCATTCGACTCTCGATCGTGAAAAGGATTATAATCAATAAAAGGTTCTAGAAAGACACGATAAAATGTTTATCACTACATAATCATTTGCTAAGTATGCCTCAAGGTGTATCCCATTATCGACTAGTGCTGTACCACAAGCCACAAACCATAAAATAAACTCTTTGGGCTTTACTGTACTATCTACCCATTTATTTCAAGTCACCGAGTCAATTTGAAAAGATGCACGCTATTCGGCAATACTCAATATTTCGATCTTTTATTGTTTGCAGTCGCTTAACAAATGGTTAAATACTTCTACCAACATTAAATTCCTATAGTCCTACTAACGCGGGTTGGAGCGGGTCGGATTGGCGCCATGTGCACGCAGCTTAATACACACAATTTTTTCGCGCAAACAGTTGATTATTATTTAATTTGAAGGCAATGAATTCTTCAATTTAAAAAAAATCTATTTTCAAGAAAAAATCCCCCTTCAAGTACCATGAATCGTTTGGGAAAAAATAATCATCAAAAGCGGAGCAAATTTACTAGGCAAAGTGCGCTACATACATAATATATTTTTTTTAAAGAAAATTGGACCGACTTTATTAGTTAGTGCACTGAAAAATACAAAATAATATTAATTCTATTGGTGCTGGTACTTGGAACCAATTAGCAATACTCCTCTCTCAAATGAAAAAAAAAACATCAAAATCGAAGAACGGCGCGAACAAATATAAAACAACATGCAGACATAAAGACGAATTGTATACCTCCTCTGTTTGGTTCGTCGGTCAAAAAAAAACATGTAACCTAATTGTATACCTAACTCTTTTTTGGAGTAAGAATTTTCTGGTAGAGGAACTCGGAAACTCTAAATAGAAAAACGATATAAAATAGAAGAAATATAGCATTGTTTACACTATTTTTTGTTCAACAAAAAAAAGAAGATTTTTGAAAACGACTAATTTATTCATAGAATTTCCATTCTGCGGAAAAAAAAAATGAGTTTGAATTATAAAAAACCCAACAATGTAGAAGCTGATATAATCGGTGGTTATTGGTCTATTCACTTTTATATAATTAACGTGATCATTTCAATTTCTTAAAAGTTCGTTTTAGTCGATATTTAAAAAGATTTTTATCAATTTCCAAAAATGTTCAGCATGGGCGTTAATGCTATAATAAATAAATTTCAAGTTTTGGAATAAAACTTCAAATACTGAAGCAGATTTATGACATCATGAAAAACTTACGGTTTGGAATATTGGTAAAAATCTACAACTGTTCAAATCATAGACATCTGAACACCTAGACCACGCATAGCCTCTTTCAGAGCGATCCAACATCTCAAGACCATTATTCTTCTGGTCCATAATGGTTCGTGTCCGCCCGATACGATTAACATATTTGCCAAACTTCTTATTTTTCATGGCAACTGATTTATAAAGTAATAATCAAATACACTCAGACGTAATTACAATTGATTATTCAGACACACCTGCAGATTAAATTATGTACCAAATTTATATTTTACAACACGAAATAATTATTTTTCATTTGTGAAATAAGAGGATCATCAATCGATATCGATCGACTGAGTTAAGTGCGGCAACACAGGAATATATAATTTAGGCGTCCGTATGAATTCGTCGACTTTCGTCGCTAGTCGGAACATTGTCCATTTATAATTTGAGTGCTGCTACTACGTTTTACACATTTATACGCTTCTACACAGGTACACTGTTGCCAAAATTTCCTATAGGAAAATTTTGTATCTCTCTTTCACATGGAAAATACCAAAACAATTCTCTAACAATAACAGATCGTCTTTAGATACATGTTATGAATGAAATGCTTGTGGTCTAGGTGTTCAGATGTCTATGGTTCAAATCTAGACATTCGAATAAAAGAAAACCAAGATATGTATTGTACTCACTTGCAGCAGGTATTCCTAGACTGGCGGCCTGGCTGGCCGCCACCGACAACGTATTCGTGTAGGCATTATTGTAAGCGGCAGCCGCTGCGGCACTCGACACTGCCGGGTAGCCGGAAGCGGCCGAAACCGCCACTGACGATGAGGAGCCACCGCCACCTCCCCCAGAGGATCCTCTGCCGGACGCACCACCACCACTACTTGGGGGCAGCATGCCAAACGGCAGGGCAGCTGGATGTGGGGACAGGCCGAAACCGCCCCCGGCAGCTGCGGCAGCAAACAAATTGGCTGCACCTGCTGATGCATCTCCTCTGGGCCAGTAGGCTGCAAAATAGAAATCATATATTATATTATCTAAAGGTTAAGTAGACGGTACATGAACACTCAAATATCTTAAAAAAGGCTAAAGGCTTGTTTTAATGTTATTCGATCGATAATCCGTGAATCAATGGGGCATTACATTTAAGATAACAAAAGTATCACGGGTAGCGCAAAATTGGGAAATCGGGCAACAGTGGCGATATTAGTGTTAAATTTCGATTGCTCAGAAATACCCAGATATTTTGTAAATTGCAAACATGACCATTGTAAGCTTTCCGGTTCTTTTTTATAACTTGCTGACCCAAAAAAATAAATAGAAAAAACGCAAAATATTGCTTAAGGGGCCTCGCTACCAGCTGATCGTTTTTGATGATTTTTTCTGTTAACGTCCCTGAGGTGAAGTATGAAGGTTGATCCATATGATATAATACCCGACAACCCTTATTATGTGTATTACGGTAGTTTTAATGAACAGTAGCGGGTACAGCAATAGTTAGCAGAAAAATGTAGTTCCACTATAACTCTTTTGGTTTTAGAAATATAATTTTTTTCAAGGAACAAATATGCCTGGAATCCAATGTAGAATCACGGATGATATTTTTATTTTCCATAAAAAAATAATAAGTTTTCAACTTAAATATTAGAATTGTTATTTTGTTTGTATATCTTATCTAGTATTATTAGTAAATGTTAATTTATTTATCATTCTACATATTTCAAGCTGTTTATTATAACATTTCCAGCAATAATCAATCTTATGCTTTTTTATTATATCTCTGAGTCGAGCACGAAACAGTGCGCGAGGCGCGCCAATGTCGCTCTTTTTGACCAACGAGCCTGTCGCGAGCCTCCTGCGAATTTGTCTGATCAGCATGGCATGTTGAGCCAGCGACGAGTTTCCCTCGAACTTTTGAAGAATATACCTACATGACGACGAAGAACAGATGACAGCTTTGATAGTTTTGTGCAGTGGTGCATTAGTATTGTCAATAAATTTATTAAATAAAAAAAAGCCTCAGCGATGGCGCCACACTGCTTTATATTAAAAAATGTTAGGATCGGAACTTCCAGCAGATTTAAAGTTCCAGCAATACAAAAATTTCACCAGAATGTCCCCCACCGATTTTGAATGTTTGTTAAACAAAATCGCTCCAGCTATCTCCAGAAGAGAAACATTTCTTCAGCAGCGTCAATCTTTTTTTCTCTTTTAGGGCCGATTTCATAATGAATCCTTAATGGGAGATTAGATTAGACAATTTGTTTAAGTCATATCTGGATAACGGAATAAAAATTTTGCATTTTTCAATAACTTCTACAACGTTAGTTACTGTCTCTTTCGTTTTTCTAAAGTTACTTTGAATTATATGTCCAACCAAAAAAAATATAAAATTTTTAATCTATAATTAAAATTAATAAGAGATTAAATTTGATTATGAAATCGGCCCTTAAAGTAATGTTTGTCTTTGGGATCTCACAAATTTTGGCGACAGTTGTAGCTCTCCACTAAATTTAACAAGGCTTCTTCGGACAACTCCAAATTTACGTTGTTCCCGACAATAACTTTCGTGTCTTCTCGCTGCAAAATAAATTTTGAAATTTTGAAAGGCCTGCCACACACCCGTCCCACTTGACGCGCAAATCCCTTTGATGGCTCGTTAAAATACCGACAGAAAACGGAACGACTCGCGAGCGCCGTATAAATATTACGAATTTAGGCTCGTTGTTCGCGCAGCTCAGGCGCGTTTCGCCATACATATACGCACCTTAACAATATATACAACAACCTTAATATTATGTATGTATATTCTGCGACGTTGTGACATCTATTAAATAATTATCTATGTATTTTAATGTGATTTTTATTAATAATTTATTTAAATAAATAAAGATCTAGTCGTATCTGTTCTGCAATCATTGGTTGGTTTTAAATTTTATCAATCCATATCCTGTGAAGAAGTTTCACTTACAAAATAAATGGGCATTTCATTTAAGATTAAAAAAACTACTGGGAAATATGGCAATATTGCCGATATTAGTGTTAAAATTTCACTTAGCTAAAAACTCCCACATGTTTTGCAAACATGACTTTTTAAATTTTCCAGAGTTTCGGTAATTTTTTAACGGTAAGTATGCCAAAATAATAAAGAGACGAAATTAAACTTCGATTAAATTGGATTTTTTGAAAGTATTATAATTTCCTTTTTAACCAAGAAGGCTAGAATCCACATGACTTTTTTTTCCCTAACCAGTTAACAAAACAGTTTCAAGACTTACCCCCAAAAAGGCTGGCGGCATCGAGTAAGGAAGCAGCATCCTGTGCACTGGAGAGTTTGCTCGAACCGGAATTAACTTCGCTGCTCTTCCCATTTTCTTTATCCATCTCCGACCTGCGATGCTGCAAAACCAAAAATTCGAAACCAAATCAGCGAAATGGAATCGATGACAGTATATATATTTTTTTCACTAAATAATTAGATTTCAAATCCATTCGTAAACATTCGAAAACCCAACTGAATTTTAGCTGCTGTTTTCACGAACACAAATACTGAAAAGCATCATTCGCAGTATTGGGTGTGTTACAAAGAAGAGCTCAAAATTGACGATAAAGTGACGAATTTCAGAGACAGGAGCAATTTCACGTTAGCTGTCAAGTGAAATTATTGTTTATTTCGGTGTGATAGGTTGTGAAATTTCTATTTGCAAATGTATATGTGATACGTCGCATTTTGATACACGTAGCAACCTTGGACATTTTGAAAGAGGTGACTGATTGTTACATTTTGGCATTAGATATTTTATTTGATAGTACAGTTAATTTATGAAAATAAAAGTATTAACGAACTTATTCTTCAATGAAATTATTCCTTATATACAATACTAAATCTCTCACATTTGTAAATAAGTAATGAAAGTAAAAAATAATACTCAATAATTATAACAATGCTTACCTTCGATCAATACTGTTTTGTCTTTTTCAACCAATTGTGAAAGTTCAGCCCATGTTGAGGCATTATAACCTGAAATAGACAGAAAATAAATTAGGAAATTAACATTAATAAGTTTGGAGCTGAATATAAATTTAATGGGAATCACTTCTATATTGTGAGAAAAACGAAAATGAAGATATATTATTCAGGCTGTCTTTAATAAGTTTAATGTTTATTTCCAGTTTAACGTTTACTCACATCTACTAATCAGACTACACGGTGTCCCTCCAGGGACCGTATCGAATGATATATAGAAAACTATAAATGAATCCAATTTTAAATTTGGGAACTTCACTAAAGTTATTAGGAATTACCCGGCTAAAATATTGGTAAAAGTCTGGTTTAGCGGATTTTGTTATAAAAGCCCTATAAATATTTTCACAGTTGCAGTTGGATTGAAAACTTTTGGCACCAACTTCACAAGTGCGAGCACCAATAGAATTAATATTATTTTATAAAAAATGCACTAACTAATAACGTCGGTCCAATCGTTGAACGTTCACTTATACCATTATGCATGTATATTCTTTGCTTGTACTTGTTATTTTTCAGATATCTAAAAAAATCATCGCGGAAATACGCGTAACGCGAAAACCAACTCTATGAAAAAATGTTCAATATATATATTTATAGTATATTAATATGTATATTTAGATTATGTTAAGCTTGTAGATTTTAATACATTATTAAGTTCAGGTCTATACACAGATGCTATTTGCATCTCGGTAGGGGTTTGTTGGACTTTATAAGTCAGACAATCTATTATCATACTATTTTTTTAATTAAGATTTGTATGTTAACCTGAATAAAGATTATTATTATTATTATTATTATAAGTTGCTACAAATAATATGATCTTTAATTTTGTTGTTGTTTTGTTGAAAATATATAGATATATTTGAGATTTTAACATCGCTGTAATTCGCAAACCGTAACTCTTTTTAAAAAATGTCCAGATTTTCTATAAAAATTGCTTACGACTTACGACTTATAGCTGAAATTTTCGATTTGTAAGTATTTTTGTCCGACTTCAAAAAAAGGAGAAGGTATTCAACTCGGTTGTAAGATTGCTTTTTTTATTTTTTTTATGGCTGTTCGCGCATTTTGCATATTATACGTACTCTGATTTAGACGATTTTTGTTTCATTTGAAAGAGGAGAGTTGGGAACTGGTCCCATATTGAGAAAAATCAAATCCAAAATCTCCTTCCCTCCAAAAACCGCCCCCCCAAACGGGGGAATGGGGCAATTTTTCTCGAAAATTGAAAATCCGAGACGACAGAAATAATGAAAATTCCATGTCCGGAAATGTTTAAATTGGACATCTTTAAAAATAATCATACGTTTCGGCGCTACAGTCTGAAATATGTGATTTGTGTATTTCCGATATGTACAAGCTAAACCTACCTATAACTTTTTGGGTATTAGTGAACGTTCAACGTTTTTTGGTGCCTACAACAACAAACTACAACGGCACAACTTCAAAATTACCAGCACCAATAGAATTAATATTATTTTGTATTTTTCAGTGCAACAACTGATAAAGTCGGTCCAATTTTTTGTAAAAAATAATTATTTAATCCCAAATAGTATATAATCAACCTTGCATTCTATTAAACACTAACATCCTTTAAAATTAGCAAAAATATGCGTAAAAATAGTAAACATAAGTTCGCGAAAACTGTATAGCTGACATGGATGTCATACTAACACTGACCGAACAAACCTATAATCGTTTCGCGTCGGTCGACAATACAACCTTGAGTTAAAATCTAATATTCTTCCCTTGTATAATACAATATTTTATGTGCAATTTGAATGTTGCTACATATAATCTCTTCGTTAATTTCGTTAATTTGGCCCCACCACATAGCGGAGACACACATATTTCACTTCCCTACTGCAGTAAACCGTCAATTTTCTGAAAAATGTCCAATTTAAATGTTGACGGATATGGTCTCTTCTTTAATTTTGTGGTCTAGAATTTTCGATTTTCGAAAAAAATTGCCTCCCCCACCACTTTGGGGGAAAGTTTACTATTTATAAGGCGTGAACAGCCATTAAAAACATGCAAACAAACAGTCGAATTGTATACCTCCTCTATTTGGTTCCTCGGTCTATTGGTAACCCATGCGATAATATCGACTGATACAACGTACCTGTCTGGTAAATCCTTTATTACGAACGCATTAAAACACCCACTAAATAATATACTATTTATTACTTTAAAAAAATAAAATTACTAATCCCTATGGATATAAGCAGCGTGGTACATCATCTATTGTAGCTATAGCTAAATATGAAGGTTGTTTTATCATTGGCTCTCGCTAATCTCTGTTTATGTCCTTGAAAATTCATCTTTCGAAGAGAAAAATTCTAAGTCCTCATCATCACTGTCCATCGACGATACGTCACTCTACTGAAATCCTCTTCAATCATCTTTTCCAAAACTAAGTGAAAATTATAAAAAATATCTCAACAAATGATAGAATCATAGAAATCAATAAAACAACCTAACCTAACTTTTATAATCTGTGATTGATAAAACTATAAAATAAGCAAAAAGCACAAAAACGAAATAGTGTTCTCTGATGACAGCGATGATCAACAAGCCAACTACAACGTTGCGCATGCGCCAAATCGATAGTCAGAAGAAAATTCTCAAACTACTGTGATAGCTTGCAAACTGTCAGAAATTTTAGATGAAACAGAAACCTAACAGTCTACTAATCGTTATACGCTTGGGTTGGAACTTGGAACGCGTTTGAGCGTCTGCCCAGAATCCTGACAGTAAGAAACTGTTTCTGACAGATGTTGGAACGGAGTTTATAAGACGTCTAAAGTACCATTAACTGTGATGAATCACCCTGTGATGATTTTTTTTTTCAAATCAGAAAGTGAGATTGCTTTCGAAAGGTATATGTTATTTCCAAAATAAAAAAAGCTAGAAATACTATGAGAGCAACGCCCATATTATACACTTTATCGCTATGGTTGGTGGTAATCTGGGCCGAAGGTCATGGCCACAGCCACAGCTCTAGGTCAAGTTCAATAATCTCTCCTCTACATCGTCGTCGGTAGGTACTTGTTCCCCCTTTTCGCCGCCTCAAGCAGCTTGCTCTCTACTACATCTACCCATGCATGTAGGATATCTCGCCTACCATGGAATACCAAGGATAAGAAGAAATAATACTTAGTTAGCTATATAGCTCTAGTACACTAACACTAGTATAATATACGTCTAGTATTAATAAATATCCTGCGATAGGTAGGTATCGTATGTCGTACTATAAATTTTACACGGTTTAGTTCATACTTCATACATCTCTTTAATGTAAAACAAAATGAACAAAGAATACATTTTATATATACGTTTAATTGCTTCGATATGTTAATAAGTTTTGTATTGAATTTTCCACGTTGTTATAAATCTACAAAAACATATAAAAAACATTAGTTGGTATGCCTTTATCTCGAGTATCATCTTTGTTTGTATTAGTTTTAGATGTATTTTTAGATGATTTGTGTCTGAATGGGATAAATACAGAAGTGATGAATTATGGAATACTACATATTTTCCATTTCTATTTTTAAATCGTAAACGTTAAAACGAGGCATCCGCCAGACTATTAAACGTCAAACAAATAAATATATGTGTATATTGAAAACAAATGGGAGTGAGTTGAAGAAAAAAAACATGAATGAAATTCGACTAAGACTTGTTCATTCTTTCCACTCATTTGAGTTAGAAGAAATGCATTTTTACTTTCCTACGCTACTATATATAGTAGCTGAATAAGGAAAGTATTGTAATTGTGTGAAATTTTCGGTATCGAGATTTCTACAAATCTTGGCGTTTCAGAGTTTTTTAAGTCTAACAAACATATTTTCAGCCATTGGTCTGCCTGTCTGTCCGTCTGTCTGTGACAGCATTATCTCGGGAACGAATCGGTGTATTTTGTTGCTTTCTTTTTTATTTTGTTTGGTACGGTACCAATATCACTCGCCGGTGGCACTGAATGAGAATCCTGCAGACACTGTGTGTTGAGCTATAGCCAAAAAACATGATACGCTCAAGATAGTAGCGCGAAAATGGCTTTAAGGATTTTGATTAAACTTGAATAAAGTATTCTTCAGAGAGCCCTTAACCACCCACACATAGCGCCATCTCTGAGAAAAAGCACAAAAAACGTTATGCTTGAATAAAATTCCATATTTTCCATGTTTCTTCAGATTCTGGCTAAACGTTTCATCTTGCGAAAAAATGTTACATGACCATTGTTGTCTGTCTTGACAAGCTAAAAAAAAGAGTGGTAGCACGATTTGACCAGAGGATTTATACTTTACTACCGCTATTATCGTCGCTATGTGAGGAAAATAGAGTAATAGTGTAAAAATTTTCATTCACTTGAATTTGCCTGCGAGCGGTAGGAAAGTCATGTGACTGGACACACCAGATT
This sequence comes from Crioceris asparagi, assembly GCA_958507055.1. Lineage (NCBI taxonomy): Eukaryota > Metazoa > Arthropoda > Insecta > Coleoptera > Chrysomelidae > Crioceris > Crioceris asparagi. The sequence continues at coordinate 11,892,305 of OY293829.1, forward strand.
TTTTTAATTAAAATAGAGAAAAATAGAACAAAAGAGAAATTTTCCAGTTCAAGATTTGTGAGAAAAAAGATTCATATTTTAACATTTTTCATGATCCAAGAAGCACTACAAATCTTTACAATTAATGCAACCTTGTGAAAAGTCAAAACATACAAATAAAACTGAGTCGCTATGTATTTGTGTTTGTTTGAGCGTTTATACGATTTTCATACGATTGAGAGAATTTATTCTTCTTTCTACCAGCCAATAGAACTCTTTTACGACACATCTCTCGATAGCTTAGGCAACTCACCAAAAAAGTTGGTATATTTAAGTAAGTTGATGTTTTGTAATAAAGTCGTAAAAAGTATATACGATATACGAGCAGTTACATTGCTGACGCTGGCTAAACAAGATATGTACATATATGCATCTTTACAAATATTTAAAAAAATGGACCGACGTTATTAGTTGGTGGACTGAAAAATACAAACTAATATTAATTCTATATTGGTGCTGTTACTTTTGAAGTTGTGCTGTTGCAGTTAGATTTATAACTTTTGGCACCAACTTCAGAAGTACTGGCACCAATAGAATTAATGTTATTTTGTATTTTTCATTGCACCATCTAAGTAATATCTAATTTGTCATGAAAATCGGTGAACGTTCACTAATACCAAAGAAGATAGTACTTATCCTATTACCCACATATATTATTTGCTGGTTGGTACTTGTTATTAATTAGAGATCTCAAAACATCGGAAATACGAATAAGTATTTTAGATTTTACCATTTTACCACCGCTGCAACTCGAAAACCGTAACTCCAAGGAAAAAATGTTCATAATAAATTTTTCCACAATTAATCTGGTCTTTCAAGTAGTTCCCTCAGATTTTGAATTTTGGAAAGAAATTAACCTTTCCATATAGCGAAAATACACATATAGGTAGTTGAAATTTAACAACGCTATAACCCGAAAACCGTAACTTTTGTTAAAAAATGTTTAATTTAAAAGCTTCCGGATATTGTGCTATCTTTAATAAAAATTGGGGGTATTTTTTGAAGGAAATGAAATTTTGGATAAGGGTTTTTTCGAATGAATAAAAAATCGTCAAAATCTGAGTACGTATACTATATACAAAGCGCACACGAATCAAAAAAAAAAGAAAATTGTATACCTCCTCCGTTTGGGTTCGTCGGTCAAAAAGACCAAAGTCCGCGATGATATATTAAGTCTTTCTTCTAAACACTTATCATTTTATTTCTATCCCTACCCCATATATATTAGAATCTATTTTATCTATTTTATGCCCGCTACGTTTTTTCAATCACTCGGTTGGTAGGTACTCCGAATATAGATATTATAAGTAAAATGGGGAGGAGGGGAGGCTTGTATGTGATTTTTCGCGAGCGAAGTAGCTTGTAAAAGCTAGTCTAATTCTTAATCAAAAAAATATATATTTTTCAAAAATCCGTTTTAACCAAGATTTTGATGCAACAGGGAAAAAGACAGACAAGCAAATGCGTGCATTTCTTTAAAGTTTTTCGATGTGATAAAAATGATTTACTTCATAATTTTGGGAACATTTTCATAAGTGATCGGATTCTGTTATTTTTGATTTGGACATTATTTTTTAATTCAAGGATTTCCTATGTTGTATAAGCTTCTTTCCATTGTATTCCTTCTTATATAAGACCGTTACAAAAATTAGTTACATTTTAAATATATTTATTTTGATTCTTTCAGTATTTAAGAAAGGATCCTGAGAGATGAAGTCTCTTACAAGTTTTTGAAAAAAAAAATAGGTATTTCGTTCACCCCTAAAAATAGGACAACGGTGGGGTTATCATGTAGCTTGCAACAATGTGTCCACGACTAACGCAGTATCGCACAAAACTTGGATTTGCTACAGTGTTACCGTTCATTCTATCTAGAGTCTAGAGCCTAAACTGATGCTCGAATAAACGGTATTAAAGCGAAGTTGATGGCATGTTGTTTTCTAACATTTTTTATGAAATTGCTATTTTTACTTATTTATCCAATAGTTTGTAGAGAATGATAGACTATACAGTGTGTAAAAGATAATAAATTATTGTACAACGTATTATGAATATTTTGTTTTTATCTTGCTCTAAAGAATTGTGTTTTTATTTAATGAGTCATTATTTAATTTAAAATATTGATTTTATTTCAATGGTATATATATTTAACATTATTAAAATAATAAAATTTACTGTCAATATACAGGGTGTACATGAGGCAAAAATTCACGGGGTTATTCCTTGGCCTAATCTGAGAATATACATACATATGATGATTTTTTAAGAATCCCTTTGTTTCGAAGACACAGGATGAACAAAATTTGCGACAACCACATAATTTGTTGAATTCTTTAGTGTAAATAAAAGTATGGCGTGCTTGATTTTTTAACAGCAACATACAGAGATCGCTGGATTGGTTGAGGTGGGCCACACGCATGGCCTGCTCGATCCCCAGACTTAAAACCTCTGGATTATTACGGATGGGAATATCTAGAGTTCAATTAGAAATAACACTAGTGTGTTTGAAAGAGCTCGACTGTCAATGACATTGAATACTTGTATCTAGGCTGGAGGAAGTTATATCGAACATTTATTGTAGATTGAGCAACTTCACCTTTACTTTTTGATAATAGATTTTTTTTCACTGTATCAAAGGGGTTCTTAAAAAATCATCATAGGACAAAATATTCTTAGAATAGGCCAAGGAATAATACCTTGAATGTTTACCGCATGTTTAAATAACACCCTGTATATAGACAGTGGCAATGTAAGACCCGAGTAGTGGAATACACACACAGACACATTCCAGAACACACGGGAAGAACATCACTCTAGATGCACCGAGAATTTGGGGTCCTGATAATAGCAAATCGAAGACAGGTATCAACTCGAAGATTCCAGAGCTTTTTAGGTTAGATATATAATACCGACGGCAATGACACAGAACACAGTTAGTCATAGATAGTCATAGTTAGAGAAATTAGTGTGTTCATAAGGCACTAGCGCTAAGTAATGCTGTGAATATAAATGTGTATATAGTCGTGTAGTTATTGGTGAAATGAATAAGTGAAAATAAATCAGGGTTCCTGTTTTAATATAAATCCCCGTTACAATATTATACCATAGAAATAAAAACTGGTTGCTAAACTGTACATGATACTGTCCCCGTATCATGTAAAACTATGCAACTAGTTGCCACAGTCTATAAAATATTGGATATATAAATATTTTTTACAAAAAATTGGATCCACGTTATGTTTTGAGTGTAACATTAGTCACGAAAATCGTTGAACTTTCACTAATACCAATGAAGATAGTAATTATCCTATTACCCACGTATATCCTTTGCTTGTAGTTGTTATTATTGAGATCTCAAAACATCGCTGCGGAAATACGCTTAAGCATTTTAGTTGTTATCATTTACATTTTGGAGGGAACGAGATGTCGGATTCCCGTTTTTATGAATATGGGACCATTTCTCAAGCCTCCTCTTTCAAATGAAACAAAAATCATCAAAATCAGAGTACGATTACTGAATAAAAGGCGCGCACAAAAAAAAATGCACACAGTCGAATTGTATACCTCCTCCGTTCGGGGTTCGTCGGTCAAAAAGAGAGAATAGCAATTTCATTCGGAACATGTTAAAAATAACTTATTATTCACAAATACATGCAATCAACCTCACTTTGATAATTTTAACTCGATAATTAGTTTAGGCTCAAGACTGACAGAGCGACAACACTGTACCAAAACGACGTTTTGACAGCGACGATTGAGCGATAGTTGCGGTCGCGTTGTAGTTGCTATTTACGAGATAACCCCGCGGGGCGGGTCATAACTAAATTTTATTATTTTAAAAACGTTGAATATATATAGGTACCATTGAAATAAAATCATTATTATAAATTAATTAATCCATCATTAAATAAAAACACAATTATTTAGAGCAAGAAGAAACTAAAGATTCATAATACTTCGCACATTTATTTATTATCTTCTATTACATCACATTCCTATTAGAAAGTATTGGATTCCCAACGTTTTCTCAATACGATATTTTACATTTGAAACAAATGAAAATGCATGTTCGCCATACATTTACAAATTACATGTTTCAGAATAATATGTATGCATGACTTGAATATAACTCATACACTTTCTCTCATCAAGTTCAATGGCCGTCTTCTACAGCGAATGGATGTTCTCATTTTTTGCATATTTGATGTGAACATTCGAAAAGGATATAACATATAATATATTGTATTTGAATAAACATTTTAATTATTATAATAGGTCACAAAATGCCAATGACGTCATTATCTATTTGATTTCCATAAGTTCTTTCTTTCATGAACGTCGTTCTTCTACTGATTCATAATGTGAATCTTTAAAAAAAAACAAGTCTATGATTTGTATCGCGAGCATTCTTTAAAATCGACAGGTCTTTGATCCCTATATACCTAAAGTAATATCTGTTTCGACAGAAAATTTCTTCTATAGGGTTCATACCTCATAAATAGCTGTTTTCATGAGATTTCATTGAGATACATATCAGTAGCCATACTTGTTCAGACAAGGCTCTATAACTCACTCAATATACAATTGACAAGTGACAAGCGACGAAGTGACATGCACCTTGAATTAAGCAAATGTTACGCGCTTCCGAAAAATATTGAAATTTCTCTATCGTTCATTCATTATTAAATAGACCAGTGCAAAAAGCAAAATTCAACAATGAGAAAGCTTGAAAAAACATCATCATACCGTGATAAACAATTATTAAATAATTACAGACACAATTGAATTTATTTCGATAAAAAATTTCATAGATTTTTTTTAAATTGAATACTTAAAATCTAATTGTCAAATATCTAAATAAAAACAAAATGAAACCATTTTGTGGGGGTTCGATTCAAATAAATTTCTTATATGTGTATAGAATAAATGTATCGAATTAGGTATGAGACAAAGAAGTTCCATCAGACCAGACTACATATTTCCTTAACGTATACCAAAAAAAATCTGGTGTGTCCACTCAGACGACTTTCCTACCGCTGGTAGGCAACTTCCAGTGGATTAACTATTTTACACTATTACAATACTTTCCTTTCATAGCGGCGATAATAGCGGTAGTAAAGTAAAAAATCATCTGGTCAAATCGTGCTACCACTCATTTTTGTCAGCATGTAGCATGTCAAGACAAACAAGAATGGTCATGTAACATTTTTTCACAAGTTGAAACGTTTAGCCAGAATCTGAAGAAACATGTGGAAAAATATGGAATTTTATTCAAGCATAACTTTTTTTGTGCTTTTTCTCAGAGATGGCGCTGTGTGTGGATGATAAAGGGCTCTCAGAAGAATACTTTAGGCAAGTTTAATCAAAACAAAACAAAAACATATTTCTTGGAGGCACAATTAATGATGAGGTACATCTAGGTTTTTTGATGAACTTTTTACAGCCTATAATAAAAATACTTTTTCCTGATATCAGTCCAAATGCAAAAGATAGATCAATTTGGTACCAACAAGACAGGGCTCCAACGTATTACACGCATATAGTTCGAGTTTTAGTTAGAGTTTTTCCCAATAGGTGGATTGGAAGACGTGGAACGATTGAATGGCCACCTAGATCCCCCGATTCAACTCCTCTCGATTACTTCTCATGGGATTATTTAAAATCAAAAGTATAGACCAGACAATATTGCATTGCAGAGTCAAAAGTTAGAATAAGGGAAGAAATTAACAACATAACCCCTGAAGTCCTACAAAATGTTGTACGAGAATTCCAAGATCGCCTTGCTTATTGTCAAAAAGTAAATGGTGGTCATTTTGAACATTTAATTTAACTGTAAATAAATTGAAAAATACAAACATTATATGACATTATTTCCTTCATTTTATTTAAAGAGTTATGCTTGGACCGAGTTTGGAAAATTTATATTGCTGAATACAGAATGAAAATCGCTTTCGAACACGGTGCCACACGAGCCCCCTGGAGCTCATAATTCAGTGGGGTGCAAGAAGGGGTAATATTTTCATACTATAAATTGTCAAATTAAGAATAGAAATTGACCTGTTTCAGTATTTATAAAACAAGTACATAATAACGCCAAAAATGAATTTATTCCATACCTATGGAAGGCACTGTATGTTCCTACTTTTTTTTATCATAGTTATAAATACAATAAAGTTTCGGAATATTTTTGTAAGAATTAAATTAACTTGAATCCGACACTGCCATATTTATACGATCTTTATGTTACTGAAGTAATGCCACTTTTGCAAAGGATTTCCAATGCACGAGTCATCCTTCTTCCCTTTTATGACTAACTCAGTGGGTTGAATAGAGAATTATTAGTTTGCTAATCGTCAGACATTTGGAGTACTGCGCTGAAACCTGACTGTAAGAAGTCATTGTTTGAGATGAGACTAAAAGCAACCTCTTCTGACTAAAAGTTATGTCGGATCAGCCAGCTGCTCCGAATTTTGTCTTAACTACCTATCAAAAAAGAATTCGTTCCAACACGGTGACCATGCCGCATGTAACTTCTTCTACTTCTTTCAAGTAAAAGCAAGCTAAACCGGCCACACCACCACGATCATCATTCTCATCATAATATTCCTCTTTCTTGTCTGTTCTTTTTCGTCTCTGTGTATGTGGCCGTTACATGCGCCAATGTATTTATTGCAGGACATAAAGAGTAACGTCAGCAATTATTATTATTATTATTATTGCCTGGGAAGAGAAGCGAGGTGAACGATCTCCCGATATATATTCCTCTTCTCTCCATGACGACAACGACAAGGATGCGGTGTTGCAAATCGTTAAGCTAACAAACTTAATCTTGTTCTGGTTCCTTGTCTACGCCGCTAGAGAAATAATAATCAAATCTTCCAAAGCTCCATACTCCATTTAGTTTGTTAGTTACTATGGTATAGTTCTTTTCATAATAAATGGTTGACCACGTTTTTTTACCTGTGACCTTTTGCCGTAGGTCGGCCATAAACATGCAATAAACTGTCGGTCAGGGTCATAATATTGCAAAAGATTAGAAACACCAAAGTTCTTTTAAATACAATATACACCTCTCTCCTTCCGATTTTCATCTTCCATCTTTCAAAAACACAAAGAATAAAATAAAATAACTGAATCTTACGTTGCGTAGTTCGTTCAGTGTCATCCATAGAGTAATATAAATAAATAAAAGCTGATAGATTAAAAGTTATTGAACAATTTCCGATTTTTTCAACAATTATTTTGTATTATCTTAACTTTGGAACGCATCAGAACCGTATCCATAGTGTATGTCAGTGTCAAAGTGCAAAATTAGAAATTGTCTCGTTCACAGTTCTTGTTACGGAAATCCTCAAGCGTCCATTCGAAGTGCTGAACATGACTTACGTGTGTGTCATCAATTCAAAGAATTTTAAAACAGCAAAAAATGAGCGACTTAAAGTTTGCACAAGTACAACATCTACACCCTCCAAGATGGTCCTAGAAGAGTAGAATTTTGCAAAATGTTTCTGCTAAAAATTTAAGAAGACGAAAACTTTTTGAACAAAATAATTTCGACAAATGAATCCAAATATTCGCGAGAAGGCATTTCTAATACAAAAAACAATAATTTCTGGGCAGGCGCTAACCTTCATTTGAAGAAAGAACAAAAGTTTCAAGTTAAATTCAGCTTCAACGTTTTTGCTTTTATGAAAGACAACGCACTTGAGTCTTATATTACCGACGAAGTGCTGGAGAGCGAAAAATTTCTTGTAATATTGCGTAACATCGTTACAGACTTTGTAGATAACTTGCCAATTGACGGAGCACCAGCTCATTATTGCAGCCATGAAATTACCGAAGAACTTTATGAAATGTTTGAGGACAGGTGGTTTCGACGCTTGGGTCCATGGAATTGGGTACTAAGGTCTTCAGATCTAACGCCCCTAGATTTTTAAATAGTTTTTATTACTTTCGGTTCTTGTATCAATGGACTCCACAGCGATTTCTCAGGCCCCATACGGTCTAGAGACTTGAAATTTCAAATTCGTACTTAGATCGCAGACATCTCGCCGCCTGTTAAGCTCCAAGTGTGATCCAATGTTGGTAATTATAATTATCGAATTCAATCTCATTCAACCAAGATCATTATAATGTCGACATGGAACGACAATGGGATCCGTCACTGGAATTGCGCACGAGCATGGAGCGTATATATACGTCTCGTTCTCTGGTATATAGGTACTTTCTGGAAGATCGTCTATGGTTATGTCGCAATTGTCAGACGTCAGACGTTATTGTTAATTTAAAGTTTAATTTTGTGTTGTGGTAGACAAACAGTAATTTGTTATGGAATTGCTGTTGCTGGCAAACACACATATATATATATATATATATATATATATATATATATATATATATATATATATATATATATATATATGTATATATATATATATATATATATATATATATATATATATGTATATATATATATATATATATATATATATATATATATATATGTATATATATAATTGCCGTCTGTATAACGTTTAGAGGAGATCGTGCGTTTCTACCCCCCTATTATTTAACGACACACGGAAAAAACTGATATCGGGATACACACTCACATTTAGAGGGGTGAAGTGAAGGGTACGGAGTGGAAATTTTTCTATTATTCATTATCGAACAGGGTTGTATAGTAAGTATAGTTAAAATCGAGAAAAGGATAGCAATAGTAGGTCCTCATCGGTACGGTTTAAATCTTAAATGCCCAATAAAAACTATTTTTAATTTTTTTCAAAATTTCACTTGTTATTAGTGGGGAATAATAAAGGAAAACGTTTACATTAACCGTCCTCCAGTGCAATCGATAGAAGAGAAAAGATAAAAATCGTATACAAAATGCTTCAGAATATCTAGACCCCGCAGAAATAAGAAAATCAACATCTAGTGTGGAATCCAGAATTATTGCATGTTTAGAAGTAAATGGGGGCACTTTGAACCCTTGTTAAATTACATTTACAGTATTGTTTTGTTTGTTATAAATAGGTTATTGTTTAACATTTTTTGTGTAGATTATTGAATTTGTTATTGTTTTAGTATCTCTTCGTTTTTTATTACATAATGATGCGTTCCAAAGTTAAGTTAATATAAAATATTTGTTGAAAATATCTGCTTTAATTGCATTGTTTCATCAGCGGTAATCGGAAGAACACGATTTTTTGGAGCATTTTGTTGGCCATGTTGAACAAAATTATCTTGAATCCGGCAAAATTTCCTTGTAGTCATCGGCGGCAAATTCGGATTTCGGGCCTTAAACGTCCTGCATGTTCTCGCGACAATCCTATTGTACTCTCCATAAATTGCAAAAAGATTGAGCAGATCGGCATTTGTTCATTTTCGATTCATTATTGTGATAAATTTCAATCAAAAAAACAGTGAAAGAGATAATTCCTAATTTTGCACTTTAACACTGACATAAATGAGTGGTAACTATGGATACCGTGAAAAATCGGAAATTGTTCAATAACTTTTAATCTATCAGCTTTAGATATGGAAGTGGTTAAATGAATATAAAGGTATTTTAATTTTGCATATGCTAGTGCAAAAAATACAGGGTGTTCTATTTGAAATAAGAAAGTTAATAACGTTTGAAATTAAGTCATTTTCACATCGATTTTTCTATAATAATCTCTTAGGAAATAGAAAAAAATCATAACGAAATGTTCAAAATGATGTACAGAGATTGCAAAAATTCGAACTCCAAGTATGTCAAGCAAATAAAAAAAAAGTTATGACCTATTTGCGATCAGCTCGCATTTGTCTATTTTTAACAAAAAAAAATTAAATAACTCCAAAATCATTAACTTTAAGTATAGGGATAGGTGTGTAGATTTAGAAAATGTATCGACATATGGGGTATCCTATTTGAAATAACAAAGTTGTTAATACAAAACCGGAAGTGATTTTTTTAATGAAAATATTTTCCAGAGATAGTTTAAATTGTCTAATAGACGCCATAAAATTTTCAGATCGATAGCTTTTGTCATTCTCCAGAAATTTCTAATAGGCCAGGACCGTGGGACACCCTATATTATAGTATGTAATCGTTAGTCACCAATGGCACCCATGAAAAAAATGATGCGGCGACTCCATTCGCCTACCGGGCTCTTTAAATTGGTGAGCTGTTGATTTTATCTGTCTCACATTTTATTTGCCTTGTCTGACTGTCCTATCTTGGTATATTTAATCTTTGATATAGCAGTATAATAATATTTAAATATCTTTTCTTCTAAGAAATAATTAACATGTATTCATGTCATTAAATATATTATATAAACATACAATGTGTATAAGATTAATTGTTTCCTAAATACCACCATAATTTTAATGTTAATTAATTACCTATACCTATATTATATACCGACTTAGATCTATAAAGTACGCTCCTGTAGTGTATTTGCTTGTGGATTGTGTACATAATGGGAATACACCCGGTAGTTTTATTGCGTCATAAAGACAATACCATTTATTGTGAAAAGAACTATAACTATAATATCAAAAGTAACAGTTGTAGTATCAATCTAAACTAATCCCGAATTCGGTATGGTGTTAAAATTATCAAAAAATAATGTGATATCGTTGGTTTATATAGCCATTAGTTGACGCACTCAAGATACTTTGTTTGTTCGCTAAACAAGTTTTATCTCATATTTCAAATTGCCTCAAAGGATTTGAGAAGTTTATAATTGCTTTTCAAGTTGCAAAGTTTATTATGTTGAATAGGGTAGACACATAAAATGGTTTTTACCTTCACAAAATAAATACACTTATCATCTATAATCGTAATCGTAACATCATCCAAAAAAAAAACTAGGACCGACTTCATTGGATACTGCATTATTAAAGTAAAAATTAAAAACACAGAATGTAAGCCAAGAGATGATGTATCAGCTCTCTTTGTACAGATTAAATTTTTATTATGACTGTTTATACTTTTTAATGCATCATATAATGAGGTCGGTCCTTTTTTTAAGTTATTTATTTCACAATTTTAACTCTTTGCTGCACGAGCTTACAGATATTTTCTAGTGCCTAGTTGCACAGGAATATGAATTATAAAAAATGTTGTTTTTATACATTTCAAACGATCATTTATTAAAAAAAACATAATACTTTCCGCGCAAAACGTAGAAAAAATATTCCAAAATGGCGTTTCTCTGGTGGTCCATATATTGGGCCACTGTGCAAGTTTCAACAAATTTTAAGTGTGACTTACAAAAAAGTATATTGGTATATCACAGACAAAATTGATGAATAATTTATTATAACCTGTGTGGTATCTTTGGAGACAATCTTTGTTATTTCCAAGACATAGTCAAACTTCACAAATGGTACATGCCCATTCAGTATGCACTGGATTTGCCTTTGTACTGCAAAGTGCACATCCTCTACGGGTCAATCTAACGGGTTGATGCGAAGATTTATCCCGCATTCTCTTTGATTTCTCTCAATTCTACCAGTTTCTCTGCCAGTAGACCATCTATCACCCTTCGCCAGAAATCCTTCAAACTCATGAAGAGCAGGCTCTTCAGCTTATATAAAATTTTGCTATTCACTACACAACAATCAATAAAACGCCAAAATATCCGCATCCACCATTTATTCCTTTTTCGATCAATATCATAACTTGATTTGAGTTGATCAAATCTGTCCACACAGTTCATATATTTATTATATTCTAATAGAACATTTGGACATGGAATTTGCTTTAACGATCCTAGCTGCATAGTGGTTTAAAATCGGGACTCCACAAATTCTTGGATAATGAACAATTCATCAACAATAAACAATTGTGTATATACACAAACACTTACATAATATGTATGTAAATGAATTTATTTAGTGAGAATAAATAAATAAATATATCTTAGTTTCTGTGCAGTCATTAAAGTTAGAAATAAAATAACCTCATTAATAAAGTAACATACACCTGTTATTCGCTTCGGATTGACGTATAAGCCGAACAAACTCTTCTAGTAGAAGCTTATACTTGAACAAGAGAGTGCAAATACGTGGTCTAAGTCTTGTGCTTATGTGAAACTTCGTAGAATCATTTTTGTATGTGGTCTATTTTGTATGCCCATGTGCAGCAACTAGCAGAAATTTGGTGGTTCAAATATCAATCCCGCATGCAGAAAAGAGTTAAGTGATCATCGTTAATAACTCACAAAAAAGTCTCCTATTTATTGTTTGCAGATTGTAGAAAAACGTACCTTTTAGGTAGTGTGGAAACGATTTTTATTAGAAATTAGTTCTATCATAAGTACAGGAAAACACAAATGAATATTAAGAATAAATATTTTTCACAGAAAAATGGACTGACTTTATTAGTTGGTGGACTGAAAAAACAAAATAATATTAATTCTGAGTACTGGTAACTTTGAAATTGTGCGTTTGTAGTTAAATAGAAGAATCTTGTCGCCAACTTTACAAGTACCAGCACCAATAGAATTAGAACCGTAACTCCATGGAAAAAAGGTTCAATTTAAATGTTGCTACAAATAATCTGGTCTTTAACTTGGCCGTCTCAAATTTTCAATTTTCGAAAGCAATTGCCTCTTCCACATAGCGAAAATACCCATATTTCAAATTTTAACATCGCAGAAACTCGAAAACCATAGCTCTTTTGAAAAAATGTTCAATTTAAACGTTTCCGTATATTTTGGTACCTTTAATTCTGCCATCTCGGAAATTTTCTATTTTCGAGAAAATCCTTCGAGGGCGGTTTTCGAAAGGAAGGAGATTTCGGATTTGAGTTTTTATGAGTATGGGACCATTTCTCAAGTCTCCTGTTTCAAATGGATCAAAATTCATCATAATCGGAGCACGTTTACTACATACAAGGCGCGAACAAACCCAAAAAAAAGCAGACAGTCGAATTGTATGACTGCTCCGTTCGGGGTTCGTAGGTCAAAAATGAGTAGGATTACAAATCAATATAAATATATAATTTCATATCAAAGTCTGTGCCTAGTTTCCGTACAACTGGGAATTGTTTGGAATTGCATTTTCCTTAATAAGAGCATTCTCATAAAAAAAAAACACCAGAACTGAAATAGGCCTCTCACTGTAAAGCACCCCCTGAATAACAAAAAAATGAGTTTCACCCTGTATCTACGAAAGTGATGAGTTAGTTTTATTTATATTTCCTCTATTTTCATAATATAGCACGGTAGTGTGCAGACGACATTCTCCTATTTTCAATAAGAACCGATAAACCCAGCAATTACATGGCAATTTAGACACCCAGTATAAATAATATCACAGAAGATCTTGAAACAAGACCGCTCTTTCGGCTATTTCGGACAACAACTTTTTACGTATAGGATTACTGCAAACTAAAGAAGAATCTCGCCGGTGCAGTTGCTTCTTTCTGATCGGCGGACAATCGAAACATTCTGTGGAAGAGCGAGAGACACCGGCATCGAGGGCTTATTAAAAGAGAGAGATATGTACCTACAGACAAAACTCAGCAAATCGATATACTTATGTGAGATTGTAGAAATAATTATTGAGTACTTTGTAGATTGCAATTTGATGATTTATAAATAAATATAAAATAAATGAGTGTAGCTCAATGAATTTATAGTACAAATGAATTATTGCACATCCCTGTCAATGAGTTTTTATTTTGATCTTAGATTAGATGTAACTGTATATTTTGAAATGTTTTCGCTTTTGATAATAATTTATTGATTGAGTGATAAAATTGCAGAATAAGGAAAGATTATTTAAAAACTATGACGCAATAAAAAGGGTATATATTAGATTGAAACTTGTTTACAAAAACTATGACTACACTGGTTTTATCTACTTATCACTGCACAACTTTAAAAGGACCAGTACCTATATATAGTATTTATATTGTTTTGTATTATTTCTCAGAGCACCAATTAATGAAAGTTATTTCTTTATTGTTCTAAAAAACCTTTATTATTTCAACTGTAGATCCGTGTAAAGATTAACGTCCGGATACCTGGTTTATAATTTTCCTGAATAATAAATTACCTACGCTTACCAACTTCAAATCGGAAAAGTTTAAAGTCTAATGTGAGGAATTCAAGAGTTTCCATGTCCTCGAATTGGTTATTCCAAATTATAGGGTCAGATTCATCACTTAATCCAATGACTGACAAAAATGTCTATATTTGAAATTTAGAAAGTCGGATGAAAATCATGGTATAAATTTATGCAAAAAAGTATTAGGGACAAAGCCGCAATTCCCTATAGGCATTTAACAGTATTATTTACTTACCATATTATCACAGGAAAATAAGTCAACGGCCGACCCTGCAACACACAAAAAAAACATGATATTAATTCAATACTTCTAGTAAAATGCTAATATTTATATCGATTATGATAAAAATTAGCCTTGTCTATACAACCAATATTTATTTTATCAAGATAGGATTGAAAAGACCTTCTAAAGACAATTAGAAGAATTTTGCCTGTACTTCACAGCATCACGCCAAACTTCGAAACGAAATTGGATGAAACCTTAGCATATAAATTATTTTGTTGGATTTTGTCTAGGAATATTTTTATCTCGTACTCATATCTGGTTCCTAAAAAAAATAAGGCAGATAGATTTATTTATATTTATTTAAGAGTATTTTTGTTATCAGAGAATGCAAAGGCAGAGGTGTCAAGGCTACTATAAAAAAATAATTAAGAATTTCAGCAGTAGTATGAGTTTGGGTGTATTGATATCCTTTTCTTTTTTCACTTCTCAAAAGATTCAGGTTCGATGTTTGCATTTTTTGTTTTGATGTTTTTTTTAGATTGTATTGAGATATTGAGAATCTAATATGCCCTGTCCTCTCAAAACTTCTTCCAAAAGGAGTTAAGGAGTTTTTTTTTAAGATTGAAAACTTGATCGAGCAGGATTTCAGAAAAGATCATTTAGATAAAATATTTTTCATTTAAGGGTTTCTGAGAAAAGTACAAGATTGCTGCATTTCTATCTATCAATCACTGAATGTAAAAACTCCAAAGCCAGATCCGTTTTCATATTCCTTGGTAGATTGTGGTACGAAAACATAAAGTCATCAAAAGTCTTGAGTATAGAACCCTTCTTTCTCAGAGCCCTACTCGTGCGTAGAACCAGTCCGAACACCAACCCCGATCCATCCACAGATATGCACCAAGAGAGAACAGCATGAGAATTTCTTCTACATAAGTCTTAGAGATTTTCAGCTTGGAACCCTCCACCTTTAAATCCCAGTCGCACGTTCACATTCTCACAAAACAGTCCAGTGACATAATACACATGAATATAGCGAAAATTTAGCCATATAGTTGAAAGTTACGTCTTTGGGATTTACAGGTATGGAAATCTCAACCTAGAAGGCCCATTCACACTTACAGCAGCTACTACCAGATACTTCTAATAACATTCTACATACATACATGGTGAAAAGACCATGAAAATCCAGCCATAGAGTTCAGAAATATACAACAGACTTTCAGGTACTGAAAGTTTGACAGTACTTTTACTAAGGTATAATAAACACGTCAAAATTTGGTTGGGATATCTCGAATAGTGTAAAGCCGCGTCTAGATTAGTAAAAATTTACGTTGTGCGTGGCATTCGGCACAAATTTGTGTATATAATACAAATTTATGCGAGTGTGGACCTGCTCGACGCACAGAAAATTTTTCGCCGCATTCAACGCACGCAATCCATTGCGGCGCAACATCGTTCTAGCGTGCACCTATTTTTTCGCGAACGCATTGATTATGACAAATTGTGAATCTGTGATTATGTCTTCTGATGGATTGATAATATTGCGAAAAAAATGTGCTGCTTTCATAGTTATGCAATATCATATTAAAAAAAAGAAGAGAAAAAGAAAAACAAAACCAGGCGCTATTGGATTAAGCATTTTTATCAACATAAAGAATATTACTGTGTTAAATTCGACCATTAATATAGAAATTATTATTATTGTTATAAGAAACACTCGGTGCCAGATTATTAAATAAGAACCTAACCTATAAAAACAAGCAACGCGCACACTGTTCTAAATAAAATAATCACACACGTGTTGAGCAAGAACGCACGGCGCACAACCATAGAAATATAATTATATTTCTGTAAGCACAACACAAATATTTATGTGGGAAAGATGTCAAATTGGCACCGCAAAAATTTGTGACGAATCACGCATTCAACGCAACGCATTTATTTACTAATGTGGACACGGCTTAAGAGCTCCTACGGCACATACACACCCACACAGACGTTGTTTATATGTATAACACAATTTCGATATTACTGCTGTAAGAACGAGTAAAACTCGTTACCCGATGGTTCTCTACACATTACGGTAGAGAACAGTAATTACATACGAGGCCACTTTATAGAAGAGAATTATGTTATACAGATAAAAAATAAATTATCAGCCCAAAGAACTTTCAGACAAAAAAAAAGATAAAAATAAGAACCAAACAACATAAAATTTATTTTTATTAAATAAAAAAATTGGTGCGAGTTGGGCTCGCGTGAAAATGTTTCCATAGTCAAGATTTTGTTATAGGTTCACCTGTAAACTTTGAGGGAAGGCCTATATTCTGTGTGTTTTTTTAGTGCATATTTTCTACATCGAATTAATAAGGAATTAAACAAATTATAAATATTTTTTACCAAAAATTGGACCGATGTTATTAGTTGGTGCACTGAAAAGTATAAAATAATATTAATTCTATTGGTGCTGTTACTTTTGAAGTTGTGCAGTTGCAGGTAGATTGATAACTTTTGGCACCAACTTCACAAGTACCACCACCAATAGAATTAATATTATTTTATACTTTTCAGTGCACCAACTAATAACTTCGGTCCATTTTTTTGTAAAAAATATTTATTTCACACTTTTGAGTGTAACATTAGTCCCGAAAATCGTTGAACGTTCACTATACCATATCAATGAAGATAGTACTTATCCTATTACCCACGTATATTCCTTGCTTGTAGTTGTTATTATTGAGATCTCAGAACATCGCTGCGGAAATAGGCTTGAATATTTTAGTTACCATTTTAACACCGATTTAACTCGAAAACTATAACTCTAAGGAAAAAATGTTCATTATAAATGTTGCTACAAATAATTATATCTTTCATGTAGTATCGAAGAATTTTCAATTTTCGAAAGAAATTGTCCTCTCCACATTGCAAAAATACATATTTAAAATGCGTCTATCTCGAAAACCGTAACACTTTTGAAAAAATGTTCAATTTAAACGTTTTCGGATATTGTCCTATCTTTAATTATACCAACTCAGATTTTCGAGAAAATTCGCCCCCACCACCCCTTCGGGGGCGGTTTTCAGAGGGAAGGTGATTTCGGATTTGCGTTTCGATGAATATGGGACCATTTCTCAATCCCCTTCTTTCAAATGAGTCCAAAATCATCAGAATCGGAGCTCGTTTACTATATAAAAGGCGCGCACGAACCAAAAAAAAAAAATAAAGCAGACAGGGAATCTCAAAACACAGTTTAGGACATGACAACTGTCAACTAGTTCCCATCTAACTCTAGCAGAGACGTGTTCTCATTTTCAATGGCCTACTGGGAATGCTTTTTTTTTCGATAGAGCAATAATTTAACATTTATATCCACGTTACATGAAGCAGATCTGTCGACTCAGCATTTAATACTGAATTGCTTGTAGAATCAAACCAGTTATTTTTTTGTATTTTTTTTATTATCTTGATAACATTTCTAGCAAGAATTGACTTGAGAATCGTTTCATAACTCTCAACTGCCGCTTTTTGGAACCACATGGCCGATTACGCTTATTAAAGAATTTTACTGTTATCTGTATTCGTACTAAATGTGGTAAATATGAAATAAAATACTTATGAATTTTAAAATTCATCTATTTTCTCAATTCACAAATAAATGCTCCACATAAAATGGTGGAAATCTAATAAGTAATGCCGTTGCTCATAATTAAACAACGAATAAAACTAATCTGATATCGATATCATTTTTGTTTTTCGAGATAAAAAATGGTTCCAAACACCCGTACACAGATACTCAGACAACTTCCTAAAAACCATTGTATCCGACTATGGACCTTAAAATGTTATAATAATAATAATAATAATAATAATAATATAATTTCATCACACCCGCCACAGCAATTTCCTACGGGGAAGTTGAAAACGATAACAAAACCGGATGAAGCCCATATGGAGTTGTAACAATCCCTTTGATCCAAGCACGCACTAACGTACCTACGTAGGTAAGTACTTACTTCAAGCACATGTGTTCATATTTTGTCCATGAACTGGGTGAATTAAAAAAATATATATATATATATATATATATATATATATATATATATATATATAATTGCCGTCTGTATAACGTTTAGAGGAGATCGTGCATGGGGTACGCGTTTCTACTCCCCTATTATTTAACGACACACGGAAAAAAATGATATCGGGATACACACTCACATTTAGAGGGGTGAAGTGAAGGGTACGGAGTGGAAATTTTTCTATTATTCATTATCGAACAGGGTTGCCATCGTCATCATGAAGTTTTTTTTTTAAAGGGTCGCAACCTTTCCGCTTTACCTACCTATATCGCAATATATCATTGGAAATGCTCTGTATGTAGAGTAAATACATTCATTAGTATAGTATCTCCTAAACATCAACGTGGAATACTTGAAATCGATAATTGAAAGTTATAATAAACATCCAAACTCACGTCTAGATAAAACATTATGTTTTATAGAACATATTAAGGAAACCTACTTAAAACTGTGGACATGTGCTGTAAAATTGATTTTTTCAAAGAGTATAGGGACAGAAATCTGAAAGTACGGTATTGGAGCAGTAAGTATTAATTATTGCGGAATCTATGGAAATCATTAAGCAGGAAGTGTGTAGAAAGATTCATAACCACCTATGCTGCCTACTGAATTGTAAAATGAGAAAGCTCAAAACAAGAAAAGTGGTCTAGAAGGTGGCATATTTCAAAAACTTCTCATTAGATGAAGGGATCAAAGGTGGCCCTTTGTACCTACGCATCATAGGCGTCCAAGAAGGAGTTACTATTCAGACACAGTAATTGTACAGTTCTACAAAGATAAAGTGAGCTACGACGTATCGTTGAGGAGGAAGCAATTTTACATTATACACATTGCCAGTCATAGGCGCATACTTTCCGCAGTTACTCTATCCAGCGAACTTCCATTCTTTCCACAAGTCACTTGACACTTGTGTGACTAGAACACACAATAAACTATTTTTTGAGAGAAAAGATTGTCAAAACTTCCAACGTAGGTACCATAGTATCTATCATCCATAATATTAATTTAATGCTCATTTTGTATCAAAATATTTCGCGGGGTCATATGAGTTCCAGACAATTGGCTTTATTAACAATCGCGCGTTCTGTAGAATCACTATTTTTGACCGACTTCCCAAACGGAGGAGGTATACAATTCGACTTTTTTGTTGTTTGTGCGCACGCTCTATATAGTGAACGATTTTGATGATTTTTGATTCATTTTTTTTATTTTGAAGATAGTTGAGAAATGGTCCTATATTTAGAAAAACACAAATCCGAAATCTTCTACCCTCTAAAAGACATTTTTTTTCGAAAATCAAAAATCTGCAGAATTAAAGATAAGACCATATCCGGAAACATTTAATTTGAAAATTTTTTCAATAGAGTTTAGTAGAGGTTTTCGAGTTACAGCAATGGTAAAGACTGAAATAGGTGTATTTCCGCTATGTGGAGAAAGCATTTTTTCACGAAAATTGAAAATATGAGACGGCCAAATTAAAGAAGAGATTATATACAGCAACATTAAAATTGGACATTTTTCAAATTAAGTTATGGTTTTCGAGTTACAGCAGTGGTAAAGTCATGTGTATTTCCGCCGCGTTGTTTTGAGATCTCTGAATAATAACAAGTACAAGCAAATAATATACATGGTAATAGGAGAAGTACTATTTTTTTTGGTATTAGTGAACGTTCAACGATTTTCATGACTAATGTTACAATAAAAAGTGTTTAATAAATATTTTTTACAAAAAATTGGACCAACTTTATTAGAAGAATACAAAATAATATTACTTCTATTGGTGCTGATACATTTGCACCAAAAAGTCTTCTTTCTATCTTACTACAATTTCCCAACTTCAAAAGTACCAGCGCCAATAGAATTAATGTTTATATTTTTCATTGCCCCAACTATTGAAGTTGGTCCAATTTTTGGTAGCTTGACAATTTATCTTTTGACAGTAATTTCCATGAAATTATAGCTAAATTGGTCTCAACATTCTATACGGATACCCTAGTTAGAGGAATTACGCAATTACGCTCCCTAGGGTGGTCCTGCTCTATGAAAATCAGTTTACAGTGTACAGGTGCCATTAGATCAAAATTTGCTCACACTGATTTTACGAGCTAGGTATTATAGTTCCTTAGATAAAACTTATAATTTGAGATGAACAAGGACATTTATGCACTCATAAATAAATAAATACAACAGTTATCACTGTTTTTGACCGACGAACCCCTAACGGAGGAGGTATACAATTCGACTGTTTGTTTTTTTGTTTGTTCGCGCGTTTTATATAGTAAACGTACTCCTATTTTGATGATTTTTGATTTATTTGAAAAAGGAGGCTTGAGAAATGGTCCCATATTCATAAAAACACAAATCCAAAATCTCCTTGCCTCCGAAAACCGCTCCCGAAGGGAGTGGAGGGGGCAAATTTTCTCTGAAATCTGAGTTGGTATAATTAAAGATAGGACAATATCCGTAAACGTTTAAATTGAACATTTTTTTCAAAAGAGTTACGGTTTTGGAGTTAGAGGCATGTTAAATTCTCAAATATGTGTATTTTTGCTAGGTGGATAGGGCGATTTCTTTCGAAAATTGAAAATCTGTGGGTACTATCTGAAAGACCTAATTATTTGTAGCAACATTCATAATGAATTTTCCTTCGTAACGGTTTTCGAGTTACTGCGGTGGCAAAATGATAACATCTAAAATACTTATGCGTATTTCCGCAGCGATGTTTTGAGATCTCAATAATAACAACTACAAGCAAAGAATATACGTGGATAATAGGATAAGTACTATCTTCATAACGGCGGTCCATTTTTTTTTCTAAATATTTATCATAAATTCTATTTAATTTACTGATTAATACGTAATTTCTAATTATTATTATTGCTAGTATGTAAAATTGACATGAAATTATCGTTATACGTTGTCAAATCCAATGACGTAATATAATATCATATTTAGATTTAATAAGTAAACAGAAACATAATTTCAATTTGTTTATCAATAATCGATAATATATATTTAATTAATTACATAAAAAATCAGTAGAAGTGCCTATTGATGTTATTGACGAAGGCTATGGGAATACATAATAATATAGAAACAGCCGTATTCATAAGCAAATCTTGTTCGATACAAGTTAAATTTGTAGTATGGTAACGAAATATCATACGTGACAGTTTTATTATCAAACCCAGCTAGTACTGGAAGTAGTACTATTTTTTATGAATACGGCTGAAGGCGTTTAAACATGTGAAATGAAGTAAAGCCTGCCGTGCAGATACAATGATACTTCGTTCAAATTTGGTTGATTGACGAATATAATTAACTGTTACAGCAGCTATAATCCATATAACCTTAACAAAGGAAGCAAGATGATTGAAAAAATCGAACATACAATATTTTTTAATATACCTCCTGCTTTTTATGAAGTCGGTCAAAGAGATAGCTAGTGATGTGGTCTGAGTACTCTGCTATATTGAATTATTGTAAAACTCAAGATTACAACCAGAAAATTTATTAAATTATCTAAGCAAGAATGAACAGTTCTGTTTTTTAAAGGAAATATTCTATTAATTATTTTTTTCTGATAACCTTGTTCTTATTGGCTTCGGATTCTGTTCTAATAGCATACATTTTTTTAAATCTATATCTACATTTATTTAAAATCTTTCGCGTCAATACTGCTAATCACCCATTTACTTTTTCACTCAAAAACGGTAACAAGCAAATGCAACTACCACCAACTATCTCCATCAAGACAGAACAAAACGAAGAAAATCATCAATGTGTCGAGATGATATTGTCGATACTATAAACTCTACAATATGTAAGTGTGGATTTATGCAGCCTAAAATAACAAATAGCAAATAACAATTATCCATTAACAAATAACAAATATGAGTTGAAGTTCTTATTTTTCAATGACAGTGTTTATGCAGCCACGTAACAATTAACAAATAACAAATAAGAAGTTAACCAACTTTTAACTTTCTACGTTAATTGAACGAGATTTTCTTATTGTGCGCAGCTAATACGCAGATGACCGCCGATTGGCCCATCCGATGACGAAATTTAATATAATTCCTGTCAAAACAAATTCATGTGGTTACGTTTTATGCATTTGTTGTTTATCAGAGGTTTTAGTTGAAATATATTATTTCAAAATGGATATTGAAGACCATAAATTATAATCGATGATGCTGTTCTTCTGGACTTATTTTCACATTATCAAAGATAATTGAAAAAATAATCAATATCATAGATATAGATTCACCGTCTGCTGAAAACAAAGTATATGAGTACACTGTGGAGTAATTAGCAATCTGTGAACGGTGGTAAGGGATTCTTTGATGGACCTTGTTTGAGTCTTGGCCCCGCATTGGAGGTATGTTTTCTCTGGCCCCGCATGACAACAATATGTCAAACTGCTATGGAGTCATCCTAGTGTATGAGAAAAATCCCTCATGATCTTGTAAAATCATTGATTTTAGGAGGTTGTCAAAAAACCCCTTTTCTTTTCGGTCCTTATTCTTATATATATATATATATATATATATATTATATAAAAAAACTAGCTGTCAGCGAAATTACCAGAGAAAAAAATGCCTCAACCTCTTCCATTTCACTGAACATTTTAAAAGTTGTTTATTATGAACTAGGTCTAAGAGTTAGATTCATTTAAATTTATAATGGTTCGAAACTGACTCATGCGCATGCGTACCTCTTATTGCTAATTGTTAATTTGATCTGCATAAATGGTAAATTTTTCTATACGTGTTACTTGTTATTTGTTACGTGATAATTGTTATTTGCTATTTGTTATTTTAGGCTGCATAAATCCACACTAAGATGACTTTAGACTATACAAATAAATTGTATGTGTCTATCCCGGCATTAGGCAAGGATACTCAGCGAATTTCATTTTATGTTCTAACTTGGATGTTATTTTGAGCTTCAAATTGAGAAAACTTTGCTATAATGTTGTTTTGAATTACAAAAATAACATTTCATTATTTTCCATTTACTCATATACATTATTTCTCAGGGCCTTTTTTTTGTCGGTACGCCAGAACTTCCTTAACACTTCATCAAATCTCATAAATGAGGCATCATTTTAAAGCTTTCCTTAATGGCTACACCGAAAAAATATACATATCACTCGCATTTCAATTGTTTTTCGAAGGCAGAACATCACATGGAGGAAGAACACAGACCCTCAACCGTGTCTCGAAAAATTGTCCATGACACACTAAATACGCACTATACGATACTAAATATACGGTGTGTACTTTAATTAAGTGAGATTTAAGTAGGTCAGAATGCGAATGCTTCGCACGGGTCGGCTAGTCCTAAAATAATGGGATAAACATATTAAATGTTAGTACACTTCAAAGTTCAGCTGGACCAGCCCTATTGTAAAAGTAAATAAGACAACACTTTCATCTTCTTGTAGTTTTTTTAACCTCTAGCCCCTTTAGCTGCAACTGTTCAGTTCATTAGACGTGGTTAAGGATTTCCTGGCTCTAGGCCATAACTCCAGCCACTATTTTTCTCAATCAATCAATTTCAAATGATGTCATCAGTGTTTATCACTACCTGTTGAAGTAATCAAAATGCTTATTTTAATAAACTAAATAATATATGCATAAGTTTCTAGTCTATAAAACAAAAAACGTCGCAAAATAAATTTACTAAATCGTTATCTGTCAAAGCCAGTGCTATCTTTGACCTAGCTTTTTTAATTTGTGAGTGCTGGAGTGAAAATCTCTCTTATCTAATCCGCTTCGGCTTTCTGTCCTATCTCAATATTCCATAATCTTTGCTAAAAGTATCGACGATGAAAACTTTATCCTGAGATATTTGTTTTTTCGAGGAAAAATTAATAAGCTTTAAGAAAATTCAGAATGGAAACCGTATCGAGTTAATTGAAATTTTTGAAAAAATCTCATAAGACAAAAATGATTTATTAAAATTATACCATGCTTTGTTCTGTAGCGTCCTATTTTATGGAATTATTTGTTGGGGTTCAGCTTATTCAAATACATTAGGGCCGATAGTAACAACACAACCTTTTTAGTGAGACACGATTGCTGAACATCAATCAAAAATATATTTTGGAAGCACTAATAAATAATTATTGTACGAGAAGAGTATACTAATGCTGAGGCATGTTTATTTTCTAGACACAAATCGCTTACAGTAAGTAAAACTAAATTAAATATTGGTCAAAAAACTAGTTTATATCGATCCAAACTTGTCTACAATAGATTAGATAACAATCTAAAAAAAAATAAACTTCTCTAGAGGGCGTATTAAATTTCATATTAAGAGTTGGATTTTAAATAATTTGAAGTTATAATATACATAGATATTGTTATATTACTTAAAAAATCTGTTTTAATATTTAATACTTCCTATATCATGTGTCTTTCTTTACATTTGTAGTTGTATTTATAGTTTTGTTGCATTTTAATTTTATTATTTGTTTATTTATTGTATATTAATATGTATATTTAGATTATGTTAAGCTTGTAGATTTTAATACATTATTAAGTTCAGGTCTACACACAGATGCTATTTGCATCTCGGTAGGGGATTGTTGGACTTTATTAAGTCAGACAATCTATTAGCATACTATTTTTTAATCAAGATTTGTATGTTAACCTGAATAAAGATTATTATTATTATTATTATTATTATTATTATATAGCGGGAGATATTTATTTTTTCAGACATCCTAAAGAAGCAGGTACACAATTCGACCGTATTTTTTTTCATTATGTAACCGGATAATGCATAGTAAACATGCACTAATTTTGATGATTTATTTTCATTTGTAGTAGTATAGCTGAGTCATGGTCCTTTATTATAATTTTCAGGTTTTGATCAAACTTATCCCTTTGAATGATAGGAAACAAATATTTTTTGATCACAGAAATTCTTAAGAAATGGTTAGGTTACGACATCTAAGATCGACATTATTAGATAGTAATACATCTCTTGATATCAACATCAAAATCTCTATGATTCTTGCCTTATGAGTCGTACGTTTATATAGTTTCCAGTTTTTTGACCAACTTCAAAAAAAAGGTATACAATTTGGTATTTTATGGCTGTTCAAGCGTTTTGAATAGTAAACGTACTCCGATTTAGATGATTTTTATTTCATTTAAAACAGGAGAGTTGAGAAATGGTCCCATATTTAGAAAAACTCCGAAATCTCCTTCCCTCCAAAAACCGCCGATCATTTTTTCAAAAGAGTTACGGTCTGAAATATGTAACGTGTGTATTTCCGCTATGTGGAAGAGCCATTTTTTCGAAAATTGAAAATATGAGACGGCAAAAGAAGAAAATAAATGTAGCAGCATTTAAACTTGACATTTTTTCAAAAGTGTATGGTTTTCGAATTACAGCATTAAAGTTTTAAATATGTATATCTGCGCCGCGATATTAATTCTATTGGTGCTGGTAATTTTGAAGTTGTGCAGTTGCAGTTAGATTGATAACTTTTGGCGCCAAATTCACAAGTACCAGCACCAATAGAATTAATATTAGTTCAGGGCTCCAACTAATAACGTCGGTCCCATTTTTTGTGAAAAATATTTATTTCACACTTTTGAGTGTAACATAAGTCACGAAAATCGTTGAACGTTCACTAATACCAATGAAGATAGTAAGTGCGTATCCTATTATCCACGTATATTCTTTGCTTGTAGTTGTTACTATTGAGATGTCAAAACTTCGCTGAGGAAATACGCATAAGTATTTTAGATGTTAACATTTTACCACCGCTGTAACTTCAAAACAACCGTAACTCTAAGGAAAAAATGTTCAGTATAAATGATGCTACAAATAATTAGGTCTTTCATATTAGAATCCACAGATTTTCAATTTTCGAAAGAAATCGCCCTCACCACATAGCAAAAATACACAATATTTGAGAATTTAACATGCCTCTATCTCGAAAACCGTAACTCTTTTAAGAAAATGTTCAATTTAAACGTTTCCGGATATTGTCCTATCTTTAATTATACCAGAGAAAATTTGCCTTCTCCACCCTTTTCGGGGTCGGTTCTCGGGGAGGAGATTTCGGATTTGCGTTTTTATGAAGTTGGGACAATTTCTCAAGCCTCCTCTTTCAAATGAATCAATAATCATCCAAATCGGAGGACGTCTACTATATAAAACGCGCGAAAAAAACAAATCAAATTGTATACCTCCTCAATTCGGGGTTTGTCGGACCATGAAAGAAGTTAATTAATCGTGAAATAAGAATTGGTCAATATTAACTCATTTCAAGATTTACAGAAATACAAGAATCACATCCAAATTCCAAAAACAGTAGAAAAGTGACCGTTGATACTATATAAGATGCAATGAGAATGTCACTCAGTTGCAGGAATTAAATTTCACATTAATAAATTCCGCGGGATTATCATGGGCCTTACAATGTAACGCGACTGCGATTATAGCACAATCGTCGCGGTCAAAATGTTGATTTCGTACAGTGTTGTCGCATAGTTATAAACTAATGCTAGAATAAAAAATACCTATCTAATATGTATAGAGATAATTTAGAATCTTGGCAACACGGTTACAACAACGCCACAGCAACTGGTTGCTAATTATTTACATGATTCAGGGCGCCGGTTCCCTTTTCTAACTTTATTTTTAGTGTTTCATACACCCGAGGAAAATACGGAATCTGGACAGACTTCGAAAAATTGAATTTTAAAACTGCACGCCAATGGTAAAAGAACAAGTATATCGCGCTCGCAAATACAGGCGCAGACCATTGTCAACTGGAATTTCGATTTGACTGGTATCGACGACTAACTAACTATATATTATTTATATGACTGCTGAATTCTTAAACGCAAAACACAGGCAAACACATTAACGATTGGTCGCCCATCATTCTTGTAATGTATAATAATCTCTCTTGATGTACATGTTAGCCATTACTGACGTCATCAGATATCTTGACTGTCGTTTGCAGTTAGCATTGCGCGAATACCTAGATGAATGAGGAATATTATTATCATCTTTCATCATTTGTATTAAATTTCAGACGTGTCAAATAGAGAGGCGAATCAAACATCATGTAACCGGCATACAGAAAAAAAGACTGAAGTTCATGTTTACTTAATTTATTCGCAATATAAAATATCACAGAATATATTTGTAACATTTATATATACATCAACTATGTCGAATACTAATTACAATCCGCTTATATTTATATATAACACGAGCACTATTTCTTTGCGATATTGCATAGCACACTAATATTCCGGGTGGTTCTCCGGGAAAGACAACGATCGATTGTGAGCAAACTATAAGCACAATCTCAATCTGAAAATATGGTAACATACTAAAGTCACTGGGGGACATACGTCTGAAATATCTTCATGTTAGTCCCATTTCTGGTTATAGCGAAAGTAGATGCCAACTTTGTTATTTTGAATGGAATACCGTTTCCGAAATCCTAATCGGATCTTTATCTTGGACACACTGTATATGGTACTGCAATATTGCAGATTGCAACAAAACAGTGTGAACTAGTTTCTAGTATTTACGATATTCAAGTAATATAAAATTGATCAATTCTTCAATGATCATGAGGACAAAACAATTTTCAAAAATAGAAGTCAATTCCATTCATAATTTATATATTAGAAGAATATTAATTTTCATCCTAAATGTTAATGTTTTTATCATTAATGTAATTATTGAAATACCTTCAGGATAATATGACTTATTACCGAAGGGTAAATATTTATTGGTAACTCATTTTTATTGTTATTTCGAATACGTGAAACTAATTTGTAGCTGTTCATATTAAACTCATTTAAGTATATGACGATGGACCAAAACCAAGAAATAGTAAATTAGAATTATCAATCATAACAGCTTACCTGCATCTTTGAGGATAAGTCATTTAAATGGCTAAGGTCCGTCTACCTGTAAAAATAAAGAATATCTATTTGAAAAGAGGCCATCAATGGGGACATCTGTCGTATTTCTAAACGAGCGTACACATAGAATGGGTTGGAGAAATATTATACATATTTTTATTATAAAAGATTATGCTCAACAGGTCTCTGGGTGAAACTTATATCTAGACTGTTACTGTACCACAAACCATAAAATAAACTGTGTGTGCCTTACACGCTCCAACCCATGCCGTGAGCACGGTCTTTCCTAGTGATGGAATGGATTTAAACTAACTCTTTTCTTGTCTACGTATGACTAGATAATTTTGGCGATCCGGAACCGTAGAAGTATATCAAAGACAAAAGTACCACAAATACACCAACACTTTTATTTCTGTCACCAGACAATTGTGTCGCCAACAAACTTGGCATCTTCATGGCTAACTTCTTTTATTATTGTCACTTGAAAATTATTTCGCCAAAACTTAGGTACAACAATTTTTAAATAAAATTTAAAAATTGATTCACAGACCATGTTTCCTTCTAATCTAATACGAAATTTCTAGTAGTAGATCGTGAGAACTTCTACAATCTACAGTAGTATGCAGGTGTGGAAGCCATTATGAATTTTTCTAAAAAAAATTGAAATAAGTGATAGAATTTGAATTTTCACGTAAATTAATTTAAAAAATACATCTATTGTAATCTATCTATATTCAAAAAAAATATTGAAAGATTTATCGACCTAATTCATAAAAAGGATTAGTTATAAAATTCGATTGTATGTTTGCTTTTCTGAAAATATGTATGTTTTTATAATAGTAAACGTCCTTCCATTATAATACTTAATTCTCCAATTATTGTAATGTTGCTGAGAAATGGTCCTATAAAACAAACTAAGAAATGCAACATAATATCTCCAGAAATGCCCTACGAATGCAGTAGAGCAGGATTTAAAAAAAAAACAATGTTTTGATTTGTTATAACTAAGGCTACGTTTATGTTGGAGCTGCGATAAACGATATGAGCGGCGATACTAGTGTAGCTATGAAAATGATTTCATTTATTACTATGCAGGTGTTTATTTCAGAGCAACACTTTCAGACACGCTTGGAGACCAAGGAACGATCAGAGCGACGATAATTGTTCAATGTGTTTTCTTCGCTTTGTTCGATATGGATATCGACATACTAATTAGCGAAATATTTATAAGATCATTATTGTGAGATCAAAAATGTAACGAGTGCTCCAATATAAGATGGCTTATTTATATCTTCATTCGTCAGAATAACTCATTTTAAGAAAAATATATTGGAATTAGTCACCACAGGTCTTCGGTCGACGCGATTGTCGAAGCTCTATATAAACGGATACCAACGAAGTTACATTTACGCCGCTCTCATCGATGCATTATCGTCGCTCATATCTTTTATCGCAGCTCCAGCATAAACATACCCTAAATGGAATCATCATAATGTTTCAAAAACTTTAGAGGTTTTCGGTTTAAAGACGGTGAAGGGGAATGTTTAGATAAATTTATAAATCATTTTACATACTACGTATATGTATTGAAAGTTTTATGTGTTTTTGTTGTTAATGAAAATGTGAAATAATTAACGCATAATCAGAATGATTACCGAAAACAGCATTATTATCTTTGACATCTATCAGATATATTATTACTAAACTGTGATCACTGCTTTAAACCATTTACAAGAAAACCCACACATATAATACACCAAATTAAAATGAATTAAAGCTGTCTATCTAAATTAAATAAATCTTTAATATGTTTAAGATCGTAATAATTATTTTTATTTTCATACGGCCTAGCTCCCAATGGTTGGCAGTACACGTTAAATAGCACATTACATTGCAGTATGGTGAAATTCGTGAGTTATAGGGTTACCCGCTTTTATATCATGAATTAGTTTAAAAATGTATTATTATATCGGGCAACAATCTTGCACAATTACAGTGCTGTAACTCTAAAACCGTTGCCGGATATGATCTGCTCTTTAATTTTGCTATCTCCAAGCCCCTTAATGGATTTTTTTTTGGGGGAAAGCCTGTTGGATTTTAAGTAAATTTCTTATAGAAATGTATCTATCTATTGCGATCGTTCACACTTTTGAATAAAAAAATCTATAGCCTGTGGTCAGTAAGATAGTAAAAAAATAGTTAAAAGTTTATATATAAATATATATAGCAAAATATGATAGTTGCTGAATCATTAATAGGGTCTGCAGTAATAGGCGGAAAGCAGCACTGGTCAAGGTAATTTTATTACCTTTTAGCATCATCGCGGAAACTACAAAACAGTTGGTAGAAATATTTTACAAATCTAAATACTTACACTTAACGAGATTCCATATACAGTGCGGTCCATACGTATAAAATAAATTCATTTTTATCGTTATTATGTACTTGTTTGATAAATACTGAAACAGGTCAATTTCTATTCTTAATTTGACAATTTATAGTATGAAAATATTACCCCTTCTTGCACCCTCTCAGAATTACAAGTACCTCCTCAAAAAATTTAAATGAGAAGGGGGTCGCTTGGTATATTGTTCGAAAGGAATTTTATTCTGTTTTTTTAAATTTGGTGTAATCATAACAGAAGGTTTATTTTAAAAATGTAAAATGTTGATAAGTACTTAGAATGAAGGAAATAATGTCACATAATTTTTAGGAAGTATTTTTCCATTTATTTTACAGTTAAATTGAATGTTTAAAATGACCACCATTCACTTCTTGACAATAAGCAAGGCGATCTTGGAATTCTGGAACATTTCGTCAATCTAGTAGGCTACTATTATATTGATATTTGCAAGTTGCTGAATGTCTATTCAAAAACCAGGTCAAAATGAGGTTAAGGAAAAAAGTTAGATGTACGTTAGTGATTGCACAAAATCCGTATATGACTAGTAAACAACTTGCCGCCGAAAATTATGTAAGTAAATCATCGATATTGAGAGTTTCACTTAGAGAAAAATATCATCCTTATAAAATTCAGTTGGTTCAGGAGTTAAGTGAATGAGGATGATCCTGATAGAAGGCAACAATTCTGTGAACTGATGATGGACAGAATAGAAGTAGATTTGCAGTTCGTAAACAAAATTGTGTTTTTGATGCTGCTACTTTTCATTTAAAAAGAACGGTTAATAGACAAAACTGTAGATATAAGACTAGAGAATATCCTCATTGGATATGTGAGGCTCACATAGAATATCCCAAAAATGTTAACGTTTGGGCTGGTACCATCAACAACAAAATTATTGGCCCATTTTTTGGAAGGCACATTTAATGGTGAGGTTTATTTCGGTTTTTGATGAACATTTTACTGTGCACATTAAAAAGATTTTTTCTTGTTGTTAATAATTCGAATGCAATAGATAGATCAATTTAGTACCAACAAGACGGAGCTCGACCGCATTACACACTTATTTTTAGAGATTATTTTAACGAAGTTTTTCCCACTAGGTCTAGGTGGATTGGAAGACGTAGAACGATTGAATGACCACCTAGATCCCCCGATTTGACTCCTCTCGATTACTTCTTATGGGGTTATTTAAGATCAAAAAAAGTATTTTTCAATAGATCAAACAATATTACAGATTTAAAAGTTAGGATAAGGAATGAAATTAACAACATAACCCCTGAGGTCCTACAAAATGTACGAGAATTCCAAGATCTCATTGCTTATTGTCAAGAAGTGAATGGTGGTCATTTTGAACATTTAATTTAATTGTGAAATGCTTCCTAGACATTATGTAACATTATTTCCTTCATTCTACTCAAAGTATCAAATTTTTACATGTTCAAAATAAATTTTCTCAGATATGATTGCACCAAATTTGAAAAACTTAGTATTGCTGAACAATCCCTATCGAACAAGGTGCTGATAATTCAGAGTGCAAGAAAGGGGTACTTAGCTAATATTTTTATACTATAAACTGTCAAATTGAAAAATTGTTTCAGGATTTTTCAAAAAAATACATTATAATGATGAAAATTAATTTATTTCATACCTATGGACCACACTGTATAAAAGATTGTAAGAAATTATAAACATAATCGAAGGATACATACCTATATAGACAATTTGAAGATAAAATATAAATTACAAAATATCATTGGATCAAAAGAAAATTTTAAAAATAATACTTATATATATATATACACCTATAGGAATCTTGAGTGAATAAAAAAATTATAGTCAATTTATGTAACTAGTTGTATTACGTCACAGTTAAGTTGGTATGCCTGAAATTTGCAACGATGTAAAATCGTAAAATTGACATGTTTGGAATTAGGTTATTAACTATTTAATAGGTTATAATAATCATTTGTCACATTTGACGTTTAAAATATTTGATATAAATAAACGAACTTACGTATTATGTTTAGTTTGGTATTGATAAGCAACGTCATAATCCAATACGAATTATGACCTACAAACCTATTTCTGTATACCTACGTTATCTATAACATAAGAAGACTGGAAATAGAAGCTTAAACTTACCCTAAAAATCCTGTAAGATTTCATACTCATATCTTTTGTAAATGCGTCTTTGCGCACCATGCCGTGCGCAACAAGCGGCTCTAGCTTTAGAAAGACAGCAGATCATGATCACGAAGATAAATAAAGAGAACAAATATTTAAGGTAATTGTCAAGATGTTCGTCTTACACAAGGCCACTCTACGATATGCAACTTCTATGATCTCATGTGGCTACGTAGAGAAGCATAGGAAGTTTATTCTTCTTGTTTCCGGATATTGTCCTATATTAAATTACACCAACTCAGATTTTCTAGAAAATTTGCCCCCACCACCTCTTCGGGGGCGGTTTTCGGAGGGAAGGAGATTTCGGATTTGCGTTTTTATGAATATGGGACCATTTCTCAAGCCTCCCCTTTCAAAGGAATCAAAAATCATCAAAATCTCGTTTACTATATAAAAGGCGCGCACGAACCAAAAAAAAAGCAGACAGTCGAATTGTAT
Organism: Crioceris asparagi; assembly: GCA_958507055.1. Taxonomy (NCBI): domain Eukaryota; kingdom Metazoa; phylum Arthropoda; class Insecta; order Coleoptera; family Chrysomelidae; genus Crioceris; species Crioceris asparagi. The sequence continues at coordinate 11,925,659 of OY293829.1, forward strand.
ACCTCCTCCGTTCGAGGTTCGTCGGCTGGTTCCTACAACAACATACTACAACGGTACAACTTCAAAATTACCAGCACCAATAGAATTAATATTATTTTGTATTTTTCAGTGCAATAACTGATAAAGTCGGTTCGATTTTTTGAAAAAAATATTTATTTCACATTTTTCAGTGTAACATTAGTCATGAAAATTGTTGAACGTTCACTAATACCCAAAAAGTTATAGGTAGGTTTAGCTTGTACATAGCGGAAATACGCATATCAGACTTTACCATTGCGAAACTCGGAAACCGGAAACTCTTTTGAAAAAATATTCAATTTAAACGTTTCTAGATATGGTCCCCTTTCTAATTTTTAAATCTCAAATTTTCGATTTTCGGAAAAATTTGCCCCTTCCACATAACTGAAACATATTTCAGACTGTAGCGCGGAAACGTATGATTATTTTTTTAAATGTCCAATTTAAACATTTCCGGATATGGAAATTCTGTCGTCTTGGATTTTTTATTTTCGAGAAAAATTGCGGTTTTTGGGGGGAAGAAGATTCTGGATTTGATTTTTCTCAATATGGGACTATTTCTCAACTCTCCTCTTTCAAATGAAACAAAATTCGTCTAAATCGGAGTACGTTTACTATGCACAACGCGCGAACAGCCATAAAAAAATAATAAAAAAAGGAATCTTACAACCGAATTGTATACCTTCTCCTTTTTTTGAAGTCGGTCAAAAAAAAGTCACTAAAATGTTCCTAGCTGATGACGTAATCACGTTGCTTATTCAAATACATTAGGTATATATAACCTAAAATTATTTAAACTTTCTTATTTCGTAAAATATATTTGAAAAATTATTTTATTTATCTTAATGAATTCTGAGTTCAATGCCTTGCAATTTCAATCACCGATGATACCGGATAAGCCGGCTTTACGCAAATGTGATGACTTTTCATACTAATGCCAGTTCCAGACTACCACCGTAGATACTTATGGCTGCGAGTTTGGATAGTCCTCCAGCCTCCACGACTTTAGGAGGTGAATAACACTGGACGTGGCGTGTTGGCCCCTATTTACGTTCAGCATTCACGGATTCAAGTACTTAGTAATTTGTAAAAATATTATTCAATTAATATTATTTTTTTTCAATAGGACCGACTTCATAAGTTGAAGCACCCATAGAATTAATATTATTTTGTATTTGTCACTGCAACAAGTCAACAAGTTTTATAAAAATGATAATTTCGCATTTTGTTGTATTTATGGAAAATCCTGACCTCTGAAGTCTAAATAAAACAATTTTGTTTCAAACACAGATTTTAAAATTTATATGAATATATTTAAATGATCTCTTTTATAGAAAGTCAAATAATTAAACGAGTAATTAAATAATTACATATTGATACCAAAAGTAGCAAATAGTAGTTATTAACTAATTTAGTTCATTTTTTGTAAATCGCTTCAAGTACTTACCTAGTTTTTATTTTTCTCTTAGGAACTTTACGAAACAATCAAGTTCAGAATTCGATTTGGGACTCTACTAATCAACTCATGATAATTATATTAACAAGCTATCCATACCTTTATATCGAGCTTTCTATCTAGATTCTAGATTCCAAATTTTGAACTTTCTAGACGACCTGGACACCTTAGCTATAGGTAGGTATAATAATTATTCTGTAGCCAATATAACAAGTTCTATAGTTATAGTGAACATCCCGCAAACACAGCATAAGGTCCTTCGAGCCCTAGATTAATTTCCATTTGATCTATCCATTATATATATACATATTATATCTATGAGGGCGCGGTAATATCGATTCGAATAGTTAGTTCATTGTTTGTATGACTCTGAACGCAGCATTAAGGGGGCCCCATTAAAAAGATGCTCACAATATGACAACGAACGCCCTATAGATAGAAAATCAATACATATATATTGTGTTAAAACTGAAAGAACAGGGAGTTGTGCGATACAAAACGATCCAAAATAAATTCAACTTGTATACAGGATCGGGTGATAGTGATACGTATAAAAACATCTGGATATCTCCGAAACTAAGATAGGAAAAACATTTTCTCATTTTTTTATTTTACATCTTGTATATTATGGGATATTTAAGTTCTTCTGTGTATATAGACCACTCAAAGGTTCCTAAATAAACTTCTTGGGTTTGCCATGTTTATAGAGGTCCTAAATGAAACTGGTTAACAGCAAAAGAGCTTGTTGATCAAACACTCGATCAAACAAGTCGAAAGTTTTGGAATATTTTGATTTAAAACAGCAACAGTACAATGGATTTAATGTAGGAGCAAAGTCTTCATAAAATTTGATAAGAAATAGTTGAACATGATAGATAAATATTAAGCAACTAAAATTTTATTATCAATAGGCTGTTGATGAGGTAATTTAAAACTAATTGAAATCAAAATTAATACTCTTCAGATAAACCGACAGGTAAGTCTTGTATGGAAAAGTCTCGGGAAAAGTCGTGGCGTCAATCTAATAAAAAGCAGTCCCAATATGCCGTGGGATATGTGTAACCAGTAATCAGCAACAATTCAAAGATCTCAATGATCCTTGCGTGAACAATTTGGCAAGCCGATTCAGATAATAAATCATTACAGATTATTTGAGTGAAGAAATAAATTATTTTTGACAAATTATTAATCCGGGGGAATGTAGTTTGTGGAAGATAATATGAATTACTTATTATATAAATACTTATTACGTATTATCGATATTTGGTAACTCGTAAGTTTTGTTGTCATCCAAAATTTACTATCGGAGAATTGGAGCGAAAAGGGGTGCCGAGTAGGTAAAAACAGGTTCAATATGATCCACGAATGGTATTTTTTACCCTAGGTGAGAAAGTGAATCTTTTCTGGGCTGAAAGATGAGTGGTTTAAAGTTTACTTCTTAAAACAAGGAAATCCGATTTCGCAACGTGGCCCAAACAACATGTTTATTCACAATTTCACAATCATATACAGTGTGTCTAAAAATATATACATGGGGATATTTTAAAGTGTAGGACATACAACGTCGCTTAAATGGAACAAAATTTGCGTATTTGTATGGCCAAAAATAATCTAGCTTTGTTTTATTTGAAATAAATACCGTTAGGTAGATACAGGGTGAAAAGAAATGTATTTTTTAACCATAATATTTTCCTTATTATACCTAGGAGATGAAATTATCAAATTGTTTCAAAAAAATGGACATTTTCCTTTTTCACCCTGTATCTACGTAACAGTATGGATTTAAAATAAAACATTGTATACAAATACGCAACTTTTCACGTTCATCAAGTTAGCAGTACTAAATATGATTTTCAATTAAATGTTAACTTCATTCGCTTAGCTTTTTTGTAGTAAATTTGTCGTGAAAAACTCAATTTTGTTGAGCTAATAGTTCCTAAGTTAAGCGCAAATTTTCTCGAAAATTGAAAATCTGAGGTGGCATAATTAAAGATAGGACAATATCCGGAAACGTTTAAATTGAACATGTTTGCAAAATAGTAACGGTTTTCGAGATAGAGTCATGTTAAATTCTCAAATGTGGAATGTGGAGATGTGGCGATTTCTGTCGAAAATTGAAAATCTGTGGGCAGTAAATGCAGGACATAATTATTTGTAGTAACATTTATATTGAACATTTTTCCCTTAGAGTTATAGAGTTATCGGTGTTAAAATGGTAACAACTAAAATATTCAAACGTATTTCCGCAGCGATGTTCTGAGATCTCAAATGACAACTACATGCACGTGGGTAATAGGATAAGTACTATCTTCATTGGTATTAGTGAACGTTCAACGATTTTCGTGATTAATGTTACACTCAAAAGTTTGAAATAAATATTTTTTACAAAAAATTGTACCGACGTTATAGTTGGTGCACAGAAAAGTATAAAATAATATTAATTCTATTGGTGCTGGTACTTGTGAAGTTGGCGCCAAAAGTTATCAATCTACCTGCAACTGCACAACTTCAAAAGTAACAGCACCCATAGAAATAATACTAATTTATACTTTTCAGTGCACCAACTAATAACGGCGGTCCAATTTTTTGTAAAAAATATTTATTGTTAGAGCAATACATGCTATTGTTGAATGTCGGTGATCATGGAACTAATATGAATCATGTTGAGGAAATAGATACACAAGAGATTATAATATGTGTCGAATAGATTAGTCTAGACGACGAAAGTTTTTTCTAACGGTCTTTTAGTTCGGTATATTGTTGTGCGCGGAAATCGTTTGATATTGATATCTCGCGAAAAATTACCACGAAACGTGGGAAAACTCCTTCCTATCAGAAATTATTCGAACGGCTCAGCAACGGACACTGTGCTGAAAAGTTGGACAATAAGTTAAAACCAACAAGTTTAAATTCTGTAACGTTGACTAATAGATCTGATATAAAAAAAATGTTCGGCCGAAGTTGTTCATCAACAATGGACAAAAGCTTTGATATTTCCATGGCTGTGTCTATTGAATCTGTTGATGATGATGACCGTGGTAATTTGGTAACTCACACGTGAGATACACATAATAACTATGTTAATGATGAAAAAAGTTATAAATAATTATTTTAGAGTTTCGATCTTTTCTCGAAAAGTTTACGACAAATTAATGCAATACATGTGCGAAAATTTGGGTCGATTGGATTAATCTGAAGATGTAGTACTGTTAAGTTGACCGTCAACTTAGCAGTACCACCATGTAAATGAAGAAAAAAATTATAAATAAACATATTAGAGCTTTGATTCTTTTACGACAAATTTCCGACAAATTAATGTAATACATATGCAGAAATTTGGGTCGATTTGATCAATTTGAAGGGGTGGTACTGCTAACTTCATCGTCAAGTTAGCAGTACTAGTGCTTAACTTAAGAACTATTAGCGCAAAAAAAATAGTTTTTCACGACAAATTTACGACAAAAAAGCGACAATTAATGAAGATAACGTTTAATTGAAAATCAAATTTGGTACTGGTACACCATTTTATACTGGACACACTGTATACAAATATCAATATAAAGGTAGTTAGTCTACTTACAGATGTTATATCATCTATCTTAGAATGTTGATCTAATCAGATTCGAAAATCGGGTTTTCTAACAGTGAAGTGTATAAGAAACAATTTTCATGTCGCAAACGTGATCGTGGAGCCATTAAGGAAGCTGGATGGTACACAGTTTTCAAGTGTTTAAAAGTGATTTACGGTAAAGAAAATTTGTACCTACCCTGAATTATTTCATATATATTAATGGAGGCTATAAATTACTGCCAATTCTGAAATAAAACGCTTCAGAGCACCTAATTATATAATTATTAATATTATACACCTTAATGATGTGATAGTTTCACGTCAAGATAGCACAATTCACACCTGATCGTTTCTTGTTTTAAATTTAAAATCACACATAAGTAATACCTAAATTGTTTCTTAAATATCTTGACATAGCTTAAAAAAGTACCTACCTACATAATACAAAACTATATACATCAAACCGGATTTTTTCACACATAATTACTGAAATTATTTATTTCTTTATCAAGTACATACTCTGTTACGGAATTTAAAATATATTAATTTATTCAGCACTCAAGAGATTAATAGACAGGAACGAATCTTATCAATGGATGCGTTAGGTGGAAAACAGCTATTGACGGCAATCGCCACTTTCATTAGCGCTTGCAACACTTTTTGACCGACTTCAAAAAAATGAGAAGGAATACAATTCGGTTGTAAGATTTTTTTTATGGCTGTTCGCCCGTTTTGCATAGTAAACGTACTCAGATTTAGACGATTTTTGTTTCATTCAAAAGAGGAGAATGGGGAAATGGTCCCATATTGAAAAAAATCAAATCCAAAATCTCCTTCCCTCCAAAAACCGCCCACAAAGGGGGTGGAGGGAGCAATTTTTCTCGAAAATTGAAAATCCGAGACGACAGAATTGATGAAAATTCCATATCCGGAAATGTTGAAATTGGACATTTTAAAAAACAATCATACGTTTCCGCGCTACAGTCTGAAATATGTGTTTCAGCTATGTGGAAGGGGCAAATTTTTCTGAAAATCGAAAATTCGAGATTTGAAAATTAGAAAGGGGACCATATCCGGAAATTTTTATATTGAATATTTTCTGAAACGAGTCACGGTTTCCGAGTTTCGCAATGGTAAAGTCTGAAATATGTGATATGCGCATTTCCGCTATGTACAAGCTAAACCTACCTATATCTTTTTGGGTATTAGTGAACGTTCAACAATTTCCATGACTAATAAATATTTTTAAAAAAAAATTGGACCGACTTTATCAGTTGTTGCACTGAAAAATACAAAATAATATTAATTCTATTGGTAATGGTAATTTTGAAGTTGTGCCGTTGTAGTTTGTTGTTGTCGGCACCAACTCCAAAAGAACCAGCACCAATAGAATTAATATTATTTTGTATTTTTCATTTTTCAGTGCAGCAACTGATAAAGTAGGTCCAATTTTCTGTAAAAAAATATTTGTTGACAAGAACTTTACTTTTGAGTGGCAACACAAGCATTCTTTCTTTCTTAGCGCCATAAATAGCGATATACCGTCAAAAGCATCTAACAACAAATGAAACTGTTCAGATTATAATTTGCTATAATAAATTCCAAATCCAATTTCCTAGATTCTATCTCCGGATATATCGTATGCGTTTCGAACTTTCGAACTCAAGTATTTAGATATAGTGCCACTAGCCATGAAACGCTTAATACAGAATAACATAAATATGTACCCACGGAAAATAATCATATCGTACTGAAAGCGTTTTTGTATGCGAAAACAGTTTTTATTTATTTTATCAATAAAACATCACGTAAGTATGACTTGACTGTATATATATATATATAAGATGTTAAAAAACAACCTTGAACGTGCTTCATTCTCGTCGCCCAATTAACAGACGCGAAGTCAAACAATCGGCTTGGCAAAAAAGCAGACAGAATTAGCATAGGCCAGGTATTTTTTCTACAGATCATTTCTCTATACCCACAGACACAGATGTCGAGGTCTTTTTTGACGAGAAACGTTCGTTGGGTATGGTGAGTAGCAAAAGTACCTAGCAGCTGCTAATGGAATGTTCGATATTTTTTTCACTTTGTTGTAACGAATGGCAATGTGAGAAGACAGAATACAGGACCAATGCAGTGATTCCACTATGCTGTAGGCAAATATTGTAGCTTCCTATATATAATTCTTCAGTAATTTCTAAAGATTCTAAAGAGAGGCATAAAAAGGTCAACAAACAAAAGATCACCTTTATACAGAAAAGAAGAATATTGCTTCCTCCTATGAACTAAAATGTATTAGGACAATAATAAGTATTTGCCATTATTTGTTAAGTAGGTACGCTTACCAATTTTTCTGCCAAAATTCATTATAGGTACCTACGGCTGAATAATATCTAAACAAATTTATTAATTTTCTCAACCCTTAAATAATGTGATCTTATTTATGTACCTACTTATGCACTGAGATGTCTTCAATTATCATCAATCTACCCATATCATTTTAATTAAAAACAGGTTGATTTTAGAACATCCAAATAAATAATACATAGATTGATAGAACCAACTAGAGATAATTCTATTTTAAATTTAGGAATAAACATGAATAATATTGACACTGGACAATATTGTCAATATTCAAAATAACGCCACCACGACCATTGCCATATCAGATCAGTAGTTAAACAATAGGAGATTCTCATATATCGATTGATAAGTACCTACACAGAACGCACTACAAAATTAGACTGAGACAGTTTGAAAAGTTCATACCTACAAGTTATTACGTGATATATATTCTTCAAGTGCCTTGTACCCGCCGAATACTTAAGAAATAAATATTTAAAAAAAATTGGACCGACTTTATTTGTTGGTGCACTAAAAATAATTAATTAATATTATTTTGTATTTTTCAATGCACCAAATAATAAAGTCGGTCCAATTTTTTGTGAAAAATATTTAGTTTACACTTTTGAATGTAAAATTAGTCATGAAAATCGTTGAATGTTCAATAACACCAAAGAAGACAGTACTTATCCTATTACCCACGTATATTCTTTGCTTGTACTTGTTATTTTTCAGAAATCTTAAAACATCGCAGCGGAAATATGCGTATTTCGGATTTTACCACCGCTCTAACTCGAAAACCGTATCCCTATGGAAAAAATGATCATTTTAAATGTTGCTACAAATAATCTTTAATTTGGCCGTCTCAGATTTTAAATTTTCGAAAGAAATTGCCCTCAGCAGAAATACAAATATTTCAGATTTTAACATAACTCGAAAACCATAAATCTTTGAAAAATTGTTCAATTTAAACGTTTCCGGATATTGTTTTTAGTTCTGCCGTCTCAGATTTTCGAGAGAAATTGCCACCTCCACACCCTTCGAATTCGTTTTTGGAGGGAAGAAGATTTTGGATAGGAGATTTTATGAATATGGGACCATTTCTCAAATCACCTCTTTCAAATGAATCAAAAATCATCAAAAAAAGCACAGTCGAATTGGGTTCGTCGGTCAATGTACCTGTAACAAATCTCTTCCAAAAGTTTGAGATAGATGTGTAGATTGAGTTCGAAAATTTTAATCTGAGCTACGAACGATTGGGACGAGGAGGGAAGTAACTAGTCAGGCGTTCTACGACGTTCGCATTCTTTCTGAAGTTATTACAGCGAACTAGCGAACGACTCTGCCGCATTACATCCATGACTCCATTTATACTTGTTGAGCTTTCGACTGTTTTTTTTTGTCCTGAAATTGATGGTATGGATGTCGACCACAGTTAATTTAAGCAGGACGGCGCCACCCACAAAACAGCTCATGGAACAATACTGCCGTCATAAAACGCAGTAAGTCCACATTTTGTCGTTTGGGAGATAATACGATCTTAACATGCTTGAAACATTTTTGAAACTCTTTTACTAAGCAAAAAAGCAAAATTGACATTGTATATTTATACAAGTGATTAAAACGTTTGCAGCATCTCCACTTTTTAAGGTTTATACATATCTTATAAGCCATTTATTTACTTAACTAAAACGCTGCATCTCCAAAAAATATTGGCGATACTGTTTTTAAGCCTAGGAACATCTGTCATGTTGACTACCAAATGAATAAAATTATGTTTTAAATTCGCAAATTTTATTTATTATGAAGACTAAAACGATTGAAAATGGAAAAAAAAGTATTATTGTCTTTAGAATATATTTATAAAGAAAAATGTTATTTAGTGCAAGATACAATAGATGTCCCTAATAGGTAGGTTTTCTCAATGTTTTTCTTGTTTAAAATTTCAGATATTTAAATATAACTGACACCTGCAATTATTGGTGCTTCTGCTGGTACATGTATTCATGAGGGAAGGTAGGTATATTCGCTATGGAATCTTTTGTTGCTATCTCTTTTGTTTTCCAACGTACCGATGCTACTCGCATGTGGCACAACATGGGCCTGTAATCTTGTGAAAAATATTCTTCTAGAAGCCGTTGACAACCGAGAGCGTTTTTGAGAAAACGCAGGAAAAAAGTTATGCTCAACTGCTCAAATGAAATTTTCTATTTTTTATTTATATTCGGGCTAAACGGTTCGTTTTGAAAATATAATTAATTACCTACAGCTATTTTTGGTCGCCCGAGCCAATCGAAAGATTTTCATATTCAGAGGAATGTATCTGAGAGGTAGGAAAGTCGTGTGAGTCAACATACCTACCAGATTTCTTTCCTATGGTGTTCTTTCTTGGTCCTTTTTTCCTTTAATCATCCATGCAAACTACAATACCGCGCTGCCAGAAAGACGATATTCAGCTTGGGAACCCGAATCAGCATCAGAGAGAGTGAGAGAGCAAGAGAAAATAATAAATATCTTTCAGAGTGCGCTCAAAGAAATCGATACAAATGAATAGCCTCACTCTTCGCTTTGCTGTTCTCTGCCTATACTCTGGTGCCCTGCCACACTCTCCTATTCCCGTAATCTTCATCACATCTCTTTCCATTCCACGTGTTTTACCCATGTACAATATTAGCCCGTGTGCGCGACATCTATCCCTTCATCCATCTCACTCTATCGCGCTATTTTCTATTTACGGCATGAAATAAACTAATTTGAACTCTCGTGTCTTGTATGTACGTACCCCTCTCTCATACTATTACCGAATATGTGGATCTCAACTACAAGATGGCAACTTAGTTGTTCCATGATTATATTCCATTCGTTCGGTGTTGCTTGATATATAATATACAACATTTACAGTATTTGATGTCAGCCATCTATGCGACACCTGAACGACATTTTTTTAGTGGAAGGCTTGCGGCTTGGGCCACAATGACAGGCCTAAAGTATTCTTATAGGTACATCCCTTCTTTGTATCTCCAGCATCGTGACGAATTAAAATTTAGTATAATAATCGATCAAGATAAATAAACCAATGACTCTAATCAACTCTTATCGAAGTACCGAATTAAGAGGAATTAAATATTTTCAAAATAATCTTTAACGCGCATTATTAATAATGTCCGAATAAGAAAGTATTTTCTTAGCGACAAGTTCTAAATATTTCATAAACATTCTTATTCAAACTGGACACTAACTATATAAAATCAATTTGATCTCAACAAAATACAAGCAAATACATAGGTACATATCAAAGTAATTCCATCGGCATAATGAAGATAAATTAATTATACCAAAAATAAATCTATCAAATACCTAGCACATGATTAAAACATTTTTATAATTTCAAATTATTGCAACCTAATCTTCAAAATTCAAAGTACCTACAACAAATTAATTTCTTTTCTATTTGCGAAGCTATTTGTGAGTGGAATTAGAATGGAGCTGAATAAATAATGATAAGTCTTTAAGCTAGTCTTTATTGATCTCTTCTCTATCTTATCTACCTATGGTATGGGTGATTCTAGATAATCTCGAAATTTCTTGTAATACATAAACATAATTTCTGAGTAATTTACAATCATGTGTTACGGTATATAACCTCATATTTGTTCATCACATATCTTATCAGTAAATAGGTAGGTATGGTGATTGTAGTTTTCTACAATAATAATAGTAGGTAGATGTTTACAATTATGTCAGGTACAAATGAACTTGAGGCTACGAATCACTACATTCAGTATTCAAAATCGTGTCAGTTATAGAATAGAAAGTAAAAATAAAATAATTATAAATTTTGCAGAAATTCAGCAGAGATCTAATCTAAATATTGAAATTTAAAGAACGGAGAATAAACAAACATGTAAGAGCAGGAAAAATAAATTTTCGGAGAAATCGCATTTCGGCACTTTTTTGTCCTTAAATTTATTTATCAAAAGCTTATCTTCAATTACTATCTTTATCTGTTCGATAATATCTATTACTAATTAGTCACTGAATTTAGACTCAGTAATACCTATAACAGAAATGTATAAACTTACTAATAAGAAAAGCAAATCTATCTGAAATACAATCTTTCGAATACCGACCAAGAATAAAACCGGTCTTGTCTTTTGTTCCATCAATAAGTTGAACGTGAAAGTTCCATACACATACAAAGTTTGCTCGTCTGTCTACTGAGGTATAACTACCTACTTATACAAGTATTTAGTATAGGTATATTTAGATACAAAAGCAGGTAAGACGGTAAGAGCAATGAAAAACAGTCACAAGAAACATTCTAACTTATTTCTACGCCACAAAAATGTCATAGGTAGGGACCAAGTTACAAAAAATTATATTTTGATGCAGTGAAATCGCATTTATTATACCTACGTAAAATCGAAATGAATGACTAAACTAAGTAATAAAATACTAGTAAAAAACCGGTAACGACACTCGAATGGTCGCTGAATCAATATCATTAGCATTAATAACATAAGAAATTATTAGAACTTTTCTTATGCCCACTTAATATTAAAACTTGTTTTAGTTCATTTCATTTTTATACGTATAACGTATTTACGTCACTAATAATAAAAGATCGACACGTAAAGAGATCATTAACGAAAAATAAACATTTACCTTTTTATCCTTCAATTCTGAATTCGCGTTAATATAGGTCAACAAATAATCTTCTTATTATGTGAGAAAACTGACAAATAATAATATTCATATTCTATCACATACCGAGAATAGCTACATGTAAACTACTTACTGACTAACAACTAAACGTTTCTCATACAGTTTTACGGATCCAGTGTATAACATCTCATCCAAAGAAGTATAGGAAACATTAAAATGTGAACGAAAGCCACGGATCGTTAAAGAATGCTGCTTTGTAAAAGCACTAAAATGTACCGCTACAACCTACAATAATGTATTATATCCCTCCCGATAGTACGTTACATATTATATGCAGCTGTTCCTCAAATATATAATTAACATTTTTTTTCACAGACAATACGAATCATAGATATCGTATGATTCAAATTACCTAAGTAATAATGCGAGATAGTTACTTTTATATCCTAAATTAGGTAGATACGAGTTTATTTTTGTATAAACACAATACCTATGTAGGTTCAAATTTATAGTTCTAATCGTGGGTGAGAATAATATTTGTGTAATTAAAAATGTTATGATGGGATTACGCGTATGTTTTCCAAGAAAAACATCAGTTTATGAATAAATAGATAAAAGATATGTAAGAAAATTGAATATGAATAGATGATATTTGAAAGTGAAGTTATTATTTTTTGTTTTTAAATCGGAAGGAGTAACCTAATCAATGAATGAATTTTATGAGTGAATTGTGTAGAGAGTTTAACCAAAAACTTACTTGTTTGCACGCCGATATTAATCCACACACAATCACGGGCGATCCAGGTATCGAAGACAACTCTCACACACACATACACAAAAATGTAACACAAAAACAATTCAAACAGGGTAATAAGTGTTTTTTGAAGCGTCCAGCGTCGAGTACACGTGCGTTAGATGATAGTACGCGTCGGGAGCACTAACCGGGAACGTTTCTGTTGGATTAGCGCGATTAATTAACGCGTTTTTAACGATTTCGGGGGTGTTTCGAGGACAAGAGCACCGTTTCGCCGTCACAAGATGGCCGGACCTAGGCTTGGTGTCAGTCCGATTGCTTTGCCAACCGCCCCTCCCGCTGTGCACGGAACCCCCCGTAAACGTCCACAGGCTTTCATTCTCGCTTCTGCTGCCTCTCTCTCTCCGTCGTCGTCGTGGGTACGTGCAGCTACACCGCGGCCGGATGCACACTGGAAAAATTAGTACGTTGATTACTCATTTCGGTGGATTTTTTTCGAAACGGTCGCGTTTTGCTTGCTTCGTACCTATATCAAAGTGTGTTCTTGTGTAGAAAAGTTTGATATCAACGAGTTTTCTCGTTCGATCACAATTTGTTACTATTTGGCTCGATCAGAGTAAGTAGGATAACAAGCACGCGATATAAACTTAATTGGACACTAGACATTACATTTATTATTATTATGTTTCGATCGGCATTATTCAGCGATTATACACCTATATACACTTAAATTTTCGCTGTTGTTTAGATAATATTCCAAATAAAACTTGTTTATTAATGTCGTTTCATTGGTTAGAACTAACTATCGAAACGTAGCTAAAAATAGAGGCGACAATTCTATGCCTAATTGAAAGCAAGTTTTTCCGTAAATGTTTCGTCTTAATTTCGCGTCAGCGGCGTCCTCTCAATATTGCCACAGGGTTTTCACGTTAACATTCCGAATAACATTGTAGTTATTCATAACCTTGAAATGTGAATAAACAAAACATTATGGAATGTTTATTTATAATCAGGTCATATAAATAATTAGCTGCATTTAATTATTCATATAAGTTATGTTTCAGTTTTCGAGAATATAGTCTATTGTTGGTAGGTATTTTAATGATAGGTAAATTCATATACTTATTTGAGAATATATTAGTAGTTTTATTGATATTAAAAAATACCGTAGGTTTTTCGGATAATCCATGTAAAAGTCCATCAATTGAAAAATATGTGATAATATTTCGTCATATCTCGTTCTCAATGATTTTAGTTTATTGTTCTTATTATGGGGGTTAGCTACTTAATAAAATAATATCAGTCAGAACAACTTATCTTTAGGTGGGTATGTGTTTTTTGTGCAATTTTAAGCTCTATTTATTAATTACGATATTTTAAGTTTGAATACAAACAATGTTATATTCTATAACGAATTAAATTGAAAATTAAAAAAAATATACTTATACACAGCTATCAATATCTTGCATTAATCACATGTCTTATGATTCTTTGGGTTTCGTACCTAAAATATGTAATACCCGGAAATTAAGTCCATTTATTGTCAGATCTTCTTCCTCGCCGAAGATATCAACGATAGCTAAATAATAGGATAATTACTCTAATTATTTTATAGATAAAACTCACGTAAAATTTAAAACACTACACTTTTTTTTAATGAGTACCTATCTATCTGTGAAATATCCTTTGAATATATTTTGGAAAAACTCTTGTGGGTGGTTTTATGCTATAGTTTTGATTGTCACGATCAGGTGGCTGTGGTAGATGATTCAATTGACAAAAAGTTTGTGCTTTATCAGAATTATATGACGTCTTTTCAAATATGATTGACTATGAAATAGTTTTTTTTCTATTTGAACCAACTAAAACTTGTATTTTGTCATTCTTTTCCCAAAGATTGAAGAGTAGAAAATCTTTAATAGGTAGTTGGGATGTTCGATAAGTTAGATTTTCAGTTTCTAGGAAAAAAGATTTTGCCTTTTTTGTATTTATTGTGAATCATAATCATCATCTCATCTGTTCCTTCAAGTATTTTTTCTAACAAGTTCTTGAAATAGGTAATTAATTTGATTTATGAAAAGTTGTTTTATTTCGATCATATTTATTTGCAATATAGGTGTAGGTACGGTACCCTCGACTTGCGAGCTTTACTAATAATAACCGCAATATTTAATCTACTAAAAACAAATTAGCATTATATTTTAAGTTGATAGGTATGCGAATAATTCTATGAAAGATTGGATATGTGTGACCTTAATCACATTTAAAATAGTTTGTACCTTCGTAGAGATAAAATCCAACTAATTATCGTTTTTCGATTCGCAACAAACCAGTGGCGTAGCATTAGGTAGTCATGATTTATTCTGCAAAATCTTTTTTCACTGTTTCTTGAACGGATATTCATTAGCTTCATACGAGTACATAATAAATTTATATTTCAATGATATGGTTATTTATTTGTTTTGGTATTAGCACCGAAAAAAATATATTGAATTGAATATTTTCCAAACCTCTCCTATCGCTATCCTTATCAGTGATGGTTTTCCAGCTAATATTCCATTCCTCTAGCTGTAAATATGTTTATCCGATACATTATGAATCGATATCTACCTATATAATGAGACTTATCAACTTTTTTTAGTATACAGGGTGACCCATTTTCGATACTTTGGTAGGGTATCTCCGTAACCGTTGGTTTTTGCGCAAAAGTAATATGCAAACCTATCTTTTGAGGGCTTACTATTATTTGTAAAACTAAGAATAGAGGAGGTATACAAATTCGAATTTCTGCTTTTTTGTTTATTCTCGCGTTTTATATAGTAAAAGTACTCCGATTTTGAAGATTTTTGATTCATTTGAAAGAGGAGAGTTTAAAAATGGTCCCATATTCATAAAAAACACAAATCCGAAATACCCTTCCTTCCGAAAACAGCCCCGGAAGGGGGTGGAGGGGCAAATTTTCTCGAAAGTCGAAAATCTGATGTGGTATAATTAAAGATAGGACAATATCTGGAAACGTATAAATTGTACGTTTTTTCAAAAGAGTTACGTTTTTCGAGATAGAGGCATGTTAAATTCTTAAATATGTGTATTTTTGCTATATGGAGAGGACGATTTCTTTCGAAAATTGAAAATCTGTGGGTACGACACGATTTGTTGCAAAATTTATACTTAACATTTTTTCCTTAGGGTTACGGTTTTCGAGTTACAGCGGTGGTGAATGGAACATTTAAAATACTTATGCGTATTTCCGCAGCGATGTTTTGAGATCTCAATAATAACAACTACAAGCAAAGAATATACATGGATAATAGGATACGTAATATCTTCATTGTTATTAATGAACGTTCAACGATTTTCGCGACTAATGTTACACTCAAGTGTGAAATAAATATTTTTTACAAAAAATTGGACTGACGTTATCAGTTGGTGCACTGGAAAATACATAATAATATTAATTCTATTGGTACTGGTACTTGTGAAGTTGGTACCAAAAGCTATCAATCTAACTACAACTGCATAACTTCAAAAGTATCAGCACCACTAGAATTAATATTATTTTTTATTTTTCAGTGCACCAACTAATACGAGTAACTTCGGTCCACAATTTTGAAGTAGGTACATACTATGCCGTTTTGAGAATGACTACAACTATACGAAGTCAAAAAGTTTACTCGCGAGCTTACTCGTCATCTATGTATGCTACACAACGCGTAATGGCTCGTCTTTACGTTTCGCGCACTTTGACTCGCGGCAGTTTTACCGACAGCCGATGGGAATAGCATGCCAAGATCCACAAAACGCGAGCATCAGCGAGTGAACCATGATACACGACGCCCAGCTCGGCTTGCTCGCCATAGCTCGTCTTGCTCGCCATAGCTCGTCAACGAACCTCTTGCCGTGTATCAGATTTCGTCATTTGAAAAAACACAAGGCAACCTTTGCGAACCGCAAGCCACGAGTCACGAACCACGCGCCGTGTAACTGCCGCTTTAAACAGTAGACTGACGTGCCTTATAATGATGAAAACTACTCGGCGAGCAAATACCTACACCATCCCGCATTGGGTTTCATCATTGCTAGAGGTGCATTATCTAACAATATATGACTCTTACAAAACGAAAAGTCTTTACTAATAAAGAAAATCGAAGTGTTTGTTTGTAATATCAGGATAACTTAACTAATTACATATGGAAGTATATGTGTCACTCATAACGAAACATTTTTTAAAAATATTTGTCTGTCTGTCTGTTCCGGCTAATCTCCGTAACGGCTGAACAAATTCCGGCAGGATTCTCACTGGTAGGTGACGAAACCACGAGTAGCTGTTGCTCTATAATAAAGAGAGAATAGGGTTAATGTATCCTTCAATATTATTTTTTTCCAATCTTTTTTAAATATCAGAAATAAAGTCTACTTCCATAACAATTATAGAAGATGAAACTGTAGTTCCAAAATCTAGTGCTATGGATTTTAAAGAAGAACAAGTACTTTTTTCATATTAATGTTGTTAATATTGCTCAATATTTGCATCCTGATGGATGATTATTCAAGAAGATAAGAATTTTGTTACATTAGCTTCTAGATAAATATAATGATGATCATTTTTTTTCACAGAAAATTAATTTGCTCAGATGAATAAAGTATTACAAGATGCGGTATTTTTAGATGACATAATGAAATACATTGTAGTTCGATTGAAAACTTTTAGCACCAACTTCAAAGGTACCAGAACCAATAGAATTAATATTATTTTGTATTTTTCAGTATACCAACTAATAAAGTCGGTCCAATTTTCTATAAAAAAAATTATTTCACATTTTTCAGTCATCAAAATCGTTCAACATTCACCAAAGAAGGTAATACGTTATATATATCTATTTATTCAGAGATTTCAGAACATCGCGGAAATATGCATATCTCAGACTTTACTACAGCTTCTGTAACGGAAACCATTTGCAAAGATTAAATACACCAATCTTTGCCTATTGTGCAAAGGTGCAAGGGGTACAGCTGCCGGCATTAGCCACAAAGTGACGGCGTCCTTTTGATGTTTATGTGCGAGCCATGGGGATCTCGAGAGCGGCCGCTGACAAAGTGTGCGACGCATGTGCTCACTAGGATGCCGACAGAGGATTTTGAGAGAAGTCCAGTGGCGGCTGGTGTGATCTGGAGAGTCTTTTTCGGGTATATTATGGAGAATTGTCGGCATGAGAGACAGAGAGTAAAAAGACAGTGTGCAAAAATAGAACAGTCCGAGTAAGCTAGTAGGAATATCTAATAGTAAAGTGAAGTTGTAATTTTTATTATTTCGAGTGTAAATAAAGTTTATTTAACAATTGTAAATTAGTCTCACTTATCTGTGTACCCGCATACTTAACAATACAATAATTTTTTCATTGACGGGAAAAACAATAATTTAATATTGAAAAAATATTACAATATATAAAAGTCAGAAAATTGTCGAAGTGAAATTTGAAGTTATAAAGTGGTAGGCGACAATTCCAGATGCATTGCTAAGGAAACCTTTAAAGTAATCAACTGGCTGTTCCAAAATTCAAAACATTAGCCTGGCCAGGGTTAAACTGGCCGTTGACAGATATATGGACAGATATATGGACTCAAATTATGATGTTTTGCTAAAACAGAAGGTCTGCATTCATAGGTAGGGTAGGTAGGGGGCTTTAAGGTGGGACCCTCGAGATTCACGGTAAGACTTCTCAATATCTTTACTATCTACACAATCTACTATCTAGTTTAAAATAATTTTTTTTCTGTGAAGGGAAAAAGTTTGACATTTTATCTCTGTTGACAGGTGACAAAGTATCACTTTTTTCCCGGTAAGTATATATATATATATACATAAATATTAATCAAATCACATAACTGAATTGACAGATATTTGATTACTTTAAAGGTTTCCTTAACAACGCAGGTCTAATTGTCGAGCTCCCTGGACTTAGAACCCAACTTGAAAATAAAATTAATTAAAAATTATATTCGTAAAATACAGAAGACGTAGATGTTTGTAGTGAAATTTATTTGTTTGTAGTTTTTTAAAAAACCTTGAAAATCAAAAAAAAATATTTACAATTTTTGATGTTTTTATGGCATTTTTCAGGGAATGTGTTAACAATCGTTTGTATTGTAGTAACATTAGTTTTTTTGTTAAATTTTTTCAACATTATTAATCGCTTAAACAAATTTACATAAAATAAATTTAATAAATTTTATGTATTTCCAGAGACTACAAACGACGTAGATGTTTGTAGTGAAATTTATTTGTTTTTCAATTATTTTTTGTTTATTTTTAGTCATAACAGATTTGGTTATACATTCTATTAACATCATTAAACATAAGAAGATTTGACTTAAATTAAATTTAACAATTTTTTTTTCAAACAATTTTATCAAGAGACTTTTCTTACATTTCTTTAATAACTATCGCCATTTTCACGTATATAAAATAATATATGTGCTCTTAGATTTCTTCGTAAGTCTGTACAAACGATTGTTAACACATTCCCGAAAAAATGCCATAGAAACAAAAATTGTAGGAGTAAATTTTTTTTTTTTCATTTTCCAAGTTTTTGAAAATCTACAAACAAATAAATTTCACTACTAACATCTACGTCGTTTGTAGTTTCTGGAAGAATAAAGATTTTATTATTTATTTGACATAAATTTGATTAAACGATTAATAATGTTGAAAAAATTTAACAAAAAAACTATTATCACTACAAAGAGTTATAAACGATTTTTAACACATTCCTGGAAAAAATCCATAAGAATATCAAAAATTGTAAAAGTAATTTTTTTTTTGAAAAACTACAAACAAATAAATTTCACTACAAACATCTACGTCGTTTGTAGTTTCTGGAAACACAAAGATTTTATAAAATTTATTTGACGTAAATTTGTTTAATCGATTAATTATGTTGAAAAAAATTACAAAAAAACTATTATCACTACAATAAACTTCAAACGATTGTTTGTTTTATTTGACGTAAATTTGATTAAACGATTAATAATGTTGAAAAAAATTAACAAAAAAACTATTATCACTACAAAGAGTTCTAAACGATTTTTAACACATTCCAGGAAAAAAATCCATAAGAACATCAAAAATTGTAAAAGTAAATATTTTTTTTGAAAAACTACAAACAAATAAATTTCACTACAAACATCTACGTCGTTTGTAGTTTCTGGAAGCACAAAGATTTTATAAAATTTATTTGACGTAAATTTGTTTAATCGATTAATTATGTTGAAAAAATTTTACAAAAAAAAACTATTATCACTACAATAAACTTCAAACGATTGTTAACACATTCCTGGAAAAAATCCATAAAAACATCAAAAACTGTAGAAGTAAATATCCTTTTTCAATTTTCAAGGTTTTTTGAAAAACTACAAACAAATAAATTTCACTATAAACATCTACGTCGTTTGTAGTTTACGAGTATACTTTTTAATTAATTTAATTTTCAAGTCTGGTTGTATAGGAGCTTAAAAGTCGCTTTAAGTACAACAGACTCCCAATTTCAAACTTAAACTTTCACTAATTTTCTGACTTTAATATATTGTAATATTTTTTCATTATTAAATCATCGTTTTTCCCGCCACAGAAAAAAATATTATACACGGGAAGAACATTAGATTTTAGTTCTCGGTTTTCACAACCTCGAGCTAAAATCTAATACTCTTTACCTTGTATAATAAATAACTATTCTTTTAATTCGCCACTTTGAAATAGCAAATCACAGCTCTAATCACTTTATTGCTGTGTAAAAATATGTTTCGATTTAAATATTTAAATAAAATAGGACATATCAAATTACTTGTTGTACTAATACAAAATAATATTAATTCAATTGTTGCTGGTACTTTTGAAGTTGGTGCCAAAACTCTTCTTTCTAACTACAACTGACAACTTCAAAATTACCCGTACCATTGGAATTAATATTATTTTGTATCTTCAGCTAATAAAGTCGGTCTTAATTTTTTCTTAATCTCTTGACAATTTTGGTGAGTTTTTTACAGCAAGTATCGCGTAATTTCCGAGATACCGAACTTTATTTGACCACCCTGTACACATATACATACATTGAAAGCACTAAAATTACTCATAACTCTGCTGGTTTAAAAATAAAACCGTAACGACAAATTACAAAATCAATAAAAGATCGTGCTGCAGCACTACCTCCAAACAACTCTATCCACAATTAAGTTTACATATATCTATACAGTAGGTAATGGAACTTAGTTTGTGGATACAGCTGTCGAAATGGATTTTTAATATATTTGTATGGGTGAAGCGAGGGTGCGAAGGTACCATATTTATATGTAGGTACATAGATTAGCATCGTAGAAAAACTGTTTTCGCTGAGGATTACAAAGAACAATTAGTTATTCCTGATTTCAATACATACTTGATTGATGATAAATTTAGTGTTTATCTTATTACTATTATTTGTAATTAGAACGCCGATTGCTCCTGTATCTTAATAATTTGTATGCGATTAAACCATAGAGTAAATAGGTTATATGGATTAAACAGTGTATGTAGTTGCCGGAATAGTAGAAAATCGCCAACGAGATATCGAAGGCGGCTGGTTGCCCTTCTTCCCCGCTCGGGCACGTTCCAATCAATTAAAACCAAATGATAAAACAATGGAACGACGAACGACTACTCTGGCGCGTGAATCCCGATTTGGCCCGATTCGCAGCCGTTCGGCACCCTTCTTTCCCCTGTGCCCTGACAGCGCTCTCGACGTGTCACCCAGCTCCGGCTCCCTCTCCTATATATATATATATATTCTCCATCTCGTATCTCATTCTTTTCGGTTGCCGCTGGAACCTGTCGTGTACTAAAACCGCTCAACTCTAACTATTCCTTATTCCTTCTCTCTCAAGTTTGTATTATATGCTTTGCAATATTACTCTGTTGTACTACTATTCTCTGCCTGCCTTCCCATCGGGTTAAAATGGAAGCGACCTAAGTCGATACTGCCCAAACTTGCCCGAATTTGATATACATGGCCGTAGTATGTGTAAATTTTCACAAGGGAATACCTACATAATAGATTATTTTTCATGGTCCTATATTTGTATAATCATCTATTATATTATTAAAACGCTAAGCCTTGAATTAAGGCCACTCTTTTAGACCCTCTATTATAAGAAAATCTACACATATAATACACTAAATCTACAAGTTGATTTGCCGGAAACTATCTAAATTACCTAAATATAACCAATCATGTTCAAAACCGTAATAACTAATTTTATTTCTATTTAGTATAGCTCCCAGTAGATGGCAGCACATAAAAGTGCATACAGTTTTATGATGTTCAAAACAGTAATATTAATTTTTATTTCTATTATGCCTATCTTCCAATGGATGGCAGCATATTTAAATAGCAAATTGCATTCACTTGATATTTTAAGGGCTCTATCGTCTATTATATAACTGGAACGCTCAAAGCGTTTGTAATATCATATATATTATTTCCCAAGGCCTTTTTTTGTCGGTACGCCATAACTTCCTTAATACTTCATCAAATTTCATGAATGAGCCATCATTTAAAAGCTTTCCTTAACCGCTACACCGGAAAGTTATACAAATCACTCACATTTCAATTGTTTTTCGAAGGCAGACCACCACGTACAGAAAGAACACAGACCCTCAACCGTGTCTCAAAAAATGGCTCATGATGCACTAAATACGCACCATACGATACTAAATATACGGTGTATACTTTAATTAAGTGGGATTTAGGTAGGTTAGAATGTGAATGCTTCGCACGGGTGAGCTAGTATGATTTTTCTCCCAAAGGTGTTTTTTGTCGTACGCCATATCTCCCTTAAAACTTTATAAAAATTATTGATTGAGTGTCATTTTGAAGATAACGTTCCCCGCTAATGACGAAAAATAATAAAAACTAATTAAAAAAAATCTGTTGAAAAAAGTTTAGAAGAATTTTGAAGCAACTGAAACATGTAAATGTCGCCATCTATTGAAAATTTGCTCAACTGTACCTTGAATGAAATCCATTTAACAACAATTCAAGCTTGACTTTTACATGTATTTTTAGCGATATATTAAATTTGATAAAGAAGATATTTTTAGAAGATAGGCATATTAAATCTTAAAAGGCATAGCGAATCTCAGATGTCGCTTTTGAAACTGGCAATGGTAGTCACTCGTCACTCTTAGGAACTTAGGGTGCATTCACAAAAAATGTCCAAAAGTTTATTAAAAGTTGTCAGGTCCTATCTCACTGTCTATTGGGGAGGAGGTTTTATCATTATCAGGGTGTAAAAATTCCCTTTAGGTTTGCCCGCGGTCATTAAACTGAAGTCGCCATAGAGGGGTATGAAATAATGGCACCAAACATGGGAAATTCATAGTCGGTCATAAAGGGCTGGTCGTGTCAATATAGAGGTGGTCGCTAACAGAGGTTCCAGTGTATAAATATTAATAAAGCCACACCCTTTGCAGTATGGTAGATATCCATGAAATTAAGCTTTAAAATTAGGTAAAAAAACTTAGAATCCTTGATAAATTACAGTTATATTATACAAAGTTAAAAATTGATAAATACACTGATTTATCGGGACGTGAATTCAATCTTTACAAAAAGTCGGCCAGAGCAACCCTTATTTATCCGGTATCTTTTTTTTAATATTTACTTTAAAAAAGTTTGACAATTGAACAATGTACTTACTACTTCTTTTCAAAATAAAATGTCCATCAAGTACAAATACTTGCAATTACTTATTTCAACATTATTATAATATTCCCATTAAAACTTAACTACAATAATTATTCGGGGATGCTATACCTACCTGTTTTTTAAGTGCTTTTTACTAGCAAGTGGAATATAGTTCGTAAATCTGGGTTTCCGATGAAGCAAAGATATTGAATATTTTCTAGAAGAACCTGACCTCTGTTAAGTTAGCAGACCAAAGTTCCGAAAATGTATGTGCTAGAATCTAGTCCTTTAGAGTTTAGAGCCACATCCCACTAGGACGCCATGGTGACGTCACCGGTTACGTTTCCGGATATGTCACTTGGCTACGAGTTTACACTTAATGCCTTAATGTGTAACTCGTCTTATTGACATAGCTAAATCAGATTGCACAACATTTAAGTGCTATTTATCTGCTCTGAGAATATTAATTCCCAAATTCCCTGCCCTAAACCGTCAATTGTGGCAAAATACCACTTCTGTAAGTCCCAAGAGAGCCTCTGGTAAGTGCTTGGGTCTATTTTCGCAATATCACCAGTTTAAATTATAATACATAGTACTACATAGATGTGATATTTATGTTCTCTCAGAATATGGAACACCGAAATAACACCCCTGTTAAGAATCTGGACTATTTTTGCGATATCGCTAAATTGAATTGGCTGTTATTCAAGTGCTCTTAGAATATCCCAAGGTACTAATTAATATGTTTCTTTACTCCTAAGAGTCTCCAAGGGCTTTTCGTAAAATTAAAGTATACAAAATATCAGTTTAGTAGATATTAGCAAATTAATTCGAGCAAAAACACGTTTTCGAGTCAAAATCAAAAATTGAAGATTGCGTACAATTAAGTCAAATATTTCTTTAGTATACTTTTCATTTATCAGCAAATCTAATTTTGATCAGCTTAACTGGAGCACCCTCAATAATTATGGAAATAACTTTCTTGTGAAAAAGAAATCTCTGATTATTATCATATTAATTTAAAATATCTGGGCGACCGAGCATTGCTCGGGTAACACAGAATTTAGAGTGGGTCTATAAGAGTTACTTTAAAAGTTCAAAAATGTGCATATTTATAGTTAAAATATATTGCGATCGGTAAATATTGCTTTTATCATTCACATGGCTCAGAATTTAAAGATTTCAAAATAAATATGAATGTGAAACATACCAGAACTCAGCTGTATCTCCAATCGACTTCTCAACCCCCAAACACTATACATACTGAAACTTTTATCTGCGGAGCAATTCTTGAAATAGCTAGTGTGGATCTCGAGGGTCACACCGATTGAACACGAAGTATCGTCGATCGATTTCTCGACTCCGGAAACCCCATTTTGCTAATTTTTACCAAAATCTGCTAACCCTTCCTTGAAATAGCTAATGTGTACCTTAAGGGTCGCAATATATTAGATATGTACTAATTTTCAGTGAAAATTTCCGATTAAATTATTAGAAACTTATATTAACATCTTTTATTTAAAAAATGGGTTTCGTTGAAAAAAAACTCAAAGGTGAATAGGATTCGAACCGAGGATCTCTAGAATAATACCCGGACGCATAACCACTAGACTATTTTTCCGTATGATGTTATCGGGTTCATATCGCTATCTGAAATATAATCTGAAGAACTAAAATGAGAATATTAATTGCTGAAAAAGATTTTTCTTGTGAATGTGAATACAGCCAATCGATTCAATACACTCTAGAACCCATACATATGAATTTTCATCGAAATCGGTAGACCAGATTCCGAGATAAAATTTGCATATATATATATATATATATATATATATATATATATATATATATATATATATATATATATATATATATATATATATATATATAAAGAAGAACCTGTTATTATTTCAGGAAAGATCACAGTTTTTTTGATATCCCAGTACCAAAATATTGTATAGTTGTATTGCAAAAAAAAATATATTTTTTTTACTTATTTAAATGAAAAATAAGCACCCGCCTTTGACTGATCTTATTTACTGTTTTAATGTTTTTAGTGGTATAGTTTGATAGCATAAACACAGTATAAGTAAACTTATGCTATGGCATAAACATTGCGAAAAAACGATTAGACATAGGCGGCGACAGTTTATTTCTAATTTAAATAAGCATTACCCGAGAACCAACAGCTATATAATTTTTGATAGTGAAGTATCGATACAAATATGAGCTTTCATAATTTGCTAATAAAATGGCAGGTGGCCATTTGAAAAAAATCACTTCTTTTCCCCATAACCCCATGGCACGCCTGTGTGTAAATTAATCTGTATCTAGAAATAATCTGAAATTTGATTTAATAATGGTCCTATCTGGATTTTTATTATATAATAATTTATTTCTAGAGTTATTGACGGTTTTCCGGACTTCACGACCTCACTGTGTAGGACAAATTCACAATACCCCGGAAGAGGGGACAGGTGACAATGCGGACTCGTCTTCTCCCTATATTCTTCGAACAGCGGGGGTAGCTTGTTTTAAATCATAGCGATTTTCGTCGATACTCCTTTTCCACTCCTCATGCTGTTTCCATAGGATTGGTTCGACCCAAAATGACAATTTACCCATCACAATCTGCGAATGTAATTCCTGTGTTTGGGATCAAAAGTATATATGTACAAAAATATGGATCGGTCAGAGTTGGAGTTTGGGGAAGTGGAAGCCATCCAGAATAAAGCATCTTTGGACAAAAGGAGTGGCCAGGAGGTGTAGGCGTCTTTTTTTCCTGAATGTTTGTATTGATGCGACTCGACTTTATTCTCCTGTTATGGGATATAGACAGCAGAGCCGGATTTAGAGATGTGGAAACTCTGGGGCGGCTCATAACAAAAATAATAGATTATAACAAAACATGATGTTAAAATAATTATGAAACAAAATATTCGAATAAATATAAGTAGATATATACAAGAAACGAACGAAATTGAATTTAAGCATTATGGAATTTAACCTGATGAGCAAAATATTTAATGATTCTGGGGAATCCAGCTCGATTGGAGAGTTCGGACAGGGAGAAGGTGTGTTGAAATCATTAAATATGGTTTCGAATACTTATTTGCTTCTGTCGAAACTTTAGCGTTGTTGCAATTTGTCAGTTTATCCACTTTCAAGGGAATAACCTGGCAACACGGTAGTACAGTTGTTTTATTCCGTATTTCATAATATTAGCCCTATTTTTTGACCGACCACCCAAACGGAGGAGGTATACAATGGGTTTGTCTGCATATTTTTTATGACTGTTCGTCCTTTTAAATAGTGAACGTGTTGTGTGAGGTTTGGTCACATTGAAAAAATCGATCGAAAGAAGAGACCATTACAGCAGTGGTTGGAGCAAGCATTTCATTCTGTTCGTGGCTTGAAGGATTCTTTTCAGTCTAGCCCAAGTCCTGTATTATTTTGCCCAAGTCCTAACGACAGAATTTAGCAATTTTCCGATTGCTCCTTAATCGGCTGCGCTTGAGCCTAACAAAGACAAATCCGTCAGTTTTCCAAAATACATGATTACATTTGCACGCATGCATTGTGCAAAACTGACAGTTTTGCATCACCGTATATGGGGTGGTTTGAAAATGTATATAATACAATTAATTTAAAACTTTTCCTGTCGCGATTCTAGTACAATTTTTATAAGATAATGGATTTCACATAATGACGTAGTTCATAAATCTTCCATAACATATGAATTAATTATATTGAAGAATTATATCATTAATTTATTCATTCAAAACTCTATTTACCCAACAACTTGACCTGTGTATATTGATATATAACATTATTGATCAGATATATTATTAATGTAAATGTGCATTTTTTATATTTCACACATTCTCAAGGACATGGATTACTAAATGATTCAGTTGTTAACTTTCGTACAAGTGCATTTAGCCTTCATCAATGTGTGGTGGTATGTATATAAGCCTGGAAACTGGAACGTATCTAATAATTTTACTATTTTAACTTAAGAAAAAAATGAATAACTTCAGCATTGAATATATTATAATATCTCCTATCAAATGATATGCAAAGTATATTCGATGCTGTTTACAAAAGCTGAATAATAATGAGCTCCAGACATAATGGAATGTATAAAAATAAAAGTGAATAAACAGTTCTGAATTCCTTTCGAGTTTTTTGAAGCGCAGGTTATTCAAATTTCATTCATTTGATCTTTGGGCTAAAATTTGTACATATTTATTTAATGAAAAATTAGCAATGGATTACCTAATACGGAGAAACATAAATTTAAAATTCTATTTATGACTTTTTTATACAAGTATTCCCAAATAATGTCATTTGTGAAGGATGTAATAATTCCTTGGGTTAATTTAGGTATCAAAAAATGTGTGTCTGAAATTGCTTCATTTAGAAAAAAGTAGATATGTTAAGTTTTAAAAAATGGTTCCATCAAATATTCTTTTGCTGATTTGGATTACTGCTGGGATATTTGTTTCCAGTAGCCGATATCTAATTGAAACATAACTAGTCCAATGGCGTTCAAAAAGAATCCATGGGGTGCGGAAAAATATACCAAGCTATAAAATATTGTTTTATTTTGTTCTTTCCTGGAAAATTTTCAGAAGTAAAATTTAATATCAGTTTAGAAAAATGCACACTTTTTTATGGGATTTGTCACAAGAATGCTAGCTTTTCTCGTATCTTATTCGAAGGGGCTCATAAGAAAAAAAATCGCTGCTTAGCAAATGCATTTCTGCACATAAATAAATGTCAACTGTAGTTTGAAGAGGTGAGAGCGGGTACCTCGAACTTCTGTCTACAGAAGCATTATTTACGAGAAAATGTTGGATTTTCATGGTCACGTAATGGTTTTCCCTTATTGTTTACAAAAAATAGATCCGTCTTTAGATGGTTCGAAAATTTCATAATAACGTTAATTCTATTGGTGCCGGTTATTTTGAATTGGTGAGGTAAATAGAAGACTTTCAGGGCCAACTTCTAAAGTACCACACCAATAGAATTGACCTTATTTTGAGATTTTCAGAGCTCTCTCTTTAATTCTGCCATATAACATTTGCATTTTTTTTAAAAAAAGTCTCCATCACCATCCTTTGGGTTATTTTTGTGGAAAATGAGTTACTAGATTTTGCTAAAAATATATAGATATGGGACCACATCTTAATAGTGGTCCTTTCCCATGAAAAAAGAAACATCAAAGTCAGTGGACGTTTAAAATGCAAAATATATTAAAAAAACAAACATACAGATGATTTGTATAAGTACCTCCTCCGTTTTTCGAAGTCGGTCAAAAATTGTACATTTATTGATGTAAAGCATAAGTAATAGAAGACTTCAAGTCGTTTAAACATTAATGAAGATGTTTGGCAATTAGGTTTGTCTGACGGACTTTGCACTCGATGTTTTTTTTTGGGTTCCGTACAAAATTGGTGAAAACGGAACCCTGCCTCCGCTGTCCGTCCGTCAGCGGGCTCATTTCATGAACCGTAATTGGTAAAGTGTCCCCGTCCGTTCGTCTCCACGAGTAGAAGGATAACCTTCAATTCACCTTCCATGGATCTAATAAAAAATTAAAATATTCATCTATATCGACTAATAATGTATATATATGAGCAAATATCAATAGCTTTATTACCCTTCACATTCAACCCCCATGGTATCATACCAAACCTGTCATTATTTCATTATCGTGTCTAAAAGAACACGTCAGCCAAATGAAAATCGAAATAGAAGAAAATACCGACTTTCTCCATTTCTCTCACATTTATAAACGCTAGTTTATTTTCGTCTAGTTGCTATAGGAATATAATTACGCGTACAGTTTAGTAGAGTTGTTCAGCCGGCCATAATCGTTCACATTCAACTTACATAAAATATACCTATTACAGGTAGGTACCTATACAGAGTTTTGTTGTTAAAAGCGCGCGTGACAAGTTGGATATTTTAGGTATTTTCATGAAGAGTTGCAGGGAGATCGAGTGGTGTTGTGTCTGTGACACACTGAATTCTTGCTTTTCATCAAAGCCCAAAGGTCTGAATTTAATGCTTATCTATTATTTATGATATATATATTTATTGTTGTTAATTGATACCGCCAGTAAAACAATCCCGAATCGGCATATAGTTTTTAAAATCTTTTGCATCTCGTGGCATTGTTCCGTTAAACAAATCATCTATCTTTCTATCGAAACTAAAAATGCGACAATTTAAGCAATGTAGAAATCCTAGCTCCGCATATCAATACATTTAGATTTGCCTGCAACGCGAACATTATCGTGTCCAGCTGAGTTAAAAGTAGACAATTTTGTTTTTAAACTTAATATAATATTTTTTAATATAAATTTCAACCTTCCGAAAGCCCTTATCTGTGAAAATGGGACCGACTTTACCAGTTGGTGCATTGAAAAATACAAAATAATATTCAATATTCAAAGTTTTGCATTTATAGGGTTAAATAAAAGATATTTGGCGCCAACTTCAAAAGTATTTTCGAGTGCACAAACTAATAAGTCGCTATTATTTTTGATAAAAAATATTTTTACACATTTTTGAGTAGTTATCAAAATTGTTGAACCTTTACTTGTATTCAGTGATTTCAAATTATAGCGTTAACAACCTTTCACTTTCCTAGTGGCGTAACTCGCCATTTTTTTAAAAATGTCCTATTTAAGTGTTGCCGGAATCTGATCTTTTATTTAATTTTGCATTGATAAAAATGTCAGTTTTTTTAAAAAATGCTCTTTCAGTGATTTTTTTGGGAATGATATCTTTCAGATCTCATTTTTTTAATGGACCATTCTCAACAGAAATCTTTCAAATGAAAAAAGAATCATCAAAATCGGAGCACACTATAAAACGCGCAAACAGATATAAAAAAACAGTTACCTAATACTTTGTTCAGTAAGTCGGTCTAAAAGTGGTCAAGTGCGTGTTGGGCTCTCTTGGGTTCCGCACTTAGGTTGTCATGTCAACTATGAGTACCCTTTAGCCTTCTATGCTCTTCAAAATTATACATGGTGGCTAGAAAGTCTGCGAAACCACCTGATTTCTGCCTGGACTACCATTTTATTAAAAAAATATTCTGAAAAAAGTTTTTGTAGAACATCAAGCTCTTTTCATTGGCGTACTTTCATTTTCAACGCAGCTACGCAAATTTTCGGAATATGTCGTTATCGGTGGTTTTGTTAAATGGATCACCCTATATATTTAAATTTTCTTAAGATATCTACCTTCTCAACAACTTAAATGATTTATGTTTGGTTAGAGCCGACTTGTGGATTTTCAAATATTAAATAAAATATTTGTTTTTTTCTCAATTTTTTATTATCTAAAAAACCATAAGTTGCATATCCGAAAAATCATATATTATTTGAATTGTTGAGAAAGTCATAATATGGAAATGAAAAAAAACAGGTATAGGGTGATCAATTTGGAAAAAACCCACCAAATTTGCGAATCTGCTGAAAATCAAAGAACATCACTGAGCTGAAGCTCTACAAAAACTTTGGTTAGGATGTTTCATTTTATTATAACGTATACCTAGTTTAGCCAGAAATCAGGTGTTTTCAGACTTTTTAGCCACCCTATATATGTATGTGTAATACTCCATCCACTTGAGGATTTTTTTTCTTTTAATTTTCTAATCTGGCCCACGAAGCTAACCCCAGAATCAGAATTTGCTTATTTACGCTATCGACCATGATGCGATCAGGTATCAATAACATTTTAACTCGCTCTGACGGACGGACAGCGAGACAGACAGAAGGACACCAGAGTGATCTTTTAAGGGTTCCGTTTTTTGCATCGGATGTACGTAATCATGAAAAGTCGGTCAAAATGAAACCCAAAAAACATCCCTTTTAACTATTTGCTGTATGCATAACCAGTAATATAACAAATTGTCTTTTGTGTGGAACATCATTTGTTCGTTCGTTCAACAATTAAAATGCGAAAAAAGCTCTTGCCAAATACAGATTACATATATACAGATAGATTAAAGACTAACAGTAAGTTGAAGCTACCAGTGAAAAAAGTTTGGTTAAACCATCTTATGTTAAATAAACCAAATGAAAGCTTGTCATATTAAAGTTTAAACAAGCTCACAAACTTTTCAATTAAAAAACCGTTACAAATTGGCAGATATTACCTACGCTACGCACCGGAACCATTCCACCTTCACCTGTATATTAATGGATGCTTTTTCAATATCGATAAATAACTGAGAAAATGCTAAGTAAAATCAGATTTGGATGATTTGATTGAGAAAGAAGTGATATCATGAACAAGCATTGGTCTGGTAAGTTCATATTTTTTCATCGCTTGAAATGGATGCTTTTGATAACACGCAGATAAAATTAATTACCAATTTTTTACAATTGCCTCTCAATTTGCAGACTTTTATTAAATCTATAATATAATCAATATTATTTACAAAAAATTGGACCGACTTTATTTGTTGTTACACTTAAAAATACAAAATAATATTAATTCTATTGGTGCTGGTAAGTTGGTGCCAAGAATCTTCTATTTAACTACGATTGCACAACTTCAAAATTACCAGCACCAATAGAATTGATAATATTTTGTATTTTTCAGTGTACCAACAGATAAAGTTGTTCGTCGGTCCGTAATATTAGTTATGAGAATCGTTAACTAATACCAAAGAAGATAGATAGTTATCCTATTACCCACGCATATTCTTTGTTTGTACTTGTTATTATTCAGAAATCTCAAAACATCGCGGCGGAAATACATGTATTTCTGATTTTACCACTGCTGTAACTCGAAAAACGTAACTCCATGAAAAAAAATGTTCAGTTTAAATATGACTACAAATAGTCTGGTCTTTAATTTGGTCGTATCAGATTTTCAATTTAGGTAAGAAATTGCCCCCTCCACATAGCAGAAATACCTACGCATATTTCAATTTTTAACCTTGCTATAACTGCAAAAACCGAAACTCTTTTGAAAAAAATGTTCAATTTAAACGTTTCCGGATATTATTCTTTAATTCTGCCGTCCCTAATTTTCGATTTTCGAGAGAGAAATTGCCCCCTCCACCCCCTTCGGTAGCAATTTTTGAAGGGAAGAAGGGTTTGGCGGCCAAAAATAACTGTTCTCAATTGAAAATCCCGTGTCACATTGTTCGTACACCATATGCAAAAACTTTTTTATATTCGCTTTATGAAAAAAGCTATAGTTTATAAAAAAAATGCATTCATATAAGTGGTTTGTTGAAAAATTAAAATTTTGCTCAAGAGTAAAGTAGGTACCTTATTTTTCACAATATCGATAATCTTTATTAAGAAACGTTGATGCTAATTGAAAACTTCAGTTAATAAGTTAATAAGGTCGTCAACAAAACCAAATCAACCATTCTTAATATTTCTGTCTGTCTGTTTATTTGTCCGGGATAATGATTGAACTGATCTTGATGGGAGTTTCATTAAAAGATGAAGACATTTCTGAGAAAAATATAGGCAACTTTTTTCATCTCAAATGTGTTTCGCCACCCAAGTTGACATTGTCAGCAGTGAACTATTGCAAAGTTTCTTAACAAAACATGTGTCGGTTAATAAAACGCCTTTGTTGACATATGTTGGTACTATAATTTTTAATTTTCCTTTAATAAGTGTTGGATTTTCCATGGTATGTCTAGAGTTGTTTTCACGGACAAAGTCGTGGGCTCCCTGTAGTATGACTATAAAAAATCGAGCCTTCACTAATAGTAAAAAGTTTAAAGCTTTGTCTGGGATATAAGTACCAAAACGTATTTCCAATAACTTGAATTTTTAAAACCAAATCAAAATATTTCCAGTCCAAAAATCAACAATAAGTTGCTTTATACGTCGTATAGGTATGTATAGTAAGTAGTACATTTTTAATGTAGTTGAGTCGTTAACAATTAGGTATTCAAATAAAAATTCTATTATTCCTACTAAATGTGCACCTAAAGGTGAAATGCCTATTACTTATGCGAACACCTGTTGAATTTCGAATTTAGAACGAGCAATTTATTCATTAAAATATTCCGCATGCCGTGTTTCTATTCGGTGAATATTCTTGGTACTCAAAGACTTGATAAAAAGGAGGATGTATTCAATTCGAAAGTTTTTTTATGTTTTTTTAGCATTTATATAGTAAACGTACTCCGATTTCGAAGATTTGTTTTATTCGAAAGAAGACTGCTATATGGATTAAATACATAAAAGTATTTAGTCGATAAAGATACATTATTAACTGATTCTTGAAAGAAGCAAATGAGTTTGCAAGTGGTTATAAAAAATGATTGTGAATAATCCAGAATTTTCTGATAAAATAAGACGATGTTTATTATCTTGATAGGAGTTTATGCACGATGCTATACTTCTTTATATTTTTCAATAATCGAAAGTAAACAGCAGCCGTCCACTTCAGGAAGAATTTTTCATACAAAAACATTTAAGGCTCTTTATTTGTACTGTTGATATTCTCCAAAAAGCTTGTGATATAATAGGTCGTCGAAATGAAGCTTGCCCTATTCTATTCTGAAGAGGCCATCTTGAACATCTGCCTTAATTATTTTTTTATATTGTTTTTAATGCCTTTTGTCGTTTCATTAAAAAATGTTGCCACAAATGGAATTTGCATTAATTAACATTCTTTACTTGTGTCATTTGCTTTCGTGTGTTTTTAGGATATGTAGACAGATAACTCAAGAACGACGAATCGAATAAAAATTGTGCATGTGATCACGAACGAACAAATCATAAAATTCATTGGCGCAACATAAATTTTAATTAGGGGTTTTGGAAAAACCATATTATTATGCCAAAATTTGTGACTCATGAATTTTATGTCACCAAATTTCATTCATTTGATTTTTTCACCCCAATTTGGAATTACTCTGTAGACAATTTATATTCTTTACAATGTATTTTCTAACACTTATGCTATTCAAAAATTGATTATTCTCCTGCAGAGAACGCCACTGAATATAAACACAAGCGGAGATATTCTGGAATTATCACCACCGTGGAAGCTTCACACACGCCACTAGCTTCTTCAACTTCTAGATATATCGAGATCGAGAAGTGCCGAACCCAGTCTCGCCCTGACGAGACTCGCCAGCAGCTTGACTTCGATGGTCCACCACTGCCATTTCGCTCAGCTGACAAGATTGACGCTGACCGACGCACGTTAAACTCTCATCAAAGAAGAGGCCTCTCTGTAGGTTAATTATTAGGATCAACCAAAAAGTGAAAGTAATTTTACTGAAAAACAACATCAATAGATGATGCACTGAGAAGTGCAAATTAATATTTATTGTATAGATTCAATTACCAATATTGGGTTAATCAAACCGGATTTATTTACATTACTTTATATAAAAATTGGTAAAAGCCTTTACCTATGACTTCCCTCGACAAACCACCCCGCTTCGAGAATGTATCTTTATCGACCTGAATAACTTACATCTTTTTGCTCATGGAAACAACCTCGTCGCTTCTACCGTTCTTATATTGACACTTAATATTTTGGACACCCTGTATATATGATTAACGAAAACCCTTACATTGCGTCGCCGGTAGTCCTTCAATATGCATACCAAAATTCGTTGTCCTAGGTCAAGCCGTTATTGAGCTACAACGCCAACAGACTACAGACAGACTAGAGACGGACAGACAGACCGACGGACTTGAGATATCATGATTTTCGTGATCTAGGAACCCCAAAACGTAAATATCAGCAAAAATCTCGAGGTCGATTTTTTACGTGAATACAATACTTCCCTTATTGAGGGAAGTAAAAATCATTGAAAAATTGGGGTTTGTGCTCAAATCTTCTATCCATCCAAAAGCAATGTTTGCAGAATAATCTTATGCAATAATAAACATATTATACCTCCTCCTGCATTTTTTGTTTGTGCTCGCGTTTTATATAGTAAACGTACTCCGATTTTGATGATTTTTAATTTATTTGAAAGAGGAGAATTGAGAAATGGTCACATATCTATAAAAATTAAAATCCGAAATCCCCTTCTCTCCAAAAACCGTCCCCAAAGGGCACCTTTTCTCGAAAATCTGAGATGGCGGAATTAAAGATACGACCATATCTGGAAACGTTTAAATGAAACAATTTTACTTTCCTACGCTACTATAAGTAGCTGTATAAGGAATTGTAATCGTGTGAAATTTTCGGTATAGAGATTTTTACAAATGTTGACGTTTTAGAGTTTTCTAAGTCTAATAAACATATTTTCAGCCATTGGTCTGTCTGTCCCTCTGTCTGTGATATTTTGTTGCTTTCTATTTTACTGAGAGCCCTTTACCACCCACATATAGCGCAAAAAAGTTATGCTTGAATAAAATTCCGTATTTTCCACATGTTTCTTCAGATTCTGGCTAATGGTTTCATTTTGCGAAAAAATGTTACATGACCATCGCTGTTTGTCTTGAGATGCTGAAAATAATGAGTGGTAGCACGATTTGACCAGAGGATTTTTACTTTACCACTGTTATCGTTACTATGTAAGGAGAGTATTGTAATAGTGTAAAATTGTTCATTCACTGGAATTTGCCTGCTAGCGGTAGGAAAGTCGTGTGAGTGGACACACCAGATTTTTTCAATAGAGTTACGGTTTTCAAGGTACAGCATTGGTAGTAAAGAATGAAATATGTGTATTTCTGTGATGTGCAGGGGGCAATTTTTTGCAAAAATTGAAAATATGGGACAGCCAAATTATAGAAGAGATTATACGGGGTCTAGGACACTTCGCCCAATGGACACTTCTCCCAGAATAATATATTGAGCACTTCCCCCAAATATTTCGTACTGAAACCAGTTTCCAGAGCCACTTCGCCCAAAACTCGTTGGTGGACACTAACTGACAAACAAAGCCCAAAATGGCCACTTCACCCAAACTAACTGAAAGTCTGCAAAGCCCAAAATGGTCACTTCGCACAAATTATTTATTTATTCTGATCGAACTCGGGACCTTAGTAATAATTTTTATTATAACTATAATTTTCAAATTCATGTAACTGGAATTTCAAGTTCATTATATTACTGTTTTTTTAAATAACATGTTTAGTAATGTATGGGATTTTCTGGGATAAAATAGTTTTCGGAAATAATCAAACTCGGTACAAAAATCATTCGTTGACTGACTAAGAAAAATGTAGATAATCAGAATGACTGACTTTCTGGTTTCAAAATAGTGGCCTTAAAAAAATTCTCCAATGTTGAAAAGCTATTGAAAATAATTTTCATTCATTCGTACGTTTTCAAGTTACCTACATTTTTGCAATAGGTAAAGGATAAACTGAGAAGTTTGTAGTGTGGACCTCAAGGGTCAACGGCTTTTTTTGTTTTTCTTTTAATTTCTTGAAGACTTTGCTCAATGATTACCAAGTCACAATAATCTATGAATAATATTCATTCATTTATTTTCAATAATATCCATAGATTATTATACATTATTGTTATTATTTATAAAGAGCTTCCGCGGCTTGTTTTCGAAAGCTTTTTTATCTGTAGTTTTAAAAATGTTAAAATTCCGTTTGGTAACAGAGATAAGGCCGTTTAAAGTATTTGCTACTTTGATTATTTGCAGCGCATACATTACTGAAGATGTTATTAAAAAAACAGTTATATAATGAACTTAATATTCCACTTTCTTGAATTTTTTGTATGTAATAATACAATTTTGTTTAAAAATAATGTGAACTATCTGCTTATTTTATATAATAATATATTTATCATTTATATTTATTGAATGAATTTCTATATTAATTTCTCGGTGACTTTATCTTAATTAATGTGAAGAGGAATTGCAATACTATTTTATGCTGGTCTACTTTTCTAATAAAATTTAAACAGTTATAATATTAACTTATTACTAAGGTGCCGAATAGAGTTCGATCAAAATTAATAAATAATTTGTGCGAAGTGGCCATTTTGGGCGAAGTGGAAATTTTGGGCGAAGTGTCCAACAACGAGTTTCAGGTGAAGTGGACTTTTTGGGCAAAGTGTCCACCAAAGAGTTTTGGGCGAAGTAGCACTGGAAACTGTTTTCAATACAAAATTTTTCGACCACTTTTGGTCGAAGTGGTCGATATATCATTTTAGGCGAAGTGTCCAGGTCCCCCATTATACGCAGCAACATTTAGACATTTATCAAGATCAAGATACGGTTTTAAAGTTACAGCAATGGTAAAATCTGGAATATTTGTATTTCCGCCACTATGTTTTGAGATCTCTGAATAATAACAAGTAGGTACAAGCAATCAATATACATGGGTAATAGGATAAGTACTATCTTCTTGGGATTAGTGAATGTTCAACGATTTTCATGACTAATGTTACACTCAGCTGTGAAATAAATATTTTTTGCCAAAAATTGGACCAACTTTATTAATTGCTGCACTGAAAAATACAAAATGATATTTCAACTACTAGTGCTGGTACTATCGAAGTTGGTGTCAAAAGTCTTCGATGAACTACTACACTTTCAAATTACCAGCACCAGTCTTAGTTTTTCTAAAAAAAAATACTATACATTCATATAAAATCTCTAAGTTGTAATTTGGCACATGTATTAAGAATGCAAATTAAAAAAGTAATCTAGCGACATCTGGGTAAGAAAGAGTATTATGATCCCTTTAATTCTAAGGAATAACGCCCCACTGTCTTATTGGGTAGCGATAATTGATACGGTGCTGCGCAGTGTAGTTGTTAACACGAGAAGAGTCAGAGAATCGTCATCTACTCAGACAGCCAAGCAGCACTAAAAGCTATAAATTCATATCTGACATCTTCAAGACTGACAAAAAACTACAGAGCAGAGACAAGCTAAATTATTTCTAAAGAACCCTTCGGACTTCGGCTGAACTGTTTCGCGAACTTCTTTGTCAAAGTCGTGAAATGACGAGGAAACTATTGGAGATGCTGAAAGGGCACTGCAGTCATAGGAAGTACCTACATGTATATCAAGCCTCTAAAATTTCAGCCATTCTACCAGATCAGAGGGTTTTTGAGGCGTACCTTAACGCTGCCTCAACGCGGGTTAGTAAGGGGCAAGTGATGTCGACGGCTAGTTTTTGCCCTTTTATAGAGATCCTTCTACCCCCGGAATTTTTTAGGAAATTCATGTATGGAGAAAGTCCTTGACCTAGTTGGGCTCGAACCTACAACCTCTCGGTTAAAAGTCCAAAGTCTTACCAACTAGACCAGCTCTAATTAAATAGAGAACCACAATATATCTGTGAAGGTCGCTGTGAGATGAGTCTAAAAAAGTCACTCCATCTACAATTTAGCGACATCTACGATACGAAGATCGGATCACTTTATTCTATTGTGGCTATGAAAGTAATAAAATACAGGAATTATTTGAATTGCTGACGCAATAATTAGGTCATACGAATATGACTGAAATAAATGGAAAAACTGATTGTCATACATTACTCACACAAAATAATAAAATAAAATAATAATTATAAATAATAGATCCGTACTTAGTATTTTAGAATAGCTTTTCCTGTAAACTGAATGAATGAAGCCCTATATTCTGCCTAGTAGTTTCGGAAGCAAGGGAAGGAGAGACTAACTTTTATCTTTTTCGATCAATATCTTCCAGACGATTAATTTAAAAAATGAGAAATCTATATTTGCATTATTTATAAAAAGCCCTTTCATTTGAAATATGACATGATGCACTTATTCGATTAATTTTATTACATATATAAATGTCAAATAGTGAGAAGTGCAGAACTAACTTGACAAAAAATTATTAAGTAGTAAAACTTTGGTAAAATCATCATATTAAAAATAATACAAATGAAAAGTAATTCATTAGGTAGTCAAAATGTATTCTGTTTTAATTAATTATTAATTTTTTTATTACAGAAAAGCATGTCCATAAATGGTCACGATTACAAGATACTTCAGACATTAAAAGGGCACACAAGTGATGTTACCTGCTGTGATTTTGCACCAAATTTTACATTGGTAACAGGCTCTAGGTAACATAACATTCACCATAAATAATAATAATTATAGAGCAAGAACCTGAATACAAAAAATTGACTGATCGAGTAACAGGTTGAAATGCTTTGGAAAAATAAGTATTTACTGAGTAGAAATGAAATGTATTTGGGTGCACCGTTAAATCTTCCAAAACCTTACAGTTTTCAAAAAATTTCCTTATGGTCACTGTGAAAACTAACATTTCCAAAGCATTTCACATCCCGTTACTCGATCAGTCAGGTTATTTGCAGTCGGCTCATAGACTGATATTGGTCTCATATAGGTATTTTTCTTCGTTTTGTTAGTGATAAAACGATAAGAGTATGGGACTGGACACCGGGCTCTGGCTACATTCAGCGCCAAAACTCACCCTTGAAAGGCCACAAATACCAAGTGACATGCGTAAGGGTATCACCGCAAGGCTCAATGTTGGCCAGCTCTTCAGTAGATGGGACAGCAGTGTTGTGGAACATTCACAATTGCACCAAACTGTATACAATGACACAAGTCAATGGAGATGCAATCAGAGTTTGTCGGTAAGTAATTAACATAATGGGCTCGTTGACTTTCAATTTTTTGAATCATTTAAAAAAATATTTAGATTGGTACCAAAAGAGATATTTGTTTGAGTTTATATATAAGTCTCAGATAAGCCTTGTTCCAGTTTTACTCAGCTGAGAAATTAAGCTCCATTACCAAGGCTACCAGTGGGTTTATAGATACTGCTTTTGCTGTGCTTTAAGCATCCAACAATTTCGCATGCAATTTTTTTTGCCTCTCAAGAGTCTCCTGGTCTGACCCCCACATTCAGATGGGGTTTTTGGAGGTTGTGCCTTCTTTTTCTTAATTCCTAAGGCCCGCCCAGGTTCAAGACTCTGGCTATGGTATGACAGCTGGGATGAGGGTTGTTCATAGTTGCGACCTTCAGAACCAGGATTCTGCTCTCTGCCATAGTAGCTCCTCATGCAATTTGGGAGACGACTCCCATAGATACCACTATATGGAATTTGTTGGTCTAGCTGTGTTAGAATGATTTGCAAACATTTATATCATTATATTATTTAATTGTAAGCTTTTTTGAAACTATTGGTTTTGATCTTCAATCAGTTATGGAAATTAAGACACTGAGAAAACTAAATGTAGTAACAAATCATGATTCCATTGAATAAATTCAATTATACCCAGTTACAAATTTCAGATTCTCACCGGATAGTGCCATTCTGGTAACAGCTGGCGATAATGGAGCAGTTTGCATTTGGGACTTGGTACATAGAAGTTTAATTAAGTACGTGAATTCCCAACAATCATGATACCTACATCTCACAAAAAATATTGAAGAACTTATTTATTATTTTTTTCTTTAGAACTATGTTTGAGCACGATGGTACGACTCAGTCGCTGTCGTTCACTCCAGATTCACAATTCTTAGTAACTGCTTGTTCTTTGGAAGTCATCAAGGTTTGGTATGTTCAAGATCTTATAGATACTACATTAGAAACGTGTAATTCAGTCACCAAGGTAGATAATGCACATGACTTGGGTGTTTTCTGTGTGGAAATCTCCAAACATGTCAGCCTCGATGGTAAGAGTTTCACCACATTTTCAGATAGTGAAACCGAATGCTATATTGATCTTTTTGTTGTAGAACATGATCCTTTGGTACGAAGGTACAAATTAGCCACATGTGGCAATTCAGATGAAATAAAATTGTGGACAATAACGGCAAGATCCACATTAAAACACAAACAACATCTCTCAACACCTGAAGTATCATTGGAGATGACTGATATTCTGGATGGACACACTTCCTCAGTGACATGTATTCGCTATAGTAGTAGTGGCAACTATATGGTTTCTTCCAGTGTAGATAAGCTAGTGAAAATTTGGGATGACTCTGGTGCTTGCGTAGCCACTTTGGAAGGCCACAATAGATATGTGAATTGTGCTGCCATCTCTAGGGATTTAACGGTTGTTGCATCTGGTAAGCGAAACGAATATGGAGATAGTCATTGCATTTGTTTTCTTCTTTATTTTCATGATTTTACCCTAAAACTTACACTAGTCTAATTTACTATTTTTCTTGTTGAAATGTATTGTACCCCCTGGTTTTGAAATAATAAAAGTCAGGTACTCGCACACATGTACACTTTTTGTATTGCGCAATCTGAAAAATGGCGCCATTCTTACATTGCAAGGTGAGACTATCGTTGCAACTTTAAAAATTGCGCAAAAATCAAAACTTGACTACATTTTTTCGACTTGCGTACACTTGAGAAATTGCAGTGTGTGAACAGCCAAATGGAATAATATTGCGCAACCAAGAAATGCACCGACAAGTTGGTTATTTTGCAATATTATTTCTAGTGCAACTTTGATGGGTTGATGTTTTGGGTTTGAGGTTAATAAAAAATAATAAGAAGTTTTTATTTCAGAAAACTTTACAGTAAATTCTAGTAATAATAATACATATTGAAACTTATAGATCACAAGAAAATCAAGTGGAAGTCTGACGACACTTTTCATCTAATAAGTTTAATAGAGGATAATCAAACGCCATTTCTTAACTCTTTTAACTAAGTATTCGCTGCTCCATATCGGTTGCGGTTTTTAATCCATTCACGAACCCAATTTTTTTTGCCGACTTCAAAAAAAATGAGAAGGTATACAATTCGGTTGTATGTTTGCTTTTTTTCATGGCTGTTCGCGCGTTTTGCATAGTAAACGTACTCCGATTTAGAAGATTTTTGTTTCATTTGAAAGAGGAGAGTTGAGAAATGGTCTCATATTGAAAAAAATCAAATCCAAAATCACCTTCCCTCCAAAAACCGCCCCCAAAAGGGGTTGAAGGGGCCAATTTTTCTCAGAAATTGAAAATCCGAGACTACAGAATTAATGAAAATTCCATATACGGAGATGTTTAAATTGGACATTTTTAAAAATAATCATACGTTTCCGCGCTATACAGTCTGAAATATGTGTTTCAGCTACGTGGAAGAGGCAAATTTTTCCGAAAATCGAAAATTTGAGAATTAGAAAGGGGACCATGTAGTTTGTTGTTCTATGCAGCAACTCCAGCACCAATAGAATTAATATTATTTTGTATTTTTCAGTGCAACAACTAATAAAGTCGGTCCAATTTTTTGTAAAAAATATTTTTAGTTACGTTTTCGTCTTCTATTTTGTCGTCTTCGCAGCAATGTAAGGGCTGCGGCTGCGCAGCTTTTCTTTGTTCATCAGAATACATTATTAAAATACAACAGACCACACCAAAATTAAACATCAACAAATTATTGAAAGTATAGAGAACAACTTTTAATTGCTAGATATTATTTTATCGCAATAAAAAGTGGGTAACGTGTGAGTAGCCCTGCAACTTTTAAAAAAGTCTTTGCCATTTTTAAGTTGCGCAGTTCATTTATGTCGCCACTTTGGGAGCAATTTTGCTAATGTGTGAACAGATCGCGCAATTTTGGATTAGCGCCACAAAAATGTACAAGTCTGCGAGTACCTTTAGGTTATCTTTTAATATTCTTCTTCCTTTACCTTTGATTTGTTCCTTTGACTATCTGATATCAATATGAAAATGTCGTAACCAGAAAGTAGACTTTTAGTTGGAGATAACATTTACATTTGAAGGCTCCACAGGTTCCAATGACAAACAAATCATTATCTGGGATATTATGGGTAATCTTACCAAAGATTCAACATTGGATCGTTTTCATCATTCACATTCAATGGTACAAGGTATAGCGGAAAATCAATTAGTTACAAATGTTGATATCAGTGACAACGATGTTAAATTACTTGAAAAAATCGATGATATAGCCGATGGTGCCATTAATAGTTGCTGTTTTAATGGGAAAAGAATATTGGCTACTGGATCTGGGTAAATAAAAAGACAAAATATAATTTTGACGAATAATTGTTGTTTATGAAATAATTGACAGTGATAAGTTGGTACGGATATTCAAGCTTTCAGAAGAGAATAACAACACTGAAGAAATGTGCTTTTCGCCAATTGAAAGCCATACTTATGCAATAAATCATGTTGAATTTTCAAGTGATGGGAAATATCTAGCTTCTTGTTCATTGGATGGCAGAACGAGTTTATGGAATGCTCGGGTGAGTTTGTTTTAACTTGAGTTGAATAAAGTTTTGTGTTACTAGTTTTTTGATTTTTTTTTCAGACGGGTGAAAAATACATATCATTACCAAAGAATGGAATGTCGGTGAAAGTATGTCGATTTTCACCAAATAATAAATACCTTGTAACCGCTGGTGATGATGAGAAGGCTATGGTTTGGAATGTGGAAACAAAAGAGAAGATTGCGTAGGCAGTTGTTTTTTGACAGCTTAATGTGCTTTGTGCTTATCATAGCATAGAAATCACAGCATTTGCATATTTGCTTTTGGTATGGCACACTAGAGATATATTTTTGCATGAGAGGTTTCCTGCTTACAGAATATTCCTAATTACCGAATCAAACGGGTAAATAACTGACCCGTTTGCTCATGGCAATGGATTTGACGCTTGTGAAATAGAAAAATTGAATTGAAAAGAATCAATATTTTGAATAATTCTTAATCAATTCTACTTAAAAGAGGTGCAGAAATAAAAAAGCATCATAAGTAACAATAAAAAATATGAAATTCTATTTTCTTTTAGTTGAGATACATATAATAAATTTTAAAATTCCTGTATAATTAGATGATTAAGGTGTTAAAAAAACATATTTTTTGAAAATTAAAACAAAAATGATATTTCCTTTCCTTCGACTATACTTATTAGGAAAATTTCAAATAGCGAAGCCAGTGCTAAAATGTTCGGTGTACAGATGTCAAACATTTCCTCATTTATTTTGAAATTTTCGCTGTACCCATATAGTCTTTGTTAAAACTATCTTAGAACGCAGCTTATTTTATTCTTCAACTTTATCCTCAAATCCATAATTGCATCAATTTTTCAGCACACTGGAAGGTCATGCTGACTCCATACCATCGGCTGCCTTCAGTCCAGATGATAAATTACTTGTGACGGCATCAATAAACTCTGATTTTCGTATATGGTCCACGG
This sequence comes from Crioceris asparagi, assembly GCA_958507055.1. Classification (NCBI taxonomy): domain Eukaryota; kingdom Metazoa; phylum Arthropoda; class Insecta; order Coleoptera; family Chrysomelidae; genus Crioceris; species Crioceris asparagi. The sequence goes on from OY293829.1 coordinate 11,970,296, forward strand.
AGGATTTCAGCTGTTTGTATGTGCAAGAGGATGCCCATGATTATGGTATTCAATGCTGCGACATGTCCAAGAATCTAGACCCAATTCCCAATATTGCCACTGATCTGCAATCCTACTTGCTGGCGTCTTGCGGCAGTGATAGCATGGTGAAACTGTGGCGCATCTCTGTTCAGACAGTATGTATAGGATGTGTTTTTATTAATTTCAAGAAACTCTATTAAAATCGGGTAGTTACCCATCATCTAGAAACTTAAAATTTCTCTAATGCAAATAAATCACTCATTTTTTCTTTTGCTGAAACAATTTATTTACAGCGTGTAGATTTGCTTTATATTTGGACTAAATCTGTTATACTCCTTGGGCCCAGCGAGTTCGACGACAACCGCCTTCACGAGACTTCGTATATCGTTTCATTTTTTTGAGAACGACAACTTTTTTATTTGCGAAAATTCTTGGAAATGGGGCCTTTTCTTTCGAGAATTTTTTACAAATTCATTGATTTGGTGCGAGCAGAAAAATCATGACTTTTATAATAATTTTAATGGAATGGAAAGGTATTTGTAGTATAAAACGTCAAACATGGCAAGATTATGACGTCATACTTATTTAGTACGCTTTAAGTAAGTTTATCTTTTGTTGGTGGGACTCAATAAAATGAAACCATACATATACGAAGCCTGGAGGGAGCGGTTATTGCTCACTAATGCCTGGACCAAGGACTAGTATCTTCTTTTCAATGAGTGCCGTTCTCGTATTCGAGCGTTGGAAGCTTCTCTGCCTTGAAATTGTTAGCACAGACATGGGGACCTACAGTTTAACGTGGATTCCGAACCACCAATATGTCTGAAGATAACTCTCAAGGCACATTACCATTCCAGAGAGCTGTACTAGGGAAATATACTCTTCCTGATTTCCCGTTGCTTTGCGAGAGGAGGAGAATGCAATACGACAGTCAGAAAATCGAACGCGCGCCCGCATCAACGGTCACTCGTTCAAACCGTTCCCAACGTATTGTGCTGCTTAACTTTGAACTGCGATGATCGAAGCCGGTCAGTGTTAACTCGCAGCTACGAGCTTCCAGTATCTAGCTTGAAATAATGTTGTAGCTTAGATCGACAAACATGGTAGAGAATTTCATGGTAATGAAATGTGATGAGAAGTATAGCGTGATGTACGTAGCTCGTGAATGATTATAGGCAAATGCCATCATTCCTGAAAAAAACTATATTGTGATCGTTTACAATATTAATAGAATTATTATTATTACTGTGTGGTGTTGAGATCGCATTGTCCTCATACTTACCGTATGATCTCTAAATGCCGAGAACCAGGATATCTTTCCAGAAGAGAAGGTTAGAATCCAGTGGGAGTCCCGGTCTGTGATCTACGATACATCTTGATGGAGGATCGAAATAGTGTCAAAGTACATGCGTCGTATTCTCCTCATCCAGGCCACAAAAGCAATAGTCAAGACAGCCCAAAGAAAAGGCTCTGCCCTTCCTCCCGCCCTGTTAGAGGATCTGTGTTCCCGTATATTCCATTGGAAGAGTACACGAAGGATTTAGAACATTACCAATCATCAACTCGATGTTTCATGCTTAAACTTTCAGTTCTCGCTCCATTCCATTAATAGGTTCTGGTCAATCGTTGTGGTTTTAGCCCGGAATTTGACGTGGTCATCCGCTATAATGTTGTCAATTTTCGACCCGTCCGTGAAGAGTAGTTCTCTATGGGCGGACAAGGTTATCTTGCCTTGGGTTCAGTTTAGTCAGGAAATGAGATATCTGCTTTTAAAGCTTCAGGTAAATCAAATTAGCGTTGCTTTGAGGGTAATAGGAAAGAGGATGCTCTTGTCCTAAAGCAGGAATTCCCAATCAGTGAGGCGTAGAGAAATAGCATGGGGGTGCGGCATACTTTGCATTTAAAGAAATTACAGATACTATTGAGATATTAATTCAGATTCGCCAATATGGCAAAAAGGCTTTTCCACGTGACGTCAGCGCCATTTAATCTACTGTCAAAATCAGCTGTTCTGGAGGTCAACAAATCATAAGATTGAATTCTAAAATCGTACTTTTTACTTTATTTTAGTTATTTTTGTACAGTTTCAAAACACTCAGGTTAATAATAAGATATTTTAACACTAATAGAATTGTTTTAGAGTGAATGTATGTTTGAGAAAACTAGAGTTTGTAAGTAATTACTTTAAATGTAGGTACTCACCGAAGTTTTAATCCCTTGAATAACATTATTTTTATGTTCAATTGCCACATTTTTGTGGAGTTGTGTAAACGATGATAAGAAATTATTTCTATTACCATCGGAAAAATATAGTAGAGGTAGATTAATTAATTCAAGAACGTGCAGCTCGTCGGCAATCTTGGATGAACATAGAGGTGATTTAACAGAAAGTAAAATCAAATGGCTAATAATTTGTAGTGACCATTTTATTTCAGGTAAATTTTTCTTGATATGCATTTTTCATTGCATATATAATGTGTCTTATGTATTTTAATCAATTTCAATAAATATAGTTAGTTGCTACCATTACTTATATAAAGTAGCCAGAGAGAGAGGTATACTAGGGCAAAAGAAAGTGTAAAAATGAAGGAAGATAGTTCTAAGATTCAATTTATATTATATTTATTTTTCATTATACACAAAATATATAAGAATTCCCTTTTTGTTTCCTAGGATTAATGCACGGATTCATCTAAACCGAATGCAATTGTATTTTTATTTGTATATAATCAAGGTGCAAGGGGTAGTTAGCTTTGGAGCTTAATTAGCTTTGCAATCTCCATATTTTCATCTGACGTTGGGTTAATATATTATTATTATATTCATATTTTCTGAAGATATCTTCTTTTGTCTTCAAAATCCAGTCTTTCAAAGTATCTACTTCCATTAGACATCTGAAAGAGAAATATTTTTTAAAAGTATTCTTATCTTACATAGGTATATAATTTTATTATATTTTGTCAATAAAACAAAAAATAATCTGTTTTTAATTATAAACAGAATCTACATGGCCATTTCAAATGATTATTCTGTATTTAAAGGTGTTTCAAGATAGAAATGCAACCAAGTTTTGTAAATGCAACAAATTATAATTCGCAAAATAAAATGCTTAATCTTAATTATTTCTACTCAAATTTTAAATGTTTACCTTCAGGATTACTTGAATTAACAATTTTAAGGTTTTGTTGTAAGTATCTAGCAGTAAAATCTTCAAAATTTTCTTGAAAACTAACAAAACTTACAATGGTGTCTTATGGCAAAGTGGCTTTGTTGACCTCCAGAACAGCTGTTTGCGGCCATATTTGTGACGTCGGTGGAAAAGCTCTAATGACCAAAAATCCATTTGTTGTCGATGTCTTACAATTGTTTGAGGAAGTCTAGGAAGAATTTCTAGATATAATGGCCGATTCGACCATGAAAGATGACTTCCATCTTTTCGGTTTTGATTTTGATCAGAACCAAGTAGCGAAAACATCTTGACGATTGCCGTCGATAGCGACCTGACTATAGCTCTGGCAACAACTGAACTTAGAACTGACTACATTAACTGTTTGTTTAAATTCCATTGATAACTGACATATAAATGTTGTTAAAAGAATATGTATTTGTATATTATTACCAGAAAATTAAAGGGGCCATAAAAATATTATTTATAAACAGGGGAGGCTCGGCACCAAAAAGTTCGTTATATTGACCCAGAGCCGACTCTAGCCTTCATAAAGCAAAGGTTTATGTGGGATGATCAAAAACATATCGTTTATCAGGACACCTTACCGAAACTTTAACAGTTTTAAGCTCCTTATCTCAAGGGCTGGGTATTTTGCAAACTAAGATGGCCACATGCCTAGCAAGAGACAGGCTCAAGAGAACACCTAACGTGGCATTGAACTCCTAACAAGTTTGGACTTGAGGTGGCCTTTCTTTTAGGCCTTTTCCTGTTGAATGCCCAAGTGTTAAGCCATTTTCAGCTTCTTCAGTTCTTCGTCACTGACTTTAACAAAACTTGGACAAGTCCCACCTGAATATATCGTCGTTTCTTGGAAATATATTGAATACAAAAGTTAATGGAAGTATTTTTTTATTCTCCGATAAAATAGTCTCCTCCGATTTCTGGACCTGGAAATGATCTCTTCTTTAATTTTTAAAATTTGAAATTTTTATTTTTTGAATTTTTTCAGAATAACAATAATCAAAATAATGTTTACAATGCAAACATTAAAAAACATACAATTGAATATTGTTAGCTCCTACTTTATAACGTTTGTTTTTAGTTATATGCAAATTGTAAATAGATTTTTTCAATTCATATGATAAAGATAAAGAAACCAACTACAGGCTTGTAGCCACACGATATGTAAATATTATAAAATTAATTCTTTTTTTATGACATTTACCTTTCGTGGCTACATGCCGCTGTGATGTTCTATTTTTTTTTATTATGAACTCTTCAGGCATCTGGTCAGCTTGTACCGTCCAACTTGGAAGTGAAAATATGGCGCTCATTGCAAGGCCACGGTGGTACTGTATATTGTGTTCGATTCTCACATTTGGTCAGTGAATTTGTCTGCTCCACTGCTACCGATCGCCAGGCGAGGATATGGTCAGTTTACAGTGCCGAATGTTTGTTTGTCGTCGATCATGACTCCATTGTCACCACTTGCGCCTTCAATGCCGATTGTTCCCTTCTAGCCACCGGATGTCAGGATAAGACATTGTGGCTGTGGAAATTACCACAACAACTGGTAAGATAGAATGCGTGGTGTGTGGGGCATTTTCTTATTTTTTATCGTGACAACGTCCTTCTCTGCTGATGGTGGCATCTCCAGAAAGCTAAAAAATACCTATCACTCTTTTGAAAAAATGTTCAATTTAAACGTTCCCGGATATTGTCTTATCTTTAATTCTGCAGTCTCAGATTTTCGATTTTTGAGAGAAATCTATCTATTCTATAATTGATATAAGAACGTACCTAGATAGAACGAATACTATGAAGAAATTCATTACGTTAGAAGAAAATACTTCATATTTTTAACACACACAGATCGTAGACATTGTCACCACCCCCCGGCCGTGTTGCTGACACAGCCAACCCCCTTTTTTCATTTTTGACTATATGATTTACTGCAGGTATTCCAAACATCGGTGGCTGGCAAAATCCAATGCAGATCGAAACAAGTCATTGATTGGAACAATGCTGATGTTTTAAAATGGCTGGAAGATATTGACATGCAGAATTTGATAAATAATGTTCAAAATAGTGGTTTGGATGGTAAAAAGCTGCTTACACTCTCAGAGGATGATGTTTGCAGTGGTTTGGAATTAGGTAAACAAGTCATCAATAAATTATAATATATAAATAAGCAGTAGGTATGGCATCGAACTATACCAGTCAGATATCGATTTAATTTTTGTTTCTAGAGATATTAACAGGCACTCGTAAATAAACACAGACATTACGTACAATCTCTAGATTCCTTGACACGTGGAGAAAATTATGGTCTTGGAAAATCGGGCCTGTTACAATAATATCCTACAAGGATGTTAATAATTCTTTTTAAAAACTTCTAATCAACTAGACACAGAAATCAAGTTGTTACAAATGAATTGTAAATTCTGGAAAATTCTAAAAGAATATTCGTACATCTCTTCCACTGTACACTTCACCTATCAGTAAAAAATTTTGAGACAGCTTTTCTCAGAATTCTTTATCTAAAAATCTTAGTAGGTACCTACTCTTTTTAAGCAAGCTTAACGAATAGAGTTTTTATGTTCACATTCAATTAGTTTTTTTCTGTCGATTTCCTCTATCCAAATTATGTTTTTATAAATTCTTTGAGTTTGCCTTTCTCTTACAGATGACGAACAAGCCGAGCAAATGAAAAAGGAGCTTCGTTGGATGAAACGCAGTGAAATATACATGGAAGGTCGAAATGATCTGAATATACCATACGAGTACCTGTGTCCAATAACGCACGAGATAATGCGCGAACCGGTGACTTGCAGTGATGGCAACACCTATGAGAAGAATGCTATTGCAGAATGGTTTATGTCGGGAAAGTATACAAGTCCAATGACAAATGAAGTGTTATCCAATACCGATTATGTTGCCAATACAGAGCTTAGGAATGCGATCAGGAGTTTCTTGGAAGAGGGAATGATTGAAAATGAATGAGGAAACTGTTTTACAATCATAACACATAGACTAGAAAAAAATATATGTAAATCAAATTTCTTCGTCGTGAGATATCAAATTTGACAAAGATTAGATATAACATGATTAAATGTGATGTGTGATGTAACTAATTCCCCATGAACTCGAGATTAATAAACACACTTGTTAGATCTATGAAACTGCAAGACTGTAAATATAAATGAGTGCCTTCGATTAAGTCAACGAGAAACTCTTTTATCTATTCTGTGATAGTTTTCATTTTGAAAAAAATGTTAGAATCAAAAACTACTTTTTTAATTCATTACTTTTTCATAATAAGTAATGATCAGTTATATATTTTTCTCATATATTTAGGAATTAATTAGCACCTTCCGTGCTAAGATTATATATTTATATTTGTTATATATGCAATATTTATAATTGTTATATATTCAGTACTTTTAATTCTCTTTTTTTTATTGTTTAGAATCTTTACTTTCAACATCAATAAACATAAAATTGCTCTCACCGAAATGTAATATTTTCGTTCGTCCATAAATAAATCAAAGAAGCAGATTTTTAAAACTCGTATAACTAATTACAACTTTTTTATCACGATGTTTAGAAGTTTTGTATGAAATCACTACACAAAATTTATAATTCTATAAAATGTTAAATGAAATATATGAACTGTTTAATAAAGTGTGTTTTTATTAATCTTAAAATAGCAGAATAATTGTTGGATTTAAAAATTATTGGAAAGTAGATAGTTTTTTTCATGGGCGGAACTGTAAACCTGAAAAGCCATTTAAGATACCCCCTAGTTGTACTTAATCATAATAATCATCTTCTTGTAGTGTAATACTCTTAAAACTGAAAAAACAGCAATATGCGAGATAAAATCTAAGGTGTTCAATATACAAGGGGTCTCATATCGTTATGTTTAATTTACACGCCTTGGCATATTATTTGAAGATAATAAAAAAATCAATTCGTAACTACTATAAAATACTACTGCATCTGTTTGCTTACAAGCCTGCAAGGAATTGAACATTCAGAAAATGTTAATAACTGACATTTTCTTCAACAGAATCATTTTTTATTTACAAACTCATTTTTGACAGACTTTTCAAAAGTAGTAGGAGTACTGTTAGTTTTTTTCTTGGTTCGTACGCGGTTTTCGCATTGTTAACGTGCTCCGATTTTGATAACTTTTATTTGAAAAAGTGATAAGAAATTACAGAAATTTAAACATTTCAAAAAGGTTCATTTTTTCGAAAATCTGAGACGAAAGAATTAAAGAAGAGACCATATTCGGCACCATAAACCTTGGACATTTACGTCAGCTTTCCGACTTACAGCAATAAACACTATACAATACACTCAAAATTGTGAAATATTTTTTTCTATTTTTAAATCATTACTATGAAATGGTTTTACATTGGGAAATGGATATAATTACTTATTTCAAATATTGCTGAGTGTTAGCAATATATTTCTTTAATGGTTAGGGAAATTCGATTTAAACATGATTCTCATCAAATAATTTTACATGAAAGTCACCCTTGGATAGTTTGGATCTCCTGTTTTGTTCCAACCCCTATTGCTATTTCTATTTGCCATCTATTATGATATACAAGAGTTTTTTGATACAAATATCTTTCCCTCTCTATAGAGTGAAGAGAGGTTCTATTCAATTAATACTTTAAATGATAATAACTACATATTGTGAAATAATAAGGCAGAAAGATTAAAAAATTATTTCCAATAAATGATTTAACAACATAAACAAAATTATTATTCCGTATTTTCGGTCATCTTAGTTGTTGCCTCTCTCTGCTTCTTTCTGCGAAAAGATCTCTTTTGGCTATCTTTTTTACTGCCACTCAACTGACCTTGCTTCCTCATGGCATGCAATTTGAAATTCTTTGCTTTAATTTCCTTCTTCTGTTCATCGCCCTTCTTTTTACCACCTTGTGTATATAGGACGTTAATTCTGCGACCTTTCAAAAACGAATGATGCAACGACATACATTTCTGAAAATATGCGTAAAATATTTAAATATAATACAACATAATGATGTTTTTTATGACATATGATTCAAATTACAATGATATCTTACCTGGTATGTTTCTTCATCACCTATTTCCACATACGCGAAGCCCCTAGGTTTATTCGATTTCTTTTCCGTGGGTATTCTTATATGTTTGATGCTACCACATTTTTCAAAATGATGTACGAGATCCACTTTGTTGGTGTCATATGGAATATTACCAACAAATAGGACGTATCTTTTCTGATTTTTCGCCAACAATTGATTTTTCTTCAAATCGTCTACTCCAATGTTCCATGAACTTTCATTTGTTTTGATGTTTTTCGATTCTTTTGTTTGTTTTTCTGTTACCTGCATGGATACATCAAACATGAACACTTATCTCACACCACAAAAAATAATAACAATTTGTCTGGAAGTAGTACTTAACCGTTCAAGTTGATCTAAATTTTTTATTCATATTTTGAAAGTTTTCAACCTTAAATATCAAACAGTTTGAGTTGTTAATAGATGAATTACCCACGGTAGAGTTCCTTCAGTAAATATTTTGCTCAGATATTATTTAATTCTACAAAATTTAATGTAAGCTATTTTAGTCTCAAGAGAAAAATGCGAAAAATAAATCCCATAAATGTTATTTCTCAGCCAATTAAAGTGAGTTTATCGAAATAATCCTCTCTAAGATAGGTGCTTTATAGTTTTTTCATATATTTTTACGTGAGCAAATAGCATAGGTATATAACGTTTACAATAATAGACGATAAACAACTACTGAAAATCTCAAATTATTGGACGAACAATAATAATAAAATTCAGATAATAAAAAACTGATTTATTAGTCTTACACAAATCGCACAGATAAAAACTATGATAATATAGGTAAAGTTAACGAAGTAACATAGAAAAATGATCTACCTAATTTATTTCTTGCCCTTCTTATTTGACTTTTGCTGCTGTTTTGGATTACTAACCTTCTTAGGTGGGGCAGCAACTTCTTCCTCTGATTCGTCATCATCTTCATCATCGTCGTCTTCTTCATCTTCCTCGTCCTCCCCTTCTTCTTCTCCGTCAGACTCTTCGTCTTCCTCTCCATCAACTTCATCATCTGACTCAGCCTCCTCTTCCATGGTGTCATCTTCATCGTCTTCGGATTCTTCGACAGGTGCTGCCGGTTTTGGTGCCGCTTTTGGAGCTTTAGCTTGTTTTTTGCTTACTTTTGATTCATTCTTGACAGGTTGCGGTGCTGGTTTTTCACCAGTTAAGTTTCTCCTCATGCGCTTAAGGAGTTTTAGTCGTTTGGTAGCACTCTTTGAAAGTTCACCTTTGCCTTCAATCCCCTTAATCCTTTCGTCCAACGCAGCGACTACGGACTGATCACCGGCTCTCACTTTTTGCTTGAGTTGGAAATAAGGGTCTCGCCTCTTCTTCTTTTTGGATGTACCATCGTCTTGTTTAACGCCAACTTGTTGATTTGCTTTTTTAGATTGCATCTCTCCCGTACCCGCAAATGCATTCACTTTCTGTGGCGATGCATCTTCTGAAATACTATTCTTCTTTTGCTTCTTAGCTGACTGGTTATTCTGAACTTGCTTAGGAGTTTTCTGTGATGGAGTGTCTTGCTGATTTGACGGAGATTTATTACCATTTTGCATCTTCTGTTTTCTAGCTTGTTGATTCTGAGGAGTTTTCCCAGGTTTCTGCTTAGGACTGCCGGTATTTTTAGCCGGAGTCTGAACTAATTTTTGTTTCTTAGCAGAAGCCTGATTTCCGGGCACGCTCTTCCTTTTATTGGGAGTTTTTGCTTCAACGTCAGTCATTCTAGAATTAAATATAAAGAATTTACAACATTTTAAATTGGTATTATGAATCATTCATAATAAAAGACACAGAAAACTTCTTATACTCACTTTGAGTCAATATAATAAGATACGTTTCTACCTTCTCAACAACGTGCGTAAACGGAAATGGACGCTAAATACACGCTTCTTTAAAATGAGGTTACTTGTTAGTTACTTGAACTCAAATGACATATGACTTATGACATAGTACCACAGCATAGGTATGCTGTGACAAGTATAACAGCGCTCTAGTATAACACAGCATGTCTTCTTGCACAGTATCAACATATCGTATGGTTGGTTGTCTCTGTAATACAGTATAAAGAACTATATTTCTTTATCCTGTGGTAATATCATAGATAATATATATATATATATATATATATATATATATATATATATATAAATGAAGATATCTATATTTCATAAATGAAAGAGTATATATAATATATATAATAATGATAGATGCTCTACACCTTTGTGCTTTTATTTAGTTGGACACAACCACCACTAGAAGCGGATCACGTGATTTCAAGCTTGTTAGCTTTCATCAGCGCCACATAAGTGGAAGCTGTATCCAACTAGACAAAAGCAACTGGAAGAAGTCGGAATTTACCAGACCAGATCTACCACTTATGTGGCGCTGATGAAAGCTAACAAGCTTGAAATCACGTGATCCGCTTCTAGTGGTGGTTGTGTCCAACTAAATAAAAGCACAAAGGTGTAGAGCATCTATCATTATTATATATATTATATATATATATATATATATATATTATATATATATATATATATATAATATGCTCTGGTACTAACGTAAGATTTTTAGAAACCTTGGTACTAACGTCAGCTAACGTAACCAGAGAAAACATACCTCCAACACGTAAAGCCCGCTGCAGACGGAGTATGTTTTGCTGCATGTTTCCTTGATGGGAGCTAGGCTTGGTGCTGTGCATGCTTCCGTGTAAGAAAATGACATCGCGTGCACGGTTGGTTGCTTGAAATCGTGCATGATTTGATGATAGAACCGGTGCTATTTTTGGTGATTGTTTTCATGCATCGTGCCTTGTCGGAGCACTCGGAACTAGTCGAGTCGAACTCAAAAGTTATTTTGCACAAAATAACATGTTATTTTAATTGTTGGGACCTTTTCTCTGTTGTAACAATGATTAAAAATAGAGCTTGATTAGAATGATCAATATTTTGTATCATTTGTCACAGTCATATTTCTATGTACTGTCATTTTACATGCATGATGGCCTGCATCGTGTGAAGCCAACACAAGCAAGGGAGCCATCAGCACACCATGCGCGGCAGCATGTATCGGACCGTGCCGCATAACAAGCAAGCAATCATGCAGCAAAACATACTCCGTCTGCAGCGGGCTTTACTCAAAATCTTTACACTGCAAAAAAAATATATTTTCATGATTTATGTTCAAGGTGAAATAATTAAGATGGGAACATGAACAAATATAGGGAGGACGACTAACACGCGTAGTGAGAGTAGCACAAAAAACGTACAGTTATCGTATGTCATTTCGGTGTGTCGCGCAAAATCGCGCAGCGCATACTTTTGTGGTATGGGCGAAGGAAGCATAAATACAATAATAGACACAGTAACATTCTGCGCAACATCCCAAATTGACAACTTATCACGGGACGTTATTTCTGCCACTACTGCTTATAGAACAGGATACAGAGCTTAGACTAGGAAGAGATGAGTATTATCGCCGCCGCCATTATGTGTCCTGACTGTAACGAAGTGTCACGTCAGTGGTATAGGTTATACACGTAAATTCAACAACTGAAAATATGAAGTAAAAATATTCAACACACACCATGAAATAAATAATTATTTCAATTGATGTTAACTTTTGACAGCAAGACGAGTTTTTGAATGCCAATGGTGAGCTGTGTCTGGCTTGGAGGTATGTTTTCTCTGGTCTTTGTGCCAGCAGAGCTTGGCGCGCGTTGTATTATTTATCAGGAGACCAGGAGAAATATTTGACAGTCTCCGCGTGCATCTACATCTCACGTAAGCGGACCGTGGTGCACGCAAATTCTCAAATATCATCACTTTTGAGGGTGGTACCAGGTGGAACTAACTATATAAGTACGTCAAATTTGGATTGTTGTGTTTGATATCAAACATTTCTGTGGTGTTTGAGTTTTGTTTAACTTGATTTTAGCAATTACAAATTTTTCAATAAACAGTTCATGACAGAGATAGTCAATATTTAAATTATAAACATGTCGATACCTACAAAATTTTATGCTAAAAAAAAAAACTGCTCCAAACATTTTAAAGACACCGGGTTCTACAAAAACCCATATAAGCCTTATTACATTTCAATTGACACCCCACAAGCAATATTTTAAACCCTTTTGCAAGAATGTGAAACTATCAATAAACAGATGGCATGTTTAAATAACTCTTCAACTTTCAAATGAAATGGTATATGTCAATTGTTATATTATTATTTAAGAGTTGGAAAAAGTCGTGCGTACATGACAGGAGATGCTGCTCTGTATAGCCGCCGGGTATATATAACTTCGTTCTCACCTTGGTGTTTACAGCTTATTTTAATTTTCATTTTTTTGTGCTATTTTTTAATGAAAACGACGATTTTTTATCTTAACATAATGGTGAAATGCGAGGCTCTTGGATACAAGACTCGCTGTCGAAAAAAGAATATGTTGTTACGTCTATTGGTGGCCATTGATTTAGCTTCATTTGGCTTCACTTCTCTCCGAATGCGATGTTTCCTTGTTATATTTAAGTAATAATGTCGACCGTTTTTTTTCGACCAATGACCAATACTACACTAGACTAGGCATATTTTGCGTCAAATTTATTATTGTTACATGACCTCCATCTTTCTTCTTGGCTCTCAGGGTACCACCTATTCTGTACTTTCACTCAAGTATAGTTACCACGCGAATTGTCATTTATATTCGAGAGAATGGCTTTATTTTATTAATTTTACATTACAAAAATAATTCAAAATTCATTCGCAAAAGTCAAAAAATTGACAAATATTCATACAGATAAGTTAATCTAGAATTTCGTAGAGAATAGAAAATGAATAGGTACCCAGCACGTGCTATTTTATATTATTACAATAGGACACTAACCTATATCCAGTATTAAATTTCATCAATTTTCTTAAATTACAACCGTCAATTAATATTTATCACAGACATATATATATTTATATGTCTGTGATATTTATACATATTTTGCGTTGTCTGAGCTTTACCCGATAACACGCCACTGGCGAGTATACTGTCCATAGATTTAGGCCTCGTCCCCACTTGCCTTACTTTTCCTTCATACTCTTACTTGAGCTGGTTGTCTCTGCTTGAGCTATGCTCTTTTCTTACTGTAGTTATCTCTGCTGTAGCCACTCTAAAAACAACGTGTGTTATGTTCATATAAAGTGTTTGTTCTATGATTTTTGTCTTACGTCCGTGATTTTTTTCTGACAAGTAATTGATTGACAGTTGGGTTGGAATGTTGGAATTCGCAAGTAAAAAATGATTTGAAAAGCTGTTCAGTTTAGCAGTTTAGTAGCTATTTATACGAATTCAGTCTGGCGTTGCAGAATATTCATGATTTTTAGTATTAGAAACTGAAACGTCACTCTACTAGGACAACATGGGTATAGTTATTGGAAAGTTTGGGGTAAGTTATTCAAAAAATATATATTTATATTCATTAGATGAATTGCCGAATCATATGTCTTGTAGGTAAATTATAATAATTCTAGGTAAATAGATACTATTGAATTGTCTTATATCTACATTGAATTTGATATTTTATTATTGATGGATGTTTATTTCAGAGAAAAAAGAAAAGTACTTTCGAAGTTCTTGAGAAACTAGATAACGAAATAGAAAGTATAGAAAAGCATGGAAGGAGTACAGAGCAGACGAGAAAAAAAATTGTTGGCCGTTTCATTGTCTTAGCAATTTTAATCTATTTGGCCTTAGCTGTGGGCCTTTACATGTATTATAATCGTATTTCCGACAAAGGAAAATTGATCTATACTATACCCTTAATAGCCTTTCCATTTGTGTTAGTATATTGTCAATTATTGCATATTAGATCTATATAATCTGCATTTCAGGATAATTGTTATAAAGAAAATTTTAACATGGTATTATACATGGAAATTGAGAAAAAATGAGAAGAAACTTATTAAACTAAAAGAAGAGAAGAAAAAAATTCTCGACAATGTCATGGAGAATGAGACCTACAAGGTGGCAAAGAAGATTTTGGATAAATTTGGCAATGAAAAACCGTCTCAGATTACAGCTGTGATGGCTACTACGTTAAAAGCTGCTGGACCTAGCCCTAGCGTTGCAGTTGCGACACCTCAAAACACACCAATGCCAGGTATGCCTATTGTATTCAAATTCCGTGTTGAAATTTGAAATAGTTTAATGAAATCTATGAATATGCACTGTTCATTTATCGAGGTTATAATGTTACCGAATTTAATGAGTTGTTTTTATGTATGATTGTACTACAGGTATGAATCAACGTAAACAAAGCATGGATAACATAGAAAATCAGTGATTTATATTGTAAATATAAGCTGTTACAGATGATGGTCAAAGTGTAGAACGGGTTCCCACCGATTTTTAGCAATTTTTTTGGCTAGGTGTGTACGTATATATTATAGAAACACATTCTAACTAAAATTTTAGCCCGCTCACTTCACATTGCCGAGAAAAAAATTCTAAATTTTACTATTTTCTCATCGAATTTCTCCTAATTGCGACTCATATGAGAGGCCTGTGTGCATATTCTGCTGGACTGTTTACTTTGATGGCGTAATTAATATTTCATTGGTTATTTATTTATTGCTTTATTCCTATAAATTCGACTTACATGTTTCGGATGTTCGTACAAACGTGTCATTCTGGCAACATCGCAGCATCCTTCTTAATTTTTTTTTATGAATCTACTAAAAGTATATCACTAAACACTTGTTTTCCCTGCAGTAGCACCCTTATTCATTCCACCCTCCCGCAAGCTTGTTGGGGGTTAGCGGGCTAAAATTTAAATTGCAATGTGTTCCTGTAATATATACCTACGCAACTAACCAGAAAATTTTACTAAACTCTGTGAGAACCTGTTCTACACATTAACCCAGATAATTTATTATTTATTCACCTGATAATAAAACAATGAATTATGATCAAGATATTGAATTCCAAAGTAGGTTTGCGACAACGGACCATCCAATCTGAAGCTGTCAAAACTAGACTGTTCCCACGCCCGATGCTGCCAAGAGAACGATCATTTCTCGATAAAATGATTGATTATTTGGTAGAAGATGGCCCTTCTAATAGATTTGCATTGATTTGCAGGAAATGTAACGGTCATAATGGTGAGTATTATCAACATCCGGTCGACGATTTGTTTGTGAAGTGTTTCGAATACATTTTGTATATACCTATATTTTTTAAATCAGCAAGAGTTATCCAGGTCTCGAAAACTTCGTTATACTTTTTGAAATGTCTAGCAATGTTGAAGTATAACGCTTAGATACCTTTCCAGATCGTTAATTTAAACTTGCATTATCAGAAGACTTAGATTGTAAAAAAATGGTACTTAAATCCTTTTTGAAAAGGTATTTGTAACGATAATTACTACGGACCCTGTATAGATTGAAGATTAACGATTTCGGGTCAGAGTTTTGATTCAACTGAAATTCGTTGTAATTGCAGAATGCAGTTCGTTATATATAGAAATGACGCTGAAAAGATTTTTTTTTAGCTAATAGATTGATGTTATCAAGTTTAAACAAAAAAAAAACCAGTGGAATTAAGATTAAAAATTTATTCTTTTGTTTAAAATATTTTGCCATGTTTACGATAAAAATAGGGTATTTATTATAAAGTTTTTAGTAGGTATAGATATTTTATTTTTAATTTAATTGTTTGATTTTTTAATGAATTGAATACTTTAATTTAATAATAAATTGAATACGATACAGGTATGGCATTGAAGAATGAATTTGAATATTTATCCTTCAATTGTTGCTACTGCTTCCATCATAATCCAGCAATCAAAAAGCGTCCTGAAGGTCCGAAATTACCCAGCGATTCACCACCCAAAGTTTTAATTACCGAATTGTCGTCTGAATCTAGTAGTGAGTCGGAAAAGGAGGATAATACAACGAATTCCTCATCTGTTAATGATAACAATACTGAAGTCGCAGAAAGTTCAGTTAGGTCTGATGCTGAAAAATCTCCTCTAGCTGCACCAATTGGTGATGAAAGTAATCAAAGTTCAGAAGCTATGGATTTGGATGTTGAAACTGAGACTTCGGAACGAAATGATAATTAATGCTTGAAGATAAGACTGAATTGCCTGTTTTTTATTCTACTCTCAATACCATATTTTGGTAGATTATTTTTTAACTTATTTGTTCGTTATAAGTATATCAATCTTCATAATATTTACCCTGTGCTTTAAATATTATTATCATTGAAGTTGCGTTTATATTGTTTAGTAAATTTTTGTTTTCGTTTTCAAGCGAGATTTTTCTTTGTTAAATTGGCTGTGTGATTACTTAGATATGAAATGAAATTCACAAAAATAAAAGAATCATGCTGTAGAAATATGAAAGTGAAATATTTTTTTCTATATAACGTCGTATTAATTATTCAAAATATTGTAGTAGTAATTTTCTCATTATTTTATTCGTGACGATATCGATGAACATTGATATGAGCTTTACCATTTTCTGTTGAGAATGAAATTTTATTTAGTTTCCTGTTTATTCAATACCCAGTTTAAATGAAGATTTTTTTTTATCAAAAGATGGTATTAACCAAGACGACATACATAATGTTAAATCATGAGCTCTTAGTAGAATTGAGGTTCTACGATACTTAGTAAGTTAAACATGCTCAGATATTACGATTTTAGGTTTTTCTTCGAAAGACGACAGGCAAAAAATATCAATAGTCAGTATTTATTGCGATGATCCAGTTGCTTATATATGCTAAATCATTTGCATTTTGTTTTTATTGAATTATTGTAGCAATATTTTTTATTTACTTATATATACCAAGCAATAATGTAAATAACTGTAAATAACTTTTCTACTGTTCAGCTCATGCTAATTAAATGATAACACATATTTCTCTGTCTAGTATTTCTGATTATTTCTTGGTTACGGTTCTCAAGAAAACGTATATTGTTTAGCTAATTTATTATTAGATGCCTTGTTGCTGCAATTTTTTACCCAATAAACGCTTCTTTACCCATTATTATAAGTTGATTATTCTCGTGTTCATCCTTTTCTATATTTATAAGAAATAATCCGAAGAAGATAAGTTCATTAAGTTGGGCGTGTGGGAGTAGATTATCGGAGAGTATAACAAGGTTGTGTAAACTCCATCTTTTAGACTACTGTCAAAGGAACAAACCGCTCTATGACGCTAGCATTGCTGAATTTGCTTTTTGCATATAAAAGAATAATTATAAACATAATTATGAAATTATAAATCATCTAATAATAATTAGGTGCTAGACGTTCTATTTCACAGAGGAAGGACATGTTGAGTCATGCAATCCATTGATAAATATACATCTATACTAATATATATACGAATAACGACTTTTCGTATGACCACAAAAATCTCGAAAACTACTTATGTGATTTCGATATCTTTTTGTTATTGAATTTTTTATATTTGCACGGGTGATTATATTTTATTTGTGTCTGGGCCTCCTAGGTTGAGGGTTCCATATCTGTAATTACCAAAGAAGTATCTCTGAGCTCTATGGCTGAATTTTCGAGGATTTTTCCGTATATGTCATTGGACTGTTTTGTGAGAGTCTGTCAGTGCGACTGGAATTTAAAGGTGGAGGGTTCCATACCGGAAAATCCTTAAGACACATGTAAGAAAAATTATGATGCCGTTCTCTCTTGGTGCCTATCTGTGGATTCATCTGGGTTGGTGTTCGGACTGGTTCTACGTGCGAGTGGTCTCATAGAAGGGTTCCATACTCAAGACTTTTAATGACTATGTTTTCGCAGCACAATCTACAAATGTGTTTGTCCAGGCAGTGCCGGTAAAACAGCTAGTATGTATCTAATCTAATTATATTAAACGGGCAATACTTGTATATATATATATATATATATATATATATATATATATATATATATATATATATATATATATATATATATATATATATATATATGCAAATTTTATCTCGGAATCTGGTCTACGATTTCGATGAAAATTCATATGTATGGGTTTTAGAGTGTATTGAATCGATTGGTTGTATTCACATTCACATGAAAAATCGTTTTCAGCAATTAAAATTCTTATTTTATCTTCCATACACATTGTAAAAGATATGTAGATATGAGCATACTAATTCTACGCAACATGAGTAGCTCATTGGTTAAGCTCACGCCTGGTAATCTAGAGGTCCTCGGTTGGTATCATGATCAACATAGAATTTTTTTGTAAATTAAAGGTGTTAATAAGAGTTTCTGATAATTTAATCGGAAATTTTCAATGAAAAAAAATTGTACATACGCCCCAAGCTGTAACTTCGTTATTTATTGGTGGATTTTAAAAATTCAAAAAAACAAACAAAGATGCCCTTAGCTAGTCAACTTTTTTTTTTAAATGGAAGTATGTATGTATGTATTCAATTTTACGTCATATTGTAGACAATTTTATTTTGAATTCAGCAGTATAACATAACTAAATATTTATTCAACATTTGCATATTATTTAACATAATTTTATATATCGCTTTTTGTTTCGAATTCATTTCCGCATATGAAAACTTGCCTTTAGAAAAATGTCAGATCGTGTCATTGAATTGTCAATTTTTTGATTATTTTTATAACACTGAAAAGATCACTTCAATTTCTATGATGGATAACAGCACATTGACCGACATGCTCCAAGTTAAAGATAATGGTCTAAGCATTACCTTTTTTCCAGAAATTGTTGAATAAATATTAGGTTATATTATGCTGATGAATTTAAAAAAAATTGTCTACAATATGACGTAAAAATAAACAAATGCTTCCACTAAGAAAAAAAAAGTTGACTATCGCTGTCACTAAGGGCAAAGATCAAATAAATTTAAGTTAATGTCATCATATAGAGTATATCAAACCATTCATTTATTTTTTTGAATTTCTAAAATTTGCCAATAAATAACGAAGTTACAGCATGGGGCGTTTTTTACGATACAGCCTGTATGTACATAAAAAAAAATCTCAGATACAGTTCCAACGATTTTGATCAAATTTGGTATACAGATAATGTTCTACTTTTGAACATTATCTAAGTGGGTTTCAAGAACCCAGAAATTGATTGGCGTTACTTGCATTTTTAACTAAATTTCCTTTTAGACTCACTCTAAATTCTCTATTACCCGAGCAAAGCTCGGTCGCCCAGATATTATGTATTAATTCAAGATAATCCTATACTAGTTATTCATGATATTTCTGAATATGAATTTACCACCACCCGCTATACTCTTAATGCATCGCTCATTGGTCTCCAGCGTCAGTGGTACGCTGAAGATTGATACTAGTATGAGTTCAAACTATAACTTCTGAACCATACTAGATATTCGAAGCATTCAAAAACCACCCCAAATGGTTATTAACATATTTTTAGATAAATACAAATATCAGACACGGCTCGAGGAAACAACCTTGAAATCATGATATTTGTGTGGGTGGCAGATATGCTTTGTTTGGTAATCAATCAGATTGAACATTTATTGTGATATGCAATATCGGGACAATGTATGTAGGTATATTGAGTACTGACTTCGAGTCTTTAGTCTGCACATTATATGACGACATATCCTTTTCTAATGAAACGCACTGGGGGCGTTTGGTTAAAAATAGCTTGACGGCGCTAGATAACCGGTAGGATAGAAACAGTTTTTTCCTAAATTAGTTCTGACAAAGATATTTAAAATACACAAATCTGTATCTACCCCTGATTAATAAAAACTTAGTCTTACTATCTGAACAAAATCTATATTTTAAAGCTATCAAGTGGCCTTTTCGGCGGCCCAAGGATTTCCATAGCACACAAGCTACAATAATGAAGTGTTCAACATAAAAGCGTGATTTATTTCCATCATCTGAGAGAACAAATAAATAATACTACCACATAATTATACATAATAATAATAACCACTGTATTTACAATACACAATTCTAATTCTTTTAAATATATTTCACAGACGCCTAATCCAACATCTCGTTCCTACAATTAAAACTAGATAAGATCTAAAAAATATCAAATTTTTATATAAATAAAATAATTTAAAATAATGAACATAACAAAAACAATTTACTTGACTTATTCGAGTTCTATATGACAGTCATGGATTTATTCAATTATATATTCAGATCTATCAGAGTAAAAGCAATGTATAAATTAGAAATATTTCAGCAATATTTATTCAATGCCTCTTAATATCAAAATAAGTAAAGCGCAAAGGCGACAACTGCTCTTAACCACTTATGATTTATAATAATAATTATTAACAAATGGACAATGGAATGCATTAATATAATCACTCTACAGATATTTGCATTGAATATTAACAACAAAATTTGGTCCCTCAACAGCCATTAGCTTGAGCAACTCGGAAGCTAAGAACCAACAAAACTAGAATAGTTAAAACCGTTGCCGACGCTTGAGACACTTATCAAAGGGTCATTTTATATAGTTTTGTGAATATAGAGCTTGAATGATAGTTATTTTATTTAGCAAAATATAACTACTAATGCTACCAACGACATGATTGTCTGCATGTAGCGGTGTAAATATACACTGCCTACAAAAAAAATGACGGGGACAAGAAATATTGAATAATTTTAAAGTTCGATAAGTTCTGTACTGATTCTTAGACATTATTATTGAAGTAATTCCAGTTCTTTTGAAATACACTAACAATTTGAAGATGGATTTTAATTTCGAACATTAATTCTATTGAGATATATGAAGCAATTGAAGGTCACTCGTCACTTTTTGATGAGACACTATTTGTATTTGCGATTTTGAGTGAGACAAATTTTCAAAAAAACCAGATATGCTTTTTAATAAAGCGTACCGCTTGTATAATTATAAAAAAATCGAAAGATCGACAACATATCACAAAATTTATTAAGAATAATTATTAAAAAGTGAAATGTTGGTAATGGGATAAAAAATGTTTTAGTACAGAAAACGATAGATAGTTAGGTCATTTAAAATCTCAATAAATGAAGGAAAATAAGAGTGAAGTTATCAGGTTTGTTAGTATGTACCTATTATATTATTATTTTATCGACGTTTGAAAATCTCAAGAACGGGTTAGAAGTAAAAAAAATAATGATGAGAGCTGTTAAGCTTTAGACATCTACACATTATATAAAATAAGAAGGGGCAGATAAAATCATAAATAATTCATGAATTATGAGATTCTTTATAATGAAATAAATAATTTATAATAAAATAAATTTGTACCCAATGTGTCGTCACCGCTACTGTACTTTCGATGCATGATATGTATAATATGAGAGTTAATCATAAGACTGCAGTGGCACACTTATCACGCACTATTTAAAATATTGGGGTTGTTTTGCGAAAATACCTACTAAAAATACAAATATATCTCCTGCTATATATATATAAATCTACATACATTTTAAAAATAATAAATACAAACATATAAATATAATATTAAAAATTCGATGTAACATCACACCATATGTAGGTTTGTTTGGTTTTCTTTCTTTTTTAAGTACAATTTTTTTTGTATAAAGCTTTTCTGAGGAATGTCGAGACATACTATTATAATATTATTGTTCTGCTATAGGAATTTACACGTTTTTAGACAAGAACTGCAGAAGTTGTGTAAATTCTAGCCTACGAACTGAAATGCAGGCTGTCGTAAGCTTTGACTTTATCTGGTATAGCTGCTGCTTCTAGAGGAACTCTCACCATTAGCTCACGAAGTGTTGCCACAAATGTTATTTTTCGGTAGAACTTTGAACTGCATAAAAATATTTCAATATAAGAATTGGAATATACAGGATACAATTATAATAAACAAACAAATATTACGGTTTTGAACATGATAAAACTGTATGCATTTTCCTATTTAATATGTGCTGCCATCTACTGGGAGCTAGCCCAAATAGAAGGAAAATTAATTATTACAGTTCTGAACATGATTAATTTTGATTTAGGTAATTTAGATAGTTTTTGGCAAATCCACATGTTGTGAGCTTCAATTTCGTGTTTTATATGAGTGGGTTTTCTTATGATAAAGGGTGTTAAATATTGACAATTTAAGGTTAGCGTTTTCATAGAATAATTGATTTGTCACTATGAAGAGTGTAAGTTATGCAAATACAGTAATTTATTGAATTAAGATGTATAAATTTGCTCACACAAAATAAAACACAGTTATTTTATTTATGTGCTAAAATTTATGTTTATGTTAGTTTGATGCACAAACACGGCTTTTCTTCTGCTCTCAAGCGAAATCTACCGAATATAAAAATGATCCGATCAACTCGTGCCTACATTTATTTTTTAGCGTGGCAAGAAAAAACAACAATAGCTCTATTCAATTTTGACGTAAGAAGAACTGTTAGATCAGAATATGGAAACAGTTGAAAGATACGATTATTTATTAAAGCATAACTTTTTTTCTGCTTTCTGTTATCTTGATACAGTCTTGAGCAAAACATCTTCGGCAATCGCGCAGCAACGGTACTCTACAAAACAAAAACGAAAGCAACCAAATGGGCCCATCCTTTGCCAAGATAATCTTGGCTCACCTCTCCCGCAATTTACCCAGGTAAAACTACTTGCCTAAACTAATGTGTGAACATGAGTATTTAAAATGTGGAGTGAACTACCCATTCTTGGTGGAATATTCAGGCCTCAAGATGTACTCAATATTAAATTGAAATACATCTAAAAAAATCCCAATCTTACCTTATGAATGGTTTGGCCATAAAGAGCATAGTTTTTATCCATAGCGTCGGGTGCACTATATATAGATGACTGAGGTTTTTTCTCAACTTTCTGCCAACCATTTGGTAACATCTTTTCAGCCAACTGAATGATGGCAATTTAGTTGCAGCTCCATGAAGATATACAAGGACATAATCTTCGGTAACGAGTCGTTCCAATGTCCACAGCACGTACCTGAGAAAATTTCATCAAAACAAAGATGTTTGAAAATAATCGTAAAAGTTTCAAAAACTATTAGGTTCCGATAAGATTTATTAAGACTTTTCAATGAATAAAAGTCGTTTTTCTTAATCGAACTAAACAACCAGATTGGTCCTCTATGTAAAAGGATGATGCATAACTTTTCAAATTTGAGATAAGCTGATAATCGATAATATGTATATACTTACATACATAAAATTTATTCTTAAAAACAAATATTTTCTTCGCCAATACGTTTCAATATGAGTCACTGTATTCTTTTAAACTTTTAATATAAGCAAATGAAAAATAACTGATGACTTACAGGAACAAATTATCCATTACATAATCATAATCCACTCTGGATCTATCTGGCAGATAACAGGCTGAGAAGAGCACAATAGCCGTATGTCCTCCAGCTCTGAGATAACCACCATGTGACAAAACTCTTTTGTAGGGTTCAATAACACGCATATCGATGGTACGCTGTTCACCTCCGCCACCAGGTATGACCATTCGCTGCCAATGTCGTGCATGCCGACGCTCCTCCACAGCGCTTAACGGTTCAATTGGCTCCACAGGGCTGGAATTTTCCAATTTATCCTCATCGGCCATCTCATCTCCTATTCCATTGTAGACGTCTTCGGATTTTAAACTATCTAAATTACTGTCCAATGATGAGACATCACTCTCATCGCTATTATTTGTTGGTAGTTCTAATACCTTAACTTTTCTTAGTTTGTTACTTCGTTTATTGTGTGCCAAGAAATTTAAATTGCCTAGAATATTTTTAATACTTATTACTATTCTGATAAAATTTTTCAACTATTAAGTACCTTCTTTTTCATTCATAGTAAGCGAGACATTCTGCAAATTAGAGCTCAAATGAGCTTCGTAAACAGATTTATCGTTTTCATTGTCGCTAAGAATGTCTTGGGATATATCAATATGGAAATCAAATGGAATAACTTTCTTAGCCGGTGATTTATTTTGGAATTCTAAAAAATGTAAAGGCTTGATATTAAGTAACTCTAACTAGATCTTATGCATACCTGAGTAAACATCAGCATACTCGTCCCCTGTCGGAGAATTTTCAGCATTGCAGCTTCTAACAGAATCCTGTTGCAATTTAATTTCAGATGAACTGTTCGACTGCGGTACAAAATAAATATCGTGATGAACATGCTTGAGTTTTGCTTTTTCTGGAATCAAATCGGGAAAATCAGGTGATATAGGCGAGAGTGGACAAACCATCAAGGGATGAAAATCCGTTGCAGTTGTTGATAATTTAGAATTTTTATTAGAGAGGACAGAATTATCATTCAGAGTATTATCCAGGGATTCATTGTCTAATGTTTCATTTGTTGAAATGGGGTTTGAGAGCCTCAAAACTTGTACATCATCAAAATTTTCAGACAGGTCCGATGTATCTGAAATATCCATTTTCTCCGAGCATGGACTATGTGTACCGCTGTAATCAGAGCGTCAGTTCGTTTGTACCTTATAAACCTAATAATGATTCACCTCATTCAGGCAGTTATATTTATCTGCAAATTAGAGTAGATGTAGATAAGCAAAGATAATGTAATGGTATAAATCAAAACGATTAACTTTTGAATGTCAGAAGTTGACAAGTTGATAGCAGGATAATGACAGATGACAACTGTCATTTGACACTCCAGGAATTCAGGGGCGGACCACGGTCATACAGAAAGGTCTTGAAACGAGCGTGAAAAAAGTGGTTCGGTTAGCGTCCAGTCTTTACAGCTTCCAATTTCTGCCGCGTGGTTCACATTTAAAGGGGGATGTTGCTTAAAACATAAAAAAAACAATTCAAAGGATAATGCAAAGTTGTATGATGATTTAAACTGTATACGATAACATATTTCCATCTCGATAGGTGTTTATATTGTATGTATTTATTTTGTATTCGACGCTCATAAACTCATAACTTTTCAATAAGATTAAGGTATTTTATGTTCTAAGTAACATCCCCTTTTCTCAGTTTCGCGGTGCTATCGTTAACTTTGACACTTGAACAAGACTCTAAGCGACCCACCCACTTGCTACCTATGCAGAGAATATATACCTACAATACCTATGTAATTGGACCTTCGATTCCAGACCTGTGATTCTACGACCGTGGGCGGTACCGTAGTTAGTAGTAGAGGGATCTCCAGTAAAAGTGAGCAGATTTTGGGTGCAAATAAGGGTTAATACTAAATGTTAAATATAAGTATATGCAAAAAACGAAGAAATAGGGTAATAGATTCAAATATCTACCTATACCTAAATTGAGCAACGGCTACTTGGGATATGTGTAGGTGGTACACCTTGCTAGTAATGAGCATGCTCATTTCGAGAATGCAAGAATAACTTATATTTTTCAGGATGTTTCCATTTTGGCAGGGAGCATGCTTTCAACCACATGTATGTCAATCTTTTTTGCTTTGGGCGTACTTATTTCGGAGTATATTTAAAACAACGAAACCATCTTTCTTTGAGTTCCTATGCTATCTCTAGTATGAAATACGAACTAAATCTTGTAAATTGACCCCAGAACGCTTGACGCTCGTGCATATTCCAATTCTATATTCGACTCTGGCCTCTGCTGTTGAAACAGTTTATTGGTCGTGCACACAGCAGTGCCTGATTACCAATCGCTTTCTAATCAGCAATTAAAAAGTCTTTAATACGACAGCTATCAGTAAACAATTATAACAACATAACTCATCTTTTTGTATCAGGGATTTGACGCTGACGCTATTGCTATCTTTGCCGTTTGAACCTTAGATTTACTGAGATTCAGAATTATTTATATACTTCTTGAGAAATGCTTTCTCTATTTGTTGTGGAATATTCGCTTACCAAAATTTTTAATTTTGCTATAATAACATTCTAAATTTTCATTTATAACTTTGATAGTTTGGAAATATCTTTCATATTATGGATAATTTATCTAGAATTTTAGTTCCTGGAGTTATTCACTAAGACAAAATGGAAACGCTGGGAGATTTCGTAGCGAATATACCTTTTGCCATGAACAATGTACCATCAGAAGCAGTGGCGGCTTCTCAGAGGAGGCAGGGAAGGCCGGGCCTCCTCTACAATTTTATATAAGTTATATTTTATAAAATATATAAAATAAAAAATTCAAAATCGTTATATTTCTAACAAAAATAGCATGTATGCATATTAACTTATCATGGACACCACTAAATGAGCGCCACCGCATTTCAATGTACGCAGCGTAAAAATTATACCTAGACGTCCAACATGCGTCCAAACGACAACATTTCGAGCAGAGGAGGCTGAAAATTATTTGCCTCCGTTCAAAATGTACAGATCTTATTGCAGCGTGACCTTGGATTTGGTGGTTGTCGATTTTTGACCGACGAACCCCGAACGGAGGAGGTATACAATTCGACTGTCTGCTTTATTTTTTTTTTTGGTTCGTGCGCGCCTTTTATATAGTAGACGATCTCCGATTTTGATGATTTTGGATTCATTTGAAAGAAGGGGATTGAGAAATGGTCCCATATTCATAAAAACGCAAATCCGAAATCTCCTTCCCTCCGAAAACCGCCCCCGAAGGGGTGGTGGGGGCGAATTTTCTCGAAAATCGAAAATTTGAGTTGCTATAATTAAAGATAGGACAATATCCGGAAACGTTTAAATTGAACATTTTTTCAAAAGTGTTACGGTTTTCGAGATAGACGCATGTTAAATATGTGTTTTTGAAATTGAAAATTGAAATTGAAAATTTTTCGATACTACATGAAAGATATAATTATTTGTAGCAACATTTATAATGAACATTTTTTCCTTAGAATTACGGTTTTCGAGTTAAATCGGTGTTAAATGGTAACAACTAAAATATTCAAACGTATTTCCGCCGCGATGTTCTGAGATCTCAATAATAACCACTACAAGCAAGGAATATACGTGGGTAATAGGATAAGTATTATCTTCATTGATATGGTATAGTGAACGTTCAACGGTTTTCGGGACTAATGTTACACTCAAAAGTGTGAAATAAATATTTTTTACAAAAAATTGGACCGACGTTATAGTTGATGCACTGAAAAGTATAAAATAATATTACTTCTATTGGTGATGGTACTTGTGAAGTTGGTGCCAAAAGCTATCAATCTAACTGCAACTGCACAACTTCAAAAGTACCATCACCAATAGAAGTAATATTATTTTATACTTTTCAGTGCATCAACTATAACGTCGGTCCAATTTTTTGTAAAAAATATTTATAGCCTATGAAATTTTACGGATTCTGGGGAGTCTGGCTTCCACTCGACACGCCCACTATCGTCGGTCGATCATGGTCGGAATTATTCGCATATCACACGGTTAACAGTAAACTAGTCAAAGTATTTCGAATTTCTGGTACCGCTTGTTTTATTTAGGATTTCGGTCTTGCTTGAATGGTAATTGTGAGAAGTAACTTAATTTATTGTCGCTAGATAGTATTTATCTATATCTATACTAATAAATAAAATCGTAGTGTCTGTAGGTTTTAACTAATTGCATAAACAGATATAAGTACCTATAAATGTCACTAATAAGAAAACAACATTTTTTAAAATTTTTGTCTGTCTGTTTGTTTCGGCTATTCTCCGTAACGGTTGAATTAATTCCGACGGGATTTTCCCTGGCAGGTAGGTACCTAGCTAATGTTTTATAAGGAATAACTTTGTAATAAATGTTTTTATTTTAGAAAAAAATCTATACAAATAAACAAAATTGAACCGTATGTTTGTAATTTCAAATAACTGGTTTTAACTTCCGACGAATCTCCGCAACGGCTAAACCTATTCCAACAGGATTTTCAATTTTCATTGGCAGGTAGCATGGACGAAGCCGCGAGTAACAAGTTAAGTGAATATGTAGGTATATCATTTGATTATTTTATTAGAATATTTAAATGTAAAGCGCCATAGCAATCCCTCCAGGGGTGGTGTGGAAAAATGCAAGTTGTATTCTTCTAGTAATTTTGTAGAGTTGGCCTCCTCTGCAATAAATGTCACGAGCCGCCACTGATCAGAAGCACCAATAATTGCAGGTATCAGTTATATTTAAATATATGAAATTTCAAATAAACCAGAAAAAACTCCTATAGCAATTCTATTGTGGACGTCTATTGTATCTTGCACTAAATAATATTTATCTTTATAAATATTCTTCAGACAATAAAGTATCTAATTTCACTTTCAATCGTTTTAATTTTTGTAACAGGTAAACAAAATTTGCGAATTTAAATTTTTATTCATTTGGCAGTGGAGTTGTGTTCTCTGGCGATGCATGATGCATCAGCAGAGACAACCATGTATCAGTAACAGAGAAAACATACCTCCAGAACCTCCAACGTCTTATTGTACCATGCCTCCAACAGAGACAACCACTGCCTCCAATCAGTAATCAGGCGTGTCCACAATATACTGATTTTTGATTACTAATCGACTGGTAATCAGATCCTGCTAAGGACTATATGTATATAGCTTGCTTATGAATTAGTTGTTAATTAAGTTATGAGATGAGTTTGATACTAGTTAAATTATTTTGGATTATATTACACCTAAAATTCTTTGAGCGCATGTTGATATATATTTGGTAAATTACATGCCATACATTTCGTTGCTTATTTGGGTACCCCCCGTACCCCTAAATGGTCCTTAAACTTTATTAACGTCGGTTCAGTGATAATCACAAAAAATAAAAACTAGAAAAAATCGGCTTTGCACCATTGGTTTCAAAAATTAGTTGAAATATAAATACAACCTGTGATAGAATGGTACTTCTATTACAAAAAGGTCTAACAGAGTTCTTAAGCTAGATTGACATTATTTTAGAGTGTTAGATAATTAGGGGACGCAATTTCAAAATTTTCAAAGTACTTACTTTAATTTTCTGAATTCATATTGAACCCTCTATATGTTCACGTCATTTGATGCGGAATAAATAAACAAACATTTTTTTATTTACAATTCTAGCGCAATTCCGAACGCATTGAAAATTATAGGCAGAAAACTCGTTTTTATCAATTATTTGAATCGCTATTTTGAAAAATAGAGGATAGGGTAATTTGGTATTTGATGAATTTTCTTATTATTGAATTATTTAGATTATATTTGCACTTCAGTAAAGTAAAATTTGCGAAAATTGTTCGTTTTTTACTATTAATTATTTAAAATGTGGTAAAATGTTTCTCGTGGCCGGGTTTTTTTTAGAAGGTCCTTGTATTTAATTATTATAAGTAATTATTGGCAAATCTTTGTTATACTGGAAATTACAAAGTAAATTCATTGCGTTTAATTTTATTATAAAAAGGTTTTTCTGATTTATGAATTTGATATACATATAACCCAAACTAAAAATGTTTCTAAATTATAAATCTGCAAGAAAATCAATGCGTTCATTGAATAAATAATTTATATTGTTGAATATTTATATTCTATAAAAGATTCTTAACAAATATTTTTATTAAAAAATTAAGCATATATATCAATATACAGTGTGTCCAAAATTGATGATGGATATCTTTTTTGTCTCAGAAACTATGAGGTAGAATAATGGTTAAATGTGGAGAAGCTATAGCTTATTGGTAACTCAATGCACTTTAAAGAATACTTCTAACTATTGGGGTTTATTAAATATTTTGGAAAAAGTCATGCTTTTATCAAGAAGTCTTTTAATTCTCTGATTTTTGAAAATAACTTTTAGTTTCAATCTTTCAGTTGTCTGGAACCATCATCAACTTTGATTTTTCATAAGAACGCGATATTGGATTTGAACGGAAATAAAAAGGGATTTTATTAGCTTTTCAGTGAAAAAAATAGTCGTTGATGGAAAAAATAAGAAATATGATTTTGGTATAAATTTGGCAAAGTGGGTACGTAAGAAAATAGAATTCAATGATATCCTATTGAATTTATCTTCTAAAATGTATTGAAAATTAAAATATGATTCCATCAATCAATTTTGCGATAATCCTTTGTATCAAGTTCTTTCCTGATTGACTGATGACAATCATTAATAGATCGAATCTGTAAACTTATTCAATCAAATACGATTTTCCGGTGGCGGGTACAAAAAAGTTTTTGAAAGAAAAAAGTTTGTTACATAATTTTATTTAAAATCAAATAATGCAGATAGACACGTCAAGAAGTACTTCAAATATTTTCCGATTAGATGAGAACCGAAGAAATGTCTCAAGAATTCATAAATTTTGTTTAAATACAAAATACATAGCGTTGCGAAAACTAAACGTCTAGACTAGATAAAAATCATTTGAAGCAGAATTCAAATTGTATGAGAATCCAACCTCGTTAACAAATGTTGTCTAAAGAATAATCCAATAATATCCTTTTGCGCTGTGATGTTTTACGAACCCACGTTACCTATACCTCTTTCGGGAGTAGGGATTCCAGTTATCATTAAAAAATAAAAAAATGAAAAGCTTACAAAATAATGCATGATTTTTTTTTCAATATTCAGTAAACCCAAATAACTGGAATTACCTATTCTATAAAAGGCATTGAGTTGGCAATATAATTTTCTATAACATTTCCCATTTAACCGTTTCTCTATCTTTTATAGTTTCTGATATACCCAAAGATCCATCACCAATTTTGGACACACTGTATACCCCTCCTCTACAAATAAGTGCAAAATTCTTCTTACTTTCTGTTCCGAATAAATGTTATTCTAGGAAATGGAAAATGTTCTTTAATCTTAAACGCTATATTAACAATCTGAAAAGACAACAAATAATTCATTCTAGATTTGCTTAGCTTCCTTCACAGTTTCGGGCAGTTTGTGGCCAAAAGTCTCAGGCAGTTTCAGAGCCAACAGTCCTGCTAAAATGGCCACCGATCCAAACACAATCATCGGCAAAGGAGTGTAGTATAAGCCCTTGAAAAAATCAAAAAGTCCTTAAATACATAAAACTAATAATGTTGGTGCATCAATTTCAAGTATATTTGCTGATTTTTTTAAAATTTTTATTTGGTAACATCTGGTTTATCTATCCTTCTTCTAAAGTATTTAAGGTAGGTCGTTGACTGAGCATAGAGTAACATACAGTATTACTTCTAATGCGCGCATTTGAGAACGATCTTTAGAAATACGTAGGTAATGATTTTTAACCGGCTTTCCAAAAGAAAGAGGCAGGTATACAGGACGACTGTTTGAGAAAATCAAGAAATATATATTAACTTATTTCAGAAACAGCTCCTAATAATTCAGAATATATTTATAATATAAAACTTAGAAATCTGATGCAATTACCTTCCCATTAATAATTGAATTTCTGAGATGAGGGCACTTTTATACATATATATATTTATTTATAATGAAATAAGAAAACTTAATTCGACAAGATCTGAAGGCACTGTGGTGTGAAGCTTTGAGTGTGCGATTTGAAATTGTAATTTTGATGTACGTTCGAGCGCAACGAGGAAAATAAAACTTATTGTTTCTTTTAGAAAATAGAATTATTGAGTAAATAATAATTTGTTATCGACCGACGAAACCAAACGGAGGAGGTATACAATTCGACCGTTTGCTTTTTTGTGCGCACTTTGATTCATTTGAAAGAGGAGACTTGAGAAATGGTCCCATATTCATAAAAAAATTGAGATAAGACAATATCCGGAAACGTAAATTGAAACTTTTTTCAAAAGAGTTACGGTTTTTGAGTTACAGCAATGTTGAAATCTAAAATATCTGTGTTTCTGCTATGTGGAGGGGGCAATTTCTTTCGAAAATTGGAAATCTGAGACAGCCAAATTAAAGACCAGATTATTTGAAGCAAACATTTAAATTGGACATTTCTTCTATAGAGTTACGGTTTTCGAGTTAGAGCAGTGGTAAAATCTGAAATACGCGTATTTTTGCTGCGATGTTTTGAGATTTCTGAATGATAACAAGTACAAACAAATAATTATATGTGGGTAATAGGATCAGTACTATCTTCTTTGGTATTAGTGAACGTTCAACGATTTTCATGAGTAATTTTTCACTCAAAAGTGTGGAATAAATATTTTTTACAAAAAAATTGACCGACTTTATTTGTTGGTGCACTGAAAAATAAAAAATAATATTAATTCTTTTGGTGCTGGTACTTGTGAAGTTGGTGCTACTTGTGACAGGAAAAAGTTTGACATTTTATCTCTGTTGACAAGTGACATCTTTCAGGAAAAAGTGAGTACTTTTTTCCCCGGTATATATACAGGGTGACCCAGGGGTGCGGGAACGCTCTATAACTTTCTCTCTATCCAAGCTATCGATTTTGTTTTTTCCAATGCTAGGACTATCCGTGAGGCACATTCCAAAAATATTTTTATTTTTATACAGGATGTCCTAAAGTAAGGAAAGCAATTCAATTCTGTTTTCTTAAATGGCAACGCCCCGTTAAAATCTAATACTTTTTTTCCCTTGTATAATAAATAACTATGATTATACATGTGCGCCAGCAACAGGGTCCAAGAAAGAAATGAAATACATAGATAGAAGATAAATTATTAATATTTTTTTAAATTGTCTCATATTTTTTGGGTGAAGCTGCATAAGCGAAAATGATGTTTTGTGTGTTGCATAAAATCGATTTTTGATTTTACTGCTTTATCTTAATGGGGAAACTTATGATAATATTTACCTACATTTATTTCTATTTCTAATCAAATAGAAAAATTCTGGACAGATAAACAATATATAAAAACAAACTGGTTGAGAATATGGAAGAAAATATCCTGCAAGGATTTTTGAAATATAGATTGATTGATTGAGTGAAGCTGAGTAGTCTTGAGAGATAATGGGAGGAATAATGGTCAATTTTCGTATTTTTTCCTTATTATCTTCTAAGCCATTGACTTTAAGAGACAACTATTTGAATTACTCATAATGAGACCTTTTATTTCATATGTCAGCGGATAATTTGCTCCTCAAAATAAACCTTCATTATCAGAATCCGTTCATTTGAACAACGTTGTCCAATGTGTTGATCACCTAACTCAGTACCAAATTTCAACATTCTCTCCTTAGTAGTTTAGCAGAAATTAGACTGTGACAGATGGACAGACTGACACCAGAGTGGTTTTATAGTGATTCTGTTTTTTATCGGATGTACGGTACCCTAAAATTATAATTAATGTATTACTCATAACCTGGCATTTGATGTGTCATATAAGGAACATGAAAAAGTTTTCTTTCAAATTTTCTAAATTGCCCAAAAAATTTACCCACACAGTCAGAATTTGTTTATTTACGCTTTTACGCTATATAACCGTGATAAGTAGTTCGATATAAGTATTAGTTTCAGAGAAAATAAAGTGAACAGACGGAGATATAGATATTGAATGTAGGGAACCCTAGACAAAGATAAAAAGTAATAATAGTAAAAGCTTAACAAGAAGTTAGAAAAAAATAAGATAGATTTAACAAAACTGACTATGCGTAAATAATTGTTCACCAATTTTGATTTGAGCAATCGGGGTCCTCATAGATACAAAAAACATTCACTGAAATGTATTATGGTTTCGGTATGTTTAAGGAGTAAGTGTTATTGTTGATTCCACAAGGAAGGAACCTAACTTACCAACATGGGAACAAAAGGTGCAAGTATGGCTCCCACCCTTGCTAACGTCGATCCGGCTCCAACTCCTGCACTCCGTATAACTGTAGGCAACATCTCAGCCGTATGGACGTAGACGATGCCAAAAGCTGCTGTTATACCAAGCTTTCCAAGCAAAAACAATGCCACCACCAACCAATCGGAACTGCTGCTCTTATTAACAAATATGGTCAATGTACAAGTGACACCAGACAGCAAGAGTGCACCGACCAAAGAGATTCGTCTTCCAAGTTTCTGGATACTGATCCATGCTATTGTGTAGCCCGGTATCTCTATCAGGCTGACTAGAATAAAGTTGATGTATTTGTTGCCAACTAGACTTGTTGAGTTGATTGATAGACCATAGAAAACGAAAGCGTCAACACACCAAATAAAGTAAACTATAAGGAATCTTATTACGAGTTCCTTGGAGAGCATCATTTCCTTGATGACGGGCAACATTAGTTGGTCTTTATCTCTTTTGTGTATGCCTTCCTGGAAATGGAGTTAATTTCATACAATACTTTTCAATATATTTAAATGCACAATACCATAACGTCCTCAGCTAGAGACTTTTAAGTGACTTTTCAACAAATTTGACCTTGAAAATGCATGGATAATGTACACAAAGTTTGTTTTTAATGTTTATCAGTTTGAAAGTATCTACAGTTCTACAGATTATGTTTCTTTTAATGCGAATAATGGTTCATATATAGTATGATTTTCTTTTAATCTGAGCTTCTCAAAGTCTCCTAGCATTTAATTCATACTATTTGAGAGACTTCCTTGAATTTGAAACATTTTAACGGTCGATAAGAGTTGATAAAATCCCAGAGAAAGTTCAAAAATTCCCACTCATGGTTTATTTTTTGCCAAATTCTCTAATGGAGGAGGTATACGATTCGATGGTTTGTCTTCTTTTCATATACTTACATTATTTGTCAATGGTATAGTTTCTTCAAAAGAATTGACAATCACATCAGACAATATAACCCTATTCACTTTGGCAACTCTCAGAACAATCCTTTTTGCTTCTGTTTTTTTATGATTTGCTAACAGCCACCTCACTGACTCTGGAATTAGCCTGCAAATGACAATTAACAATTATTCTGTAATAATCACAGAGCAAAACTTGCACAATTTTTTGCTTACCAATAATAACTTATAAATAAAATTGCCGGAGCAAACACTATTAGCTGAATGGTAATCCAATCTCGGCTATACCATGCTATGGGTGCCACCAGAGCCTCACCAACAGCGTAAAAGTAGTTGAGGACAATACCAGTTAGCTCACGTTTCTTCTTACCCACCATCTCCACACCTGAAATTCAACACATGAAAGGATATTAAGTGAGAGAGTCAAATAAAACAATTTCTATCAATAATAATATATTAAAGGCATACTGCTATTGGTCAAGGATACATGCCAAGGTCAAGATTATATCCCGATACATCTAGTGAGTTCGCGCTGTTGGTGGAATGTTCGTGGCCTTGGAAGACCGCAGTACGGTGAAGACTGGATCATTGGGGAGACCAACAACATAAATAAAGAACGCTTGGTCCAAATACGTTTGTAGATTGTGTTATATAAATATTCCGTGAGGTTTTAGTGTCTAACTAAATAAACTTGAAAATAAATAATCCCCAATCATTTTTATATGCCCGTTAGATACAATTTATAACAAACTCGGTAAGAACTCTCTCGATCAAGTCACCTCTTAAACCAAAAGAAAATATAATTATTCATGCGTTTGGAAACTACGATGCCAGAGATTTAGTTAACCTTGTCTAGTTGGGTTTAAAAATAATGATAAATGCAATAAAATGAGATTTTTATGTAAGTTTATTATCCTCTTCGTCGGATTTTTCCGGTCCCTGCACAAGAGCTTTTGCATAATACTCAGTTTTAATTATTCAAAGGATTTTCAACACCGGAAAAATGCCTTGTGTTAATTTGTCAATTGAATTGAAAGTTGTCCAAACTACAGTTCAAACACCACTTTTGAATTCGTTTTTACTCACATAAAATATTAGGAAAATCTCACCTAAGATGAATGCCAGTGGATATACTCCGGCAGTGCACAATGAATTCACAAAGACAAGAATCACAAAGGTTGTGTAGTTTGGTGAAAAGACCTGCAAGGATCCCACTATACTCATTTGCATGATGCAGAAAATAAAGACTAATTTACGTCCATATCTGTCAGCCAGTATGCCCGATATTAAGGAGCCGATGATAATACCAGCATAATGGGATGATCCGACTAGTGATAGTTTC
This sequence comes from Crioceris asparagi, assembly GCA_958507055.1. NCBI lineage: Eukaryota > Metazoa > Arthropoda > Insecta > Coleoptera > Chrysomelidae > Crioceris > Crioceris asparagi. The sequence goes on from OY293829.1 coordinate 12,006,497, forward strand.
CATTGATTCTCCACACATGTTATGTTCCACTGCAAAAAATATCAATGTTTGTTAATTAAAAAAAAACAGAATCAGTATGAACATTAGTGTACCCCTCGACGAATGTACTACGAACTTCCCAGAAGATCGATAAGAGTGAAACCCCCAAGGGTACTCGTACTACATTTATTACTCAAGTATCAACATAATCTGACGACCACCAAAAAGCTGTATGTTACCTATTCAATATTTCATCTTATCTTCACGAGGTAAAAAAATATTTCACGTCTAAAAAAACTTGTCTGATACAAATTTATCGGCACAAACAACACAAGCGGGCAGCGCGGGCCGTCACAAAAGTTTACAGCGGTAACACCACCTGTGAGCAGATGTGTGAACATCGCTTAAGTACTTGTAAAGTGTGTAGTGTGGAGCATATATTTGAACGGATATTTTCAATAATATGTCATCTTACCCAGATACTTGATTTTATATCATGATCTTACCTAATTACTAATTATCTATGTAATGTCAAAAAAAAAGCGCGCACGAACCAACAAAAAAATAGCACAGTCGAATTGTATACCTCCTCCGTTCGGGGTTCGTCGGTCAAAAATACTACAAAGTTATTTGACCATTGAGTTGAAAATAATTATCCCGACAGTACCTACGTGCTGTTGTCTGAGGATCAAGAATATGTCTCAGTTGCATTCATTATGTTAATAAACTTACTTCATTCACGATAGTGTATTCATCACCATCAAAAATCCATTCTGAACACGTCTCAACCACATTGGTAAATGCTTCTTTGTAGCAAGTGTTATTATTATAGAGAGAGCTATTGGTTATTGACATGTACCTGCTACAAGCATCTGTTTTAATGCCAATTACTTGATTGGCTGATGATGTCTCGGGTATTGCCAAGCTGAGCCAAGTTGCATTATATGATGTATTAGCTGGATGCTCGCATTCCGGGACCAGACACCTGTAAAAATGATGAGCGACCATTCAAAAAACCTTCGTTACCAAGTCAAAGTTCATAAGAAATGTGGAGGTGTACAATTCATTTGGATAATTTTTTTTTTTAAACCTACCTATATTTAGGAACACCAGCGGTGAAGACGTAGCTAAGGCTTGTAGCGCCAGAGAAAAGAACTGGCAAGCAAACCAGCAAATATGTGAAAATTTGAAATCTTCCAAGCTCACCCAGTTCCTCCAGCATGTCATCGAAGTCGATGGGATGTACTTTTTCTTTTTGTGACATATTTTTGCTTAGAATGTAGAATAATTTCTTGAATATCCAAATGAGAAATAATGTTGGTAGGTAATTAATATCTCATCAAATTGTTTTCTACAAGTTTTAGATAAAATATAAGTAGTTTGTATGTAATAAAATAATAAAAAAAATATATTCAGGCCAAACTAAGCTTATAATCTATGTAGGAGGAATATTTGCTCTAGTTTCTCATAATATAATGTAGTACTTAATTGTGATCGTAAATAGCTTATCTATCTATGACATGATCGTTTATGTGAAGATATGTAGAAAAAAATCCAATAGGCAGCCTGACGGAAGTTGGAAAGTTTCAAGAAATCGTAAGTGTTACACTATACAATGTTAGAGAAGTACCTAAGCCGAGAGAAAATATGTTTTACAAAAAATTGGACCGACTTTATCAGTTGTTGTACTGAAAAACACAAAATAATATTAATTCTATTGGGGCAGGTTCTTTTGGAGTAGGTGCCTACAACAACAAACTACAACGGCACAACTTCAAAATTACCAGCACCAATTGAATTAATATTATTTTGTATTTTTCAGTGCAACAACTGATAAAGTCGGTTTGTAAAAAATATTTATTTCACATTTTTGAGTGAAACATTAGTCATGGAAATTGTTGAAAGTTCACTAATACCCAAAAAGATATAGGTAGGATTAGCTTGTAAATAGCGGAAATGCGCATATCACATATTTCAGACTTTACCATTGCGAAACTCGGAAACCGTGACTCTTTTAAAAAAATGTTCAATTTAAAAATTTCCGGATATGGTCCCCTTTCTAATTTTCAAACCTCGAATTTTCGATTTTCGGAAAAATTTGCCCCTTCCACATAGCTGAAACACATATTTCAGACTGTAGCGCGAAAACGTATGATTATTTTTTAAAATGTCCAATTTAAACATTTCCGGATATGGAATTTTCATTAATTCTGTCGTCTCGGATTTTTAATTTTCGAGAAAAATTGCCCCCTCCACCCCCTTTGCGGGCGGTTTATGGAGGGAAGGAGATTTTGGACTTGATTTTTCTCAATATGGGACCATTTCCCAACTCTCCTCTTTCGAATGAAATAAAAATCGTCTAAATCGGAGTACGTTTACTATGCAAAACGCGCGAACAGCCATAAAAAAATAAAATGAAAAAAGCAATCCTACAACCGAATTGTATACCTTCTCCTTTTTTTGAAGTCGGTCAAAAATATTTTCTTTCAATTTGAAACACCTAATGGCATGAGTCCACGAAAATACAACGGGAGTCATATAAACACTCTTCAGTCCAATTTCACTTGAGAATTCTGAAAATGAAAATTTATTCTATATCTAGCTAATGCCAAAGAAGATAGATGTACTATATATTTTCTTTACTCATGATTTACTATATAGCTGGATTTATCATTCGAAAATTACAAAACAATTTCCTACTATTCCTTGGAGAATTGGATAAAATATATAGATATATAAATAAATATTTATCATTTATATCTATATGCGGATAAGCTCCCTGTTACAGACGGATTCACCACAATACATGATGATGTTTGTTATAATAATTTAAACTGTGGATGTGATAAAATAAAAAGAGTAAATGAAGTTAAATACCTTGGTGTTATACTAGATGAAAATTGGAATTAGAAAAAAATATTTTTAGTATTGTTAAAAAAGTAAGATACCTTTTTTTTAGTTTTCTATAAAATGAAATATATTCTTGAAAAAAATAATTTATTAAAATTATACCATGCTTTGTTCTGTAGCATCCTATTTTATGGAATTATTTGTTGCGGTTCAGCTTATTCAAATACATTAGGGCCGATAGCAAGAATACAAAAGCGTGCTATCAAAAGTTTAACGTTTGGTAAACAACACAACCTTTTTAGTGAGACCCGATTGCTAAATATCAATCAAAAATATATTTTGGAAGCACTAATAAATAATTATTGTAATCTACGGGAAGAGTATACTGTTGCTGAAGCATGTTTATTTTCTAGACATAAATCGCTTACAGTAAGTAAAACTAAATCAAATATTGGCCAAAAAACTAGTTTATATCGATCCAAACTTGTCTACAATAGATTACATATCAATCTAAAAAACTTAAACTTCTCTAGAGGGCGTATTAAACTTCATAGTAAGAGTTGGATTTTAAATAATTTCAAGTTATAATATACGTAGATATTGTTATATTACTTAAAAAATCTGTTTTAATATTTAATATTTCTTATATCATGTGTCTTTCTTTACATTTGTAGTTGTATTTAGAGTTCTGTTGCATTTTAATTTTATTATTTGTTTATTTATAGTATATTAGTATGTATATTTAGATTATGTTAAGCTTGTAGATTTTAAAACATTATTGAGTTCAGGTCTACACACAGATGCTATTTGCATCTCGGTAGGGGTTTGTTGGACTTTATTAAGTCAGACAATCTATTAGCATACTATTTTTTAATCAAGATTTGAATGTTAACCTGAATAAAGATTATTATTATTATTATTAAGATTATTATTATTATTATTATCACAAAGGTGATTAATTAAACTTGTAGATTTCGCACGGCCTCTGTATGTAGTATATACCATTCAAAGGAGAAGTTTGTCCTACGTTTATTTATGAATGATAGTTTAGCAATACAAACATACTGTACAGGGTGTTTCTTGATAACATCAAATTTAAGTAGTTTATTCTTGGGTACATTTTGAAAAAAAAGATTTTTCTAAAGGTCTTATCTTTATAACTACATGGTTTTAAGAAAAACAAATTATGGTAACTTTGGTTTTATCCTAGGTTAGATATTTCTTGTGAAACGTAGTACGGATCTTCTATGTAACAAAAGGCATTTTTGACCCACTTCAAAAATGGGGGAAGCTTATAAATTCGGTTGTATTTTTACTTTTTTATATTTTTATCCATGTCTGCCCGAGCGTTTTGCATATTATACGTACTCCGATTTAGACGATTTTTGTTTCATTTGATAGAGGAGAGTTGAGAAATGGTCGCGTATTTAGAAAAACTCAAATCAGAAATCTCCTTCCCTTTAAAACCAGCCCCGAAGATGGTGGAGGGGGCAATTTTTCTCGAAAATAAAGAATCTGAGATGACAGAGATAAAGATGAGACCATATCCGGTTACGTTTAAATTCAATGTCTTTTCAAAAGAGTTACGATTTTCGAGTTACAGTAATGGTAAAGTCTGAAATATGTGACATGTGTATTTTCGCTATGTGGAACGGGCATTTTTTTCGAAAATTGAAAATATGGGAAGGCCAAATTAAAGAAGAGAATATATGTATATAACAACATTTAAATTGAGCTTTTCCAAAAGAGTTACGGCTTACGGTTTTCGATTTATGGCAGTATAAAGTCTGAAATATGTATGTACTTATATCTGCTCCGCGATGTTTTGAGATCTCTGAATAATAACAAGTACCTACAAGCAGAGAATATACGTGAGTAATATTATAAAAACTATCTTCTTAGGTATTAGTGAACGTTCAACAATTTTCATGACTAATATTACACTCAAAAGTGTGAAATAAATATTTCTTACAAAAAAATGGACCGACTTAATTTGTTACTGCGCTGAAAAATACAAAATGATATTAATTCTACTGGTACTAGTACTTTTAGAGTTGGTGCTTACAACATCAAACAACAATGGCACAACTTCAAATTTACCAGCACCAATAGAATTAGGGCCGATTTCATAATCAAATTTAATCTCCTAATAATTTTAATCCCACACTAAAAATTTCATAGTTTTTTTGAATGGACATATAATTCAAAGTTACTTTAAAACAACGAAAGATAAGGTGACTGACGTAAAAGTTATTGAAAAATGCACTATTTTTATTTCATCATCTAGATATGAGTTAAACAAATTGAAGAATCAACTAATCTCCCATTAGGGATTCATTATGAAATCGGCCCTAAATAATATTATTTATTTTTCATTGCACCGACTAATAGAGTCTGTAAAATTTTTTGTAAAAAATATTTATCTGTTGTTTATTCTATTTTATCCAAAAGGTTATAAGCAGAGTACAATCAACAGTAATAAAGTACAAAATAAACTGTTATTCTTGCCATTGGCGTTTGTGCGCGGTTTGCATTTTAAAGAGAAAAGTGAAACGCTACTGCTTTTTCTTAAAGTAAACATTATTTTTAAAATCCACATTCCTTTGTGAGCAAATCTTGATTTTATTTTTGCTTGACATACCTAATGCTTACTGCGCTTAGATTTGTAAATACCTAATTGTCATATAAAATTGTCATTATTAAGATAATTTTCATAGAAAAGCACATTTTTTTACAAAATGAGATAATATAAATGAGATATATTCAGAAAATATTGATCGTTGACAGTTAGTTAGTTTTAGTTACGCCGCTGGTAATAGGTTCTGTCTAGTAGTTCATTGTTCATTTCAACTGCTTGTACTCCAATAAATTTTTTTTACAAAAAAATGGACCGACGTTATCAGTTAGTGCACTGAAAATTATAAAATAATATTCATTCTATTGGGGCTGTTACTTTTGAAGTTGTGCAGTTGCAGGTAGATTGATAACTTTTGGCTCCAACTTCACAAGTACCAGCCCCAATAGAATTAATATTATTTTATACTTTTCAATGCAATAACTGATAACGTCTTCAATTTTTTGTAAAAAATATTTATTTCACACTTTTGAGTGTTAAATTAGTCACGAAAATCTTTGAACGTTCACTAATACCAATGAAGATAGTACTTATCCTATTACCCACGTATATTCTGTGCTTGTAGTTATTATTAAGATCTCAAAACATCGCTGCGGAAGTACGCTTAAGCATTTTAGTTGTTACCATTTTAACACCGATTTAACTCGAAAACCGTAACTCTAAGGTTAAAATGTTCATTATAAGTGTTGCTACAAATAATTATGTCTTTCATGTACTGCAAACAGATTTCCAGAAATCGCCCTCTCCAGATAGCAAAAATAGGTATATTTGAGAATTTAACATGCGTCTATCTCGAAAACCGTTACTCTTTTTAAAAAATGTGCAATTAGACGTTTCCGGATATTGTCCTATCTTTAATTATACCACCGCAAATTTTCAATTTTCGAGTATATTTGCACCCTCCACCCCCTTCGGGGGCGGTTTTCAGAGGGAACGAGATGTCGGATTCCCGTTTTTATGAATATGGGAAGATTTCTCAAGCCTACTCTTTCAAATGAATAAAAAATTATCAAAATCGGAGTACGATTACTATATGAAAGGCGCGCACAAATCAACCTCCATTCGGGGTTCGTCGGTCAAAAACGGTGAAACCCAATACATTTTATTTTGTACTTTTCAGTGCTCAGTGCTCCATTTAGATTCTAATGTGACCATTAATTTTTTAAAACATAGTCCACTATAGTGTCTATTCAGCTTTGTTTGCGGTAAATAAGTATTATTAAGTCTGATAAAGATAAGGTTAATACTTTTTTTATGGAAGGAAAACATAATTTTTGTAATATGATGATAATATGATTGCTCTACATGACATGAATATTCTCATGTAAATGAGGAAATGTCGATTCATGATTGTTATAAATAGCAATCTTATTATTTAACTTATTATGAACTGCTATTTACATATATACAGGGTGATCAGCTTATACACTAGAGTTTGATATCTCCCCCGATTGCCTTGAGATGTACGATATAAGTTATAATCAGAAAAAATAAATACCCTGTATTAGAGCTCAATTTCGTTCATTTTCCTTATTTTTGGTGGGCACTATTTATTGTACTATGGCATTTTTCTTGGTTCTACAGGGAACTTTTCAAGTAAGAGTTAATTTTGTATGGTCAAAAAATGCCATAGTTGTCTAGTTTGGTTTCTCTCATGTTTTTGATCGCTTTCGTTTTTTTTACTTGTGTTTTAAATAAAAAAATACCTAATTACAAAGTACTTTTTTGCCGCTATAACAACAAACAGTAAGTCCGTCCGTCCATTCGCCTGTCAGCGTGCTGTATCTTGTGAGCCGAAATAGGTAGATAGTTGTGTGAATGTGTATATCTTCTGTTAATTCTTAGTTCGTCCGTCCGTCTGTCCATATGTCCGCCAGAGAGTGGGCTGTATCTCATGAACCGTAATAAGCAAATGGTTGGAATGTTCATAGAATGTGTTTTTCTAAATCTGCTATAACAAGAAATATTAAGTCCATCCGTCCGTTACAATGATAAGTGTGCGAGGTCTACTCACACGCTGATTTTTTTCTATAATCTGTGGCTTTATTTATAAATTATTTTATACCTGGTGTGTATTTTATCATCTTTCAATAATTTGTACAGAACAGACATGGTCGAACTCTAACAAACTTATAGTATTTGCTAGTATTTATTCGTTAACATCAAAATAACAAAAGTGATATCTAGTATTTTTAGTGGATCTTGTGAGGGTGAACACTTTTTGAAGCCTGGAAAATCGCTTTCGCAAAATGGCTGAATATTTTTTCTTTATTTTTATTCATAATTTCGCAATCATGTATACAAATATAAATAAATGTAAAGGTAATCTACTTGCGGTTGGTATTTAATGTCATATTTCATCCATCTTATAAAGTTGTAAAGCCGGCTACACATTACGCACCATTTGGCAAGTGCCAATCGTAAGTCAAAGTACTATTGATCTACAGTATAAGTGAGTGTAAACAATACGCAATATTTGGCAAGTAGATATTGTTAAATGCCTATCTCATTTAAATTAGGGCCAATGGGGTCTGCGCATGGACATATAAATTAGTTCAGTTTTTCAGTAAACTTGCTCCGATTTTGATGATTTCAGATCTCTGAATAATAACAACAAGTTAAGAATATACATGGGTAATGGAATAAGTACTATCTTCTCTGGTATTGGTGAACGTTCAACGATTTTCATGACTGTAGGGGGTTGGCTTGGGTCGTTCGGTTGGCGTAGCGAAAGGAATTGGACAAGGTTTGTGGGTGTTCGAGTAGTTTGTATTATGCACAACACTTATTGCAGCTATTCAAGACTGATACTTTATTACTATTATTATTGAAAGCTATACAAATGCGTTTTTATTACGAGACCATTTAGGCTACCATTGAGAGATAGTATCGCATCGTTCAAGTGTCAATTGTCACTCCTCGAATGAACGTCAAGGTGGTGTCACACTATGGTCCTTAAGGCGGTGTCACTCTAGGGTGGTATTACATCACTAATGTTACACTCAAAGGTGTGAAATAAATAGTTTTCACAAAAAATTGGACCGACTTTATTAGTTAGACGCGCTGCAAATGGTTGACGTTAGACCTTGGTTGCTGAGCGACATGACAGCACAATGACAAGTGACGTCACAGCAGTTCCAGTGCGTTTGGCCTTGTTTGAATTAGCTTAGCGAGGATTTCAACTTTAATATTTTTTTGGAAAATAAGTATACTGCGATTTAAGGGCTTATATTTGGAATATGGTGTTTTTATACATAAACAAAAATATCAATGATATCAAAAAAATATAGGCCAGCTCTCTATTCATATGTGATAGGTCATAAGATCTCTGTCGATCTGTGTAAAACCCAATATTGCAGGAATAGGTAAAATGAGCGACACTGAAATACACGATAATATACCTAGGTAGGTTTAGGGTGTGTCGTTAACTTATGATACACCCAGTATATTGTGAATTAATAATTTCAGACTCTCTATGAATACTATTTAAAACTTCTTTCATATCTCGAAGACAGCGGAAACATCAAACACCGGAGAATAAGTTGCTCACAGAGTAAGTACTACTATATTCATTTTATTTCCTTTGAAACTTTCATATATAACAATTTGAAATGTGAAATCATTGGGGGGAAGAGGACTGGATATCGTCTTTGATAGTATTGTGAAATAATATTTTCTCAGACACTTCTTGTCGCTTAGCTGCTTGCAAAAATAAGCTACTGCTTTTATAACTAATTGACAGCTTCCTTCTTTCTCGTAAAAAGACAAACATTGGGAACGTAACGTGTCTGTGTGTTCTTCTTGGAAAAACAGTAGTTTGATTGTTATATACATAATAGATGATAGCGAAAACACATTCGTATAGGTATTTATCTTTTCTTCGGGTGTGAATTTTTCCAAGCTATTTCTGTAATAATTCACATGTCGATTGGTATCTAAAATAAATCTTTTTTACAAAAACCAGGACCGATTTTATGAATTGGTGTAGTGAGAATACAAAATAATATTACATAATTCTACTGGTGCTGGTTACAAAGCTAATTTCGGATTTCGTCCTGTTTCAGATGAAACAAATAATCAAAATCGACATTTAATACGCGAAACGCCCGAACGAACATAAAAAATAAGTAAACAGTCGAATTTATACCTCCTCCGATTAGGAGGTCGTTCAAAAATCGGGATCGTATGGAGTTGGAGTTTTTCGATAAGGTTTTCCATTAACCTTCAATTGAACTGCCATATTTTGTAATTTATTCTATTATTTTATCACACTTAAGTAGTTTTGGAGATAACGGTGGAGCACGTGGCTGCCGATTAACACCGGTCGACTTCTATTGTCGAAGTTAAGCAGCTCAGGGTGCGATTAACGAATTGGACGATTGACCGGTGATACGGGCGCGCGTTCGATTCCATGGCATACTCTCCTTCTCGCAAGGCATCGGTATCGACGTTAAACTGTAGGTCCCCTTGTCTGTGGCAACACTTTCACGGCAAGGAAGTTGCTTACGCTTGACTACGGAAAAGCTTTAGTTTTTTTACTTAATATCTTCTATCTATAAGCCGTTTATTCAAAAAAATTATTTCCGTTATGCACAAAAAGCTCTTTCATTTGATATGTCACATGATCTATAAAATTGACTTGCAGTTTCTGAATTTGTTTTTTTAGGATATATTATGACTGTGATAAAATTACTTGAGTTTATATATCTAAGTATTGAATTGGAACTTTTTCAGTTCGATGGTTCCTATTCTCGTTCACGAGCGTAGCAGGAAACGACGTATACAATTCGACTTGGCTTTTTTTTTGGGATTGTACGCGCGCTGTATAGAGCAAACGTACTCCGATTTTGATGATTTTTGATACATTTGAAAGAGGAGACTTGAGAAATGATCCTATATTCGAAAAAACTCAAATCCGAAATATTATACGGAAACGTTTGTTACGGTTTTCGAGTGACAGCGATGTTAAAATCTCAAATATGAGTATTATCGCTATGTCGGGTGGGGGGGGGGGCATTTCTTTCGAAAATTGAAAATCTGAGGCAACCAAATTAAAGACCAGATTATTTGTAGCAAGATTTATACTGAACATTTTTTCCATAGAGTTACAGTTTTTTAGTTACAGCAGTGGTAAAGTCTAAAATATGCGTATTTCCGCTGTGATGTTTTTAGATTTCTGAATAATACCTACAAGCAAAGAATATACATGGTACATATGATAAGTGAACGTTCAACGATTTTAGTGACTAATGTTTCACTCAAAACGGTGAAATAAATCAATGCAAACTGTAGTTTGCAGAGGTGAGAGCGGTATCTCTCACTTCTGGCTACAGATGCATTATTTACAGAAAAATGTTGGATTCTCAAGGTCACGTAATGGTTTTTTCCGATTAATTTAAAAATATGGCTTGAAATTGATGAGATATTGTATATAATACAATCTAAGAATGATAAGTAATCATTTGAGACCGTTTTCAACTCGTAAAAGGCTGTAATATTTATATTATCAATATATGTAAAACCAAGTAGACGGATTTCACAATTTATTATTTTCAAGACTCTACGGTGTTGCCGGTGCTAAAATTTTACCTGTTTTTAAATACCTCAGTAATATAGATATCGGATAAATACATAAGTGAAACTAACAAATTAATTATAATCATAAAATCATAAAATCATTTATTATTTGAAAAGCATGCAAACTACTTCGCTTTTATTCGAAAGTGGTACATTTTTAACGCATTAATAATATTTGTCAAGCGTATACTCCAACTAAATGGCAACAATCAGGTAGAGGTAGCAGTAGCAGAGCATCTATTGACTAAGAGATGGCAGAGCGATCATACGCTGTGCCTTAATAATTACTATTAATATTTCCCATATACCTAGGTATATTTCTTCTAACATTGTCTACTCGTGCATAATTTTTTTTGGTTTTTAATTTTGGTTCAGATCACACGATATAGCTTTTTTATAATTAGACGCGGACCGCTGTTGATAAATATCTAGGTACATTTCAGGTATTGAAATACAAGGTGGGAGATCAGTAGTGCGTAGGTATTCGAACGATTATGGGGTTATTGTAAAGATTATGAGAAAATGTTTATAACTAACCCAGTCGTATTTTAAACATTCTACAACATAAAAATATTTTCAATTATACCGGGTGTTTCTAAATAGTTGGAACTCTACACAACTTTGTTTTTTCTTATGGAATGTTCATAGATAATTTTAATTATTTCTCAGATCAAAATGGAAAAATAATGTCAGTTTTTAATATGACTTTATGTTTATAGCTAATATTTTATGAGATATTAATTATTATCAATCCAAAGGATGAGAGAGTCACTATGTAGTTATTCGCGATTTCACATTTTTTTTAGTATATCTATATTCATGTCCCCAACAATAATGGTAATGTTGGTACCATTATCAATGTTCCGCAAATATGCTTCAAAATCTGTAACATTGCATTTCATTTCTTGGCAAGCCCTGAAAAGAAAGATCGTTACGCTAGATACAAAAATGTTTAAAAATGAGTTTTTCTAAATGGAAAACCCTGTACCTATATTATAAAATATCCTGAAAGATGCCTAAATTTCCTTCGATTTTATTATCATGTTCCTATACCTAAGTAGCCAGAATTCCGAGATAAGATCAATTTTCAAAAAATCTAATTATATTTCTCATATTCATCTAGGTTGATATTAAATGTCATCATAGTACATAACATAATGAAAATTTGACAATTAGTGCATTATTAATAATATCTTTGCGTATTTCTCAACGTAAGTGACTTGAAATGAATGAAATAACAATACAAACGAAGTTCTAATAAAATTGTTTATTCTTCATGGAAAATGTGTAGAAACTATCGCAACAACGTGCAGAAAATTAAATGAAACGTACTCTGATTTACATCCAATGAACAACTGACCTTAGAATTTCCAGATATTTCTCAGAATTCAACGGTTCATCGTAAATAAGAAAACTTGAAACTAAACTTCTCCTGAAATCCCATTTCCTTGACAATATTTGGATTTGATCAGCCCAGAAATGCTCGTTCCTTCTATTAAAAATTCCTTCTCTAGAAAATTTTGATTCGTCTGTCTAGATATTTTTTTTTCAATTCAGGATCTTCTTGGATGCGAAATAGGATTCTTTCGCAAAAGTGAACCCTACTTTGATGATATTCTGGTTTAAGAGCTTAAACTTTAGTAAACTTGTACGGGCGCATGTAATGATTATGGTTGATCCTTCCAACAGACCCACGATCCAAGCCTAAATCATATTCGGCACTTCTAGTGGAAGCTTGGGGATCAGCACGGAAATAGGCCAAAACATTTATTATGTTGTCTTCATCTGAGGTTATAGGTTTCGGTAGATGTCGTTCCGCTTTTAATTTTGATCCATTATTAATGAAATTATTTTGTAATCGTACAAACTTCCTCTTGTTCATTGGATGTAAATCAGGGTACGTTTCATTGAATTTTCTGCACGTTCTTGCTATAATTCCCTCTCATTTTCCATGAAGAATAAAAAACAATTAGTACCTCAAGTCACTTACGTTAAAAACACTCAAAGGTATTATTAATAACGCACTAATTGTCAAATTTTCATTATGTCATGTACTATAATGACATTTAATAGCAACCTAGATGAATATGAGAAATATAATTTGATTTTTTTAGACAATTGCTCTTATCTCGGAATTCTGGCTACTTTGGTATAGGAACATAATACATCAAATCGAAGGAAATTTAGGCATCTTTCAGGATATTTCATAATATACAGGGTGTTCCAACTAAAAAACACATTTTGAATGATCCTGTATAACACAGGACAAATTTCTCTATTCAGAATCCATAAACATTATCTCGATGACCTACTAACAAAGTTACAGCTTCCTAGGAATTGCAATAACGCAGAAATAAACATTTAATTCAGCTATGTTTTTGATCCAAAATATGGAAAATAATTAATATCTCGGGAACCGTTAGAGATAGGTGTAGGTAAGTGGGGCGGAAATATCAGAAAGTGAGGACAGATGCAAAAACGCAGTAATACTTATATAAGCGGCAACGCTGCATCGCTGAAAATATATTAAATAGATTATTATTATTATATTATTATATAAAATAGATTAAGAGCAATTACTTAACCAAACTTTCAGAACGATCCTATGTCCCGTTCTCCGTAAACGTCTAAGGTACCATCGACCATATATATATATATATATATATATATATATTTGTATTTAAAATTAATAGGATTATTGAAAATTAAAGTTAGTTCGTGACAGCCACAGTATATATATGCTGTAGTCCAACTCAACGGCGGCCGCCTTCGATGATAGTTTCGGAGCATCAGCTTAAGGTACGGGCACAGTATAGATAAACACAGACCCGCCTTTGCCGCCGTGTCTCCCTTACTTACAAACGGGAGACACGAAATCGCGGTGTCCTTTGACGAAATCGCGGTGGCCTTTGACAAACAGACGACCGCAAAAAATGATGCTCCGAAACTATCATTTAAGGCGGCCGCCCTTGATTTGGACTACTGGGTATATTTATACTGTGGGTACGGGAGACACGGCGGCAAAGGTGGGCCACATCAAGGAATGGCTTGCGTTGGACTACTGTGTTTATCTACACTGTGGTGACAGCTAACCGACTTCCAAAAAAAATCCATATCCCCAAAAACATTCCCAATGTAAGACTTTTGGAGGTGAGAGCTATATTCTGCAAAACTCGACAAAAAAATCTCAAATCTTTCGCATACGCTCAGTAAGAGCTCCACACCCATACCATTTCTTATGTTTCTTTGTATACGCATTTTGCTTTAATGGTACATTTTCATCAAGTGATTCTATCGCTTCTCACCGCCCCCAAAATTCCTTCCATGACGTTGAAACATAAGTTGTTCAATTTCTTTTTCAACTCATAATAGGTTTTATAGATGATCCACGCCTTTCTAAGTCTCCTTAATACGGTGTTAGCAGTTATTTTCATTAGGTTTAAATATACAGGATGTTTTATAATATATGCGCAGGACTTGAGGATGTGATAGCTCGTCCAAAAAAATGAAAAAAAAAATATATTAACTTATCCTCAGAATACACCATTTTCGAGATACAGGGTGTTGAAATTGAAAGAAAAAAGTTGTTTTTTGTGAATATCTTGGAATCGTTTATCTTGCAGTAAACAGCTTTTGTAAGCATTTTCCACTCATAATAGGCTAAGTTTTGGGTCAGATTTTTTTTCTATTAAGTCATAATTAGTGAAGATTTTGTAGGAGTAGTGCGTGTTTTTCTACCCAATTCCTACGCCAATGGAAAAATTACAGCTTTGATATGCCCATTTGAACTGCCAATGTTTTCTACACAAAAAAACACCATTGGTTGTGAGCGTTGAAGTCGACCGTTTTCGAGAAAAATCATTTTTATGTTTAGAGGTTACGACCAACATTACCTTTTTTGTGTAGAAAACATTGGCGCTTCAAATGGGCGTTCCGAAACCGTACTTTTTCCATTAGCGTAGAAATTGTGGAGAAAAACCCCCACTACTCCTTCAAAATCTTCACCAATGATGACTTAACAACAATATTTTTCTGACTCAAAACTTGTACGATAAACAGTTCAGGAGATCGTCGCAAAAACGTTTTTTTTTTTAAATTTCAACGCCCTGTATCTCGAAAATGGCGCATTTTAGAGGGTAAGTTAATGTAAACTCTTTTCATATTTTTGGACGAGCTAGCACATCCTCAAGTCCTGCGAATATATTTGAAACACCCTGTATATTAAGAAATAGATCGTATTGCACTTTTGTATGTTTGGTGTGTGTAAAAATATTGTAGATCACTAACATAGTTGATTTTTTCTCCCATATAGAACCCTTAGAACTTAACCATATAGTTAAATATACACATGTAGTTCGTAAAAACGAATCAAAGTTCAAATGAAATATTATTTCTGTTTTATTTCATCTTCTTTTCCAAGACGGAATATAGTGCATTCATTTCAAGTATGTATGTAAGGTAGTGACAATTTTATCACTTGAAGTGAGCAGGTGAGTGACTGGAAATGCTAGTCCATATTTAGTGGAACTATGGGTTATGAATATAATACGTCAAGTAGTAATTTCATGGACGGAATTTTGGGGGCGGTGAGAAGCGATAGAATCACTTGATGAAAATGTACCATTAAAGCAAAATGCGTATACAAAGAAACATAAGAAATGGTATGGGTGTGGAGCTCTTACTGAGCGTATGCGAAAGATTTGAGATTTTTTTGTCGAGTTTTGCAGAATATAGCTCTCACCTCCAAAAGTCTTACATTGGGAATGTTTTTTGGGGATATTTTTTACAAATAATTGGACCGACTTTATTACTTGGTGCACTGAAAAATATAAAATAATATTAATTCTATTGGTGCTGGTAGAGAGAGTATATCTATTAACTACAATTGCACAACTTCAAAGTTACCAGCACCAATAGAATTAATATTATTTTGTATTTTTCAATAGGTTTACCAACTAATAAAGTCGGCACAATTTTTTGTAAAAAATATTTATCTCAAGTAGGACATTAGCTACATTTTTCGCTATTGATTATCCTTAGGAGATGAACTTATTTCACTTTTACCTTGAAAAATAAAATTACACAATCTGAAGCAAGTACCTTTTGTTAAATGAATAAATAAATATTTTTATGGAACCTATAAAAAATACTTACCGAAAATTGAGCATGGCAACTGGCTTTCTAAAGGGTACAAACACGCAAACAGGGTCTATTGACTTCCGGCGATCGTATACTCGTCAGAGGTGCGCAGCTACACGTCACTGATACAAACATACGATGAATTAGTACAGTGAGGCTTCAGGTTCTTGCAACTAATTTCATGTGTATTGGATAGTATGGCATATAAATTTGTTAATTTCAATATAAATGATAGAACATTCTCAGAAAATATACATGTACCTACATAATTTAATATCCAATATATGCAAGAAAACGCAAATGAATGAAATAAAAATTATGCATAAATACTTCTTTTATGGGCCAATAATTTATAATTGCCGTGAAATTTTAATATGCTTTATTCCTTAGAAGCTGTTTGAAATTGTCTTAGCATATTCTCATACATAGATACATTAGTAGTGAGTGAAATCTTTAATTAATAGGTATGCCGAAATTTACATATTGCTTTCTCTTTGTAATTCTCTCTGAATATTCGGCTTATCCTGAAATATTTCGATTATTAATTTATTTTCAAATGTGATAACAAGTTAGTAGGTAATTATAGGTAGTGACGGTCGCCCAGTGGTCGTAATTCGACCGTAATTAATTACTTCTTAACTTCAAGCATTATTGATTTTTTTTGTCAAAGATATAATAATTTCATATAATTTTTTGGAATTTTATTCAATTACGTCAGTTGCAAGCTTGTATAAATACAGTATTAACGTGTGTTGTTTGTAATGAAATTACATCTCTCTAATCTCTAATAGCTGTATTTCACTTGAAAGTTTTTCAAGTGCACATGAAACACAGTTTAACAGATATACACTTTGATCTTAGCCATAGGTCAAAAAGTGATAGATTCTTAGAATATAAGACAAATAATATATTGTAAGGTGAAAACTTACCCGAATACACCAACACACACACAAATATCACAAACATCCTGGGAATCCAGAAGCATGGAGACTGTACGGATTTGGATTGTTCTAGATTAAATATATATTGGGAAATACATCCAGAACAATATATTAGAGGGACGAGAAGCTTCGAGATAGGAGGTTAAGTGGATATATAAACAACACACGAGAGCCACTCGAATCATCCAGAGCTTTTTAGGTTAGATATATAATACCGACAGCAATGACACAGAACACAGTCGGTCATAGTCAGTGAGTTAAACGCGAGCTAGCTGAGAACACGGAACATAAATAAATATAACGCTAAGTAATGCGTGTATATAGTCGTAAAGTTAATAGTGTAAATAAATAAGTGAAAATAAATCGAACCCAGTTTTAATATAAATCCCCGTTACAATATAAAAAGGCATAAATCCAGTTATGGTTGACATTCACAAATAAAGCAATCTGATTCGTTGACTCCACATTGCCATTGGGTTCGTTATGCAAAACACAATACACCTTGACCACGTAAGCCATAGGTTTTTTATTTAATTAAATTTAAAATACGCAACTAATACATTAAAATTTTAACTGTGTGCACTACTTCACCATATAAACTTTCACTATGCCAAATTTCATACTGTACTTCCTAAAGTACTGATTAAAATATTTAAAAATGAATTTCTTCAAATGGAACAGAAAAAATCTGGTACAACCGCTCACACGACTTTCTTATTCAAATTCGACCTTAGAAGAACCGTTTAGCTAGAATATCTGTATTTGATATCTCCTTAGAGAAATACTTTTTTCCTGCTCTTTGTCAGAGATGCGCCAATATGATGGTACTGGGCTCTAAGAAGAATGTTTTGGAGAAGTTCCATCAGAACAAAACACGTTTTCAGCTATTTTCAAGCAACTAGTAAAATATATTTCCTAGACTCAGGGGACTTTATAACGTAAACGAATTTTACACGAATAAATTAGGTAAGTAATAAGACATGTTACGGATAAGTTATTATCGGATGGTCAAATTGTCAATAAATTAGAGACAGGCAGTAACATTATCCCGACATCTGTATTACCCTTTTCAACATTTATATCTCGTTAACTAGCCGGATCTTCTACAAAGATATCAAGCATAGATTTAGGGAAAATCAACTTGATCAATTCAGACGCCAAGTTAGATAATAATCAAAGAAGACGTTGTCGCAGCTTGCAAACAATGGCAGAAGAATCCTCCAAAAAATTCAAGTATATCAGAAATTATTTGCTTGAAAATTTCTCAGATATTTTAGTGAAACACGGGGAAGGTGGTCCTTCGAAGACTCGTAGTAGGTCATACAAATTTAACTCAAATCTACCTTATGAGAATCGAACTACTTCCAATTTGCACAATGTGTGAAACCGATTAGTTCCTAACGGTGTATCATGATAGATAGATAGATAGAAATTTATTTCCCAAGTAGGTACATAGATTATGTAAATTAGTACATTCTTAGATAAAATACCTTGAATTAATACCTATTGCTAAAAGCTTAGGGAAAATGCTGACTAATAACCATAACGATTTTTAAAATAACTTAGTAAGCCCCATATGGGGGAAGTGAGTACAGTCAGTAAGAAATGTATAAAAAACTTATAATAATAATACTCAAAACTAATATAACAAAAATAAAAAATGTTATTTGAAGATATGAACATACGTAGATGTTATAAATGCTGTAGATATAATCACTCAAGTACGAAGTGTTTGAATGATATCATTTGCCCATGTTGTGCTGGTAATCATTCTAGTACTAATTGCAAAAAAGATAATCCTATAAAATGTGCTAATTGTGATTTTGCAAATAAGAAATTTGGATTACGTCTTCCAATGGATCATATGGCTTTTGAAGTGAAGAAGTGTCCAAGTTACAATCACATAGTAAAAAAGATGAGAGAAAATATAGACTATGTTGAATATCCGCAACCATAGCAAGCCTGATCAGGATTTAGAAATATTTTTATGTTTAGTTTCGAAAATTATTCAGCTAAAAATGAAATACGTTGTCACAATGTTGATTGCCTAAATAGAAATCTCAATGAGGTAGGTGGACTGCTTATTCTACACTTGAATATTCAAAGTCTTAATAGACATTATGAAGAGCTACTTATAGAATTGAAAGGTCTTACAACTAAACCTCAAGTTATTGTGTGTTCAGAGACTTGGTGTTTGACAGAAATAGGGTTATTCAATATAGATGAATACAAAATGTATTATGCTAATGCTGAATTGACCAAAGCTGATGGTATTGTTGTTTATGTAAGGGATACTCTCAAATCTAGTGGTAGAACGGTGGAGATTGGGTCGATGAAAGTCATGCAAGTTAAGGTGTTTGATGATAGAAGTACGGCTACAATTATTACGGAAATGTACAGAAATCACAGTGTAGATATTGGATGTTTTTTGAATAACATCCAGACTTATTTGAGTAACTGCACCAATATTAAAGAACATGTCTTAGTTGGAGATATTAATATAGATATTTTGTCTGATAATCAAATTACCCAAGAATATTGTGAGCTGCTGATGCAATATGGTTTCGTGTCCTACATCAATGGTACTACTAGACCACCTAACAGAAATGATCAACAGAAGGGATCGTGTATAGACCATATATTTGTAAAATCAGATCAATCAGAAGTTGTTTCATTTGTATTAGAAGATCCTATCACTGATCATTTCCCTATTCTAGTGAACATTAATAGACATTTCAAATGCAAGAAAGAAGAGAGTAAGTATAAGTTAATTAATTACAAGAAATTAAGTAGGCTGAGTAAAAATGTTGTATATATAGAGAACGTAATGATCAATAATGTAAATGAGATGACTGATCAATTAGTTGATAAAATTAAGTCACTTAATAAAAAATTAAAAATAGCAAAGTGTAAATATGATAAAACTAATTTCAAAAAATTCTGTAATGATGCAAAGAGTATGTGGAATTTTGTAAATAGTAAATTAAATGCAAAAATTAAAAAAGATAGGGTAAATATAAATGAAATATTTGATACTAACAAAGAAGTATTAAAGGACGGATTTGAGATAGGTCAGGAGTTCAATAATTATTTTACCACGATCGCTAAGTGTCTTTCGGATAAAATAGTGTCTGATTCTATGTATGTTCCACTTAGAGTTTGGAATAATAAGTCATTGTATTTAGAGGAGACAAACGCAGGGGAAATAGATATTATTATGTCAATGAAAAATAAGAAGGTAGGTGGGATTGATGGAATTACCATCGCTGTTTTAAAATGTATTGCTTTGGATATAGCTGAACCCTAAAATAATTAATAAATGTATGCTATCTGGTATTTGGCCTAATCATTTTAAGAGAGCAGAGGTTGTACCAATATATAAAGCTGGTGATAATAAATCAACAAGTAATTATAGACCAATATCCTTATTATCAAATTTGGCTAAAATATCTGAAAAAGTGATACACAAAAGACTTAATGATTTTCTAGAGGGAGAGGGAATGATAAATGGGAGACAATTCGGATTCAGAAAGAATAAATCGACTAATGATGCCTTAAATTATGTCAATAACTTCATATGTAACCAACTTGACAATAGCAGATCGGTAATAGCAATATTTCTCGATCTAGCGAAGGCTTTTGACACGGTAGTACATGAACTTCTATTGATTAGAATAGAAAAAAAATTCAAGTCCAAAAAAGTGAAAAATGGAAAAAGATTCTAAGTTCAAAAAAGTGAAAAATCGAAAAAAATACTAAGTTCAAAAATGTGAATAACGGAAAAAATTCTAAGTCCAAAAAACTGAAAAATCGAAAAAAAAATTAAGTCTAAAAAAGTGAAAAATCGAAAAGATTATAAGTCCAAAAAAGTTAAAAATATTTTAAGTTCAAAAAAGTGAAAAATGGAAAAAAACACTGGTTTTGGTTTAAAATACACGTTCAACTAAAAATATGCTGAACATATATTTCGTAAGCCCTCCCGCCACGACAAGGCACCAGTGCGTCGAGAGAGAAATAGGGTTGATTGAAATTCAACCCCGTTAAGCATACCACCGCTTAACAACATTCATACAATCCTGATTAATAATCAAATAATAAAATCATCGCCCCGAACACATGTAGGTATACCTATTATTCTAAAAAATAAAATATTTATATAATCACAAATAATAGTTAAATTGACTGAACTAACAAAATTGATTAAAATTAAAATGAGTAACTAATCACCTACTTTATAAAAATGAAAAAAATACATATTCGGTAAATCTATCCAAGTGCAGGTATATAAAGATGTACAAAATCAAAAATTTAAAAAAACAATCTTACAAAAGAGTACAAATTCATCATGCCTAGTCCTCATCATCGCTATCATCATCAATCACTTGATGAACAACTCCTGGCCTGACCATCGGGATTAAATGCTGCAAGTTGCGATGTTCATAATCGAAATATGGCTCATCGGCATGAACAACTTGCAGCCTTTCCAAGAACCCAGGTATATTTTGAGGCGGTGCATAATTAGAGATGATCAGAATCGGTCCTTTAAATGTAATTATCTGAGTTTGATTGTGTTTAATCCTCTTACATGTAGCCTCTCCAGCTAATAATGTTTTGAGAACAGCATAGTTGGATAAGCTACATGATCGAGGATCAAACTCATCAAATTTGATGAATTTATGTGAGGGATTAAGATTTTTAAAAAAAAAATTATCTCCAATATTGCAATCTAATGTTAATTTAGAACTTAACCTGCTTTGCAATAGGAATTTCCTAATGAAAGTGGTCTTGCCTACATTAGGAGCCCCATATAAATATAACTGAGGTCTTTTGTGTTGGTCAGGCCTAGAAATAAAATTGTTATACCAGGTGAATGTTGACAAACACCAATTACATATTGGCCCGAAAACCACTGCTGGATACACGAAATTGTCTATATTAATATCAGCGCTATCAAATGCCGCTTTGTATTGCTGAATGAATCTACGTTTGGTGTCATGCTCAACTACAAAGTCATCAAGAATTGAAAATGGCTCGTTCCGTGTATCCTGGCAATATTTATAGAGCCTATATGAAAAGTGTAACTTTGACAAGGAACAATTGAACAATGGTTTTTTGTCCTTTTTTGTAATATATGTGATAGTTGTTTTTTCATTGGTTGGATTCTGCACATCAATGGCAACTCCCGGATAGAGATACCGAATATACTGACACATCTCATTGATGAAAGTAGGAGAATCATATTTAACATACGCGTGAATATGATACACCAACCCTTCCAGCAATGCCGTTTCAGTATCATAGTTCTCGGCTGCGATAACATATAAAACTAGCCGCAGCCGCTGGTTGTTGTCGTCGTCGTTGATGTTGTTGTTATGTGGATCTGCTGCCGGTAAAAAATAATATTCCCGTTCGTGCGGAAAAGCGATAGGACCATATTCATGGACATTCCTGCCAGGATAATTTATTAAAGCTGTTAATAAATTAGCCTTTTCAATGTTCCTGTCGCTCTCCCTGCCGAATGGGATGGTAATAAAATAATTACATCTTCTACCGGCACGTACGTCCTCGACGACCTGCTCGTGGAGCCATACCACCAGGAGGTACTACTAATAGTAGTCCTGGTGGACGACGTGGTGGTCCCCTTGGAGGACTTGCTGGTGGAAGATCTCCTGCTGGACGACCTCCAGCCGGACGACGTGGTGGACCACCTGAAGGACCGCAGCCACCGCCGCCTGGAGGGAGTGGTGAACCACGTGATGGCCCTGGTTGTTGAAAATCAACAGCATGCGAGCCAACACGTGATCCAATAAGGCCAGATGGCCCTGCAACTGGCGCTCCAATCGGAGTCAACATAAAAAGGTTCGGTTGATTATTAAAAACTCCACCTACCACAACACCACCACCACCACCACCACCACCTACAACAACAACAGCAGCAGTGGTAGTAGCAGCAGCAGAAGTAGTAGTAGCAGGAATAATTGGAGTACCAATTATTCTAGGTATACTTACTCGGTTAGGAGCCGGACCTGGCAGAATAAATCTATTTTTGCTTGATTGTGACATGTTAAAAATTAATCAAAATAATCAAATGATAAAATATAAAAAAATACTTTTATTGAATGGATTATTAATCAGAAAAATAATATTAATTAATCGAATTGCAAAGAAATAATCAAAGTACTATCGCATCAACGAATCAACGCAAGGTAGTAAGTGAGTGATCTCTTTACTATACAAACTCAGCAATTTCAAGCTTATATATACCTTTTTGTTTCCCTCCTCTACCTAATTATATACATAAAGTACTTAATAAACACTTAAAACCTAATGATACAAATAGATTCCGCTTATTATATAAGTACTTAATAAACACTTAACAATGATAGATACAATCCTAATGATACAAATAGATTCCGCGCTAATTATCTATTAACTACTTATTAATTTCTTAGAGACGGTTAAAATTGGCGCGCTCAAAAAGCAGCATTGGATGATGAATTTTCTCATTGGTTTAAATTTTTTTTCCAGACATGTGATTGAATTTGCAGCTATCGAATTATTGTATTGGCCCAACTTTTGATGAATTTTCTCATTGGCTTAAATTTTTTTTCACACTTGTCATTGCTTGCAAAAAAGTCAAGAATCGAAAATTTTTATAAGTCCACAAAAGTAAAAAATCGAAAATTTTGACAAGTCCACAAAAGTATAGAAACAAGAAAATTTTGTATATAGAATAATTTCAATATATATTATTGTCAACACATCCACATGTCCACCACATCTACTTACATTCTCCATACGGTTCATTTTCCTATAAGTAGGTACCTACTATATAGGATTCCCAATGATATTGCTATTTTCTATGTATTGGATATTGAACTTATTAAAATACTATTTCATTTTCAACAATAAATACATTTGGTGGTTTTTCCCGATTTATTTCAAAATATAGCTTGTAATCAACGAGATTTCTACAATGATAAGTAATCATTTGTATATGTTTTCAACTCGTAAAAGTCTGTAATATTATGATATCAATATATGTAAATCCAAATAGACTGATTTCACCTTTTAGTTAGATTTAGTTAAAATCTGCTCTATACGTGATAAGTTCATACGTCACTAGCCCATAGTAAAAGTGGTGGTGGAAAGCCTTAAGCAAGACAATATACGGCAGCAGTGCATTTGTCCAATATGGATTTGCAATTCTGCTATTTTTCCTCAATCCTCAATGATCACGTATTCGATCAACCAACCTCCCTTAGATAATCATTTATTTTTGTTAATAAAGATAATTGTGGAACACAGAGAAGCCACCTGGCGTATAGGCAACCCACAATGTATGTACATCATGCGAATTCATGCTGCACTTATATATCGTCACAGTGACAGTGAAAAATAAAGAAGGTTTGCTTTCACCTTTTAGTTAGATTTAGTTAAAATCTGCTCTGCTAGATTTTGATGTTTGTAATAATTTCCGACGACCATAGACAAATGAGGAAATTTACTGTTCTATGGCATTTGAATAAACAAATTAACAAATTCTACGTCTACGAACAGAAATATTAACTATAACAAACATATATTTATAAGTATATTATCTCTTAAAGCAGGAACAAATCTGTAGCTACAAGTGATGTTAGTTAAAGAAAGTTAAAGATGGGTCGCCGCCAACCTATTGTTGCTTATGAGTTGCCAAAAGTCTACAGAGAATCATATAGAGAAATATTAAAGGATGCGGATGCTTGTGACGTTCATCTTAACAAGTTTAACTTATATAATTTTATGAGCTTGGATCATATGTAAAACACTTTGATAGAGACGGAGAGGAGGTCAACAACATCTAGTACTACTGATTGAAATCTATGCTTGTGGTTATATCGAATAAAAATAATCCACTGAAGAACTCGTCGTATCCCAACTTGAAACACAATTGAACCCACAATTTATTTCAACTTCCAGGCATTCAGAACCCGTTTCCGGCGGCAACTAATGGATTTGCCAGACAACAATTTGTCGGATGCAACTGTTAAGTACCCGCACTAGATACGTTAGAGCGAAGAATCTTCGAAGAGGAATACGAAACTCGAAAGAAATTAAACACATAGATATTTTTGACAAAAAATTGGAAAAGTATAAAATAATATTACTTCTATTGGTAATGGTACTTTTGAAGTTGTGCAGTTGCACTTTTTATGTGGCAGTTGCTACTGCCCTATTCTAAAAAGGATATCCCTGTTCCGGGATAAAAGCAGATGAACAGATGGTGATCAATCACCGCTGTTTGTACTTTGCTCAGCTGTTGAGGAGCACCTATTACATTGCTTATATTCAGCCTTTGTATTCATGTTTTAATATAAAAAATAAAAAGATATAAACCTTTGTTTTAGTTTTTATTTTAATCAAAAGTTATGATACAGCTTTTCGATAATTTTTACTCTTTTGTTTTTTATATAACAAAAGTATTGATACCTACAGCTTATTCATTATTGATTGTATTGAAATAATCTCTAATTCTCGCATCAACGAATCAACGCAAGGAAGTAAGTGAGTGAGTGATCTCTTGACACGAAAAGTACCTACCTATATGTTTCTCTCTTCTACCTAATTATATATACTTAATAATGATACAATCCGAATGATATAAATAGATTCCGCTTATTGATGAGTAGAGTAGAGTCTAAGATATAAAGTGAGATGACAAATGAAATATAACATATAACAGAATAAAATGATATACCTAACTAGACATATAGTAAAAGTTAATACATAGGTAAAACAGAAAATAGGTAGGTATTCAATACGTGATCAACTGTCTCACAGAAGAGATCTGTTTCAAGGAATTCCTGAACAGAATGTTTCAACAGATATTGTACACAAAGTCCTACTTAATAAACACAATCCAAATATACCTATTAACTACTTATTCATTTCTTACACACGGTTAAAATTGCCGCCAGCAGCATTGAAAAATTCCATATGCAGCTATCGAATTTTTGTATTGGCCCAACTTTTCGTCAATTTTCTCAATGGCTTCAAATTTTTTTCCAGACTTCTCATTGCTCTGCAATTAACAATGAAAAATTCTCTTTGACAGCTGTTGAAATATTGTATTGGCCCAATCTTTTCATCAATTTTCTCATTGGCTTAGAATTTTTTTCCGCCCTTTTCATTGGTCGATAGGTGCGTGGTCCCCTATAGGTATAAGAGGGATTGTTAATGATTTGATGCGTAACTATCTATCAAATAGATTTCAGTGTGTTCTCATAAATGGTGTTAAAAGTTCTTACAGCTTAGTTACTTGTGGAGAGTTATTATTTAATGCCTATATTAATGGGTTATTGAATCTTAATTTACCGGGTGTTATTGTATCTTTTGCGGATGACACAGTCATTATTTGTAGTGGTGAGAGTTGGGATGAAGTTACAGCCAATGCCAAACATTCTTTAAAAAATATAAGGAAATGGTTTAATTATCACAAAGTGTCTTTAAATATGTCAAAATCCAGTGTTTTATATGTGTCTCTATATGCGGATAAGCTCCCTGTTACAGACGGACTCACAATACATGATGATGTTTGTTATAATAACTTAAACTGTGGATGTGATGGAATAAAAAGGGTAAATGAAGTTAAATACCTTGGTGTTATACTAGATGAAAATTGGAATTGGAAGAAAAATATTTTTAGTATTGTTAAAAAAGTAAGATACCTTCTTTTTGTTTTCTATAAAATGAGATATATTCTTGAAAAAAATGATTTATTAAAATTATACCATGCTTTGTTCTGTAGCGTCCTATTTTATGGAATTATTTGTTGGGGTTCAGCTTATTCAAATACATTAGAGCCGATAGTAAGAATACAAAAGCGTGCTATCAAAATTTTAACTTTTGGTAAACAACACAACCTTTTTAGTGAGACACGATTGCTGAACATCAATCAAAAATATATTTTGGAAGCACTAATAAATAATTATTGTAATCTACGGGAAGAGTATACTATTGCTGAAGCATGTTTATTTTCTAGACACAAATCGCTTACAGTAAGTAAAACTAAATTAAATATTGGTCAAAAAACTAGTTTATATCGATCCAAACTTGTCTACAATAGATTAGATAACAATCTAAAAAAAATTAAACTTCTCTAGAGGGCGTATTAAATTTCATATTAAGAGTTGGATTTTAAATAATTTGAAGTTATAATATACATAGATACTGTTATATTACTTAAAAAATCTGTTTTAATATTTAATACTTCCTATATCATGTGTCTTTCTTTACATTTGTAGTTGTATTTATAGATTTGTTGCATTTTAATTTTATTATTTGTTTATTTATTGTATATTAATATGTATATTTAGATTATGTTAAGCTTGTAGATTTTAATACATTATTAAGTTCAGGTCTACACACAGATGCTATTTGCATCTCGGTAGGGGATTGTTGGACTTTATTAAGTCAGACAATCTATTAGCATACTATTTTTTAATCAAGATTTGTATGTTAACCTGAATAAAGATTATTATTATTATTATTATTATAACAGTTTACAAAAGCCAGTGAAAAAGAAACAAAAACGAATTTCAAGATCATAGGAATCATAAATCAGGAATCATGGTTGTTAATCAGTGGAAGTTGATTAAAAAATATTCATCAAGGTCATAGCAAACATGGAGACGCAGTAATTTTATAAGGTCCTTTTTGAACTTATTCAACGATAACAGTTTCATAGTGTTCGGAAGATGGTTATAAATTTTTATTCCCATATACAGAGGACTATTGCGCGTTCGGTTGAATTTGTAGTTTGGTAGGATAAACAGTTGATTTCTCGTTAGATAATAGTATCTGTCTGCGGGTCGTTCTAGAGAGTTTTTATTTTTGTGGATCAGGAGGGAT
The DNA here is from genome assembly GCA_958507055.1 of Crioceris asparagi. Taxonomy (NCBI): domain Eukaryota; kingdom Metazoa; phylum Arthropoda; class Insecta; order Coleoptera; family Chrysomelidae; genus Crioceris; species Crioceris asparagi. The sequence continues at coordinate 12,034,511 of OY293829.1, forward strand.
ATTTTGTATATATAAAGATTGGTGAGGGTAAATATTTGGTGGTTTTTAAAATGGGGCCTACATGAATCCCTGAAATTGAGTCCAATGAGCGTTCGAATGGCTCGTTTTTGAATAGTGAATGTTGTTTTAGCTGAAGCTTATGAGCCCCAGAATTCGATACAATATTGCAAGAGGCTGTGGAAGTAAGGATAATAAACTGACTTGGCCACTACTATATTAGTATTCACTTTGATGCTGCGTAAGGCAAATGTTGCTTTGCATAGTTTGGAGTTGAGTTGACTGATGTGTTCTGTCCATGCTAATTTACTGTCAATGAGAATACCTAAGAACTTTGTTGTATCTGATGGATTGATAGTTATTCTTTCCACTATGAGACCTATATCCTCATTTTCGCGTTGGAGATTGAATCGTATGCCTTGAGTTTTGTCGATATTTGTTTGTTTGCTGAAAACCAGTCATGTAATTTATTAATTTTCATAATAAAAATAATCATCTAGGTTGATATTAAATGTCATCATAGTACATAACATAATGAAAATTTGACAATTAGTGCATTATTAATAATATCTTTGCGTATTTCTCAACGTAAGTGACTTGAAATGAATGAAATAACAATACAAACGAAGTTCTAATAAAATTGTTTATTCTTCATGGAAAATGTGTAGAAACTATCGCAACAACGTGCAGAAAATTAAATGAAACGTACTCTGATTTACATCCAATGAACAACTGACCTTAGAATTTCCAGATATTTCTCAGAATTCAACGGTTCATCGTAAATAAGAAAACTTGAAACTAAACTTCTCCTGAAATCCCATTTCCTTGACAATATTTGGATTTGATCAGCCCAGAAATGCTCGTTCCTTCTATTAAAAATTCCTTCTCTAGAAAATTTTGATTCGTCTGTCTAGATATTTTTTTTTCAATTCAGGATCTTCTTGGATGCGAAATAGGATTCTTTCGCAAAAGTGAACCCTACTTTGATGATATTCTGGTTTAAGAGCTTAAACTTTAGTAAACTTGTACGGGCGCATGTAATGATTATGGTTGATCCTTCCAACAGACCCACGATCCAAGCCTAAATCATATTCGGCACTTCTAGTGGAAGCTTGGGGATCAGCACGGAAATAGGCCAAAACATTTATTATGTTGTCTTCATCTGAGGTTATAGGTTTCGGTAGATGTCGTTCCGCTTTTAATTTTGATCCATTATTAATGAAATTATTTTGTAATCGTACAAACTTCCTCTTGTTCATTGGATGTAAATCAGGGTACGTTTCATTGAATTTTCTGCACGTTCTTGCTATAATTCCCTCTCATTTTCCATGAAGAATAAAAAACAATTAGTACCTCAAGTCACTTACGTTAAAAACACTCAAAGGTATTATTAATAACGCACTAATTGTCAAATTTTCATTATGTCATGTACTATAATGACATTTAATAGCAACCTAGATGAATATGAGAAATATAATTTGATTTTTTTAGACAATTGCTCTTATCTCGGAATTCTGGCTACTTTGGTATAGGAACATAATACATCAAATCGAAGGAAATTTAGGCATCTTTCAGGATATTTCATAATATACAGGGTGTTCCAACTAAAAAACACATTTTGAATGATCCTGTATAACACAGGACAAATTTCTCTATTCAGAATCCATAAACATTATCTCGATGACCTACTAACAAAGTTACAGCTTCCTAGGAATTGCAATAACGCAGAAATAAACATTTAATTCAGCTATGTTTTTGATCCAAAATATGGAAAATAATTAATATCTCGGGAACCGTTAGAGATAGGTGTAGGTAAGTGGGGCGGAAATATCAGAAAGTGAGGACAGATGCAAAAACGCAGTAATACTTATATAAGCGGCAACGCTGCATCGCTGAAAATATATTAAATAGATTATTATTATTATATTATTATATAAAATAGATTAAGAGCAATTACTTAACCAAACTTTCAGAACGATCCTATGTCCCGTTCTCCGTAAACGTCTAAGGTACCATCGACCATATATATATATATATATATATATATATATATATTTGTATTTAAAATTAATAGGATTATTGAAAATTAAAGTTAGTTCGTGACAGCCACAGTATATATATGCTGTAGTCCAACTCAACGGCGGCCGCCTTCGATGATAGTTTCGGAGCATCAGCTTAAGGTACGGGCACAGTATAGATAAACACAGACCCGCCTTTGCCGCCGTGTCTCCCTTACTTACAAACGGGAGACACGAAATCGCGGTGTCCTTTGACGAAATCGCGGTGGCCTTTGACAAACAGACGACCGCAAAAAATGATGCTCCGAAACTATCATTTAAGGCGGCCGCCCTTGATTTGGACTACTGGGTATATTTATACTGTGGGTACGGGAGACACGGCGGCAAAGGTGGGCCACATCAAGGAATGGCTTGCGTTGGACTACTGTGTTTATCTACACTGTGGTGACAGCTAACCGACTTCCAAAAAAAATCCATATCCCCAAAAACATTCCCAATGTAAGACTTTTGGAGGTGAGAGCTATATTCTGCAAAACTCGACAAAAAAATCTCAAATCTTTCGCATACGCTCAGTAAGAGCTCCACACCCATACCATTTCTTATGTTTCTTTGTATACGCATTTTGCTTTAATGGTACATTTTCATCAAGTGATTCTATCGCTTCTCACCGCCCCCAAAATTCCTTCCATGACGTTGAAACATAAGTTGTTCAATTTCTTTTTCAACTCATAATAGGTTTTATAGATGATCCACGCCTTTCTAAGTCTCCTTAATACGGTGTTAGCAGTTATTTTCATTAGGTTTAAATATACAGGATGTTTTATAATATATGCGCAGGACTTGAGGATGTGATAGCTCGTCCAAAAAAATGAAAAAAAAAATATATTAACTTATCCTCAGAATACACCATTTTCGAGATACAGGGTGTTGAAATTGAAAGAAAAAAGTTGTTTTTTGTGAATATCTTGGAATCGTTTATCTTGCAGTAAACAGCTTTTGTAAGCATTTTCCACTCATAATAGGCTAAGTTTTGGGTCAGATTTTTTTTCTATTAAGTCATAATTAGTGAAGATTTTGTAGGAGTAGTGCGTGTTTTTCTACCCAATTCCTACGCCAATGGAAAAATTACAGTTTTGATATGCCCATTTGAACTGCCAATGTTTTCTACACAAAAAAACACCATTGGTTGTGAGCGTTGAAGTCGACCGTTTTCGAGAAAAATCATTTTTATGTTTAGAGGTTACGACCAACATTACCTTTTTTGTGTAGAAAACATTGGCGCTTCAAATGGGCGTTCCGAAACCGTACTTTTTCCATTAGCGTAGAAATTGTGGAGAAAAACCCCCACTACTCCTTCAAAATCTTCACCAATGATGACTTAACAACAATATTTTTCTGACTCAAAACTTGTACGATAAACAGTTCAGGAGATCGTCGCAAAAACGTTTTTTTTTTTAAATTTCAACGCCCTGTATCTCGAAAATGGCGCATTTTAGAGGGTAAGTTAATGTAAACTCTTTTCATATTTTTGGACGAGCTAGCACATCCTCAAGTCCTGCGAATATATTTGAAACACCCTGTATATTAAGAAATAGATCGTATTGCACTTTTGTATGTTTGGTGTGTGTAAAAATATTGTAGATCACTAACATAGTTGATTTTTTCTCCCATATAGAACCCTTAGAACTTAACCATATAGTTAAATATACACATGTAGTTCGTAAAAACGAATCAAAGTTCAAATGAAATATTATTTCTGTTTTATTTCATCTTCTTTTCCAAGACGGAATATAGTGCATTCATTTCAAGTATGTATGTAAGGTAGTGACAATTTTATCACTTGAAGTGAGCAGGTGAGTGACTGGAAATGCTAGTCCATATTTAGTGGAACTATGGGTTATGAATATAATACGTCAAGTAGTAATTTCATGGACGGAATTTTGGGGGCGGTGAGAAGCGATAGAATCACTTGATGAAAATGTACCATTAAAGCAAAATGCGTATACAAAGAAACATAAGAAATGGTATGGGTGTGGAGCTCTTACTGAGCGTATGCGAAAGATTTGAGATTTTTTTGTCGAGTTTTGCAGAATATAGCTCTCACCTCCAAAAGTCTTACATTGGGAATGTTTTTTGGGGATATTTTTTACAAATAATTGGACCGACTTTATTACTTGGTGCACTGAAAAATATAAAATAATATTAATTCTATTGGTGCTGGTAGAGAGAGTATATCTATTAACTACAATTGCACAACTTCAAAGTTACCAGCACCAATAGAATTAATATTATTTTGTATTTTTCAATAGGTTTACCAACTAATAAAGTCGGCACAATTTTTTGTAAAAAATATTTATCTCAAGTAGGACATTAGCTACATTTTTCGCTATTGATTATCCTTAGGAGATGAACTTATTTCACTTTTACCTTGAAAAATAAAATTACACAATCTGAAGCAAGTACCTTTTGTTAAATGAATAAATAAATATTTTTATGGAACCTATAAAAAATACTTACCGAAAATTGAGCATGGCAACTGGCTTTCTAAAGGGTACAAACACGCAAACAGGGTCTATTGACTTCCGGCGATCGTATACTCGTCAGAGGTGCGCAGCTACACGTCACTGATACAAACATACGATGAATTAGTACAGTGAGGCTTCAGGTTCTTGCAACTAATTTCATGTGTATTGGATAGTATGGCATATAAATTTGTTAATTTCAATATAAATGATAGAACATTCTCAGAAAATATACATGTACCTACATAATTTAATATCCAATATATGCAAGAAAACGCAAATGAATGAAATAAAAATTATGCATAAATACTTCTTTTATGGGCCAATAATTTATAATTGCCGTGAAATTTTAATATGCTTTATTCCTTAGAAGCTGTTTGAAATTGTCTTAGCATATTCTCATACATAGATACATTAGTAGTGAGTGAAATCTTTAATTAATAGGTATGCCGAAATTTACATATTGCTTTCTCTTTGTAATTCTCTCTGAATATTCGGCTTATCCTGAAATATTTCGATTATTAATTTATTTTCAAATGTGATAACAAGTTAGTAGGTAATTATAGGTAGTGACGGTCGCCCAGTGGTCGTAATTCGACCGTAATTAATTACTTCTTAACTTCAAGCATTATTGATTTTTTTTGTCAAAGATATAATAATTTCATATAATTTTTTGGAATTTTATTCAATTACGTCAGTTGCAAGCTTGTATAAATACAGTATTAACGTGTGTTGTTTGTAATGAAATTACATCTCTCTAATCTCTAATAGCTGTATTTCACTTGAAAGTTTTTCAAGTGCACATGAAACACAGTTTAACAGATATACACTTTGATCTTAGCCATAGGTCAAAAAGTGATAGATTCTTAGAATATAAGACAAATAATATATTGTAAGGTGAAAACTTACCCGAATACACCAACACACACACAAATATCACAAACATCCTGGGAATCCAGAAGCATGGAGACTGTACGGATTTGGATTGTTCTAGATTAAATATATATTGGGAAATACATCCAGAACAATATATTAGAGGGACGAGAAGCTTCGAGATAGGAGGTTAAGTGGATATATAAACAACACACGAGAGCCACTCGAATCATCCAGAGCTTTTTAGGTTAGATATATAATACCGACAGCAATGACACAGAACACAGTCGGTCATAGTCAGTGAGTTAAACGCGAGCTAGCTGAGAACACGGAACATAAATAAATATAACGCTAAGTAATGCGTGTATATAGTCGTAAAGTTAATAGTGTAAATAAATAAGTGAAAATAAATCGAACCCAGTTTTAATATAAATCCCCGTTACAATATAAAAAGGCATAAATCCAGTTATGGTTGACATTCACAAATAAAGCAATCTGATTCGTTGACTCCACATTGCCATTGGGTTCGTTATGCAAAACACAATACACCTTGACCACGTAAGCCATAGGTTTTTTATTTAATTAAATTTAAAATACGCAACTAATACATTAAAATTTTAACTGTGTGCACTACTTCACCATATAAACTTTCACTATGCCAAATTTCATACTGTACTTCCTAAAGTACTGATTAAAATATTTAAAAATGAATTTCTTCAAATGGAACAGAAAAAATCTGGTACAACCGCTCACACGACTTTCTTATTCAAATTCGACCTTAGAAGAACCGTTTAGCTAGAATATCTGTATTTGATATCTCCTTAGAGAAATACTTTTTTCCTGCTCTTTGTCAGAGATGCGCCAATATGATGGTACTGGGCTCTAAGAAGAATGTTTTGGAGAAGTTCCATCAGAACAAAACACGTTTTCAGCTATTTTCAAGCAACTAGTAAAATATATTTCCTAGACTCAGGGGACTTTATAACGTAAACGAATTTTACACGAATAAATTAGGTAAGTAATAAGACATGTTACGGATAAGTTATTATCGGATGGTCAAATTGTCAATAAATTAGAGACAGGCAGTAACATTATCCCGACATCTGTATTACCCTTTTCAACATTTATATCTCGTTAACTAGCCGGATCTTCTACAAAGATATCAAGCATAGATTTAGGGAAAATCAACTTGATCAATTCAGACGCCAAGTTAGATAATAATCAAAGAAGACGTTGTCGCAGCTTGCAAACAATGGCAGAAGAATCCTCCAAAAAATTCAAGTATATCAGAAATTATTTGCTTGAAAATTTCTCAGATATTTTAGTGAAACACGGGGAAGGTGGTCCTTCGAAGACTCGTAGTAGGTCATACAAATTTAACTCAAATCTACCTTATGAGAATCGAACTACTTCCAATTTGCACAATGTGTGAAACCGATTAGTTCCTAACGGTGTATCATGATAGATAGATAGATAGAAATTTATTTCCCAAGTAGGTACATAGATTATGTAAATTAGTACATTCTTAGATAAAATACCTTGAATTAATACCTATTGCTAAAAGCTTAGGGAAAATGCTGACTAATAACCATAACGATTTTTAAAATAACTTAGTAAGCCCCATATGGGGGAAGTGAGTACAGTCAGTAAGAAATGTATAAAAAACTTATAATAATAATACTCAAAACTAATATAACAAAAATAAAAAATGTTATTTGAAGATATGAACATACGTAGATGTTATAAATGCTGTAGATATAATCACTCAAGTACGAAGTGTTTGAATGATATCATTTGCCCATGTTGTGCTGGTAATCATTCTAGTACTAATTGCAAAAAAGATAATCCTATAAAATGTGCTAATTGTGATTTTGCAAATAAGAAATTTGGATTACGTCTTCCAATGGATCATATGGCTTTTGAAGTGAAGAAGTGTCCAAGTTACAATCACATAGTAAAAAAGATGAGAGAAAATATAGACTATGTTGAATATCCGCAACCATAGCAAGCCTGATCAGGATTTAGAAATATTTTTATGTTTAGTTTCGAAAATTATTCAGCTAAAAATGAAATACGTTGTCACAATGTTGATTGCCTAAATAGAAATCTCAATGAGGTAGGTGGACTGCTTATTCTACACTTGAATATTCAAAGTCTTAATAGACATTATGAAGAGCTACTTATAGAATTGAAAGGTCTTACAACTAAACCTCAAGTTATTGTGTGTTCAGAGACTTGGTGTTTGACAGAAATAGGGTTATTCAATATAGATGAATACAAAATGTATTATGCTAATGCTGAATTGACCAAAGCTGATGGTATTGTTGTTTATGTAAGGGATACTCTCAAATCTAGTGGTAGAACGGTGGAGATTGGGTCGATGAAAGTCATGCAAGTTAAGGTGTTTGATGATAGAAGTACGGCTACAATTATTACGGAAATGTACAGAAATCACAGTGTAGATATTGGATGTTTTTTGAATAACATCCAGACTTATTTGAGTAACTGCACCAATATTAAAGAACATGTCTTAGTTGGAGATATTAATATAGATATTTTGTCTGATAATCAAATTACCCAAGAATATTGTGAGCTGCTGATGCAATATGGTTTCGTGTCCTACATCAATGGTACTACTAGACCACCTAACAGAAATGATCAACAGAAGGGATCGTGTATAGACCATATATTTGTAAAATCAGATCAATCAGAAGTTGTTTCATTTGTATTAGAAGATCCTATCACTGATCATTTCCCTATTCTAGTGAACATTAATAGACATTTCAAATGCAAGAAAGAAGAGAGTAAGTATAAGTTAATTAATTACAAGAAATTAAGTAGGCTGAGTAAAAATGTTGTATATATAGAGAACGTAATGATCAATAATGTAAATGAGATGACTGATCAATTAGTTGATAAAATTAAGTCACTTAATAAAAAATTAAAAATAGCAAAGTGTAAATATGATAAAACTAATTTCAAAAAATTCTGTAATGATGCAAAGAGTATGTGGAATTTTGTAAATAGTAAATTAAATGCAAAAATTAAAAAAGATAGGGTAAATATAAATGAAATATTTGATACTAACAAAGAAGTATTAAAGGACGGATTTGAGATAGGTCAGGAGTTCAATAATTATTTTACCACGATCGCTAAGTGTCTTTCGGATAAAATAGTGTCTGATTCTATGTATGTTCCACTTAGAGTTTGGAATAATAAGTCATTGTATTTAGAGGAGACAAACGCAGGGGAAATAGATATTATTATGTCAATGAAAAATAAGAAGGTAGGTGGGATTGATGGAATTACCATCGCTGTTTTAAAATGTATTGCTTTGGATATAGCTGAACCCTAAAATAATTAATAAATGTATGCTATCTGGTATTTGGCCTAATCATTTTAAGAGAGCAGAGGTTGTACCAATATATAAAGCTGGTGATAATAAATCAACAAGTAATTATAGACCAATATCCTTATTATCAAATTTGGCTAAAATATCTGAAAAAGTGATACACAAAAGACTTAATGATTTTCTAGAGGGAGAGGGAATGATAAATGGGAGACAATTCGGATTCAGAAAGAATAAATCGACTAATGATGCCTTAAATTATGTCAATAACTTCATATGTAACCAACTTGACAATAGCAGATCGGTAATAGCAATATTTCTCGATCTAGCGAAGGCTTTTGACACGGTAGTACATGAACTTCTATTGATTAGAATAGAAAAAAAATTCAAGTCCAAAAAAGTGAAAAATGGAAAAAGATTCTAAGTTCAAAAAAGTGAAAAATCGAAAAAAATACTAAGTTCAAAAATGTGAATAACGGAAAAAATTCTAAGTCCAAAAAACTGAAAAATCGAAAAAAAAATTAAGTCTAAAAAAGTGAAAAATCGAAAAGATTATAAGTCCAAAAAAGTTAAAAATATTTTAAGTTCAAAAAAGTGAAAAATGGAAAAAAACACTGGTTTTGGTTTAAAATACACGTTCAACTAAAAATATGCTGAACATATATTTCGTAAGCCCTCCCGCCACGACAAGGCACCAGTGCGTCGAGAGAGAAATAGGGTTGATTGAAATTCAACCCCGTTAAGCATACCACCGCTTAACAACATTCATACAATCCTGATTAATAATCAAATAATAAAATCATCGCCCCGAACACATGTAGGTATACCTATTATTCTAAAAAATAAAATATTTATATAATCACAAATAATAGTTAAATTGACTGAACTAACAAAATTGATTAAAATTAAAATGAGTAACTAATCACCTACTTTATAAAAATGAAAAAAATACATATTCGGTAAATCTATCCAAGTGCAGGTATATAAAGATGTACAAAATCAAAAATTTAAAAAAACAATCTTACAAAAGAGTACAAATTCATCATGCCTAGTCCTCATCATCGCTATCATCATCAATCACTTGATGAACAACTCCTGGCCTGACCATCGGGATTAAATGCTGCAAGTTGCGATGTTCATAATCGAAATATGGCTCATCGGCATGAACAACTTGCAGCCTTTCCAAGAACCCAGGTATATTTTGAGGCGGTGCATAATTAGAGATGATCAGAATCGGTCCTTTAAATGTAATTATCTGAGTTTGATTGTGTTTAATCCTCTTACATGTAGCCTCTCCAGCTAATAATGTTTTGAGAACAGCATAGTTGGATAAGCTACATGATCGAGGATCAAACTCATCAAATTTGATGAATTTATGTGAGGGATTAAGATTTTTTAAAAAAAAATTATCTCCAATATTGCAATCTAATGTTAATTTAGAACTTAACCTGCTTTGCAATAGGAATTTCCTAATGAAAGTGGTCTTGCCTACATTAGGAGCCCCATATAAATATAACTGAGGTCTTTTGTGTTGGTCAGGCCTAGAAATAAAATTGTTATACCAGGTGAATGTTGACAAACACCAATTACATATTGGCCCGAAAACCACTGCTGGATACACGAAATTGTCTATATTAATATCAGCGCTATCAAATGCCGCTTTGTATTGCTGAATGAATCTACGTTTGGTGTCATGCTCAACTACAAAGTCATCAAGAATTGAAAATGGCTCGTTCCGTGTATCCTGGCAATATTTATAGAGCCTATATGAAAAGTGTAACTTTGACAAGGAACAATTGAACAATGGTTTTTTGTCCTTTTTTGTAATATATGTGATAGTTGTTTTTTCATTGGTTGGATTCTGCACATCAATGGCAACTCCCGGATAGAGATACCGAATATACTGACACATCTCATTGATGAAAGTAGGAGAATCATATTTAACATACGCGTGAATATGATACACCAACCCTTCCAGCAATGCCGTTTCAGTATCATAGTTCTCGGCTGCGATAACATATAAAACTAGCCGCAGCCGCTGGTTGTTGTCGTCGTCGTTGATGTTGTTGTTATGTGGATCTGCTGCCGGTAAAAAATAATATTCCCGTTCGTGCGGAAAAGCGATAGGACCATATTCATGGACATTCCTGCCAGGATAATTTATTAAAGCTGTTAATAAATTAGCCTTTTCAATGTTCCTGTCGCTCTCCCTGCCGAATGGGATGGTAATAAAATAATTACATCTTCTACCGGCAGCAGGACGTCCTCGACGACCTGCTCGTGGAGCCATACCACCAGGAGGTACTACTAATAGTAGTCCTGGTGGACGACGTGGTGGTCCCCTTGGAGGACTTGCTGGTGGAAGATCTCCTGCTGGACGACCTCCAGCCGGACGACGTGGTGGACCACCTGAAGGACCGCAGCCACCGCCGCCTGGAGGGAGTGGTGAACCACGTGATGGCCCTGGTTGTTGAAAATCAACAGCATGCGAGCCAACACGTGATCCAATAAGGCCAGATGGCCCTGCAACTGGCGCTCCAATCGGAGTCAACATAAAAAGGTTCGGTTGATTATTAAAAACTCCACCTACCACAACACCACCACCACCACCACCACCACCTACAACAACAACAGCAGCAGTGGTAGTAGCAGCAGCAGAAGTAGTAGTAGCAGGAATAATTGGAGTACCAATTATTCTAGGTATACTTACTCGGTTAGGAGCCGGACCTGGCAGAATAAATCTATTTTTGCTTGATTGTGACATGTTAAAAATTAATCAAAATAATCAAATGATAAAATATAAAAAAATACTTTTATTGAATGGATTATTAATCAGAAAAATAATATTAATTAATCGAATTGCAAAGAAATAATCAAAGTACTATCGCATCAACGAATCAACGCAAGGTAGTAAGTGAGTGATCTCTTTACTATACAAACTCAGCAATTTCAAGCTTATATATACCTTTTTGTTTCCCTCCTCTACCTAATTATATACATAAAGTACTTAATAAACACTTAAAACCTAATGATACAAATAGATTCCGCTTATTATATAAGTACTTAATAAACACTTAACAATGATAGATACAATCCTAATGATACAAATAGATTCCGCGCTAATTATCTATTAACTACTTATTAATTTCTTAGAGACGGTTAAAATTGGCGCGCTCAAAAAGCAGCATTGGATGATGAATTTTCTCATTGGTTTAAATTTTTTTTCCAGACATGTGATTGAATTTGCAGCTATCGAATTATTGTATTGGCCCAACTTTTGATGAATTTTCTCATTGGCTTAAATTTTTTTTCACACTTGTCATTGCTTGCAAAAAAGTCAAGAATCGAAAATTTTTATAAGTCCACAAAAGTAAAAAATCGAAAATTTTGACAAGTCCACAAAAGTATAGAAACAAGAAAATTTTGTATATAGAATAATTTCAATATATATTATTGTCAACACATCCACATGTCCACCACATCTACTTACATTCTCCATACGGTTCATTTTCCTATAAGTAGGTACCTACTATATAGGATTCCCAATGATATTGCTATTTTCTATGTATTGGATATTGAACTTATTAAAATACTATTTCATTTTCAACAATAAATACATTTGGTGGTTTTTCCCGATTTATTTCAAAATATAGCTTGTAATCAACGAGATTTCTACAATGATAAGTAATCATTTGTATATGTTTTCAACTCGTAAAAGTCTGTAATATTATGATATCAATATATGTAAATCCAAATAGACTGATTTCACCTTTTAGTTAGATTTAGTTAAAATCTGCTCTATACGTGATAAGTTCATACGTCACTAGCCCATAGTAAAAGTGGTGGTGGAAAGCCTTAAGCAAGACAATATACGGCAGCAGTGCATTTGTCCAATATGGATTTGCAATTCTGCTATTTTTCCTCAATCCTCAATGATCACGTATTCGATCAACCAACCTCCCTTAGATAATCATTTATTTTTGTTAATAAAGATAATTGTGGAACACAGAGAAGCCACCTGGCGTATAGGCAACCCACAATGTATGTACATCATGCGAATTCATGCTGCACTTATATATCGTCACAGTGACAGTGAAAAATAAAGAAGGTTTGCTTTCACCTTTTAGTTAGATTTAGTTAAAATCTGCTCTGCTAGATTTTGATGTTTGTAATAATTTCCGACGACCATAGACAAATGAGGAAATTTACTGTTCTATGGCATTTGAATAAACAAATTAACAAATTCTACGTCTACGAACAGAAATATTAACTATAACAAACATATATTTATAAGTATATTATCTCTTAAAGCAGGAACAAATCTGTAGCTACAAGTGATGTTAGTTAAAGAAAGTTAAAGATGGGTCGCCGCCAACCTATTGTTGCTTATGAGTTGCCAAAAGTCTACAGAGAATCATATAGAGAAATATTAAAGGATGCGGATGCTTGTGACGTTCATCTTAACAAGTTTAACTTATATAATTTTATGAGCTTGGATCATATGTAAAACACTTTGATAGAGACGGAGAGGAGGTCAACAACATCTAGTACTACTGATTGAAATCTATGCTTGTGGTTATATCGAATAAAAATAATCCACTGAAGAACTCGTCGTATCCCAACTTGAAACACAATTGAACCCACAATTTATTTCAACTTCCAGGCATTCAGAACCCGTTTCCGGCGGCAACTAATGGATTTGCCAGACAACAATTTGTCGGATGCAACTGTTAAGTACCCGCACTAGATACGTTAGAGCGAAGAATCTTCGAAGAGGAATACGAAACTCGAAAGAAATTAAACACATAGATATTTTTGACAAAAAATTGGAAAAGTATAAAATAATATTACTTCTATTGGTAATGGTACTTTTGAAGTTGTGCAGTTGCACTTTTTATGTGGCAGTTGCTACTGCCCTATTCTAAAAAGGATATCCCTGTTCCGGGATAAAAGCAGATGAACAGATGGTGATCAATCACCGCTGTTTGTACTTTGCTCAGCTGTTGAGGAGCACCTATTACATTGCTTATATTCAGCCTTTGTATTCATGTTTTAATATAAAAAATAAAAAGATATAAACCTTTGTTTTAGTTTTTATTTTAATCAAAAGTTATGATACAGCTTTTCGATAATTTTTACTCTTTTGTTTTTTATATAACAAAAGTATTGATACCTACAGCTTATTCATTATTGATTGTATTGAAATAATCTCTAATTCTCGCATCAACGAATCAACGCAAGGAAGTAAGTGAGTGAGTGATCTCTTGACACGAAAAGTACCTACCTATATGTTTCTCTCTTCTACCTAATTATATATACTTAATAATGATACAATCCGAATGATATAAATAGATTCCGCTTATTGATGAGTAGAGTAGAGTCTAAGATATAAAGTGAGATGACAAATGAAATATAACATATAACAGAATAAAATGATATACCTAACTAGACATATAGTAAAAGTTAATACATAGGTAAAACAGAAAATAGGTAGGTATTCAATACGTGATCAACTGTCTCACAGAAGAGATCTGTTTCAAGGAATTCCTGAACAGAATGTTTCAACAGATATTGTACACAAAGTCCTACTTAATAAACACAATCCAAATATACCTATTAACTACTTATTCATTTCTTACACACGGTTAAAATTGCCGCCAGCAGCATTGAAAAATTCCATATGCAGCTATCGAATTTTTGTATTGGCCCAACTTTTCGTCAATTTTCTCAATGGCTTCAAATTTTTTTCCAGACTTCTCATTGCTCTGCAATTAACAATGAAAAATTCTCTTTGACAGCTGTTGAAATATTGTATTGGCCCAATCTTTTCATCAATTTTCTCATTGGCTTAGAATTTTTTTCCGCCCTTTTCATTGGTCGATAGGTGCGTGGTCCCCTATAGGTATAAGAGGGATTGTTAATGATTTGATGCGTAACTATCTATCAAATAGATTTCAGTGTGTTCTCATAAATGGTGTTAAAAGTTCTTACAGCTTAGTTACTTGTGGAGAGTTATTATTTAATGCCTATATTAATGGGTTATTGAATCTTAATTTACCGGGTGTTATTGTATCTTTTGCGGATGACACAGTCATTATTTGTAGTGGTGAGAGTTGGGATGAAGTTACAGCCAATGCCAAACATTCTTTAAAAAATATAAGGAAATGGTTTAATTATCACAAAGTGTCTTTAAATATGTCAAAATCCAGTGTTTTATATGTGTCTCTATATGCGGATAAGCTCCCTGTTACAGACGGACTCACAATACATGATGATGTTTGTTATAATAACTTAAACTGTGGATGTGATGGAATAAAAAGGGTAAATGAAGTTAAATACCTTGGTGTTATACTAGATGAAAATTGGAATTGGAAGAAAAATATTTTTAGTATTGTTAAAAAAGTAAGATACCTTCTTTTTGTTTTCTATAAAATGAGATATATTCTTGAAAAAAATGATTTATTAAAATTATACCATGCTTTGTTCTGTAGCGTCCTATTTTATGGAATTATTTGTTGGGGTTCAGCTTATTCAAATACATTAGAGCCGATAGTAAGAATACAAAAGCGTGCTATCAAAATTTTAACTTTTGGTAAACAACACAACCTTTTTAGTGAGACACGATTGCTGAACATCAATCAAAAATATATTTTGGAAGCACTAATAAATAATTATTGTAATCTACGGGAAGAGTATACTATTGCTGAAGCATGTTTATTTTCTAGACACAAATCGCTTACAGTAAGTAAAACTAAATTAAATATTGGTCAAAAAACTAGTTTATATCGATCCAAACTTGTCTACAATAGATTAGATAACAATCTAAAAAAAATTAAACTTCTCTAGAGGGCGTATTAAATTTCATATTAAGAGTTGGATTTTAAATAATTTGAAGTTATAATATACATAGATACTGTTATATTACTTAAAAAATCTGTTTTAATATTTAATACTTCCTATATCATGTGTCTTTCTTTACATTTGTAGTTGTATTTATAGATTTGTTGCATTTTAATTTTATTATTTGTTTATTTATTGTATATTAATATGTATATTTAGATTATGTTAAGCTTGTAGATTTTAATACATTATTAAGTTCAGGTCTACACACAGATGCTATTTGCATCTCGGTAGGGGATTGTTGGACTTTATTAAGTCAGACAATCTATTAGCATACTATTTTTTAATCAAGATTTGTATGTTAACCTGAATAAAGATTATTATTATTATTATTATTATAACAGTTTACAAAAGCCAGTGAAAAAGAAACAAAAACGAATTTCAAGATCATAGGAATCATAAATCAGGAATCATGGTTGTTAATCAGTGGAAGTTGATTAAAAAATATTCATCAAGGTCATAGCAAACATGGAGACGCAGTAATTTTATAAGGTCCTTTTTGAACTTATTCAACGATAACAGTTTCATAGTGTTCGGAAGATGGTTATAAATTTTTATTCCCATATACAGAGGACTATTGCGCGTTCGGTTGAATTTGTAGTTTGGTAGGATAAACAGTTGATTTCTCGTTAGATAATAGTATCTGTCTGCGGGTCGTTCTAGAGAGTTTTTATTTTTGTGGATCAGGAGGGATATTTTGTATATATAAAGATTGGTGAGGGTAAATATTTGGTGGTTTTTAAAATGGGGCCTACATGAATCCCTGAAATTGAGTCCAATGAGCGTTCGAATGGCTCGTTTTTGAATAGTGAATGTTGTTTTAGCTGAAGCTTATGAGCCCCAGAATTCGATACAATATTGCAAGAGGCTGTGGAAGTAAGGATAATAAACTGACTTGGCCACTACTATATTAGTATTCACTTTGATGCTGCGTAAGGCAAATGTTGCTTTGCATAGTTTGGAGTTGAGTTGACTGATGTGTTCTGTCCATGCTAATTTACTGTCAATGAGAATACCTAAGAACTTTGTTGTATCTGATGGATTGATAGTTATTCTTTCCACTATGAGACCTATATCCTCATTTTCGCGTTGGAGATTGAATCGTATGCCTTGAGTTTTGTCGATATTTGTTTGTTTGCTGAAAACCAGTCATGTAATTTATTAATTTTGATTTGTGCTGCGAGCATCAAATTTTGTTCATTTTCGCGGATTATTAAGCTAGTATCATCTGCAAAAAGTGAGAATGAAAATGAGGGAAAGTTGCAAACAATATCATTCACATAAATCAAGAATAGCGTGGGACATAGGATAGATCCTTGTGGTACGCCGGCCTGCACAGTCATCGGTTCTGAGTGATAATAGGTTAATGTTGAATTATGTATATCTTCGATCTTAACCAGTATATCTCGGTGAAGGAGGTACGTTTGAATCTACTTCTTAGCGACACCTCGGATACGGTAATATTCCAGTTTGTCCAACAGTATAGAATGATCAACGCAGCCAAATGCTTTGGATAGGTCGCAGAAAACTCCTAGTTTGCGCTGTTGGGATTCAAGGGAGCTGTTAATGGCCTCTAAAAGATTAAAAGTAGCGTCAGACGTATTTGATTTTTTTCTGAAGCCAAATTCGGCGTTCGTAAGTATTTGCCGATAGTCTAGATAATTTCTGATTTGGCGATTAATTATCCACTCTAAGAGGTTAGAAAAGCTAAGGAGCAGGGAGATACCTCTGTAATTGTTGCTATCGAATGCTTTTCCTTTTTTATAGATGGGGATTACTATTGATGTTTTGTAAATTTTTGGAAAAACCCCGGTAGATAGGGATAGGTTGAATAAATATGTTAAAGAGGCCTATTTGCTTGTCTTTTAAGAAATGTCATCGGTATGCCGTCGATCCCTATTAATGTTTTAGGTTTTTGAGCACTATTTTTTTGGTTGTAACAAAAAACGTTTATTCATACATGATTTTTTTTGTCCTAAAGTTATCCAGCCTTTGAATGATTTTTTGTGGTGAAGGGCCTTCTTTTTCAGAGGAAAAGCTTTGGAAAAGCATGAATTGATTATTCTGTGGAACATTTCATACTAGGGACATTGAAGTTCAGGTTGAAATCCCCGCAGATGACATAATGATAATTCATATATTCTTGATACAATTCATTGATTAGGTCGTAGAATGTGTTTAAAAAAGTTTCAAACTTACCCAATGGACTTCTGTATATGCAGATAACAATCGTTTTCAGAATTTACTACTCGATGCTGTAAATTAAATATCTTTTTCGATAGGATGAGCTCTAATTGGTCATGCATCCAATGTTCGGAAAAGCCGATTATATCAGTATTTCGGTTTTCTTTTTCATCTAGAAAAATGTTTACTTCATCTAATTTATTACGGAGTGACATGGAATGCTCAGGCCTCAGATTGCAAAGAAACAAATTATTTTACATTCGTCCTCCAATCAGCGAATGTTTGAGCAGTCCTGTACTTCAATGAAATCTGTTCTATTTTCGATTTCGATAATTTACAGACAATTAATTTACAGACAACTTTTCTATGTAACCACACTGTAACATTCGTTTTTAGTTGTATGTTTACTTATATTCTATTGTTATTGTCACTAATGACCTAGATGTTAATGCGGCTAATGTTAAATAAAAAAATATACCTATATCGAGCTATTGGAAAATGAATACAAATAAAACATTATAAAAAATGTTATGTCTCCAACTTACTTACATATATGATGAAATAAGAAATGTCTCTTGCTTATCTTTCAATTTTTCTTCATTTTCAGAATTGCCGAAAACACAATTCGTAAACAAGCAAAACATAAAAGATTTAGGTAGGTATAGCATAAAAATTCCTATTATGATTTGAAGAATATCTGTTCAAATTTAGATTATTTTTAGATGAACCCCAGGAACTCATGAAATAAAAATTTTGCGCAAATATTGCGATTATGAAGAATATCTTTCGTATAGTAAACAATGTAACTTATCCATTAGCGTAGAAATTTATAAGAAAAGATTTTTTATAAGTAACTTTTTACTATTTTAGAATTACAACTTCACGATCCGACATAGGACTCAAGCTGCTATATATATATAACTACCAAAATTATTACAATTGATAAAGAAAAATGCCTTATTATTTTATATTGTTGTGTATTTATTATTTATCTAACTAATTACTATATTGATAATTAGAGCAAGGCCGAGCTGATGACGCATATGGTAAATTTACAGTCAAGCTTGGTTGAGAATTTATATAAATATTTTTTGGACCGACTTTATCAGTTGTTGCACTGAAAAATACAAAATAATATTAATTCTATTGGTGCTGGTAATTTTGAAGTTGTGCCGTTGTAGTTTGTAGTTGTAGGCACCAACTCCAAAAGAACCAGCACCAAAAGAATTAATATTATTTTGTATTTTTCATAGCAACAACTGATAAAGTCGGTCCAATTTTTTGTGAAAAATTTTTATTTCACATTTTTTAGTGTAAAATTAGTCATGAAAATTGTTGAACGTTCACTAATACCCAAAAAGTTATAGGTAGGTTTAGCGAAAATACGCATATCACATATTTCAGACTTTACCATTGCGAAACTCGGAAACCGTAACTCTTTTGAAAAAATGTTCAATTTAAATGTTTCCGGATATGGTCTCCTTTCTAATTTTCAAATCTCGAATTTTCGATTTTCAGAAAAATTTGCCCCTTCCACATAGCTGAAACACATATTTCAGACTGTAGCGCGGAAACGTATGATTATTTTCAAAAATGTCCAATTTAAACATTTCCGGATATGAAATTTTTGTTAATTCTGTCGTCTCGGATTTTCAATTTTTGCGAAAAATTGACCCCTCCACCCCATTTGGGGGCGGTTTTTGGAGGGAAGGAGATTTTGGATTTGATTTTCCTCAATATGGGACCATTTCTCAACTCTCCTCTTTGAAATGAAATAAAAATCGTCTAAATCGGAGTACGTTTACTATGCGAAACGCGCGAACAGCCATAAAAAAAGCAATCTTACAACCGAATTTTATATCTTCTCGTTTTTTTGAAGTCGGTCAAAAAATAATATAATATATGTAGCGAGGGTATCAAGTAAAGGGCAACAATCTTACAAAGCCGAGGATCCTGCTAAGTGGAAGTTTCGAATGTTAAATATGTATACCAGAATTGAGGGCTATTTAGGTGCTAACCTACGAACATCAGAATATGCAGAACAGTTGTGCAAGATGACCTTTATCATTGAGCTTTAAACAGAGTATCCTGGGTCAAAAAAGATTTTTAGCTATTGGTTTGTCGGTGCTAAGATTATCTCATTAAAAGATAGACTATTTGGAACAAGATGGACACCTTGATCGCAACCACATCTTTGCAATTATTGTTAAAAAAACTATTTTGCACATTAGCACAGAAACGTTTATGATGAAACTGAAAAATTTACATAGCTCAGAAACTATAATAGATAAGCTATTAAAACTAGGGTTGATTCAACTCAGAATTAGAAGACCAATCAAACTACGTGGGAAAAATTTTGGTTTCTGTTTGTAATAAAAAAGTTGTGACTATCGAATATGATAGCACAGAAAATGTCAAGTTTCTAATTCGTATGCTAGTAGGAAAACTTCTAATGCATGTCCTACATAAATCACCCTGTAAAGTGCTACAAGAAATTTTCTCAAGTTATATTTGATTATTTTTGGACTGACAATGAATATGTTTTGAGTATAAAAGTAGAATGGTGAGAGAAAAAAGCAAACATACCATACTAGCAAAAAAGCCTGACATCATAGTGAAGAACAAGAAACAGAACACTTGCATGCTAATAGACGGAGCAATCCCTTCAGATTAAAACATCACCCAGAAGGAAGCAGAGAAACACCTAAAATACAAAGATCTGCAAATTGAAATACAGCACTGTGGAACATGAAAACAGTAGTAGTCCCTTTAGTAATAGGCGCCACACGACTCGTATAGCACCGCTCATGCGAGCGTTCCCGGAACCCAAAACCTGTGACACTTCAGAAAACGGTTGTGCTGAGCATCGCTCATATAGTATGGAAAATTCGATAGGAAACCTGCAGCAAGCACAAGACCAGCAACTACAAAAGAATAACCTTAGGTACTCTGTGTGTACTCGCTTACTCTCTCAGAAAGAAAAACCATAGCCCCAAAGAAAAAGCTATGTGATACCAAAGAAATTCATAATAGTAATAATGACCTTTGGAATAAAGAGGTGCCAGATAGTGACAATCTTAAAGGGAAAATCGTTTGAACCTTTACAGCTATACAGAAATACATCCAGTCAATGTCGACTGAACCCTACAAATACCTGTGCCTACTTCAGTCAAACAACATAGTAAAATCAAAAGGGTCCTCACTGCCGAGTTTCAGCACATGTTAAATAACATTTTGAAGACCAAACTCAATTCCAGACATACTACTGCAGCATAAATAGTTATGTCATCCCTGCACATCAATACGAACAAGTCTAACAAAATACAGAATGCACCACCCCAAAACAGCTGTTGAAAGTATCACCTTACCAAGGGAAAGACGCAGCAGGGGAATAAGAGACGCTATCACGGCATATAACTAACAAATCATGTGCCATTTTTTTCATACGAAACACTATGCACTACACCAGATAGTTGTTAACGCAGGCGCAGGATATACACCACTCAATCTTAGCTCCCGGAACTCTACAAATGCTCCGGTGGAGTGGCTCAGACTTGGCAATATATTTCCATAGACCAAATAATTTATTTTTGCAATCCAAGATCAGGTAATCAAGACGCGAAACTACCAGAAAAGTATATTGAGAGAAGACGTCCCGAATGACCGATGTCCTAAATGTAACAAAAATCAGGAAGCGATAGAGCATATCCTTTCTGGATACCAAAAACTAGCAGAGACAAAATAGCCTAGAAAGACACAACAAAGTCCCAGTAATAGCCTATCTAGAATTTCTCAAGCTTTATGACATAACTTTAGAAAACACAACACCCCACTATGAGTACCAACCACCACATGTATTAAAAAAAACAAATCAAAATATATTGTGACACGGCAATATAACTGACAGAACTACGCCACATAACAACCTGGATATAAAGTTTATAGATGGAGCTAGTAAGAGAGCTATGCTTATCGATATATCTATCCCCAACAACAATATAGACCTTAGAAAATTGATACGAGAAATATGGCACTTGGAAAACACCAAAATCATCCCCGTCGTAATCCTTTAGTCGATGGTCCTAATACCCAAGAAATTATAAGCAAATATAAGAGGAAATTGGAATCCCAGGAATACTTATGTGGAGGAAATCAGAGGCGGTTGAACACAAACACAAGTGACTAAATATATTTTATTAATTACATCACTGCATGCTACATTCACAGATTGAACACCATATTAAATTAAATTACATAACTAGATTTAAAGTGGCTCATCTAGGAAGACATTCTTAGCGCGCCCTGTCGGTGAGTAGAACAGACACGCTATGGTAGTTGGTAAGGCTATGTCAATCGAGGACCCCTCACTTTACAATAAGAAATGTGTATACCAAATAGAAAAATAATTTAGATAATATAGATAATAATGGAAGAGAATAATAGAACAAATTCAATTAATACATAAACCTAATTTGTGATATAATATTTTCATTCATGTGCTCTTTAGCTAATCCAATAAAGCATCAAAATATATATGATTACAGAGATAATATTTAAATTGTTACACATTGTGTAGAATGGAGAATTGAGATATAGGTTGGTTCTGGTTCTGTCACAATAAAATGTTTTTGAAGTTGTAGTCCTTGAGTAGGGAACACAAACGTTTATTTGAGAAATGATACTCATGACATCTATTTAATTATGCAGCAGTCTGTATAAAAAGATTATACTAGCTCGTTTCCCTCTAAAATCTGGACTCTCCGCATTGTACCCTGCAGTCAAATTCCTATAAGAAGTAACTAAAACGCATCAGTTTTAAAAGTTAGACAGGCGTATTCATATATTCATTCTCACTACTTATTACTACTACTACTACTACTTCATACTATCCTACCATAACACTAACATAAGAGTCATAAGTCATAAACCTAATTTAACGTTAGTCTACCGCACTTAATTTAGTAGCGTACTAAGTTTCGATTATGAATACGCCTGTGAAACTTTAAAAAGTGTATTTGAACTTGCTCAATGACAGGCATAAAAAGGACTCCAGATGACAGAACCATCCAAATTACAACTTAGACCTAATAAATGTTGTAAGCAGAGTAACATGTGCTATAAAATTTGAAAATATTCTGCAATTTCTAATGATAAATCAATAATAACTATGCTGATAAGCTCTAAGAGCTTTATTGACTTTCAGTGTGATGGCTGGGAATACGTCATCCCCAAACAAAATTAAAGTAATTCCTCTTGTAAAACCTGCTTAGAGGTAACATAATTTATACTTACAAAGCAAGAAGCACAACGTTGTTGTGACGTATTAATGCTCGAATTATATAACTTTAAATACAAAAGTTGGTGGATATTGTGTCAGTCTCGTTTGAATAATCCTTGTCATGAATAACTGGACCTCTTCGGAGTCTTTGGACGAATAAATTAGAGGGAAGTTTCGCTTGAATTATGCAAAAACGTGATGCCTTTTAATGTACTACTTACCTGTGTAAAAGTTAACAAAATGAAATGAATATTCATTACGAAATGAAACGAGTGTTTTTCCTCGTTGTTTTTTCAATTTTTATGATATAATTGAGATGTTGCTGCGGGTGAGGAGAATTCAGTGAACAATGGTAGGTGGTAGGTAATTTATTGTCATAAATTAGACTTGACTGCAAAATATGTATATACAGTAAATGTTGCAAGTAGCGGAAAAGGGGTTGGGAGGTGGGTACCTATATTAATTTAGATAGATATAATTTTATTTCACAAAAACTAGAACTCACTTAAGTAGTTGGTGCAATGAAAAATACAAAATAATATTAATTTGTGCTAGTAATTTTAAAATGGTGCAGTTATGGGTATATAGGGAGAATACTTTTGGCACCAACTTCAAAGGTGCCAGCATCAGTTGACTTAACATTATTTTCTATTTTCTGACCGACGAACCCCGAACGGAGGAGGTATACAATTCGACGTCATTTTTTTTATATAGTATAGTAGTAAACCTACTCCAATTTTGCTGATTTTTTCATAAAAACACAAATCCGAAATCTCCTTCCCTCCGCGCATTTTCTCGAAAATCGAAAATCTGAGTTGGCAGAATTAAAGATACCAAAATATCCGGAAACGTTTAAAATGAACATTTTTTAAAAAGAGCTACGGTTTTCAAGTTTCTCCAATGTTTAAATTTGAAATATGTGTATTTTTGCTATGTGGAAGAGGCAATTTCTTTCGAAAACTGAAAATCTGAGAATGGAAAATTAATGACCATATTATTTGTACCAACATTTATATTGAACATTTTTTTTCCATAGAGTTACGATTTTCGAGTTAAAAGAGTGGTAAAGTTAATAATATGTGTATTTCCGCGACAACGTTCTTAGATTTCTGAATAATAGCAAATAGAAACAAAGCATACATGGATAATGGTGAACGTTCAACGATTTTCGTGACAAATGTAAAACTCAAAAGTGTGAAATAAATATTTTTTCATAAAATTGGACCGACGTTATCAGTTGGTGCACTGAAAAGTACAAAATAATATTAATTCTATTGGTGCTGGTAATTGTGAAGTTGGTGCCAAAAGTTTTCAACCTAACTGCTACTGCACAACTTCAAAAGTAGCACCAATAGAATTAATATTACCAGTGTACCAATAACTAATAAAGTCGTTCCTAGTTCCAGCTGAAACAGACATATTTCAGACTTAACTATTGTTGTAACTCGGAAACCGTGTTTTTTTTATTGAATGCTCAATTTAAATGATGACGGATATGCTCTCCCCATTAATTTTGTCACATAAACCCTATTTTTTTATTTGATTTAATTCAAAATATTAACGCATAATACATCAAAATTTTAACCGTTTGCACTATTTAACCATATAAACTTTCATTATGCCAAATCTCATACTCGTCCGTGCACGTTTTATGCCGTCTACAATCACTTATTAATACAGATTAGGTACTTTTCCTAGCGTATTCGAACGATCACATATAAATCATATAACATAAAAGCCAAAATAAACATCTGTTATCATAAATTATATTTATTATACATATTTCAACTTAATTAATTGGCTATGACATTGACATATTTTGTTACAATCATTAGATACCAACGTTGTTTTATTTGGACTATTGTTGTAGTAGGTAAACCACGCTTTAGGTAAACGCACCTTAATAAATAGGTAGTTTCACTGTCAGAAATAATGTCAGATATACAATTATGGTGAAATAAAGATAAGCATCAAGAAAAGCATATTATTTAAACTAACCGAAACTACAAACAAAAGTATAGAAAACACAACAATTGTGCATATCTCATATTAAAATTTAGTTTTGATAACTGGACCTGAATATTGTTGTAAAATGGTCTTAGTTGAAGGAGAGATGATTATAACAATGTAAGAGTATTTTTGCGACAAGAGTATAAAGGGGCCAGTATCTGAAAATGTTTATATTTTAACATAAGTCTATATTATATGGGTATTATCGGCCGTCATCTTGTGTTCGAGACGAAGAGAGATTAAATATACGTTTTGATTAGCTCAAATATATTCAAGTATGACATATTATCATATTTGAACCAATCAAAAATTATATCTATGTATTTTGTAACCAGCCGCTAAAGAGAAATAATTTCAAATTCAAACGTTTTTGATCGAATATTTTTCTTGGGATGTTTCGGAGCACCATGCAAATGCTAGTTTCTACATTTATCCAAATGCGAAAATTTGAGTCGCAAAAATGTCAACTCGAACAGTGCACATTCCGGAAAACACGGGAGACATCAAAGGCAACGAGAATAAGTCCTGGTCTATTCTCGAAGCCATATACTGAGAAATAACCTCCAGAAACAACGAAACCAACACTGGAATGATCTAGAGCTTTTTAGGTTAGATATATAATGCTGATGGCAATGATAGTTAGTTAGTGATAGATAATCAGTCGGTCATAGATCATAGACAGTAGAAAAGTCGTATATAGTCCGAGAAATAAGTGTGAATATAAATGTGTATATAGTCGTGTACTTATTGGTATAAATAAATAAGTGAAAATAAATCCAACCCAGTTTTAATATAAATTCCCGTTACAATATACACACAGATCACCCACTTGTACAATCTATACATGACATTTCCTCCGATCTTGCTACTTTGGGGGTATCTACTAATTTGGACCCCATCACACGAGGGAATTGCCGGGAAAGAATATGCTGACGATGCTGCTAAGGGTGCCTTGTCTAACTCCCGAAAATATACCTACATACATGCATACATACATAACCGACTTGAAAACATTTTTTTGAAACTCTGTCCAATGGTCCTGGCAAACCCACTGGAATGAAAATCGCACTAAACTCCATGAGATCAGACCGACTACAACTCCATTCCAACTATCTTATCAAGAAAGAAAAGAAAAGAAAAGGTAATCATGCGCAGTCCAAGAATTGGACATACTAGAATAACCCACGGACATCTGATGGCCTCTGAAGACGCCCCAATTTGTACAACCTGCAAGGTTTCAATCACTGTGAAACATATCCTGATTGAATGCGCACATTTCGACTCGAATCGTAAAAAATACCACATCGATGGAAACCTAGCGGAAATGCTCTCTGAATCATATAAGATAAAAAAGTACTGCTCTTTCTAAAAGACATTGCATTATATAATTATATCTGATAATACCTTACAATGTATATACATTACTCCTAGTGCATAATATCATATTGACCAGTGTATATTCCATATTGTAATACTGCTCATGTGTCAATGGCCTTTGTTGTTGACACGTTAATTTCAATAAAAAAAAATAATGTCAACATTCGAGACCTTTTTTGAAAAGCTATTATTAGTGTTTCATTGCCAATATATTTTCACATTCTAAGAAACAGACACTTAAATTTGGTTCGCGATATTGTGTAGACAATTGCCAAAGAGTTTTTCGAATGTTACAATAGTTGCGACCTTAAATACAAAATGTTTGGTCTTTATTGTACGCGCATCTTAGGTAAAAAGTTTCTTGAAGAATAATAAAAAATGGATTGAATCTGAAAAGAAACGAGAGAACTTTTCCTTGTAATATTTTATATGTGAGAATTAAAAGTCCAATAAATTATACCAAAGGGATTGATGGTTGGGACAGAGCCATAATATCCTGGTAATCAAAAGGTCCAAGGATACCCGAAAGGGAGCTTGACCACACTTAGTAAAGACTAAAACAATTGAAATTCGGAAATGTTGTATGTCCTATTCCCGTACTAATCTCAGAAGATGGAATACCGTAATGTTTTCTAGAATGTCAGTTTTGATATAGGTAATAAAAGAGTATATTCGGACCCTTTTATATCAATTGTAACATGTATATTTTTATTCTAGTATTCAAATGTGCAAAATAATGTTTGAAATTCGAATATGTTGAGGTAGATAAAACAAATCAAAATAAAAATTATCACCAACACATCAACACCTTTATTATCCTCAGCCGACAATTGTTTCGCATTTTCAGGAATAGACCTATAACTCAGTGGCAAAAGTCGAAACTGCCTAAATGAACAACATTTGAATGTTCAGTGCTGACTGGAATCTGGAATTAATTATCTTTAATTAACTGTTTCATAATTTCTTGAAACTTTTGAAAATTACATCGTCGGTATATATCTAGGTTAAAATAAGAAATCTCAAAATGATTTTATATCCGCCTACATATAGGTATTAATCTAATCTGCTTTTTGAGGTAATTCTGTGACAATGGAGAAGTCAACAATCAGTAAAAAATAATGTTTAATTAAGTTTCTTTATAATTTGTGATAAACAGGGATCAAATATTGCCTTAGAAGATTAAGTGAAAATAACCAGAGGATTATCAACTTTGAAAGCTGTCTCAAGTAAACGGCAAGATGGATTAGCGAATGTTTTCAGCCGTTTATGCTCATGCAATATGCAATCTCTAGCGAAAAATAAACTGCGAAATAATCCTTCAACGAATTTCGATTCGGGTATCTGATATCTCATTTATGGAATAGAATCTAATGAGAAAACAGAAAATAAAAAAGGCCAAGTGCGAGTTGGGCTTGCGTGGGAAAAGTTCCATTCTTAGGATTTTCCTAAGTATAGGTTTGAATTTTCTATTAGGTTCCACAAAATTAAGCCTCAACTTTGTAGATTCGGACAAAATAGACTGTGAAAGACGGGCCTTCAGGCAGACACTATAATGTTCTTCTAATTGTTTCGTTTTTTCATCAGAATCTTAAAATGTACAATAAAAATAAATATTATAATCTTACAAGAAACTGATTTTGGGACAGAAATTCTGGGGGATCAGGGGATCATCAAACTCTGAAGGCATGGATAAGAAGATTTATCCTTAGAAAGAAAATACATTAATATTGTAAAGAGTTTGGTAAATAGTGTTGACGCCTTTCGGAATCGAGGCGTATGCGACTCGTCGGAGGGCGGAGCATCTTGACGAGTACGGACGTTGGTGGGGCTCGGGTGATATGACTGTAAGGCATACTGCTATTAGTCACCGATACATGCCAAGATCAAGATT
This sequence comes from Crioceris asparagi, assembly GCA_958507055.1. Classification (NCBI taxonomy): domain Eukaryota; kingdom Metazoa; phylum Arthropoda; class Insecta; order Coleoptera; family Chrysomelidae; genus Crioceris; species Crioceris asparagi. The sequence continues at coordinate 12,062,910 of OY293829.1, forward strand.
ATATCCCGAAACATCTAGTGAGTTCGCGCTGTTGGTGGAATGTTCGGCTTGTTGGAAGATGTCGGTGGAAGCTTTCTAGATGGATGGGGCTTGCCTATATATTGGAGAGGATTTGCTGCGGAGCTCAGTCAGTCAGTCCGTTGCAGTAGTTGAGTGACCGGTGGTACGGTGAAGACTAGCGGTACGGGGAGGCTGGTAATATGGTGCAGACCGGCAGTACTGTGGAGATTAGCAGTATCGTGGAGACCGAGAGTACGGATCAGTCCGACGTAGTTTGGTCTCTAGTAGGGGGCCACCAACAACATAAATACATAAATCTCGGTTCGAATATATAGGTATTCTATTTTGTTTTGGCATGCTAAAAATATGAACGATCGCTCGAGTTAAAAAGTAAGAAGTAATGCTTCAATAAGTTAGTTCCATCCAGCAGCTTTAAGGTTGTCACTAAACCACTGTGAAAATGTATGGATCATTTTATGGACATGTGCAGCATTCGCACCGTTATTAAAAGATTCATGGATGGAACGATTATTTATACTCATTGCCTACAACACCAAACTAAAACGGCACTAAGAAAGTCGGTCCAATCTTTTGTAAAAAATATTAATTTCATTCACATTGAAGCGAAAATATGAATTTTATTTAAGTGCGATATATATATATATATATATATATATATATATATATATATATGTATATATATCTTCCTATCAATAGAGCGTCCGTACATTGACGAATTGCATTTAATAGAGCGTCCGTGGTAATTGAGCGTCCGTATACGGACGCTCTATTACACATCAGTGTAATTCTGGTCAAGATGATCATCTTAACCGATGGAACAAAAATTGGAAGGACGCTCCATGCACGTCCCAAGAGATTTTTGATTGATATTCGAATATAATTAGTTCGATATATCTGGCGCAGCGCGGCGCTAAAATATTCATTTTGAATACGTTAACTTTCATTCCATCGCGTATTGGGCGTCCGGCAATCTGGCGACAACGAAACACATGAATTTCATTTCAACGACTTTTACACTCATATAGGGTCTTCTGATATATATTCGAAGCACTTATAAATTATTCGTTTGTGATCATGTGGATAAACCTGGTGCCATTTGAATCTATAGAAGAAAAAATCGCTCTAGATAAAAACCATTCTTTGAATTTTTTTATTTATACTATATATTTAAATTTATTTTCATAAAATCATTATTCAATGTATTGGGAACAAAGTGAACTAACAATACGAACAATATTGACGTACTACTACTGACTGACGTTTCATTTAAAATGGAGGACATAAACTCTATCGTATCGTATTCCGCGAGGATATAGACTAATAAATCATATTCGACAGATTTGTATTCATGGTGGCATTTATACTAAGACCAATTTAGATTTCCATAATATTTGTGTAAAATGTCTTTGCGCGAAGATAGATGCAGAATTAACACAGCACACAGAAAATTAGTTTTTGTTGTGCCTACAGATCACCGGATGGTGATAGTCATTTTTTTTAATATTATCTGCACAGAATATTATCAGAAAAAAACTCCAATAATAAGGTACAGGCTGTCGGTGACTTTCAATTATAGCTTTAAGACTTAAAACCAGTGACAATAAATTAACTGAATGCAAACATATTTTTTATCACATGATATGCTAGAAAAAGTTTTTGTTGACACCAGCGGATAACTAAATCTAGAGAAACTAGAGTCGATAATCTGTTCACAAATTTAGATGATAACATTTTCATTCTTGAAGTCATAGAGCCGCACTTGTCCGACCATAAAGGAATTTTATCATGTGTCGACCAATGTCAAAACAATCTATCTCAGGTTTCACAGCTGCATTAGATGAAATGATCTGAAATATATGCCATTTAGATCCAGAAACAAAAGCTGCTCATTTAGTTTACTCTGTCAGATCTTTAAACATCTCGTTTTCCATAAAAAAAAGTTATGTATCCCTGAAAATAACTTTAAAATGTTGATATTTCTACGTCCCTAAAGCGGGCAGAGCAAAGTGAGTAGAATCAAAAATACAAATCTGTTGTAGAGCTAATTAAATGCTGTGTTCCGAAATTAATTGCTCTTATAGTTTTTATTTTTAGAAAATGGCTGCTTTGCTAGCTTTAGACTAAAGCTAGCACAGCAACCTTTGAAAACTTACTTTTTTAGAACTTCTTTTATAGTGCTGTTAAGGTTAATTAATTGTTAATTAAGTGCTGTATTCCGAAATTATTTATTCTTATTTATAGTTTTTCGGAAAATGGATACTTTAAAAAATCTATTATTTCGGGATAATCTTATTTGGTCCTTGTAGAGCTAATTAAGTGCTAATTAAGTGCTGTATTCCGAAATTAATTGCTCTGATATTAAAAAAATGCTGCTTTGTTAGCTTTAGATCTAAAGCTGGCAGAGCAACCTTTGAAAATCATAATTTTTCAGAACTTTTGTTTTAGCGATTGTACTGCTTATTAAGTGCGGTACTCCGAAATTAATTGCTCTAATAATTTTTTGAGAGAGAACGTTCTTTGAGGACAAATAAAAATGTCAATTTATCTATTGTGGGGATATTTATAGCTTTAAAGGTACACCGGGCAACTTGAAACTACTTAATTTTATGTAATCCATATTTAATTCCATTTTAAAATTGAGATTTTAATATTTTTGAATGTATTATCTCTCCCAATGAAAAAATGTACAATTCTGATACTAAAAAGCTAAGGGATAAAACTTAATTTTTGTAGGACCGGACGGTTCTCGATTGCTAACCGTATATGTTCCTATGACTGTAAGATAGGTTTACCGGTGGATAAGTTCATTACTAACCACGTCGGTAAGTACTTTTCTTACGGATATAATTGTATTGGCCGAAATATTATAGAAATTATAGAAATTAATTTCGGGAAACAGCACTTGATTAAATAACATAGGAAATATGTAAATTTTATTGATTTTTTATAAAAAATACCTCAAATAATGGTTACCGATATAGTTTATATATCGGGTGTATAGATTATATGTTTTTGCTCTGATAGCGACAATCTCTGCCATTTTCTAAAAACTATAAGAGCCGATAATTTCGGAATGCAGCATTTAATTAGCAATTAATTAGCTCTACAAGCACGAAAAAAGTATTTCTCGAAAAAGTGTTTCTTGAAGCAAAGCAGTCATTTTCCGAAAAATTGAGTTTGGAATACAGCACTTAATTAGCCCTATAAACACTAAAAGAAGTTCTCGAAAAGTTGATTTTTAAAAGCTGCTCTGTTAGACTTAGATCTAAAGCTAGCAAAGCAGCTATTTAGAAAAAACTATAAGAGCAATTAATTTCGGAATAAAAAAAATAATTAGCACTTAATTAGCTCTACAAGCATCAACTACGATTTTCTAGAAAAAAATATTTTTTAAAAACAAAGCATACATTTTCCTAAGAACCATAAAACAACAATTAATGTCGGAATACAGCACTTAATTAGACCTTAAGCACTAAAAAAGAAGTTCTCAATGAATATTTTTAAAGGTTGCTCAGCTATCTTTAGATCTAAAACTAGCAAAGCAGCCATTAAAAAAATGTAAGACCAATTAATTTCGGAATACAGCAATTAATTAGCACTTTATTCGGTCTAGAAGCACCAAATAAAATTTTCTCGGAAAAGTTGATTTTTAAAGCAAAGCAGCCATTTTCCAAATACCATATGAGTAATTAATTTCTGAATAAAGCACTTAATTAGAACTTAATTAGCCCTATAAACACAAAACAGTACTCAAAAAATATTTTTAAATGTTGCTCTGTAAGCTTTAGATTTACAGCTAGCAAAGCAGCCATTAAAAAAAACTATAAGAGCAATTCATTTCGGTATACAGCAGTTAATTAGCAATTAATTAGCGCTGCAAGCACCAAATTTGTAATTTTGATTCTGCTCACTTTGCTCTGCTAGCTTCAAGGACGAGACAATTCTCCTGATATTAAAAATCTGAAGTCACAACTAACCCAGGTTCATACTATTGCCGAAGTGACCAGGACGCTCGATAGCTTCGAATTACTTAACATTAACAAATCGAAAAAAGTGGAGTTTAATAATAAGATAATATCTGAATCAAAAATAGGCAGAAGTCAGTCTGGGGAATATTAAATACAAATTTAGGTAAAACTAATAACCTAAGGAATGAGAGCAATTTATCCGCTGAGGACTTTGCCAACTCTTTTGAACATTGCATAAACAATTTAATGCAAAATTCTGCGAACTATATTGCAAATCTCTTCGATTCTTGCATGCAAAAAATAGCAATAAACCATTTGACTTCTTACCTACATCCAACAAGTTAATCAGAAATATTGAACATTGTTCATAAACTGAAAAATTCTAGAGCCGCAGATAAATAAAAATGTAGCGATTTCTTTACCGAATCTATTTAATCTTCGAATGAGTACATGTATTTTTCCAGATATTCTCAAAGTTTCCAAAGTTACACCTATCTATAAAAAGGGAAATACTCTCAGGTAACTGAAGCTGAATGTAGATAAAGATTATCTAAGAATGACATATTTTGTTATGTTTCATAGCATAATAGTGACCGTATGCCTTGATAATCTGGAGAAACACATGTCACAGCCCCAAAATATGCATTGCACAAAAAAAGTCATTCGAATAATAACATCCAGCAAATATGATGATCACTGTAAGCCATTGTTAGAAAAATTGAACATTCTGCAATTACCATGTTGCTGCATTTTGCAGTGCCTGCTTCATATAAAAAACATGCCAAAGAATCCAGCACAATTATGTTTACTCTTATAATACAAGAGAAAAAAAAACTATATCTGTCTTCCATTATTCAGACATAGACCCATAATTCCTATAAATTTCTGGGCATAAAATTGAATAATGCTTTGCCAAACAATTCAAAGATGTCTTGTGCATCACTCAAAATTAAGATCCGTAAATATTTAACACAACACCGTTTTAACTTCTTAGATGATTATCTGGAACATGTTGTAAGTACATTTATGTAGGTAATCCTTTTTACCCTTTTTTCTAGATTGTTATTACTATTATTTTCTTTTTTTAACATGTTCATAATCCTTGTCTTGAATTAAGTTATATGTACTTTGTCACTTGTATGTTTATTATGTCTTCATCTGAAGCGTATTTTAATTTATTTTATTTGGTGTGATCTATTTCACTATCCAGGACAAAAGTATACATGCCTCATTGTTTACATGAAATAAATATTTCTATTTCTATTTGATGTTGGAGACAGAAATAATGACAAAAATGAAAATGAGTTTACATTTTAAAATCATTAGCATCTACAATTCCATTTTGTATAAATTGAATTATAGAATATATGACAATTGAGTAATTATAATAAAGTTTAAGGAACAAAAAGTCAGATGAAATACTATTCGGAGAAACAACCAATGCTAGGCAGTCGCTGGTAGTTTCAAAATACGAGAAATATATTTAAAATCACATTTCATCATCCCATTCCACTGCACATTTGGCAATAGCGCCGGACGCTGTATTTACGGTAAATGAAATAAATATACACCGTATGGACGCTCTATTGTTTGTAAGATTGAAATTATTATATACATTGGACGCCCAAACGGCTATAGAATGAACGGAGCTCACATTGATGGCGAAGTGAAATATATACGGCAAGGACGCTTCATTACTGTTTTTTGAAAGGACGCCAGAATGATACCGAGATGTATATATATATATATATATATATATATATATATATATATATATATATATATACAGGGCTATTCGTTTCTGTACATGGGATCTCGTAAGAGATAGAGTGCCGTTTAAATTGTGGCAAAATTGCCTATTTTAGAGACCTCTTCAATGATGTAAAAAAATCGAATTTAGATCTTTTGGTTCTGGAGATATACAGGAAAAACCAAAAAATCCCAAATTATCTTTTTGCCTGTATCTTCTTTATTCACAGACATTTTGAAAATCTGTCCACATTTTGCTATTGGCACTTCATGTGGGCTGTCTGAATATGTCCATGAATCTTTTATACAGGGTGTCATCTGACTTGGGGCACCCCCTTCTTTGAATTTTTAAATACGGACCTGTATTTTTTGTTGTAGTTTTTGGATCGTCAACGTTCACTTCATACTGAGAAATTAAATTTAATTTTATATTTCTGGATGTTTCGGTAATATTTTATAATTGGGTGAAATATTTCCTTTTAAATTACGGCCCTGGAAATTGGTTGACTGAGTTAAATAAAAACACAATAGCGTTTTCTACAATGAACTTCGAATAGCAAAACCTTTTATGATTATCTGAAACATATCTACAACAAAAATAGATTATATATATGTATTTTGATAAGCTGAAAAAGAAATGATAGCAATAATTACTTCCGCACACTATAATTGTAATGAAAATTGATAAATAAGACGGCCTGCAAGATCAAAGATCACCAGATCTTACTATTTTGGACTATTTTCTATGGGGGACATTGAAAAATAGGATTTACGCTGGCGGAGAGATAGAAAATGTGGAAGACTTGAGATTAAGGATTTTGAATGCTTTTGCAACAATGCAGCAAAGAAGTGTATTAAGGGCAATAAATAATACGAGTTCAGAAATGTCTCGAAATGGAAGGACTCCAATTCGAGCATTTATTGCGCCATTAATTTTTTAGTTTAAATAAATTACTTAATTTCAATTTTCATTACAATTATAGTGTTCGTTTCAGATGTAATTATTGCTATCATTTCTTTTCCAGTTTATCAAAATACATATGTATAATCTATTTTTATTGTAAATATGTTTCAGATAATCATAAAAGGTTTTGCTATTCGAAGTTCATTGTATAAAACGCAATTTTGTTTTTATTTAACTCACTCAACTAATTTCCAGGGCCGTAATTTAAAAGGAAATAATTCACCCAATTATAATAAAATATTACCGAAAAATCCAGAAATATAAAATTTAATTTAATTTCTCAGTATGAAGTGAACGTTGACGATCCAAAAACTACAACAAAAAATACAGGTCCGTATTTAAAAATTCAAAAATGGGGATGGCCCAAGTCAGATGACACCCTGTATAAAAGATTCATGGACATATTCTGATAGCCCACATCAAGTGCCAATAGCAAAATGTGGACAGATTTTCAATATGTCTGCGAATAAAAAAAATATTTATTTAACCGACACTCTATCTCTTATCGTTTACGAGATCCCCATGGAATTTGAATAGCCCTGTATATATACTCATTTAACGAAAGCAGCGTAATCTATTATGTGTGCATTATAATTAAAATCATAAATCAATATAAGTTCTAGAGGTTACGTTAAGTATGGTAAAACGTCACCCATGAAGGTGAGCCTCAATGACATAGAACAGAATATAAACCTACTTCAGAAATGTCAAGATCATAACCTACTTCTCGTTTTTTGACTTCTTAAACGTCAGAATTTAAAAATCTCTAAATAATCACAATATGCTGCTTTTGTTCAATGAGCATATCTAATCTATTTAAATATCACTTGATTGAAATTCATAAGTATTTTGGCAAAACTACTGTTTGAATGAGCAGAGTCACTGAATTCTCGTATACCGTGTATGGTTATCTCCCATACGAGTCCACGGCCTAACAAAGGTATTTTGTACTGCCAATTGGTACTCAATGAAATTTATAATAAATATTGGAAAACTCTGCGAAGATATTAAAATTAGTTTATTATGAAAAATCAACAACGCAAGTTGACAACTGAATTTAAACTCAACGGAAATTTTTCTAAAATGTATGCACTTCTAAGCTAATTTCAGCTAGTACCTAATTACCTAGTGAAAACCGAATGGTGAAACTGACGTTGGTTTTTAGGTGACAACTTCTTAGGTTAGGCATTACAAATTTAGGCGTTGCTTCATTTGCTTTTGGTGAAAACGAGCATAATTGTATATGTAATCCGCTATTACATTACCCTCGTTTCTAAGCGATCGTCGTGGCGGCGGCTCCCACAAAATTTTGCTTACTTTTCAGCGCGCAAAAAGCGCTTGATCTCTCTCACCCATCAACGTACATAGAAAACATTAAAGATATAATAAAAGCGCAACGAGAGAATGTGAGAAAATCCCTGGCATAGAAAGACACACCCCTTGATAAATAGCCGGTCGTTAAAGCTAATCTGCAATTACGCTCTAAAAAGTCCTATCCCTTTCTTGCCCATGCTCTCTTCCTTCCTTCCAGATTTGAGGAGAGAAGGAAATATTATGATGATGATGGTGGTGGCAGGGAAAACGCAGGCTACTAAAAGGGGGCGTGTGTGTGTATACAGATCGAATCACCAAAATAGAATTATTGAGCATGAAATTAATCCTCTTGAGATGTAGTTTTAACATACTTGCCGTTCATGCAGCCGGCAAAGATTAGAAACACCTTCGCAGCCGAGTTCGATTAGGTACTGGCCAATGCTTTTTTGGATAAACTAAAATCCCCAAAAAACATTCCCAATGTAAAACTTTTGGAGGTGAGAGCTATATTCAGCAAAATTCAACAAAAAAACTCAAATCTTTCGCATATGCTCAGTTAGAGTTGAACCACACCGATACAATTTTTGGTATGTTGTTTTGTATAAGAATTTTGTTTGAATGGTACATTTTCATCAAGTGATTCTATCGCTTCTCACCGCCCCCAAAATTCCTTCCATGAAATTACAACTTGACGTATTATATTCATAATTAATTTTTTTAAAAAATTTCACTTGTTACTATTGACCAGGGGCAAGAGAAGGAAGTTGTGAAGATTTACATTTGACGATGATGATCGAAATGCGTTAATATTGCGAATCATAAATGCAGGCTGGTGAGGAAATGGAAATGCTCGAGTCCAGATTTACTGTAAATGTGGGTTATGAATATAATACGTCAAGTTGTAATTTCATAGAAGGAATTTTGGGGGCGGTGAGAAGCGATAGAATCACTTGATGAAAATGTACCATTCAAACAAAATTCTTATACAAAACAACATACCAAAATTTTTATCGGTGTGGTTTAGCTGTAACTGAGCATATGCGAAAGATTTGAGTTTTTTTGTTGAATTTTACTGAATATAGCTCTCACCTCCAAAAGTTTTACATTGGGAATGTTTTTTGAGTATATGGATTTATTTTGGAAATCGGTTATTTTTAAATACGTGTAGGTATACAAATATCTTAATACTAGAAAAAACAAAGACAACCGAATTGTATACCTCCTCCGTCTGGTGAAATCGGTCAAAGACATCGAAAACTCTCTTGAGCAAAACAACTGTTATCAGAATTTGAGTTTTGAGTAACGTGTGGCTTGAATAATAATACTAAGGTGATGTTATAATTATCAACAAAGAAACAAGTTTAATTTTTATATATATAATTTAAAAATAGTTCACAATACCTATAAATTTGAAACGCTCGTACTTCAGAATGATATTTTTTAATATTAAGGTGATGTTATAACCACTAGCAAAGAGAAAATGGTATATTTATCAATAGTTAAAATTACAATAGTGAAATACAATATCAAATAAGACTATAAATACCTATAGATGAAGAAAATATATTAATGTTAATGTTACATTATTCACTCAAAATTTCCTTCAATGTTTGTGGTATATGTCGATTTTATTCTTGCTTGCTTTTGAACTGGACAATAACGGAGAATATTTTCTATTTTCAATTATTCAAGGAATTATACTTTTAGGCATTTGTTGTATAATATTAAGGTGATGTAACTACCAGCAAATAAAAATGTTGAATGTATTTATATAAATATTAATATTTTAATATCTAATGTTTCGTTCTTATAATATGTATATTGTATTAAAATACTTGTAGTTTATTATGCTACGTTTTCTATCATGAATGGTATTTTAAACACTTCAGGAAATTAATGAATGATTTCAGTATGATAGGTCTTCAAGATTCAAAATTAGTTTTTTCAATTATTCAATATGCGCAAGCTCTTATCTATAATATAATATTTACTCAAAGAAACGGTCTCCATCCTGGTCATTCTGTGGTAAACTTATATTGATGCCAACCTAACCTGGTGGTACATCCAAACATAACAGCATAGGGCGATTCACCGATTCCTATTATTATTCTCATAAATATTTCTAAGACCCACTTAGTTTTCCTCAGCACTACATATAAAAAGCTATGATCTCCTGTAAACTACAGTTTGCATTGATCAAATAATTATTTCCAATAATTATTGAAGAATACTCTTTGACAGAAGAACCTCAAAAGTGCTCAAAATCAAATTTAATGAATTATGGTCGAATTTCGATCACTGGACAAAATTATAAATTTTCACATTCAGTTAATATATTTGAAGGGATTTGGCTGTCATGATGGCCGATAGTAGGTCGACCTTTTTTAGGCTATGATCCTATTCCGGTGATTCGTGCTATATAGGGATTGTATATGTAACTCTTGCGCCTGCCGGGCTAGATGGATGGTATAGAGATTTAATTAGTTTTGGAAGAAGAAGAAGAAGAGCGTATATAGATAGTTTTCCGACGACATAGAGTGTAATTTAAGGGGGTATGGACGGCTAGGGATCGTCCAGGCAAGCGTCCTGCATGTAGTAATTGACCCAGCTTAAAATATCAAAATATAAGGCATGACGTATACTTTTTATGCTTTCTAAGTCATTTATGGTAGCCTAAGGCTGCTAGCCTGTCCATTTAAAAAAATAGGTGCAGACGAGTTCATAGTTTGATAAGTGGAGAGTGGAGGGGGTAAGATTTAATGAAAAAAAATAGATGTGTTTGAGCTTATTCTTTATATGCTAATATTTGAGAAGATATTGAAGCGTTTATATAATGTTTTATTGCACTGATCGATCATAGTGTATAATCAAATACTAGGTATTAGCCATGGTCATAAATATTATCTTCGATACTCGTTTCGTTTATTTTTGTAGTAAGGAACGATAATATCGTGATGGATTAGATATCAAACTAAGCTGGTACCGAACTAAGTGATGTTTATGAATACGGCTGTACCCAAACTCTTGAAATTTTATATCATTCACAAAACAAAACAATAGATTTGAACTATCTAGAATCACTGTACAACAAAACTCTATAACTATTTTTAATAATTTGATAATGTCTTGGTTATCCTTTTAACATACAACATATAAATTTGCCAGGTTTAATTCGAATTGGTGAAACAATGTTTATGATGAGAATGAAAGATAATCTATCTATATACCTACTTGTGATACAGCCATCTTTGAGATATATGAGTTTACTAAGACTAACTAAGCTATAAATAGCCTCTAACATGCAAAATATTTTAGTTCCACTCCGTATCTCTGAAACCAATTATTGCTATTTTTATAGCATATTTAGTTTCATTAAAACGTTGCACAGTATTGTGCAAACGGCTTACTCCTATCCTCAATAACAATTGAGAAACTTTGTAATTATGTAATCTGAAAAGGAATATCATGTACAGATGAACAAGGCTCGTTAACGAGGAAGATATAGAAAAATATTAGGTAATTTGTGATTATCAAGACCCATACAAATTGAAAATTGTTTGCACATGGTATTAAAAATATCATATTATCTACTTGGTACAATTAACGTGTGTGGTTCTGTATTTTGTTCAAATTAAGAATTCCAAGTGGGTATTGTAAAAAAATTAATATGTTATGTATTCACTGCGTCAGCAAAGGGGTTAAATACAGAATATTGATATCAACTCGCTCTGGGAGTCGTGTGGTTATCGCTACTCGTCCATAGCTCGTAGAGCAATTATCAACTACGCGGTCGAAAATCTACACTTGGTATATAAGAACAACCGTCTCACAACTACGTTGTTTGTTTTTTTGAGCTGTTTATCAGCAGGAGAAAATAACTTTATATATTATTAAAATTTGAATAATTTTCTTGAATTTGAAAGAAATTGATTGTTGGCTTGCTATTGACTTAGGATTTATATTTCAAATTGTTCATAAATTATGGGAGTACACGTTGTTCTGAGCTCTTAGCTTGATTTTTTTATTTATTTTGTAACTACTATTACGAAAGATGATAAATATAATAAAATATTTTTCATAATCTTGAGACCTACTTCTAGTTAGGGATTATATTTTTAATATTGTAATCAATTTACTATATGTATTTACACATTTTTTTGCTTTGTTCATCAAATAATTTGTCAGTTGGAACTGTGATATGAATGCTCACTCCCTTTAAATTCATTTTATGAACCGAACTGAGTTCTGAAAGCTAGTGAAGAGGCCTGGCATCTGGTCCTGAACTATCGAGTGAAAGGGTACTGATTCCCGGCTCTCAGCTACCCATACTAGTCATCCAAGAAGCTTCGTAATCAACCACCCAACGTCTGCAGACGAAAGATTCCCTGGTTTTGATAATCAGCTGACCCTATTGGGAGTACGGCTTGTGATGTAGCTGAGTCAGTTATTACCTTAACCTTCCATCAGGATTCTGTAAGTAACCTTGATTCTTTACAAGTCCAGCAAGAAGAAGAAGAAGTCTTAATGGAATCAGCACGACCCCTTCTGGCAAATATTTATAATTGATATTGCCAGCTTCTCTGCCCTTCGGGCTTTATAATTGATAATGTCAGCATGTTTGCCCCTCAGGCTTTGTTAAATTCATGTAACTAATAAACTGCTACATAGTAAATAAATTTTTAATTTTTTTTTCATAATTTTTTCTTTGGTCTGTCCTTGAGTCTGGCGCCCATTTTTCGTTGTTAACTCATTTCTAATTGAAGCATGACCCACTGCGTTGACTATGCAGTCGAAAGTGTCTACAGTACAGGCTAAAAAGAAAGTCAATTGTTTGGACTCCCGAACTTATTGACGTTTACAGTCCCAAAACTCGATCGTTACGTCACACGTGTTAATAAGTGCGTTCTTGTGTTCGTGCGTGTTATTTCGAATTTTTGTGAAGACAAATCAATGGAATTTCTATAGGCGAGCAATGTGAATTTGAATCACAATAATGCACTCAATAGTTCTGAGAATTTTAATATATATTAATATCTTTGATACATTGTGACAATAAAAAGAAATAATAATTGTTATTGAAAGTTGATACCAACATAATTATTGAAATTCATATAAATAAATCATATGAAAATGAATGTAAAATTCAATTAACCGAAACCTGTAATATTGTTTATTACTTCCATAAATTTTATAATGACAATATTATGAATTTGTTAAATTTGAATTGAAAATTTCCGCTATATTGTTGATGAAGAAAAGGTGAATGAGCAAATTTAAACATGATTATATAAATCAAACGTAATTACTGAATTATATGGGAGATGAAAATGAGAATGGAAAAGCAAAATAATTTAATATTGATCAAAATACATAGGTATATTTATATTTACGTATATAGGTATATTAATAATTTTCACAGGTGATTTGTTATGCGAGTCTGCAATTACATTTTGTTCATAACATAATCCTGAAAAAATTATACTATAGCAAAATTTTCAATAATTGAATAAGTATATAAATATGTTTGTAAACACGTTTTATTTCGTATTCATTTTTTATTACTTTCGGTTCTTGTATCAATGGACTCCGCAGCGATTCTCAGGCCCCATACAGTCTAGAGACTTGAAATTTCGAATTCGTACTTAGATCGCAGATATCTCGCCGCAAGTTAAGCTCCAAGTGTGATCCAATATTGGTAATTATAATTATCTCATTCAACCAAGATCATTATTTTTTCGACATGGAAGGACAATGTCGGACAATGGGATCCGTCACTGGAGTTACGCACGAGCATGGAACGTATATATACGTCTCTGTTCTCTGTTTTTTTTGAGAAACTTATATTACAATAATTTTCGCTATCCTGAAATATTTTATAATTTGGCGAATGTGCCGCGCCATAATGTTTGAAAAGGTTGTTCAAATTTCAATCAATGAATTTTGAGAAATTTACCCTTCCGCTGGTTACAGGCCATCGGGATTTTTTTTATTAGAACGAGACATTTTGAGAAATGGTACCACACAAAAAAATCCAACATTTAATTTACCTTGACAACCATCCCCAAAAGGGTTGGAGGAGACAAAATTTCAGCTTACAATATAAAAAAATATTTCAGGCAACCATTAAATTTAATATTTAAGAAAATCAAGGCTTTTTGAGTTACAGCATTACCGCTATATTTTCAAATCACTGCATATAACTGTACATTCAACAATTCTTATGACTAATTAAACACTCAAAAATGTGAAATACGGACGTAAGTAAATATTTTCAAAAAAATAGCACCGCCTTTATTAGATAGTGCCAGGAAAAATTCTAAATAAGGTTTATCATGTTGAAATTTGTCCTAAAATACTTCTTTCGAAATTTAAAAGAAATTTACTTAATTATGGTAATTCTATCTTCTATTTATTCATAATTGCACCACTTACTCAATTACCAGCGCTAATAGAATAAACTTTATTATTATAGTATACCATATAATAAAAATGTATCAAATCTCAAAGAAAAGTTGTCGGCTTTGGTTTCCGTCTGAAATGTAGTAATGCCATGTATTTTTTTAAGGCTTACGATGTGAAAACTTTCAATTTTTACAACTACTTCGAATTTCCCGTATAAATTGGAACTTTTTTCGTTCAGTTGATTTGGAGAAGATAGGATGTGCCAGGAAAGCTGTTAACGTTTCCACAATTCTTGAACTGTTCGAAAAATGTGAAATACGTACATTTTCAAAAATAATTTAATAAATTTCATTACATGATGAGAGTACATTCGACATATTGGAGCTTCTTCTTTTTCATTAACTATGATTTATTCATTTTTGTCGGCTTTAACGGTGGTTAATAAGTTTTTTTTATGATATGATTATTTATATTTAGCCATATCACGGAATGGTCGTGTAGGTACGTCTACTTGTCCATATCGATAAAAGACTTCTATTCATTGATCTGACCAAGGCACTACATGGTATGACCATTAGACCATGTACCTAATATTTCATAAAATATCAACATTTTTCATGATATGCTTGACCGCTTCATGATATGGACAATTTTACGATCGGACCAAGATATATAGGTACAGCAGTAAATAAATTTCTGAAATTAATAATTGAGAAGCGTTCTCTTGGCCTTACGGGCAGATAGGAAAAGTGTACGTATATCACTTCCAAGTAATTGTTACCTATTGAGAAATTAAAAATATCCCACAGACGATTGTTAATTAAAAATATATAGGTATTGTTACTCGAGTCTGGTAATAATTTAGTTCTTTCATTAAGGAGTCTTGTATATTTTCCACATAATTTATTAATCTTATCAATATGTGAAGATAATACTTTGGACCTCTTTTTAAGCATATTGCGGTCACGGACCAGTATGTGATTTGGTATAGTAAAATTTACTATGGAAAAGCAGTATACAGAAAGCTTAAATTATTATATGTATAATATGAGTAATACAATAAATTGAATAAAGCAGTTTTTTTTCGACCAGTTGTTTATAGTTATTGGTAAGTATATCGGATTGTCAAGTCAAATGGTGCAGTGGTTCACGTTGTTGCCCTTCTCTGAAAGCTTACAGCTGACCCAATTGTTGGCTATCGCATTTTTTTTCAAAACTCTTAGTTGAATTCAATAGAAAAAATTTAAAAAAATCTATCCAATAATTATAGAGTATATAATTTGACAGAAGTACTTCAGTAATGTTCAGACATAAATTTGCAGATTACAGTCGAGTTTCGACCACTGGACAATCACCAGTAAATACTGTAACAGGGATTTATATTAAAACTGGGTTCGATTTATTTTCACTTATTTATTTTCACTAATACTACACGACTACAATTATATTGTGTAGTTTTTTTCCAGTGCCTATAATTGCGAATCCACGTTTTGTTTCCTTTCCTTTGTAATGACAGAGCATTTACCTAGAAGTTCTTGTTGTAAGATTAAAACAGATAATTCCAGAACAGAGAGCAATTCGAGGACGAGGACAACAACAATAACAACATTACACAGTGGTGTTAAAATCAGCGGCACCTGTATAATAGTGGAAAAGGATTATTCCCAGGAGTGTACCCCCTTAGTCTATTGTCTCCATTAATGAGAAATACTTTTGTGAGAGAAGTACTCTACCATTTTACCTCTGATGAGGATAGAAATCATATGAATTGAATTTTAAGTTTGTTCAACAGTCCTTAAGTTAATTGAAATTATTATGTTTGTGTGTAATTAAACCCAACAAAGAGTGAGATATCTAAGAGAAAATATAATCTTTACTAAAATATATAAAAAATATGTGAGATACAGTTTCGTATAGGCAATCGAAGAAGAACTCAAATTTGACAAAAGTGAAGTAACTTTTATGATTGAATCAAGTTTTTAAATATTTAAAACAATATTGGTCAAAGCCTTCTAGTTTAAATGTTCCTAGAAGAATGCTGTCACAGGCGATCCTCAAATGTTTCAAATGTCAAAAATAGGCTTGTAAAGTATCTGGCGTACAATGCCTACACCCTACGCAACGATTGGTGTTTCTTTGTCCAAGGAACTAGTACTAGGAATTTCCTTATCTATGATTACACCATTGACATGGGCTGCGCAATGTCATTATATTACGATTCCAAGGTCAAACTGCTGCCTTAAAATCATTGAAGTATTTATACTACCTGGAACGGACGCGTTTTCGCCAAAAGTAAGGCAAGTAGAGATGGAAACTGGTGATGGCTATCTGTATCTTTTTATCTCATTGGCTTGTATGGATAAATGGCGTAATGTTTGAAGTTTTTTAAATTTTTTACTCGAGATTTGGCAAAAATCAAATTTTAGCCTTAAACATAATTAAATTTGAACATAACCTGTGATTTTCATTTACAAAAAATATAAGAATACTTTGAAATGAAGTACAAAAGGAGAAAAAATATACAGTATGATTGTATCGTGCCTTTGAGCGTAAATTTACTTTCACAAAATTCACATTTGTGGACAGATTTTCAGAAGACTTTTTTTAAAGTAGTTACAGGTGAATTGGCGATAATATTTTACTCAAAAAGCATAAAAAATATAATTTCATTGTTTGAAAATCAATTTTCATTTAAATGCAATATTTGAGCATTTTCAATTTCTTTCCTATTTTTCTACATAGTTATAATAAGATATTTTTTCGAATTTTTTTGTGTAAAAATTAGGTAAATATACTTTGCAATATGTAGGTTATGTCAAAAACTTGAACCAACATAAACTAAACTAGTTCTGACATTATCTAATTATATTGAACGAACAATGCTTGTACAGTTTGTTTCACGAATGTTGGCGTCTGCCTTGAAAACACGAAAAATGGATCAATCCAACTGACGGGAGTAAATCAGTGGCGTAACGATTTCGAGTTAAAATATGGCATTTAAGGAAGTTCATATAATTAGAGGAAAAAATATCGAATGATTAAATAAGCAAACATAATATGAAATATTTATTATCAAGAATACTGCAGACACACAAAATACGAATTTATTGCTTGAGTTATGAAATATAAATTTATGCACCTGAATTATCTGAAATGTCACAATGACTTTGTGACGCCTATGAAATAAAGATTGCGTTGCCTTCGGACATACGTGCAGCGCCCTATCATTGTATAAAAGGACAGAAGATAGATCGACAAACATAGTAGAGAATTTCATGATAATGAGATGCGATGAGATGTATAGCGATATATATATATATATATATATATATATATATATATATATATATATATATATATATATATATATATATATATATATATATATATATATATATATATATATATATATATAGATATATGCAAATTTTATCTCGGAATCTGGTCTACCGATTTCGATGAAAATTCATATGTATGGGTTTTAGAGTGTATTGAATCGATTGGTTGTATTCACATTCACAAGAAAAATCTTTTTCAGAAATTAATATTCCCATTTTAGGAGTTTTACAGATTATATATCAGATATCAATATGAACCCAATAATATCATCGAAAAAATAGTCCTATGGTTAAGCTTCAGAGTACTAATCTAGAGTTCCTCGGTTCGAATTCTGATCACCCTTATGTTTTTTTAACAAAACCCATTTTTTAAATAAAAGATGTTAGTATGAGTTTCTAATAATTTAATCGGACATTTTCAATGGAAATTTGTACATATCTAATATATTGCAATCCTGAAGGTACATATTAGCTATTTCAAGGAAGGGTTAGCAGATTTTGGTAAAAAATAGCAAAATGGGGTTTTCGGAGTCGAGAAATTGCTTGAAGATACTTTCATATTTACTCGGTGTGACCCTCGAGGTCCAAACTAGCTATTTCAAGAGTTTTGGTATACTTATCATTTATAGAATATGTGAACAATCAAAGCAGTATTTACCCATCGCAATACATTTTAACCAGAAATATGCACATTTTTTAATAAGTTTAAATATATATCTTAAATCCTGTTTTACCCGTGCAAAGCTCGGTCTCCAGATATTTTCCATTAAATTCAACAGGTTTCGAATAACCCAAGCTTTGTCATTTTCTGACGAACTGGTTTCCAGAAAGCTTGAACTTCATGAGTGAAGAGTGATGCATTCTCATTTAAATACAAATATCTAAGATTTTTCGCAGTATCTAATCAGTAGAATAATCACACACTATCAATGTTCTCAGTTTGATGCACGATTTTTACACACTTATCGTACTGAAAAATAGACACACTAAAAAAACAGGTTATTGTTTTGTACATCCCTTTTCCCATCGAAAAAATGAAAAAACTGAAAAAGGTTTAATTACGGAGTCAAAATGACAAGGGGGTCCATTTCCTACGTAAGAAACAGTGGGCCTGAGAGAGATCGGTTGCCTTCACGAGCAGGCTATCTCTTTCTATCGGACTTGCCTCAATTCGGCTGCTTTTCGGTCTCGGACGGGTTCGTTCCAGGTACGTAGTATAGAGTTCACTGCCTAAAATTATTTTATCTCTCTCACATTTGTCTGGTCATTTTGAACTTATTAGCGAGATAGGTAAGGCGCAGTCCATATTTCTGGCTCAATGGATTATACCACCTGATGTTACCCAAAGTTTGTTCATTGTCAATTTGACATTTACATGAAATCCGATATCGATGACATTCTGTTCATTTGTTAACATATAACTGAAGGTTAGGTTAGGTTTTGTTAAGTTGTCATCACAAAATTGACTGTTCCATGAGAGAGACATAGCGAGATCGCGGCCAATGCTGAAACAAAACTAGTGACCACAAAATTAGTCTAGATATCTCTCTCTCTCTCACACACATCTGTTAATTTTCGCTAATGAGTGGAAATTGGCTAAGAACTGTGAGAGACATATATTGATTGCACTAGAACTTTCATCGAAGAGGTTAGGTATGTTTTATTCATAGAGCACCGAAAACAGACGTACCTATATGGGCCGCGAACTCGCTTTGTATTTTTTTCATTGAACAGTCAATTTTTTGTCCCTCCTAAATGTCTATTGGCACAGATAATACTTATCACTGTACGTCCGAAATCCTTAACTAACCTATATGCAGGTACATTATTATGCCAAAATGTCGTTATATATTATACTGTATCCGTAAGATATTCATATTCCTCAGGGATTACCCAGGGAGACAGTTTGCATATGACTTATCCGACTTTTGTATGCGGCCTAGCGGTGGTGGTCATCTAAGCTGACATACATACGAGTATGATTCATATTTTTCTCTAAAAGAAACAAACTTTTCCGCAAGCGGAAGAAAATAATAATTCATGGAATATTCATAATGCGTAGATATATATCTGCACATACAAATCTGTAGGTTTTCATCTTTCTCGTTCGAAGTAAACAAAGCCCTTGTTTTCTGTGTGACGGCAGGATAATATGTCATGATGTAGACCATCGTTCGCATGACTAATGTATAAGAGGCTCTCGTCTTTTAAGAAGACGAACAATACGCGTTCATTCTTCGCCCTTCGAGTGGGTGAGGAGAGGACGACGAAAATAATTTATTGTCGCTCTCTTAGAATAAGAGGTAATATTTTGGTGGGTTGATTTGATGCTCTTCCATTTGCGTTTATGGTGGGTTTTGGAGATGGAGCCGCCACTGCTGGCGCTGTGTTATGGCGTGTTATTATATTTACGACGAGTGCTATTAGAGGGCGTTACAAGCGATTCGAGAAAAATTACACAATGCTTTTAGTATAGGTAATTGTTATTAATTTTGGACACTGTATGATGGTAATTGGGTTACCTTTCAGTTCCTTCTGAAAAAAATTAAGTAAGGTGTTGAGAATTGGGAATTTAAGGTCTGTAGAAAAGAGTGCAGAAGAGGTGTCGATATCTATTATTTCTATTATTTTCAACAAATATCTAATTTCTTTCTAATATCTGGAGATTCTTCAATGATATGTACGACGGAATGTTGTTCAAAGGTAAAAAGATGAAGAATTTTGTTATAAGGCGTTATTTCCACAAGAATGTGCAGAAATGGTGGAATTGTTTTTCTAAAAGTTGGAATTTCGCAAATGCAAGTAGACGGAGATGATGGGATTGTTGGGAATATTTTAGATTTTTCATTTTCCAAGATATGCCATACAACTTTTTTTGTTTGTTATGGACGCCATATTTGTTTTTTATATCACTGAAGAGAGCTAAGAAATCTCTTCACAACTTGTGTAAAATATCGACATTTAAACCCAGAAAAACATAGAAAAACGGTAGAAATACTTAGTAGGCCTTAGTGATAGAACAAAATAATTTAATGCCCATAAGTTGAAGTAAATGAAGCCATAAGTATCAATACCTTCTTCATTAATAATTATATCTAAATTTGGATTTTAGGAGATAGTTATTGTAAAAAACTTGGGTCGACGCCATTATCGTAGGCGTGTGCGATTCGTCAGAGGGCGGAGCATCTTGGCTAGATACCTGCCAAGGTCAACATTATATCCCGAAGCATCTAGTTAGTTCGCGCTAGTGGTGGAATGTTCGTGGCGTAGGAATATCTCGGTTGAAGATTCGAGACGGAGGGGCTTGTCTACATATTGTAGAGGATTTGCTGCAGGCAGTCAGCCCGGTGCAGTCGAGTCAGATAGTGCAGTCGAGTGAGTCAGTTACATAGAGAGTCAGACAGTCAGTATACAGTCGAGTGAGTCAGTACGGTGAATACGGTGGAGACAGGCAGTGCAGTGAAGACCGGTAGTAGGTACGGTGCAGTGCGTTGAGACCAGCAGTACTGTGGAGACTGGAGTACGATGCAGTCCGGGAGTTGGGTGGGTCTCCAGTCGGGGCCACCATCATCATATACAGGGTGACTCACGGTCGATGGTACCTTAGACGTATAAGGAAAACTGACCAGAAGATTACTCTAAAAATGGTATTATTTAGATAATACCCAGTGATCTGTTGACTGAAAATATTTTCAGCCTTGCAACGTTGCCACTTTCTCAAATGAGGCACCCTATATATTATTAATTTATTAGATTATCTATCACCTTCTGGTTATTTTTTCATAAGATACCCATACTTATCTGTAACAGTTTCCAGTGAATTAATTTTCTTTTGTTTTGTTCAAAACAGAGCTCCAATCAATAGCCCATTACTCTGAATTTTAGAATTGTGAAACGACGAAATTCCAGTAATAGCTTTAGAAAGACTTCTTTCTTAGTTATTATTGAAGATTTTCTTTTTATGTTATACAGGGTACAGGGATGTTATGTTCAAAATTCTTGATCTTTCCATCAGATCTATAAAGACCCAAAAATGTTCTTAAATAGAACCCCTTATATTTTATTACTTCTTCGGATAGAGAATCAAAATACCTTTGAAATGATATATCAGGTTCCTATATCAAAATGGTCAGGTTTTCAAAATATAACAACTATCTATTAAAGTGAATTATTTCAATCATTTTTATATTAGGTATTTGCTGGTTACTATGGTGATGGAAAGTTTGACAAGTAATTATCGTGAGGAAGAATAAGTGTTTGTTGAGTTATTCATTCTTCATAGATAATGTGGTCAAATTATTGCAAAAACATCCAGAGTTTAATGCAAGATACCCACAAAGTACAAAAAAAACAAAAAGCATAAACCTATTCACAGAACAAATAAGTAATTTTCTAATTCCTAGAAGCTAATTCAAAATATTGATTTACGAAACAGTTTCGTTACTCATCTTTGGGATGATAAGTAGACTGCAGTGACGATTCGTTTACAATGGCTCTGTAAATTCATTTAAAAATATTAATAAACTTTCATAGATATCGTACTCAGTCGTGGCAAAACAATAATGAGTAAGTATGTAGATTCATCAGAACCTTAACTCAGGTTCAAAATAAAATTAGCAATAACTATGCATTGACTGATAATGAGAAAATGAATCCAGTTCAGCGATAAACATATTGTAACGTTTAACCCTGTGCTAAACGTTGTGGGGTGAGTTCACTTGCGTAATACTCAAAATTCGCAGATTGCTTCCAATGATTTATTTTCAAACACTCAGTACACGAGCTTCTATTATGGTACAACTGTCACCACTTGTCACCTTGACAATCTGTACTGTCACTGTCTTCACCGACAGAACTACTATTAACCTCTGATTCCACAGACTGACTGTTATCAACTGACTTTATAAGACTCACTGACTACATAAGACTTATGCCTCCAATTGACTGATACAATAAACTGACTCTGTCCCGTGATCGTCACGGCTTTATATATCTGAATCATGACATGACATTCATCGAGAATGTTCTATGATTATCTAGACGCACATAGTAATGTTCTAGAGCCTTGTCAAACTGACAATAGTATGACAAATTGTACCTCACATATAGTTTCTGGAAGGATCGAGAATAACTCTACCATAATTCTAGAACAACATAATTAAATATACAAGCAACTACTATTGTAAGCAAGGTTGTAGAATGAATAGCTAATAAAAGAATAACAACCGTAAGTACATGTCTACCTATCGACGTTACAATATGTATTTTGTGATCTTTTTTAGATTATTTACGCAAAAGACTTTATAAAAACAGTATAATATCTAATTAATAATCAATAACAAAGTGATAAGGACAGAGGGTTTAATAATAATAACTAGTGAAGAAATATAAATAATTAAACATTTATAATACATTCTCAAAATGACAACCGTTTCTTTCCAAACATCTAAGAATACTTTTCTCCACCAATAAAATAGATTTTCTTGTTTCACGTGCATCTATCTCATCAATGCATTTACTTATGCGTTGACGCAGTTCATCTTTACTTTATACTGGTGTTTAATACACTTTTATCTTCAAATCTTTGCATTTCAGATAAATTATATTAAGGAATACCTCAAATAATGTTTGTTAAATAATAATTGTGTCTTATCACCATGGTAATCAGCAAATACCTACTATAAAAATGCTAGAAATAATTCACCTGACCATTGAGGTATAAGAGCATGATATACGATTTCAAAGGTATTTTGATCCCCTCTCTGAAGAAATTATAAAATATAGCGTGTTCCATTTGAAAAAACGCAATTTTGCTTTTTTATATATCTGATGGAAACATCAAGAATTTTGAGCGACCCTGTATAACATAAAAAGAAAATCTTCAATAGGTAATAACTAAGGAATAAGTCTTTCTCAAGCTATTACTGGAATTTCATCATTTCGCAATTCTAAAATTTAGAGTAATGGGCTATTTAATGGAGCTCTGTTTTGAACAAAACTAAAGAAAATTAATTAATTCACTGGAAACTGTTAGAGATAGGTATGGGTATCTTATGAAAGAATAACGAGAAGGCGATAGAGAATCTAATAAATTGATAATAAATAGGGTGTCTCGTTTGAAAAATCAAAGTTGTTAATATTTTTTGATATAAGTGGCCACGTCGTAAGGCTGAAAATATTATCAATCGATAGATCTCTAGGTGTATTCTACATGGTACAATTTTCAGAACGATCCTATGAATAGTTTTCCTTAAACGTCTAAGGTACCATCAACCGTGAATCACCCTGTATAAATAACGCTTGGTCCAAATACGTTTGTAAATAGTGTAAATAGTAAAAATAAATTGTACATAGTAGTCGATAGTGTAGAGTGTTAGTGTAAGATATATAGGTTAATTGTGTATAGAAATAGACTGTGATATTTTTACTGTAGAAATAAATACACTTGAAAGATAAATAGTTCCCAGTCATTTTTATATGCCCGTTACATTGTTATTTTAAAATTTCTTGATAGTTATGCCTTATAACGATATTGAAAAAAGTATCCAGGAAGAAATAAATTTAACATCAAGAAGAAATATTTAACCAGTCAAGCGAAGAGCATATCGTTTGATAAATAAACACCCTGGTCCAAGTGAGTATACATTCAGAAATTTCTTCAAAATTCTTCACAAATTCCATATTAGAATTTCCGAGCCTTGTTTACATTTTGCAATTGGTATTAAACCATGATAAACGAAAAATAATTATTGTTTCATTGAACATTTTTTTTTGGAATGATGAAACATAATTTATAAATAGTGGGATTTTTAGAAAAAAAATAAATTAATGATAATTATTATAATAAAAGTGGTAATGAATGGTGGGGAATTATTGAAAATAACGTTATTGGAGTTAAACATATCGAAGAAAATTTCAATAGCTACGTCATTTATTACATAAACTAGGTATATAAAAGAAATGCCTCTTGCAACCTTAAGAGATATTGAATGGTTTGCTGTTTGCTATATGGTTGTGCAGCTCACAAATATTCTGCAGTGACTCAAAATTTTCAAACATTTTTATCCAAAATTTAACCTTGATAATGAATTAAGATATAAATTTAAAGAAGTGATTGATACCTATTGTTGCCATGACAATGAAAATATTTTTAACTTTTTTCTATATTTTTCTCGCTTTTAAAGAAATGTCCAAAGGAGCAGCTACTAGATTTCTGTGTTAACAATAAAATAATTGTTCCAAATGAATCAGGTTTCCATGAAAATCAATCTTATGAGCCTGTTGTTGTTAGTAATGCTAATAATTTTCTTACTGCTCTTGACTGTGATAGTTATTTTCAGGCTGTTTTTTAGATTTTAGAAGCACCTTTGAAACAGTAGATATTGAGATATTATTCTTGAGGAGTTAGATATAATATTTAAACTGCTTTCGGACGTATTTGTGTAAACGAGCCCAACGTGAAATATATAAAAATTATTTGTCTGAATTTGTAAGTGTAAAATAGGGTGTACCATAGGGAACAGTTTTCGGCCCATTATTGTTCTCGTTATATATAAATGATATGGTGAAGGTGGCCAGAACATGTAAAATTGTTTTGTTACATCAAATGTTAGTGGGTATGAAAATTGAGCTCAACAACTTATCTAGGTGGCTATGTGATAATGAATTAAGTTTAAATGCGATTATAACTAAATTTTGTGTATTTGACAAAAAAATCTCTAAAGAGATCTGTAAATGTTAAAAATATACATACTAATGTATATGACGAAAAAAGTCCTTATGATAAAGAAATTAAATATTTGTGTAATGGAATGAAATGAAGTTTAACAAACTACCTGTACCTATCAAAAACTGTGGCAATTTAAACCAGTGTAAAAGGCTTTTGAGAAAAGTTTTATTTTGAGTAAATATAAGGTAGTATCTATGTTGCTGTCATCTTTAAATTTTACTCAACAATTTTATATTCTGTTGTTTTATTTAATAAATAAATAAGTTTTATTCCCTTAGATGTATTTAGTTTTTAAGTTTGTTTTACTTCAACGTTGGAATGTACCTACAATTGCAACTATTTATTGCACTGATGCTAAATAAACGTCTCCTGCTTCTTCTATTTTCCCTAAGAAATTGTTGGGACCATAAATATCATCACCTCATAAAACAAAATTTCATGTATCATTCAGCAGATAAAAAAGCCATAACTACCGTATACACTTAACCAATAGCTCAAATATAAAGTCCTCTAGTAACCACACCGGATATTTTATTCATAGAATGAACTTTTGTTGAACGTCCCATTGACGAATAAGCCTCGATCACCTATTCTAGAGAGCTACCAGGGAAATTCCTTGGCGTACTACCCAGGTCCAGATTGATCCTTCCAATATACACCTATATATATATATATATATATATATATATATATATATATATATATATATATATATATATATATCTGTCTCCGTTTTCTTTAACGTATATAGTTTGTTTGTCTTCGACGCGTTATTTATCTCTTCACGCCCGTCTCGACACTGTTTTCCGTATTACATCGCTTCTGTCTTTGTTCCAACTGCAAATCTGGAACCGATTTCCAACAATTTGGAAACCGTCATCCATACGCATGCCTGTCAGATAATTGTTCATCAGACGAATCTTGCTATAGTGGTTGAGACAGCTGATCATAATTCAAATGTAACCTCACAAATAGCTAATGTCTTGTGTAATATTCAAAGATTTGTTAAGACAAGGCTTTGTACGTCACTTTGTTTTTTTTGTCTATGTAATAAATGCATGGAAGACAGACAAGTTTCTTTTAAACACATTACACATGTTCATAACGAATAGCCTCAAGCAAATCCGCAAACTTTTGTGGTGGAACAGTTTGCTTATTGTCAGAGGCTTGGATTGGAGTGCGTTTGTGCTGCTGCGCATAATGTTGACTGTGAGAAACTGTTTCTGATGGACTTCGAACAGAGCCTCTCTCTTTCTGTGAAATGGTTGGGTTTTGGGAGCGTTAACGTATTAGCATATTGAGTCGCCATGGGCATATTATGCAACAAGCTTTTGGCACAGATAAATGGGGCTTTAGGGATTTCACTACCGCAAACACATTGCTTGCAATATATTGAGTAAACAGGTGCACTAATGCGATAAAAAGATTAGATGGATGCATCGGTGTAAGTTGCTTTACGGTGAGTGACCCTACTTTACGTATTGGGAAGACTATTCATTCTCTAATGTTTTTGAAAATTGATTATCAGGAATGCTTTACGGAAATAATCGTGACTTATAGTCACTTCTGCCACTTTCCTACAGCTACCATAAAACGTTATGTTACTCTGTCATTCTATATCTGCCAAGATTATCTCGGGAACGGATAGATGGATTTTGTTGTCCTGTGGCATGCGATATTGATAGCCAATGATTGGGAGTTGAAGAATTTTGATGAAACTTTTCCAAGTGGATGCCTTTGAGTCTCCTGGAAGTTGATGATCTTTAGCTCAAGGTGCATCTATGGAAAAAGCTTTCATCCTACGATAAAACTGATTGTACAGGGTTATTCATTATATTTAGACTTCCACCCTAGCTCTTATTACGAGCGACAGAAAAAAAAAACATAGAAAAGTTGTTTTATTTTCACGTTACGTCACCTTACAACATTGAAAACAAGTGAAATTTTTGAAAAAAAAATTAAAAATAAAAACTATTTAAAAAAATAGTTGCGTCATATTATTTTAAATGGAACACCCTGTATATTACTCGTTAAAATAAAAGTCCTCTTTGTTCTGATTTCAAATATACATAATACGTTGGCATTTGGGTCAGCTACTTTAAAATGAGTAAAAAATGCTGCGAATACTAACTTATAATATATGTAGATTCAAAGTATTAAAATTTATGAAAAAAAAACAACGACACCACATAACACTCAATACGAAACTAAAGGTTTTCTACAAAACTTTTATTGTTTTCGAAGCACTTGCGTATATAACGTAATAATTTATTATTTATACAAGAGTTAATAAAATTTGGATTTTCTGTGTTCATTTCTAATACTTCGTTATTGAGCTTTTGTCTTATTACTTTTAAACTTTCAGGTCTATTATAATACACTTTGTTTTTCAGCTATCCCCATTCCATAAGAATATATCACACTGGTTTAGATCCGGACTATTCGCTGGTCATCGGACGGTTTCGTGTCTCCCTATTCAGAACCGCTATTTATTATTTAGATAATTTTTCACTTGTAGAACATAGACTTTTTATTGCGTTTTATTCGTTGTTATGCATCGCGCATATTGTTGATAAAAACCAAAAAGGCAAAAGATATTGAATTAAATTATGTATACCTACCTTTTTTAGTAAAATATTGCACGATTAAAAGGACGAAGAAACAAAATTAGATTTGTCAGCTCATTCAAAAATGCTTAAATTCAAGTGGGGAATTTTGTCTGCCTCTGTATAAGACAGACATACTGAATCGAAGTTTATGTGAAGTATTAATATGAGTTAATTTAAGCACCCAAATTTTATTGATACCAACTGTTTAAAATATGTATATGGATGCAATTTAAAAATTAATTTTTAAATTTTTTAATAAATTCTCATTTTCAATATTAAATATATCAGCTACTCCTTAGATAAAAAGATTACAAAGTAACCACATATAAATACTACGTACGATAAAAACAACTTCTCGGTGAGCTAATTCTCCAACTCGCAATGAATTATATTATCGCTAGTAGGGCAATAGCTTCGAGTAAAAACTCGAAGCTATTGTGATTAAAAAATCGACACAAATATTCACGTAACTTTTAACAACTTTATATTTCTTCATCAACGGAACACGACAAATTGGATCCAAGAGCTGGATTGCTGCAATTTTGATCTCGTTAGATCTCTCATCCTTGAAACTAAAATTTGTTTTGGCACCCATTGTAAGTTCTATCATTTCCGGACACCATCTATATCAAATAGGTGGGTACCTACTCACATGAGTCTTAAACATGTTCGCTTCAACTTCCATGACCATTC
Source organism: Crioceris asparagi (assembly GCA_958507055.1). Classification (NCBI taxonomy): domain Eukaryota; kingdom Metazoa; phylum Arthropoda; class Insecta; order Coleoptera; family Chrysomelidae; genus Crioceris; species Crioceris asparagi. The sequence continues at coordinate 12,091,697 of OY293829.1, forward strand.
AATATCTAAGATAGCTTTAAATAAATAGTTTTTATTATTTTATTTCTATAGATGGACTCCGCAGCGATATCTCAGGCCCCATATGGTCTAGAGACTTGAAATTTAGAATTCTTACTTAGATCGAAGGTATCTTGCTGCTTGTCAAGCTTAATACTGATCCAAGTGAGATCCAGTAAAGATTAATTATCTGATTCAAACAAGATAAACCTATTTCTTCAACATGGAACGACAATGTCCACAGACCAAAGACAATGTCGGACAATGGCATCCGTCAATGGAAATACGCACGGGCATGGAACATCTAACCTTCATCTGCACGATCAAGATACAAAGGGAGTTTATATACCTACTCTCTGGCAGATCGTTTTGTCGCAAATGTTAGAGGTCCATAATAAAAAACTTAAAATTTAATTTTGTGTCACAAATATACATTAGTTCACATCAATAAAAGGGGAAATGGCAGTTGTACTCATCGGTTCAGTTCAAATCTTAAATGCCTATTAAAAACTATTTTAAATTTTCTTTTCAAAAATTCTACTTGCTTTCTCTCACATCAAGAACTTAAGATGACGAATAACAAATACATATATACCTACTTATATTTATGGTATTAAAATAATTTTTAATGTTATCTTGTCAAAAGCATCGTCTGGTATGACATCTAATAAGTTAAATTATGCATTGCCATTTCATATTATCTCCCAATTCCAATTTGTATAACAATGTTTCACGTCTCCATCTAGCTATATAATATGATAGTCATATATATGTCATTATATACTAGCCTGGAGGAGAAACAGACAGCTCGAATGTTATATAACTCATGACGTTGAACAAAATGAAGTAAAGTTAGTTTTTTTGGACTCCTTGTCGTCAATGTCCATATTGCATTTCAGTCTCCCTCCAGACTGTACCTGTACTGTTTCTGTTCACTTCTACAGTATATATCTGTGTTGATATAGCTTATTTATATTCAAAAATCTCTTGGGTATCGTTTGTCTGTCCATTTCTTTATTTCATTCGAGCTAGTATCAACTTAATTAAGTTAGAGTTCTCTCGGCTTGGTATGTTATTACTATCAAAATCCGCTCTACTACCAAAAATTAATGCTGTTCATATTCGCACCGTTTCATGATGTGAATATTAGTTATGTTTTTTTGAAAAATTAGTTTTTTTGGAATTTTAAGTCACAAAAACCACTCCACTCAAAAAATGTTGAATATACCCAATGTTTTGCCTGAAACTATCTATCTTTTGTAAAAAACTCAAAAAGTCACGTCATTCCGGTTCAAGATATTCCCAAAAAAACATGAGTCTCTAGGCAAGTAAGCAAAAAAGTTAATCCGTACAATAACTCAAAAACGGAACCGAATTTCGTCTGGGTTGGTATCGGCCGAAGGAAGAGCCCTATTGTTTTTGGTGAAGTTTAGATATTCTGGTGTAAAGTTAGACCGAAAAACCCTGTTTTTTTAGACCATTTTCTGAAGAAAATCGTCGAAAATCTCAAATTTCTTCACTTTTTTGGGCTAAGCTAAAGTCAAATTGGTATAATTCAGCCAAATATATCAAAATAAGACTATTTGTAACATTTTCGTCAGATACAATTTAAAATTGTGTTGTATGCTAATCGGTGTGAATATGCCTATGAAGGCTTATTGCCTTCGTTTCTAGTTTGTTTGTTTGTTATTATTATAACGTTTCTTTATTCTAAGATTAATTTGAGAGAAATGGTTTCACTCCAAAGGACCAGCGGTGATTTTGTAAATGGTAAATTTTAAGTTAGTTGTATATGCTTATAAATAGGTATAGCAGGTATACAGCTTTAATTACAGTAGTAACATCACTTTGCATTAAATCATTTTGTGGGATACATGTTGTGAAAATTAGATTCCCTCATAAGCAATCAGGGAATGAAATTAGAAGACGAATAGTGCTAGCTCGAAATGCCATATAGCTTAATTGACAGATATGGAAAGCACACAAAGAGGAAAAAAGTCAAAGTAGTTAGAACACATAAATCTTCGATTCTCTTATAGGGTGTAAAATCCTAGACCTATACAAACAAAGAAGCTAATAGTAAAAAGATTGAGGCTATTGAAATGTGTTGCTGGCGTTGAATGCTGTATATTTCCTAGACAGACAGACGTATGTACTAATATTTGTCAAATAACCAGAATAGATGAAGATAACCTGGATAATTTAGTAGTCCAAGGAAAGTAGAAGGCAGACTACCAAAACATAAAACTATACAGAGTGTACATAAAGTAACGTAACTTGTATAAATTTAAAAACAAAAGGCTCAAAATGTTTTCCTTTTCATATTTGGCAAAATCCAAGTCTCAATAACAAGGAGCTGTTATGGCATTGCTCATTTGTTTTTCTATTGATTGTTTACATTTTTCATTCACTATGATCTTCCAGATTATCTAATATTATTTTGTAAATTATATTTATGGGACATCCCCATAGAAAATATCCTAAGCGTAATATATCGGGAGATCTAGCTGGCCACTCTGTGTTTATGTCTTTTCACCATGAAAATTGTAATGTAATTAATCCCGTAATTTTGGCAATGACAATTTAAAATAAGTAATAGAAGAAAAAGTGTCTATCTTTTTTAAACATTGATTGATTGTTAGCAAAATTTACTTTTTTAACATTTAAATGCTGCTTAATTGTTATATATTTAATGTGATAGAGTTACTTTTTGTAGACGCTGTTTAGTATTTCTATGCTTCATAGAAATAATAACTTTATTTATTTATTGTCCCTCCATTCCTTAAGATTATTAGAGATAATTTCTTATGTCCGAAACCACAAGGAAAAAAAATACTAAATTAATCATCAAATATAAGATCAATCTATTTATTCTTATGGTTATGGTTCTTATGTTCTATGGCTTAGGTACATCTACATATATCTTTTAAGGTTATTCTTGCAAACTCAATATGTTTATGTTTTGGAAATCCAGAATATGATTTAATTCATAATTGACGTTATCATTGTTAGAAATGGAAAGATACCATATAGGTCTTGATACTTTTACTTGGTAGCTGTATTGAATGAAAAGTACCGATAGGTACCTTCTTATATATCGATACTTTTTTGACGAATGTAGATACGTTTATCTTTGCCAACAGACAGTGAAGGACAAATATCGATCAAAAAACAGGTTGATTGTAAAACAAAGCAACTGGGAATATCTATTGTCATTAGAATTTACAAAAATAATTATCTTTCAAGATGCTTTCCCGAGAGACGGTTTGTTGATGGCGTTACGGCTGCTGTAGTTTTAGAAAATAAATTTTCGCCATTAGTGAAGATTGCATTTTCCGTTTTATGTTCCATATACACAAATATATCGCGTTCCAAGACTCCCGCTGACGATTTATTACCTGTCTTATGCATTGCTTCCTGTGATGGGCTTGAAAACATTTGAGTATCGATACGACTGCTGTTTATTGATATCTACTCATTACTTACTTAGTTTTAAGTCAGTACGTTTAGTTACCCGTATCGTTTCGACAATACTTAATCGTCGTATGTATGGGAATTTAGCACCATAATTTGGATTATAGATTCTGCACTGGAATTGTTCATTATTGTGTGTTTGAAAGTCAATCAGCCGCATTCATAATCAAACATTAATTCCATACTAGTAAGGATTCGTCTATGAAAACTGCTCAATGTCCGACGATATAGTTTGTTTCAAGAATGTTGGCGTCTGCCTTGAAAACACGAAAAATGGATCAATTCAACTGACGGGAGTATATCAGTGGCATAAAAATTCCGAGATAAGTTATGGTATTTAAATTTTTTATACGCTTCAAGGAAGTTCATATAATTAGGGAGAAAGGAATATCCATTGATTAAATAAGCAAATAATATGAAAGATTTATTATCAACAATAATGCAGAAACACAAAATACAAATTTATTGCTTGAGTTATGCATCTGAATTATCTGAAATTTCACACTGACTTTGTGACGCCGATGAAATAAAGATTGCGTTGCCTTCGGACATACGTGCAGCGCCCTATCATTGTATTGAAGGATATAAGCTTGAAATACTGATGCCGTAGCTTAGATAGACAAACGTAGTAGAGAATTTCATGATAATTAGATGCGATGAAACGTATAGCACGATATACGTAGGTCGTGAATGATTACACGCAATAGCCATCATTCATGAAACAAACTATAGTCAGTTTCATGCTTCTCAAAATGGCGGATGCGCTATAATTGTCGTCCGCCAAAATTTGTACTTTGGCGTGTGAATACGGATAAATTAAACTAACAAGTCTATCATATTTTTCAAATCTGCCCATTTGGGTTCTGATTCTCGCTGACATGAGATCCAGATCTATAGACTATTGTCAGCTACCAACTGCCGGTTAGTTTCGTGGCAGTTTTGTTATGGGTTAAGGGCATACACCTTTTATTAGGGAAATGTTTTGCTTATAAGCGTTTATTGTTTGTTTTTTTCATATTTTCTTTGAATTGAATATGTAATACTGATCAAATTTGTTATTGTTATCAAAGAATAAAAAAGAGATAACTATGCTGATCACAAATAGTTCTGTGATTTTTGTATTTGTTTTATAAACATAATGAGGTTAATATCTAGATCTAGAAATCTAGACATTCAAAACTCAATCATCATCCTTATTATGAAGAATATCCTAGTAAATTTTGAGCTTTATTCATAATCAATTTTAATTCTGTACGAGTTAAGCTTGTCTGTTAGTTAATATTGGAAAGATAATATCAAAAGTATCAGAGTCAGTATCAAAATAAAATAGATACCTATGTAGTTACGAATTAAGATTACGGCTGTTTTATAGTAATAGTGCTCTGAATTTGCTGATTCCTCTTTTATTCTAAAGAGGAGTTGCTTTGGAATGGTCATGTTCTAAAAGGAATTGAGACTCAATAAGTTTTCTCAGGAAATTTTCAGAATTGATTAAATTAAACATTAAAAAACTACAGCTGCTTCAGAGTTGAGGCCCCTGAAGAGGGACTTTTCAAAAAAAAACATTGTAGGTACCTACGTATTTACTGAAAGCCTTACATAGGTATTTTCTTGACTCTCAAAAATGTGAAATAAATAATAGAGCGTGTACTTCTGAAGTTGGTGCTAAAATTCTTCTATCTTAATATGCATAGTAGCCTTTTAGTAACCTTAACACAAAATGGTAATAACAACAATATGAAGAATTATATTCCTATATCACTTATTACTTATCATCGTACCCGAGCACTGTACACTCGAAAATTTTGAAAAATTCATATCTCTCGGCATAAACGATTACTTTGAAATTTTCGACGTGATGAGAGTGCCATCATGGATTCAAAAAATTACACAACCGACACTAGGGATGCGCAAAATTCTTAAGACATCGATGAATGAATGAAAATATCGGTTGTAAAATATCGATGCTTTGAAAACATCGATATTTTTATTCAAGAGTTTAAAGGTATCGAGGGAATCAAAAAAAAATCATAGTAGCCATTTGAAATGGAGAACGGGTCTTTACTAGATTCAAGTAATAAGTATTCGTCATTTCATTACCTAATGCGTATATCCAGCAAAGATTTGGTACTTTCGAACACTTCTAAAAAGAGAATTGCAGTAGGTAAATGGTGCCGATAACAGTATTTTTATACGTTTCGTTAGCTGTACTGGTTTGATTCGCGTCCTACTAATCTATCTGTCTTGTCATGTGCCAATTGCCTGACAGCTGTGACAGCCTGAGATAAATAATGAAATGACAAATACTTATCACTTGAATCTAGTAAAGACACTCTCCCCATTACAAATGCCTACTGCGAATGCAGGTATGGATCGCTCGATATACAAGTTGCTACTCGTAATAATACCAAATAAACTATAATGGAATGGTGTCCAGCATAACTTTATTGAATATAGGTAAAAGGAGCAAAATTATTTAATAGGCTTCCTAAATTTGTCAGTTTTCTTACAATTACATTTTATCTGGACTTATATTTAAATATTTCATTATACATGGTTTTATGCGATGTGCTGATTTACTAAATTTTTACTGGGTAACGTATTGTACTCACATTTTATCTAGACTTAGTGTTAGTTTGTATGTTTATATCTTTGTAACTGTGACTTTTCTCATCTACATAATATGGAGTAAAAAATATTAATAAATTGTTTGCATCTGTTTATTTATCTATGTATAATTGCACCACTTACAAATTGTCAGTACCAGTAACATTGATTTTATTTCGTATTTTTCAACCTACTAATAATGTCGGAACTATATAGTGTTTCAAAAAATTTATTATTGAGCTTTAGTAGTTGTACCTAGTCAACCTAGTTATAAGTGATTAAAAGTCATATTTGGCAATCCCTTCTCAAACCACTTTTGAGTAAAACCGCTCTTAACGTTTCACTGAATTTTGTATTTACGCTTCATTTTCATTAATTTCTTTAACAGTTTCATTACTTTTTATTAAAAGATCAAATATGCATTGTTCTATTGCCAATTTATCTAGGTATCAATGTAGCTTATATGAGATTCAATTAATTCTCTTTTTATATGAATATTATACAATATTTGATAAGTTATAATATTATATTCTTATATATTAAAATATTGAGTCTTTTAGAAAATTCTCAAAATCCGTTATTTATCAAGAAGCTCATAAAAATATATGAGCAAAAATGTAGTTAAATATATCCTCCCTCGATGGGCTGATATAAAATTGGAGCAGGATATTAAAAAATCTTCTTAAGAGCATTTTCATACAATATGCTATTATATACATTCGCAGCTGAAATGAAATTAAATGCCCATGAACGATTTGTGCAAAACGCCACGAATTTCGATGTCGCTCCTTCAGGAAGAAGCTAGCAGCAGAAAGGTAATATAATTCAGATTCAAATTTAAATGAGAAAATAATCGAGCTTTGTATTGGATTTGATGGATATTGCCTTTATGAGAATGTCGAGATCCTTTGATAATGTAAGAGAAATGTTTACAGGGTGTCTCTCGCATAAAATCCTTTCCCACTTATCTAAGTTAGTTTTTGAAATTAGTCATTTGTCTTACGTCACAGGAAATTTGGTACGTCTGAAATTTCTAAAGTTCTAGAATCGTGAAAATGACACTGATTAGGATTAGAATCGACTGATTACCTATTTAGGCTGTGTTCATGGAGTCACTATCTGCACTATCGAGCGTTTTCATCTGTTCACGGAGCTCAGTTGTAGTACTACAAATGCTGTCGTGACCTCATGAATTTTTTTGTGTCATGTCGTAAATGAATGCTATCAACGCTTGCGTTTGTTGATAGGAATACTGACATCAACGTCATACTAAAGTTTTGTGAACGGTAGAAGGAAATCTAAGTGCAATTCAAGATGCAGCGGTCAACAAATTCTGCTGCAAGAGTATACCCGTATACCGATACCGGTAGGCCTGCGTTTGATTTCTTTTATTTCTCTCAAAATCATATCTAATTTATTCACTCCTCAATATTACTGGAATTATATTCAATCTAGTTTTTGAGATACGTAGGTACCTAAAAACTAATGTTTCGTAAATTTTACGAGGTTATCAAAAGATAATGAATTTGATGACAAGTATTATTTATTTAAACTAAAATTTAATAAAAGTGTTACATTCTTAATGATAATTTTATTGATAACTATAAAAGATTGTACATTCTGTGCAAAATGAACAAGATGCATTAATGGCTGCACATAAGTGATGGTTTTACTCAGATAATTATAAGGATAAACCAGATATTTAGACAAAGATCTTTGCGCAAGTTTGAAACTGAAAGTCTTTTCTTAATCCATGTATGCCATGCTAGTCAATACTAAAGTGGTTTCAATATGTACTCACTTCAACTTTCGTGAGATTGCGAATAAAATATAAAACCCATTTTCACTATTAAGTATGTAATTCATTATTCCAGGTTGGAAAGCATTTTCAATCAGTAATATTTCTTAGACGACTCTCTTCATATTCTTAGACAAAAAATAAGTCAATTTTCTCGACTCATTAATATATATTGCACCTTTACCTCAATGTAACGGCAAATGAATTTCACTAACACACAATTACCTCAATGAAAAGCATCGGTAGCGTTTGCATTGATAGTGCCGATAGCGACTCCATGAACACAGCCTTAATAGGTTATAATAATCATTTTTCACATTTGACGTTTAATATATTTGATATATGATCATTTCGAGATGGAAGCACAACATGTGATGATTGGTGCATTTGAAAGTTCAGCTAGTTTTGATTGGTTTTACTAAACAAATCGCTTATTTTGTTTTGTATCTCGAAATACTGCGCAACATACCAAATTGACAACTTATCACGGGATGTTATTTCAGCCACTTCTGCTTATAGAACAGGATACAGAGTTAGTCATCCTCCCTTTATATATTCTTTATATATTCTTGCTTGCTATGCCAGCTATCAGTACAGTTATAACATAACCCATTTTTTTGTGTCTGGTATTTGGCGCTATTGCTATCTTTGCCGTACGAACCAGATATTTACTGACATTCAGAATTACGTACTTATATACTTTTTGAGAGATGATCTCTATTTGTTGTGAAATATCTGCTTACCAAAATTTTTCATTTTGCTATATGTGTCATTCTAAATTTTCATTTATATTTTCGAGTTTGGAAATATCATTAATATTATGGATTGTTTATCTAGAAGTTTAGGTCCTGGAGTTATTCACGAAGATTAAATGGAAACGCTGGGAGATTTCGTAGCGAATATATCTTTCCCCATGAACAATGAACAGAATGAACAAAAGCACCAATAATTGCAGCTATCAGTTATATTTAAATATCTGAAATTTCAAATAAACATGAAGAACTACCTATAGCTATTTTATTATGAACATCTATTGTATCTTGCACTAAATAATATATAAAATAATATATTGATTTTGTATTCTTGACTGGTTTTATAATAAATAAAAAGATGTTCTTGGGGGTGCAGTCATATATTAAATAAAATTCTTTGATTGAAGCCGAGCTTTCGAGAATGTTTATTCTCTTCTTCAGGGCAAAAATCGTGAATTTAGAATAAATTAACCAAAAACAGGAAAGATTTCATAGCCATCAATTACAAATTGTAATTACAAATTGTAAATGATGGCTATGAAATCTGTCCTGTTTTTGGTTAATTTATTCTAAATTCACGATTTTTGCCCTGACGAAGAGAATAAACATTCTCGAAAGCTCGGCTTTAATCAAAGAATTTTATGTAATATATGACTGCATCCCCAAGAACATCTTTTTATTTAAAATAATATATATATATATATATATATATATATATATATATATATATATATATATATATATACTACAAACAATAAAGTATCTATTTCAGTTTTCAATTACCAGACCACCAGAAGTATGCCCATTTAAATGTTAGTTCTGTTACTCGAACACCCTTATAATAATTCTAAGCTATATTTTTGTCAGTCATAGATGAATATTAAGTACTATTCTGATAGAAATAGAATAGTTGGTTATTGTATAGTCCAGTCAGAACAGTCATACTGTTACGTTATAGTATGACATCTTTATCTAGTTCTTTGATGGATGTCGTAAAAACAAAAATGGCATACTATGACTTAAAAGCACCACTGTTCTGACTCTGACTGGACTATACTGAGGGGGTGAATCCAAAAATCGATCTAATTTTTATCAAAATATGTGTATAAAACCTTCTTCTTTCCTAAGCTTATCGTAAATAAAATATGTTAAAACAATCATACTCGTTATCTTACTCTGACGATATTTCTTCTATTCTCCTTTATAATGGACTCGTTAAAAGGAGGCCTGATGAGTTTTTTTGCCTTCTGTTTTTCCCAGAATTGGTATTCGACAAGTGAAACGACTAAATTAGTTAGACAGTCCTAACGGTATATATATGGCAAAAAGGCGCAAAAAAAAGTTGTGCTGGAATGAGAGGCTTTCGATTAGCTGCGGAAATTTGATCTGCGTATTAATTAGAACTTATTTACTCTGAAGAAAACCCATGGATGAATGAATGAGGAGAATTGAGTCGTTTTTTGAATTAATAAAAGCTCTTTTAGAACTTTTATTTCAGATCAAGAACTATCTTTTAGGTCTTCAAATTGCAGATTGAATTAATTATTCAACTATTTTCTTAATTGCTGGCATCAAGTATTATTGAATAATCAAAAATTACTCAATATGTATTTTCATTCAAATCTATACATATACAGTGCGTTCATAAAGTATGGACACGCTTCAATAACTTCTAAAATATTAACATATAGAGAAAAAGCTCTGACAGGTCGATTTTTGATTTGTATTTTCTACTTTTTTATGCAAACAGCATCATTTTATCACCTCCACCTTCCAAATTATGATGCCATCATTAATTTTTTTGAATGGGAAGGCCATAATTTTATATTATAAACGGCAAACTAGCAATTTTCTGAGCTGAAAAATACCAAATACATGGGTATTAACATAAAAATGTATGAAATACAGGGTGCTAAGAAATTAATATATTTTCATTTGCTGCTTTCAATTTTCAATAATAACAATATTATTAATATGCAGTGGTAACTAAGAACTTATTAATTGTTGCTAAGGACTCCGATTCAAACGCATACTTGTTTTATGCATAACTTGTATAAAATTGAAAGCAGCAATTAAAAATATACTAATTTTTAGCACCCTGTATTTTTTTATGTTAATAACCATGTATTTGGTATTTTTGAACAGAGAAAATTGCCAGTTTTCCGTTTATAATATAAAATTATGGCATTCCCATTCAAAAAAATTAATGATGACTTGAAAAGTGGAGGGGATAAAATGATGCTATTTGCTTATAAAATAAGAAAATAAAAATCAAAAATCGACCTGTCAAAGCTTTTTTTTTATCTGATAATATATTTGTAGTTATTGAAGCGTTTCCATACTTTTTGAACACACTCTATAATAAAACAGTAGAGCCCGGTAAGTCTGTTATTTGAAGGTGTGTATCAAAAATTGAGCGGGGACAATACGAGAAAAGTTACAGAAAACAAAATAAATCATTTTTTAACTTTTGGTCTATCTGTTTTTTGTTCACGGTCTCATCCGAAATTATTGAACGAGATTAAAAAAAAACTTTCAGTTTTTGATCATCAACATCTTGTTTAGTTAAAAACTTTTGGAAGTGAAGAATAGTATGATTTAAGTTGATAACGTTAGCACGCACATTCTGGCCAGTATACTGGTCTGATTTTTGAGAACACAAGCACTGTCATCAAGTAAGAGTATTCTACTGTCATTACAATTTTATAGATTGGAACTAGTTTAAGTTCAAATAAGTAATATATATATATATATATATATATATATATATATATATATATATATACTGGTTTTATAGAGTCCTGCGCCTTCCGGTTCCTCGCTTCCACTCTCTTCTGTCTTCCCAATCTCCTGGTTGTAGGTCACGTTCTGACATGGCCTTTTGAATTCCTCCCATCCATGTCGCCTTTGGTCTTCCTCTTTTTCTTCTCTCTGTGGGTGTCCATCTGAGAATTTGTTTGGGGATTCGTGTGTTATCCATTCGTTCAACGTGTCCGTACCGCACCAGTTGTCTTCGTTGAATTTTTTCTATTATGTTTGTTTGGACGTTCATAACATTTCTAATTCTTTCGTTTGTTATTCTTTCTGTTCGGGATTTTCCTGCTGCTCTACGCCAGAAGTCCATCTCCAGGGAAAGTAGTCGTCGCTCTAAATTTGCTGTAAGTTGCCAAGTTTCACAGCCATACAGGACTATACTTTTAAAGAGTTGTATAGAAGATGTTTTCGTTCTCGGGAGATACATTTAGACCATAAGATGGAGTTTAAGCACCTTATCGCTCTCTTTCCTTTCATGATTCTCTCCTCTATTTCTTTCTCTGTACGGCCCCCAGTTTCAATCTCTGTCCCTAGGTTTTTCGTTTTTGATAGATTTATCGAGAGTCCCCATTCCCCATATGCTTTAAACAATCTTCTTGTCATAAATTCCAAGTCCTCTTAGTCTTGTGCGACAACAACCTGATCATCTGCAAAATGTAGAGTATATATGGTTGTATTTTCATTTATGTGTATTCCCATTCCGCTGCAAGCTTTCCTCCATTTTCTTAGGACTTCATTGAGGTATATCTTAAATAGGATGGGTGACAAGCAGCAGCCTTGCCTCAGACCTTTAGTGACTGGAAAGCTGTCCGACAATTCACCTTTTAGCTTAACATTGGAGGTTGACATCATAAAGTTGTTTTTTGGCTGTTATTAGGGTATTACTTATTCGAGTTCTTTCCATTACTTGCCATAGTTTTTGTACTGGGACCGTATCATAGGCTTTCGTAAGGTCCATAAATAAAAGATATACCTCTCTATTTCTTGCGACTTTCTTTTCGCTTATCTGAGTAAGGCTAAAAATATGGTCAATGCAAGAACGACCTGCTTGAAAACCTGCCTGTTCCTCAATGTCTTGGTGTCCATATTCTACTTCTAGGAGGCTTTGGAGGATTTTTCTATACAGACGGCTCATAGTGCTGGTAACAGATATACACCTATAGTTAGAGCAGTCATGTCTACGTGCTTTTTTGTAGAAAGGAGTGATCCGGCCTCTTTCCATACCAATGGTATTTTCTCTCCGTTTATATACCTAGAAAATAGTTCCTGTATATACCTAATGAGTTTTTTTGCGTTCCATATTTAATTAGTTCTGCAGGTATTCCTTCTGGTCCACTAGCTTTGTTGTTTTTCATTGATCTAACTACTTTCCATATTATCTCTGCGTTTATTTCGATGGGTGGGCTCTGTGCTTGATATATTTTCGGAGAGGCTGCCAGGTATTGTGCTCTGTCTTCTTTGAGCTGCTGGGGGTAGTATTGATGCCATTCATTCATCTGAAAATTTACTCTGTTTATAGTGTTCGTCTTTAAAGTTTGTATGAGTTTCCATGCTTCTGATGATCTTGTCCCCCCCAGATAGCTGTCGACATCTTTGCATTTTCTTTCCCATGTGTTGTTTTTGTTTTTCTTAATCATGTTCTTAAATTTTGATTGCTCTCGTTTGTAAGTAGTTTTATCATCTGGGGCTTTGGTATTAAGGTATTTCTGATATGCCTCTTGTTTTGTCTTCCTTTACAGTTCTAGCTCTTCGTTCCTGGTAATGTTATTTTTATTACGTAGAGAGTTATTAACAGTACCTAGAGCTTCGTTGGCCGCAGTCTTTAATGCTTCTATAACATGTGCATAGAGGTCCTTAGTTTGGCTTCTTAGGTACTCATTCTTTAGCTTTTGGTCCAAGCGATTCTGGTATTACCCTCTGATACTGGATTCATACAGACCTTTGATGTTATATTTAATCTCAGCTAGTTTATTTTGAGTTGTACAGCCTGCATTTTGTACGCTATTTAATTTGCTAAATGGAATATAGATTTTTGAAGCCAGAAAGTAATGATCCGTACCACACTCCCTCCCTCTATGCGCTCTAGTGTCTAATACTTGCCATTTCGTATTTTGTTTTATTATTACGTAATCAATAATTGATTTTTGTCCCCGGGTGTCTTGGTGCCAGGTATATTTGTGGATGTCTTTATGTTGATAGAAGCCATTTAGTATTTTTAGTTTGTGTTGTGTCATAGTTCAATTAATCTTTGTCCGTTGTTATTTAAGACTTGGTCTCGCCAAACTGTCCAATAACATTACTATCTGTCCTACTACCAACGCGTGCGTTTAGGTCTTCAAGTACAATGTATTCGCGCTGGTCTCCCAAGCTGATAAGTGTGTCATCTAACTGGTTGTAGAACTCATCTTTTTCTAGCTGTGGGGCATCCTCATTAGGGCCATACGTCACTTATATAGATACACGATGTCCATGAATGTTAAGATTGGCTGTTACAATTCTTTCATTTATTGCATCTCAGTTAGTAAGGTTCTTATAATATTTCTTGTTTATCAGTATAGAGACACCCCTACATGCTCGTGTGTTTTTGTTAACTCCGCTGTAAATGTGGATGTAGTCTGCCAATATTTCAATTCCGTTTCCTTTCATTTTGGTCGCCGTAAGTGCGACTAAGCCTATATTAATTTGCTGCATTCCCTTTATAATGTCTTCCATCTTCCCTCTCAATCCTTGTACGTTCTAGGTTCCAATTTTCAGTTCCTTATTCCGTTGCCGTGGTCGTTTTTTAGAAGATCCGTCTGTCATCCGAGGCAAAGATTTTTAGCATTTTATGTTTTTTTCCATGTAATAAGGAGCTAGCCCATTGCCATAACCACCAACCTGGAGGGCCAGGAATTTGTCTTCCGGGTTGTCTTCCCCTTGCCTTTGATGATCCAACATCTGTCCTACAAGGCAGTAGCTTCGTCGTACCCTGGCAGGGGCCCTGACAGGGTGCTACTATCCCTGTTTTTTTTACGAGGTTGTTATTCCTCCCCTTCATACTTTTTCAACCTGGCTTAGGACAGGCCTTGGTGGGTTTCAAAGAAGTAATGATAATCAAATAAAGGTTGATGTTTTTATAGTGCCACTTTTTTATACCGTTACATCACCATCGGCGTGAGTATTATCCGGAATATTAGATGTTATCAGCATTAAAGATAATGTCTTGTAATGAACACAAAAAAAGAAAGGAGGAGAAGTAGACTTCGATAGTACAAGAGATAAGGAAACAAATAGCAATCAAGCACAGGAAGTAAAAACGATAAAATGATAAAAATTACCACACAAAAACAACATGAAGTTCCTTACCAAAATTCTCTGCAATTATATCAAATGACACCAGACTACTGACATATAAGGATCTGATGAAGGAAAATTGTAAAATTTATTGTAGGCAATTATTGGAATATAACAGTGACCAAGACCACCTACTACAATGTAGAAAAACATTTATAGAGAAAGAGCCCCAATCTTAAAAGAGGAACTTATGGTAGCAATAAAAAAGCTGAAAGCAAAACACATGATAAAATTGGAGATGCTGGTGAAAGAAGATGACATCGTGAAGTCTGGACTAAATCCATTTTAAATAGGAACTTGAGATACAACAAAGAAATTGTAGTCAAGAGAGTTTAATATGGCCACCTATACATATAAGCTCTGTAAATTACACCAGGATCTATGGCGAATTGATTTTGGATAGGTCTTTGGGAAAAGTCATTAGATCTTTCATGAACACTAAGACGAGATTGGTTAAGACTCTTTCTTATCTTTTCATTCTCCACTACGATCTAGAACAATGGATACTGTAACAATCAGATCGTAAGAGAAACGACTTTCTTTGTTCTATAGGCCTAGAATGCTGAGAGTTTCACAGGATCCAGAAAAAAAACAAATGTACATCAAAAAGTAGATTTTTTTTAAAATATGGTAAAGAAAAACGGTCGCTCTAGAAAGACTACTTGGAAAACGAAATGGAAGGCAGAGGAGTGCCAGGAAGGCTTGTATGAGATACATGGGCCTTAGGTCTTACTCCTGAAACCTGAACTTGATCGATTTGTGTTTCCTCTATTCAACTAAGAGCTTGATCCACCAAAATCTTTACCCTTGAACAATTCCATTGAAAACAAAATCAAGACGTTTACTGTGAAATTAATTGTCTTTGTCTCTGATTTATCGATCCAAGGTCGATTTTATTTGATCCATTATCGTGTCTTCACCGACTGTCAATTGTTTACCATTCTAATTCGAATGACTCACAACTCTATACAATCTATAGTAAGCCACCAATAAAAATCACAGAGGAAAACTTAGTAGAGAATGACTTATCATACAACATTATATCTCTTGTTGTTTTATACATTAGAGCTTTATTCCAACTACCGATCTTCCTCACTATCACATTTAGTCAGCCAGCTAAGATACAGATATGTAGGATTTTTGTTTTGCTGTTCATAAACCAGATGGCTAACTAACAACGGAAAACAGTCCGAAACAGGATTTGGAACAGAGCATAAATAGAGTGGTGATAGATTATCTTGACTAAATTAGAATTATGTTGTCATTTGAGTACTAAAATATTAATAATTTGACATAGTTAAAAACATATAAAATATTAAAATAAGTATAACACAAGTTACAAAAAATATCGAATTAAAAAAATATATGACAGATTATCATTGACAGTCATTGTAGACAAACAAGGTATTCGTTGACAGAATAAAAAAAAGATTAGCAATATGTTTTTTGAGTTTCAGTTTGCAATAGTTCAAACTTAGAATCTCGCAAGCAGTTGTAAAGTCTAGCAACCAGATAATTTAATAGTGTATATTCAGCCTGAGACGAGAATGCTTCAAATGATTTTCTCCACAAGTTTGGTATTCAGGAAAATCGGAGTTTGTACAAAATGCTAGTATATTGTGACAGTGGTCCCTTTAGCCAGCAGTAGCGATCATTCTTACGGCTCTTTTCTGCACTTTGAAAACCCGGCTGGCTTGGCAAGAATTACCCCAAAGAAATATGCCTTAATTCATATGAGCATGAAATAATTAAAACTAGTATGTTTGAACTATATTGAGTTCAAGAAGATTAAAGCTTTTGCGATTACCTGCTTTTTTGGTTAAGAAAACGAGCTCCTGGGTATTCTCGTCGTTCAATTTCATGTTGTTGGCACTAAACCAATTTTCTGATTTATTCAGAGACTCTGCCACAGTGAAATGATGTGGAGAGAATAGCGCAACTTTTCACTAAGATTAGTATTGGAGACACTTCCGAAGGCTCTCGATAGAACAAATAAAATAACATCACTAATAACCAACATCTATTCGAGAACCTTGACCCTCAACCATATTGGAAACAATTTTGAAAATGGCCTGTGTTGTAATGCATTTACTTTTGAATCCAAACAGATTACAATGGAGAATTTGATTTAACTCAAAATATTACATATCGAAGCCTCATTTTATTCATGATTTTGAAAATTTTCGAGGGAGAATATTGGAATGATAGATATATGTCCATAGTTTGCAATTTTTGTTATATCGCTTGAATTGTAGGTATATGATTTTCCCAAACGAATTTTGAGCTTTTTCTAGCGGAAGACACATTCACGAACAAAAAACTTGCCAGTCTCATTGGATATGATTCTAGATGGCGCCACATTAACAACTGTAGTGGAAATGTTTCGTTAGTTTTATTTAAAAACAAAAACAAAACCCGTGTTCGCCCAGCCAGATCACATCATCATAAATAACTCCGGCTGCCGTGTGGCGTGGAGGCTTTTCTGCAAATGTTAATTGAAAATCTGCTGGCAAACTTTCGCGTAACTCAGTCATTATCTTATTCAGCCACTACTACTGCCACCACCACCTACTAACCAACCAACCAACCAACGCCACTATAGTTTGCGGTCACACGATATTTCACATGTCCGGTGGCCGAGAGATAATCCGGTGCTTTGCTGGCGGGCGCGCGATGCTCGGCCATGTTGTTTATCATTTTTTTTCGCGGCTGTTTTACGCTGATTTATTCTTGAAGGCAGTGGTATCTATAGGTATGTTGTATATGAATGTGAGCAGATTGTAGATTGTAATAGGAGGAGCACAACAGAAAGACTATAAAAATAAACTATTTGTCGTTTATTTTCTAGGTAGACTGATAGAAGAGTGTGGAAAACAATAAATTAATAATTTAAGATTTGAAATGGACAAAGAAATATAGTTACAGATAATATTAAAAATTGTTGTACAGGAAGTCCAGAATCTTAGAAACTTTGAGAGATACGAAAAAAAGTATGAAGGTAAAATCTTTGTGGATTTCTCCGATTTTTTTTTATTTTTATTGCTATCATGTTCAGAGGGTGTTTAGTATTTCTGATACAGGTAGGTATCAACTTTCTTATTTTGAACAGAACACCCTATATATTTTTAGATTTTTGGACTCTACATAAAATTTTAGGTTAAGTTTGTATAACAAACCATATACCTAGCATTTATTGTTTTCGAGATTTTGTCTGCCAAAAGAATAGCATAATGCCTCAAATACACGATATGGCGCAACAAGCATTTACGGATAGAAACAAAAATCAAAATCTATAAAACAGTAGTGAAGCCAATTATGACTTATACTGCTGAAACAAGACGCGATACCGCGAAAAGAAGAAGGTTAATGAAAACAAGTGAATTGAAGATAGTCAGAAAAATAACAGGGAAAACACTATGGGACAGATTAGTAGTGATGCGCAAAGCAAGACCAAGACCAAGACCGATATGGTCTTGGTATTGGTCTTGGTCTTGCACCCTTGGTATTGGTCTTGGTCTTGCTGCAAGAATGGCAAGACTTCGCAAGACTATTGCAAAAATTTTGATCTTTTTATAAGTGTGGAAAGTTGTTGCGATTCTAAACCATAATTGCTTAAATGAAGACGAACCCTGCATATGTATGGGAAGTATGTAATTCATAATCTTTTAAGATTGCCTATAATCATATTATCATTCGAAATGGATTAATATCGACCGTATAAAAATTGTCATTGTCCAGAACAAACACGCCTGTTATTGTAATGGTACCAAACCATTCTAGAATAAGTAATGAGAATAAAACTAGGTGCGTAAAATTAAGTAAGGGCAAGTGAGATGCGTAATTAATTAATAAAGTTTATAAATTAATAATCACCATTCACATATGAGAATCGTATCTTACTAGCGAGACTTAGTCTTCTAGTGTTTTCTTGGTATCATACTCCCAACTCAGCACTCATTTTACTACATACATCTAGTTCATACTTCTATTTCATAACTCATTCTCTTGCTCATTCTACAATGGTTTTGTACCATTTTCTTTAATAAAATAGAAAAAAATCTCTGAAATCTCTGGTTTATAAAACTAACTTCATTTTTCGTAGAAAGCTTTTTCCAAAAAATTAAAATTAAAAACAGGTAGAGATTTGTTAATACGCGCATTTATAAAACTAGGTATCTATTTAAAAAGTCAGTCGTGTGAATATCTCAGTTGAGTTAGTTAATGAGCATATTCGAAAAAATAGTTTCAAAATAAGGGCAATCTAAAATTTCATATATCTCCAAAAGTGGTCACTGGATAAATGTCATCAAAAAGATATCAGATTTATAGATGATTTTTAACGTTTGCTTAAAACATTCTGCGCGATCGAAAAAATAATAAAAATAAAAAACCGTGTAGTTTACGTTCCCCTGGCTACGAACTGTCGGAATTCTTTGAAAACAGCTTTTCACCCAACAACTTTTAATTCAATATTTTTAGAATCTGTAAATTAAAGTTCAAAGATTAAGTTAATTAAGTTATTTATTAGCGTTTTTTAACTTATCATTGAGCAAAATAATATGTTTCCTACCAATTTGGTGTTTGGTTACGGAACTGCAAGAGTCTTGCAAGTCTCGCAAGTCTTGCAGCAAGACCAAGACCAAGACCAGGTTAGTCTTGGTATTGGTCTTGCATCCCAGTATTGGTCTTGGTCTCGGTCTTGGTCTTGCAATTTTGCAAGACCAAGACCAAGACTGCAAGACCAAGACCAGTCTCGCAGCATCACTACAGATTACATAACACAGACCTAGGACAAAGGTGTAGCATAGAGAACATAAATGACTGGGCATATAACCTTAAAAGCAGAATGGAAGAACACAGGATAGTAAAAATAGCACGAGAAATATCACCAAACGGCTGGGGGAGCATAGGAAGGCCGATAAAAAGATGGAGTGATAACATGGATATCCAATAAAGAGTCACTCGAAGATGGAACAGGCGCGAAAGGCAAAGAAGTTGGAAGATGGAAGAAGAAGAAGATATTTTATCTCTTTTGTGAAAAAATTACAGTTGCAGATAAATGAATGATTCATCATTAGTAGTATTTTATACTATAAATTAAATTGCAGGTATCATAAATCTATCAAGCGCAGTTGAATATTAGTAACCAAACCAGAAACAATTTCTGGCAACATACAGGCTGAGTAGGAAACTAAATTTAATATTATCAATTATCTCCGATTTTTTCAATCCAAACCCATTTTTTTTCTCTTTCACTGTATTCTACTTTCTGTTTACTTCCCTATACCTAATATCAATATCAAAAGTTTTTGAAATATAAGCCGAAATTTAAAATTCTGTTAAATATGATGTGCACATTTGTTGAAAAAATATATATTTTTTTTTTATTAAATGTCAGACTGTCACTGTGTGTGCTTTTGGAGAATCTCAGCAGTTTGTCATAGTTTTATAAAATGTATTCAGAACAAGAAAGGTTTCATTTGTTTGAACATTTTATTAAAAACAATATATATTTTATATCACTGTGATTTTTTGGGTCTTATTCGATTCACCGAAAAAATTATTTGTTCATTTGTTCGGAATTCATCTTTGTCTAATTGTTAGGGCAATACTTCTATGTAAATAATAATAATTTTGATATGTATCTTTTGGAACGATCTACAGATAAAAACTCAAAATTTTAAACTTGAGGTACATGTGGAGATTCTTTATACAGCCAGTTGTTATCACGTGGTCTTCCATACAGATACCCTGACGTAGGTATTCTATGCCCAACCTTGTAAACCTCTTAAAAAAGATACCGGACACAAGAATTAATTAATTGGAAATTTCAAAATGACTGGCCTACCCTACCATAACCAACCAGACATATACAGCGACGATATTCCCTCCAAGGAGGAGCGATCCAAAACGTATATTCGGTGGCCATATAAATTCGGGAGGCACACAGTCATCGTTCCAACTGCATGAAGTTGGCTGCTGGCTTCTCTCTCCCGCTCTCTCTTCTGCACTCATATCGGGGACAGAGGAGCGCATATCTCTAAATTTATGAGGACATGGGACAGGAACGGTCAAGTAAATTACTCGAAAATTCTGGCGTGTGGGGGCGCGAGGCGAACGCGATGTGCATGCATCCCGAACAGCGGCTCGCTCCAGAGGAAATGGAACACAATCGATTATAATGGATTTCGGGGGCGGCCACAGTTATAGAGATAGATAGATAGAGAGAGAGAGAGACAGCGGAAGTCGCGCCAGATTTGGATCGCCGTGGAGACTCTCACTGTGTGAGTGAGTAAGGGGCCCATGTGGTCGGCGGAAGAGGCGCCGACGAGCAAAAGGATAAAGAGGAAGAGGCAGGATCCGAGAGCGGATGTGCAGCAGCGGTGTAAGTTGAGACGTGCACTGCAGTTTTGGAACAGGAAATGTTTATTAGGCTGTGTGCTTGGGAAAACACAAAGTTGTCGCAAGTTTCTCGATCGATTTTTCGGAATTGTATTGAATCTGAACATAATTTTTTTGACCGACTTCCCCAAACGGAGGAGTTATATAATTCGACTGTATGTCAGTATGTTTTTTGATCTATCAGTTTGTCAAAGGAAGGAGTCTTCAGAGATTATTCAGATTATTATTATTTTTTGAGCTGTAATTATTGCTTGAAATTTTTCGATAAATTTCGATTAAATTTCACTATAAAACAGTTTGAACAATTCTTTTCTCGAAATCCAAATTTCATTGAGAAACACCAACATCGAATAGTGGTATCATTTCACATTTTCATTTTTTACATTAGTAGATTGGATTACAATGAAAAACAACTAAACTGAACTTCAGCACAACCAACAATTTGACATATTTGCAAAATTGGGTAATTCTCGAACCACTCGTTTCATTTTTATTGACTTTTTTGTGTATAGTTGATTAATTTTTTAAAAAATTGGAATCAGAGTTCAATTTTTGAAGAAGTTTTTACCATAAATTTGCAGCACCCTGTATGGAATACAGCGTCTACAACATGAGCGGTCAACGAGTCTAAAAATGTTTAATAAACATTTTGGTTTTTTAATCATTTCATTATCTCTGTTATTAAGGAAGGTACACTACAGGGTGATTCACGGGGACCATCCATTGGAAGTTTATGGAGAACCGAGTAGGATCAAAATCTGAAATTTTGGGATCTATCCGCCTAAAATATTTTCAGTTATCTGTCACTTCGTGTTATACAGGTAGTTGGTATCTGCTTTGTTATTTTAAATGGAACTCCCTGTGTGTTTTAGCATTTTTGGATTGTCCCAATAAATTTTAATAAGCATTTTTAATTAAGATCTATTCTAATCTAATTTTTGAGGAAAAAAATATTTATTGAAATTGTTTGACAGCTATAATGCATTTAGTGAAATTCTATTTTAAAACAGATGTTTAAATTTTGATTCAAATTGAAGCTACTTCCAAATTTAATCAATGTCAGCATTTATGGAGAAGTGCAAAAACTTTGTTATTTTAAATGGAACTACCCTTTTTTAATGATTTCTTTCGATGGACAACTAAGTTTCCCTTCGATTTGATAGTACATGTCCCTATTACTAAATCTAATATTTTTTTAGTTATATGAAAAATACCGGAAAATTAATTTATTGAATTCGCGGCCAAATTGAGGAACATCAAGACGACCATGATTCAAACTAAGCACATTATGATGGTTGTGTTGCCATGGATAGGTGTCAAAAATTATTTTAAAAAATCAATCTGATTGATCTATTATCAATTTGTAGGAATGTAGGAAATTTTGTTATCCATCGAATGAAACCATTAAAAAAGAGTAATTCATTTTAAAATAACAAAGTTTTTGCACTTTTCCATACATGCGGACATTTAATAAATCTGTCTCCAGTCTCCAGGAGCTCCAAATGGTATTACTTTAAGAATTAGTTATAAGATTTTTGTACTAATTTTAATAATTAACACGTCGATTGAATGAAGTAATTTTAGGCCATTACATCTTATTCATTTGTGAAATTTCATGTTTTTATTAGCCTAATACGTAAGTTTCAATAATAGTTGTCCTTCTTTGCATGAGTTTGAAGAATTTCATTTAAAAGTGTGTATTGTAATTCTAGTCTATTTATATAAGCTATTTATATATCTTACACTATCAACTACTTTTACAATTTATATTTACTATTCACACTATTTACAACCGACCGTTATTTATTTATGTTGCTACCACACCGGACTGCACCGTACTCCCGGTCACCACCATACTCCGGTCTCCATCGTATTCACCGTACTCACTCAACTGTTGCACTGGACTGACTCGACTTCACCGGGCTGACTACCACCGACAGACTGACTTACTATCTGCCTCAACTTCACCGGGCTGACTGACTTTGCAGCAAACCTCTCCAATATATAGGCAAGCCCCTCCTGCTCGAATCTTCGACAGACTTCATCCAACGCCATGCAAACTCACTAGATGCTTCGCGATATAATCTTGATCTTGCCATGTATCGGTGACCAATAGCAGTACGCCTTACACTCATACCACCAGGCCCCACTAACGTCCTTACTCGCCAAGATGCTCCGCCCTCTGATGAATCGCACACGCTACGATAATGGTGTCGACCCAATTTCGTTACACTATAGAAAGTAACAAGATCTACTGACATATTAATTTAATTTGCCAGATCATGATTGATTCTCTCGTTTTGTCACGAACTGACGTTTTAAATGCGTTCATCAACTGAGCATATCTTGTTTGTCCTAATATCATTGGCTTGCTAAATATTAGAGAAGGTTTAATACAGAGTGAGTCAGGTCCTAAGTATTGGAATGACAACAACAAGAACGGAATGAAATAGTGTTCGATGTTCAGAGTACTGTATACAGAGCTTTCGGAAAGTAACGAATAAATTAATTATTTTTGAAATTGGGACATTGGCGTATGTAGTTTAAATTAAAAAAACTAAAAAACATTATTTTCAATTTGACAAAATTTAATTATAATAATTAATTTCATATTTTTTTTTATAAAATAACAAAGTCACTACTCAGTAAACAGTTTAAACACACTGCTTTTGTCAAACTAAAGATAAGAAATCGATAAGAAATACAAAAAAGTACGATTTCGTTTTATCTGAGAGTAAAAAACGTTCTCGGTCGCTAAGGCTACCGATAGACAACCATAATTTTTGACATGTGTAGGCAGAAAGATACGCTCTTTCAATTGGAATGGACGAAATAGAGTGCGTCACAAATATGGGCCTTACGTCAAAAAGTGCCTTTGCTTAAAACAAAATCGATGTGCCAGAGATTTTTTTCGAAAAACTCTCAATTTCAGAAATACTGAATTTATTCGTTACGTTATCAATTTATAAGTCAAATTAAAATATGCCTTCGTGTTAATTTATGGTCTATGTATGTAATAAAAAGAGCTCAAGAAATTTTCTAAATGCCCATGAACTGAATCAATACTTCCTGTTCACATTCAAGAAGTCATATAGGTACATTGATATTCAGCACAAGGAAAAATTGTAATCGACGCCTTTAACTTGGTCTACATCAATGTAGGAAGCGCCATTTCCAACTTCAAACTTCATTATTGAATCGACGACAACGTCTCTTTGACTGAAATGCCCTGAAATCACACTTTAATATATATGTGTGTGTGATTATGGAGCTAAAACAGTGCCCCTATTATACTCAATCCCAGGATAACACATCAAAATGGACTTGCAATCACATATCTGATAGGACCTTTGCACTAGCGTAAGATTCGCAATCGTGATGATGCAGAAGCTCTTCTGATTTGTTCGAATCTGTATGGATTCTACTAGATCTTTTGACAGCTTTTATTTAGCCATGATAAACGGAAGTTATTTGATTCACACATTCAATTCGAATGAATTTCAGTCTGAAAATGGCATTTCAAGGTAGAAGCAGTAAACTCCATAATCGATAATAATGGATTTCGATAAAACGCTGATCTTGAAGCTTTATGAAATATGCCTTAAAAATTTGAGATCATTAAATCGATCGAAATTATTACTCCTGATTGACTTTAAAATGGTCTAATTAGTATAAGTTATACTACGATAATCTCGATGCTCAATGTCAATATCAATATGTTAATAACAAATTAAATGAGTTATGTAATAGCATAACAGTAGGCAGTGGTATACGAGCCGTTATCATGGTAATGCTCTGCTGACATATTCTGATATCTGTAACAATTTTCGTAAATTGTCTCCGCATTTCAGTTCTAGTTATTTTAGTGCATCCTTTGATAAATAGTGTTCATTTTAATTTGTTATTAACATATGGACATTGACATTAAATTATGTTTTGATTTGAACGTAGTTTCTTCTGGAGACTACGAATCTGAAAAGAAAACTACACCTTTCTATTTAATTTTTAAAAGTTACCACCACCCCTAGAAAGTGGTCAGAGGTACAAAATCACTGATGCATCCAAATGGTGCTCCTCAACGTCCCGTTGCATCACTCCAAATTTCATTTCTTTTAAATCAGCAGTTTTCTAGATATTACTTTTAACACTTTAAAAGGACCACAGGTATATTTATTTAACTGGTTAAATAAATTGTATTCAAGTCAATGATTGTTTGATTCTGACTGTCGAATCTTAGTAACGATACAATATTTTACAATCTTCATATTTCCTACTTCATGTTATGATTTGTGTTTATACTTTATTGTCAATATCTGTTTTACTATTCAAAAGAAAGTCTCTTAAATTATAAACTACAGTTAGTTTCAGTGTTCAAAGTTCTCTATGTTAGTACAGTTAATTAATATCACTTCTATTGGGTAATATATCTTCTTGCTGTTTAGAATTTTTCTTTTTCTCTTTATTTATTCTTGCTATTATTTTAGTCTACAGAAATATTAATCTTAAACATTATACCGTGTGTGTTGATTTTAATATCTAACTATTCCTAATTACTTTTTTCACCATGACGTTAAAATGAGATTCCATTATGTGTCTAAATATATATAATGTACTGTTTCATTCATTTCTTTCATCTGAAAAGAAGGTCAGGATGCTCGAAAATCATTCCCATTTTATTTCTTTTTTTTCTCATAGACGCCTCATGGCCTGCCTGTATTTCCATTTACATTTCCCATTTCTTTAATGACTTTTTACTCTGCAATATTCCTTTCATCATGTTGCTGTCTTGGCCACAATTGTGTGATGATAATAAATGATTTTTTTTAAAGCTCGATTTAGTCATGTGAAATTATTTTCAAATTGAGATATCATTGAGAAGACAAACTTAATATTTTCATATCAATTTGGATTTCTCGATCCATTCATCCATCAATAAAGTGCAAATAATAATAGAAAATAAGTGTTTTTTCTAGACACGGCATAAGCGTTTTATAAAGTATAACATCCATCATCAACAAATAAGCTAGAAAGGATTTTACACCAAAATCAAAAAAAAGAACACCAAAATTATTAGGATCCTATACCCGGAAGAACGTTTCGAGCTTAAACGAGAAGAAAAAAATTGTAGTATGAAAGAAATAAAGGCAAGTGTACCCCAAGGAAGTGTTTTGAGGCCAATCCTCTATTTACTGTATACCTGCGATATCTTTCAAACAGAAAACGGTAATAGTAGGTTTTAGATGACGACACAGCTTTTCTTGCTATTGGAAGAAGCGGACAGGAAACTCAACTTGGCAATTGACAGTATACCTTATTGGAGAAAAATTTCGCTCATCAGAATTAATTGAAGCAAATCGTCACATGTTAATTTTGCTTATTAACAGAGAAAAGACGAATATTCCAAATAACTGATTATCAGAAAGTTATCTTGGCTTGATTCTGAATGTAAATCTGCGATGGGCGGAGAATTTTTAAAACAAATGAAGAGATCTCAGAAGGAAATACGAAACTGTATTGGTTCTTGGAAGAAAACCTATATGGATCTTCAGGATCCGCTATGGTGTTGTGCGCCTAAGGGCTGGTTTTATAATGTCCGGTTGACGGAACTCAACCAAATGTCGGCTGTGGTGTTCCGTATAATAAATCGTCATATGAAAAAAATATTGGTAGTTCAAAATAAGATTTTCTGAAATATTATGGATGCTATCTGTTACTATCGGAATGTCATAGAGAGTTGAAAATCCCAACAGTTAAGGAAGAAACTGGGAATCCAGAAAAGTTAAACGGGTAAAACATTTTGAACAGTTTTAATATGAAAAGTAACATACTGAAAACTTACAGCAAAGTGACAATGTATTTAATCTGTTAAAAATAGGCCGTGAATGCATTGACGTGTGGCTTGCTTGGTGCCAAGGGTCTATTGGACTCATCTGCCGCCTATCAAACTACTGCAACCTTGAAAGTACATGCCAGAAAACTACTGAACGTGCCATGTGGGCAAAGGAGGCACTTACCTACATAAATTCTAGAATGTTTGTTTGTTTTTGATAGACGCCAAGTGACTTACTAGAATGCAGGTGCTAAGAAAGCCACCAGTCAGTGCCTACGTAGCTCTTGTTAAGTAAACTAGTCTTTAATTTCCTTTAAATGCCATAAAGGTGTTGTTCAACTGGAAGAGGTAACAAAGTTTGCCTCTTATGGACATCAGGGCACAAGAACAGTTATGGCGACGAAAAAAATGACTCTATGGCTAGAAAAGGCTCAGAAAGTCTTCCAACAGTTCCCGAGCCTGAAAACCAAATACTGGAAACACCCAGAGTAAGCCAGTCAGGCCAAACGCCTGCTAAACTAGCAATATTCAAAGAAAAATAGTCTATTTCTTCTAAACAGAAATTATCTGAAAAACTAGGTTGGAATCATCAAAGGTCATTATCCCATTCAAACCACTCAAAAAGATGGGTCTTGTTGAAGATAGTCCTATGAGGACCTAAAAGCCTGTGGTGCAAGGGCATTAATTAATTATTTCAAGGAGCTGGATTTCAGCACAGAAATACATGTACCTACAATAAATAGTACAACATCACGGGATGGTAAAAATACCTTAAGGTCAATGTGCCCTACAATGTCTCTGGTGCCCATCGTTTTTATAATAAAAAGTAATAATAAAGAGCAAGAAACTAGTTGAAAGATCAAAAAATAAACTGTCTCTTAGGCAGTGGGCAACTAATAATAATAATAAAGGCATATTTCCGTTGGTTTATTTTCTGACTGAACATATATATTAAATTAACCTGAAGGTATTATCTATCGTGTACTATCCATTAAACCAATAAACAGAGAACAAACTCCCGTACAATTATGGAGCTTTAATTAAGCCCTACTTAATTAACACAAGAGTCTGGTTCACGACTTTTGAAATGGCGAAAACGGTGAATTTATCTTCATCGTACTTCCTCTTCTATATCAAGGCAATGCTCGCATCCGGCACCTGATTGCTCCTCTAATTAAAGGTTGCTAATTTGCAGGTGTGAATATTGAAAGGGAGGCCGAATATAAGTGATTTTATTAACCACATTATAAAATAATAAATTGAACGCTTGTGAATCTGTTACGTAAGATGCCTTAGATTAATTCCTTATCCGATTATTAATATTAAATTTCAGTTCATTAAAGTATGTTATTCAGTTATTAAATTCATTCAAATAAAAATATATTTTCTCAAAAAGGTTTCTATTCATTTCTATTTATTTATTTTATTGTGATATTTTATGTCATATTAGTAACCAAACTATCAAAAGGTCTACAATTCTGTATTCTGTGTTGGCAGGGGTATAGTTTCACTGCGACCTAGGCTTGGCCTGGCTTTCAGGATGTTCAGGATATCGGAAGGCTTCAAGTTAGGCAGATCTCCCACTTCTATACTGTACACTCCGAAGTGGCGTCTCCTTGTATTTTACAGGGTATTGAATTTTGAGAGGATGTGTATAGAGGTTTTGTCCTCCTCGTCGTCACAAAATCTGCTAATCCGTGTTTCTTAAGGTGTCTTCTTAGTCGGCAGTGCCCTATTAGTATTCCCGTCAGTATTCTGAG
The DNA here is from genome assembly GCA_958507055.1 of Crioceris asparagi. NCBI lineage: Eukaryota > Metazoa > Arthropoda > Insecta > Coleoptera > Chrysomelidae > Crioceris > Crioceris asparagi. The sequence goes on from OY293829.1 coordinate 12,120,464, forward strand.
CAAATTTTTGCCCTTGCTTGTGCAGTCCTTTAAATGTCTACAATACCCTATAGGCACAGTGGCAGATCGAATCTATGATAATAATGCCGTCAAGGGGTACGGTAGACTCGATTCAAAACTTACCTGAATAATAAAACATGAAAAATAATGATTTCGATATATATAACATAAATCCGCAAAATTCGGATTGTCGAATATTTTGTTAAATTCTAAACAGCTCAATCAGTGACAACAGACTTTGATGTAAATCGCACAACATGTACAGTCAATCCTCCAATACTGAGTGCTTGGAACAGATAGGTTTATAAAGAATAAACCTTGAAAGCTGTTTATTTTGTTTATTTATGTTAGTTTGTTTTGAAAGTTTATTTTATATAAAAAAACCCGATGGCCTGTAGTCAGCGAAAAGGTAAATTTTTCAAAATTCATTGAATTGAAATTTGAACAACCTTTTCATTGTTATACCTACATGTTATTACATAAAATTGTCGTATGTGTCATAGCCTTACGGTTAGAGGTTTTTGTTTTGGATGTTGATTATAAAGCAGACAGGGTTCGAGTTCCACTTCAAGGCTTAAGGCAAATCTTTTTTTTTTCGCCTATTTCTTTTCAATAAATATACTATATATTTTTTTAATCAGGGTCTATATTATGATCTCCAGAAAATGTACAATTACATCAAATTTATATTGAGTGTTCATGTTTTATCAATATTTGTTATTTTTCTTTATTAATTTTTATTTTTTTACCTGTGTATTTTATGAAAAATTGCTTTGAACAAAAGTTGTAGGCACTTATTTTATCTATCACCTAAAATGATTTTTGATGATATTTACACTACGGCTCTTTTTTGATAATTTTTTTAAATATTTGAATGGTCGCCATTTTGAAACTACTTACCCGATATTGCTCAATAACGAACTCGACCGAGATATTTGAAAGATTGATTTTTGTCGCAAATTTGAACTTTGCAGTTTTAATGTACCTATTATAATTATTAAACACGATGAACTATGCCCTGCCTAATATTCCTTGAAAACCGATAACTACAAAAATATCTACCTAAATTTTAAAAAAGATTGTGTATTATGAGTCACATTTCACCCGAGCGATGCCGGGTTTTCATCTAGTTAGGACATATTTATCTGTTTGCATCTATTATAATAAACATTCCCATACTATATCGTATCTATTTTATTTAGTGTTAATTTTGATACATGAATTGTTTTTGGATTTATTTGGATTGATGGCTATCCATGGCCTGATCAACGTATGAAATACCAGTTACCACTCTACGACGGATATGCCAACTAAAATTTCAGTAAATTTAAATCATTTAACTTAACTTCGATTCTATTCTATTTTAGAATGAAGTAATTATCATTCAATGGGCAGGGCCATATCAAGTATTAGACTACACTATTCGATGGATAAGCATTAGTAGTGGATCGGAGGAAATTAGTTTAGCAAATATTTGTGTTCTTATCTCACCATTTTTGACTGAAAATTTGAGTTGTACGCTTGTTAACTAGTTAAAAAAGTCCCCTAAAGCTATTGATTTCTCATTGTTTGGTAAATGATAATGGACGTCTTCAGTTTTTTCGTCGGAGGATTCTATTAGCCATGAGTAACATAAATAAATATAGAAATAATTGCGCATACATTTTCTCCAAGAAATATCTGGAGTTTTTGGAGAATACTATCGTCATATTGATAGAGCTGTTTTCACGCTGCATTTTCCATAACAAAATATGAAACAGCAAAATCGGTCCGTCCGTTCCCAAGATAATCTTGACATAGATAGACACACATACCAATGGCCGAAAAGACGTCTTGTGGAAATTAATTGGCCCTAGAGCATGAAGAATAGAATAGCTTTATTTTCCTTTAAGATATACATTAATAGGAATATTAAAAAATAGAATTAAATAAATGTTATATAATACATATAAATATTCACAACAACATTAAACAGAAATGTATATAGAAATAATAAATAAAAACAAACTATATAACATTAAAAAAAATCAGACAGTGTATAAAACAAGCCATTTCTAACATATTCGAACAGTGCTTTTTTGAAATGCTAAATTTAGCGAGTATTCTTAGGGCCGGTTTTTGACCGACGAACCCCGTACGGAGGAGGTATACAATTCTGTTGGGGCGGGTACTTGTGAAGTTGGTGCCAAAAGTTATCAATCTACCTACAACTGCACAACTTCAAAAGTAACAACCCCAATAGAATTAATATTATTTTATACTTTTAAGTGCACTGATAATGTCGGTCCTATTTTTTGTACAAAATATTTATATAATGTCCGGTTGAAAATCAACCGAGGGTCAACCGTGACTTTCTGTATTGTAAACCTTCAACACAAAGTTGAAATGACAGCAACAGTTTGTCAAACATTTCAACCGTAAATTTTGCTTCTACAAGCGGTTGGCCAAGCGACGGTTGAAATGTCCTTTATAAAACTGGCCCATAGAGGTTTCGTTAAATTTCGCGGGTATTTGTTCAATAATGTCCTTGGATGTCTTTACGAAAAAAAAGTCTTTCATTTGTTCAGCTATCAATTGCAGATCAGTTACCAATGTTGTTTCATTTAATAGAGATATATTTTTTGTGTGGTTTTTTCAAAAACTAGAAATTATATCCTAGGTTGTTTTTGCTGGGTTTTGGTAATTTTTACCAACTCTTCATGCTGCTGTTTTGATCGGATATATTCTACAGCTAACTCAAAGTATAGTTGTTTCAATCGAAAAAGGTCCATGAGTTTTATACTTTGTTTCTTTGGTTAACCATAATCATAATTTGCTTCCACTTCATCATATTACGGTAGACAACATAATTGAAGCTTCTAAAAACTCATGAATATATTTACATCTGGCATTAATATCATTCCCACATTTATAGTCAAACATTGTGTTGATATTTGGGCTATACCACTACAAATAATTTTTAATATTTTCTTAAGAATCAGTAAGATTCCTCAGTTGTGGAAGGTTACAAAAATTTGCCCCGTTCTCAAGTCTGGTGATCCCACCATTTTATCCATCTACAGGCCTATTGCAGTACTGTGCAACTTTACCAAATTATTTGAAATTATTTTATATGAAAACATTTACAAAAAAAGGCCAACATATTATTACTTCTCATCGGTGAATCGATCAACAATAACTAATTTAGCTACCATCTCGCAATTCATATCTGAAGCATTCAATGAACTGAGTCAAGTTGAGCTACATAGATACTCAAAAGGCATTTAATCAAATAGATCATAGCACACTTCTTTCAAAACTTTATTATATTGGCTTTCCTGAACCACTTCTAACACTCATGCTTTCTTACCTATCCTCGAGATATCAATATGTTGAGTATAGAGGCTGCAGATCTAAGTACTATTTTGCGACATCTGGAGTTCCTCAGGGCTACAATTTAAGTCCTCTACTTTTTCTTGTTTTCATTAATGACCTTTCGATACATTTAAAATGCGATTTTTCGATGATTTAAAAAGATTGGCAAAAATTAAGAATGAAGAAAATTTTTTAGAATTTCAATTTACCTTAGATTGGTGTAGCAAAAATAATATAGCATTAAATATAAATAAAAGCAAACTACTATCGTTCACTCGAAAATAAATGTTTGCATTTTTGGCTAACAAATTAGAGATCAGTCTCTGGAAAGGCGTTGCCAGTTTAAAGACCTTGGCATTACCTATATTTGACAACCAAACTATCTTTCAATGAACACATTAAGACAACCATATCGTCTCCCTGAAAAATATTAGGATATTGCGTAAATTGGAGTCACTCTACTGATATTAAAACACTTTATACAATTTTTATTCGTAGTAAGCTTGAATACGGTTCTATTGTGTGGTTTCCAGTTTACTCTAATGCAATTAATAGTATTGAAAGTATTCAGCGTAAATCCTTAAAGTACAGATTTTTCAAATGTTATGACCGCTACCCTGAAAAGGGTTCCAATCATTCCTTTTTGCAATTCAATTTAGAAGCTTTGCAACTTAGACGAGAGTGTTTTGAATTAAAATTTCTATTTAAACTTTCACATGGTGACATTGACAGTATGGCTCTTCCTAATAAAATATTTTTTTATATGCCAAGGTCAGGGTCGAGACATAATATTACATTTTACGCTTACACGACTTAGGGCCGATTTCATAATGAATGGGAGATTAGTTAATTCTTCAATTTGTTTAACTCATATCTCGATGACGGAATAAAAAGAGTGCATTTTTCAATAAGTTTTGCAATATTAGTCACCATATCTTTCGTTCTTTTAAAGTAACTTTAAATTATATGACCAACCAATAAATTTATGAAATTTTTAATCAAGGATTAAAATTAATAGGAGATTAAATTTGATTATGAAATCGGCCCTTACAAGACTTTTTTTTGTTTACAATTGTTACGTCCGTGTACTCACTGTTTAATCTAATTAACTATTAGTCAGCAACCTCTACTAGGTATATATAATATATATAACGAGTCGAATAAATATTAGACGACCACTCTCTCATACAGTGAGAGGTAAACCTAATTACATTTAGAATTCTTATTCTCTCATCTTATCTCGAAGGAATTAGCAGAGTGCCTGCTGCTTCATCAAACACTTATCTAACACACTGGCAGAAGGGAACTATCGAAGTGGTAGGAGTAGTAGAAACACTCATTTACCGACAGGAGACAACACGACGAAACTCGATGTATATGTAGAGTCGTTCCCTAACAAGTTACATAAGCAAATGTGTTCCCCCTTTTGGATGCGCGTTCTATCTCCCATTGAACACACACTCATCGTGGAAATCGGTTAATTCCCATTTAACACTCAAGATGTCGTCTTGTGGACTCGTATGGAGTTTGCCTTAAATCGATTAAATGTGTTCCTTCATTTCTAATATCAATAAACCCCGAACCGAAGAGAACTTCCGCACTCTGCTGTTGAACAATATAATTATCGAGATACAAAAGCTGACATGTTACGACAAAGATGTAAATGCTAAGGACAATGGCATTGCTTTATTTAATGGAGAAACTAAACAATCTAGAAATATAACTCTATAAAGTCTTCAATATCATATATATTATTTCTCAAAGGTTTTTGTTGTCATTACGCCATATCTCCTTTAATACTTTATCAATTCATTGATTGAAACATTATTTTGAAGGTCAAGTTTACCAATAATGACGAATAATAGAAAAAATAAGAAAATAAACTTTTCAAATTTTATCTTACATTTATGACATTAATATTGGATTTAGTTATCTACATTCTAGATTCAAAACTGGTTTCGTAATTTTTCTTTAATTTAACCATTTAACATTTAAAACTCAACAAGCAGAATGAGTCTGACCCCCCCCCCCCTAAGGTCCACGCTACGAACTTCACAGTATTCCACTATAGAAAAAACGTACCTTGAAGTCGTATGAATCAATCAAAGTTATTTTCAAATTCATTTCAGTTATTGAAAGGATGCCATTTTGAAACTACAAAGTCAATCGTAGTGATTTTAAATTTTTCTTAGTTAGTCGACGACTGATTTGTGTACCATGTTTAGTTACGATAATACAAAATTTAATTTTATTTTTTTCTTATCAACAAAAAACTGACCTAGAGATTTTGGCCAAAAAAAACTCGTTGCTAAGAGAGTATCTATCTATCGAATAAAGGTACCATTCTTAGTTCTCGAAATAATGATGATAAAAACCATTGGGTACCTTAAAACGTCTTGATTTGACAAAATTACAATTTCGGAAAATCGGACACATTCCTACTAGGAATTAAAAAAAACAATTTCGAAAACTTGTACAATGTAGTTGTAAGTAAAAACAAGATTTAAAGCACCAACTTCAAATGTACCAGCATCAATGGAATTAATCTTATTTTGAATTTCTGTTTCTTGTAAAAAATATTAGTTTCATATTTTTCAGTGGTTCATTAGTCATTAAAATTGTTGAACGTACTCTTATATTCAGTGATTTGAAAATATGAAGCATATGTAAGTTTTCATCTCTCGTCTCAAAGGAACTAAATGCCAAGTATAACAAAAAAAACCTCCGACTATTGTCCCGAAAAAAGAATTAGTTCCACAGAAAATTACACGAATTCTTTATCTTTTAATTTAATCTCCTATCCATGCTAAAATGGCATCATAAGAATATCCTAGGAAGTAATATACACTTAAACTAACATTTGTGAAGAATACAATAAGGTTAATTTTATGGCACTTTATGGCAGACTGACTGAAAAGTGTCGGGTCAATTAATATCTAAAGTAAGTATTATTGTTTATTTGTAGTAGAGAATCATAAAAAATATTGTACAAGACATTGAAATATTGTTAAAATCTGATAACAAATATAATTTGTGAACGAGTCAGCATATAAACGTACATTGAAATTTACTGAAATAAGGACCACCGCACCAAAAACCACCAAGCCCGGGAGTAGCGGGGTGTAAAAGGACAGTTTGTTTACCTTATAAATTATGTGACTAAAATATGTTTTGAAGTTTACTTCAGGTGCTTGTTTTCAACACTGATCATTAGAAAAGAACGAAGCCGACGAATTGGAGAATCGGCTCAATTTTTACTGTGTTTAAATTCTTGGCTGTTTAAAAAAGATATATTTACGAGTGCCTGAACAATAATTATCTGATTTCATAAGATACTTTTTCATAATAAAAAATAATGTTATCTGTATTTTTATTATGTCTTTAATTATTTGTTTCATGCTTTGTTCATTTTTAAGTGTTTAGAGTTAGTTTTTGTGTTTAATAGCTTAAGGGTCTTTTTTCTAGAAAATGATAATATTTATTTTTACCTTTGATTATTAGCTATTTTTTATGCTTTGTAATTTTTTTTACGTTTCAAATAAATTAAAACTACGTATTTCTTACATATTTTCGCCTTCCTGATCTATTGCAGCACCTGCATTTTTTCGAGATCGAGAAATCTCGAAAAAATTTCTCGATCTAGAAAAATCTCGATGAGTAGGTAATTCTTAATTGGTCTTGCCTAGATCTCTTCTTGAAATCGAGTTGAAACGAAATGAGAAATTTCTAAGTTCGAAAATCTCGTGAAACCCTAAGAATATGTAAGAATCGTACACATTCTTTGTGCTGTAACTCGGAAACCCATGATTATTTTGAAATATGTCCAATTTAAACATTGCTGGAAATAATCTTCTCTTAAATCCTGTCACTAAAATTTTTCTATTTGGTGGCAGTTTTCAAGGGGAGGAGATGTTGACTTACATTTTTTTCAAACTGGTATCATTTCTCAGCATTCCTCTTTTCAAGCAAAAGGGTTCATCACGTTTACAAAGGCAAAGGCGCGTACATACATAAAAATAGCAAACATACAATTTAATCAAATACCACCTCCGTTTTTTGAAGACGGTGTTTTTAGCGAGAAAACATAAAATAGGCATTATTAAATTGTTTAGTTATCAATGAAAAATGCCGATTTTTTTTCGAAACATGTGAAAAAAGTGAAATATGGTACCCATAGTCGTGATAATATTATTAACGCCATTTCGTGGAACACAAAAGTTTCTATGAAAATTATTCAACAATACCTAACAACAATTTACCATCAGCTGACCAATATGTAGTCACCGGACACGAACACTCATACTCGGACAATGTGACGTGACGTAGAATTTCGTATTTTATTTTTTATTTTTTAGAATGTGACTTTATTTTACTATTTTTAATTTCATAACGGGATAATTCATTTATTTTATTTTTCAAGTATATATATATTAATTTCAATTATTGTACTGGTTTTGGGATCGTTTACATAATGTTTTTCTTCTCTTAAATTTTTCATATTTTCATCTCCATATCTTATAATAATTTGTTACAGAACTTTCTACATTTCGATTGAAAATGAGATTGTACAATCTCGAAACATGTCTCATCAGTAATTAATCCTTAATAATAAACTGTGGGGAAGACTTCGTGTTTTTTTTTGGTCTTACCATTTCACTCCACTTCGAGAATGGACTTCTACAACCATTATTAAACTTTTTGACATTGAATAATTGCATGATTTATTAAGCATCGCCTAACATTTTGTTATATGCCTGCTTCTAAAAACAGAAGTACGGTTATTTTATTAAGATAATTATTGTTGATTTGCTAATAAAAAGAGTTATAGTGAGCTTTAGTTTCGCATCTTATAAAAAGACAAAGTGGATAATGGAATGTAACGTAGTACGCCATTATGTAGAATATAAAAAAAATCATTGAGTCCTTTCATTTTTCTACTAGCATTCCAGGAAAAAAGTAAACTTAGAAATTGAAAATCTCAGTTTTTCTTTAAGACCTCAAAAACCAAAAGAACTACTAAAATTTTGTGTACACGATATATTAAAACAAAACAAAATAATGCTCAACTTTCTTATCATTTTACTGACTCCGTATCTGTTAGCAGACCTTATCTTGGACACACTGTATATCTACTCTATTCTTAACTCCTATTTGTATATTAACTCTAATTTGAAATCTAATAGAACTAGCAGTGATTAAACTCCATTTATATACCCATAGCTACTAGAAGTTAGATTTCTCTGGAGGACATACACCGAAACCCTCACCACCAAAACTTTTCAGCTCGGTCCAGCTTCCTCTTTTTTCCCCGTCTTTTTTCTCCCAATGTACCCTTAACGAGTCAGAAATTATGTTGTACACTTTAATTGGGTCGGTGGTAATTAACCGGTGATTCTTTTAATACGGCGGCAAAAGGAGTCTGGAATGGACAGATGTTGCTACCGGGATTCAGGATAGATTTTTATTAGCACTTTCCATTTAGGTGAACAAGAGGATTTCCCCAAATTGCGATCAGATTACTGGGATTTGTATCTGAAGCTTTAATGGCAAATAATACACACATGTGGACTTCATTGAATCAGAAAACGGAAACGGTTGCAACATTACTTTATCTCAAAACTTGATACAAATTATCTGAACTGTTAAGAATTTCTTTATAAGATGAAACAACTGACATAAACTAAATTTAACTCGGGATTCGTAGTTTTTCAAAAGAGGTTTATTTGATAGTTTTCTGATTATCACTGCATGAGGTTTTTTCTGTATACCTTACTATAAGCGCAGGTGTACCTCAGAATACTCTATTTGGACCCGTTCTCTACTTATTTTTTATTTCTAACATTCCACTATACAATAATAACATGCTAGCGGCCTTCGCCGATGACACTATGAACCATTTTGTCTTCATATCAAAATCAAGACCAAGCTACCGAGAACTTACAAAAATACTTGAACCTTCTGCAAGACTGGTTTGAAAAATGGGGGGTCAATGTAAACAGTGAAAAATCAGTTCAAGTTATGTACTTTCACAGCAAGTCGTAGGAATCTACAGTGTGCCCACAAGTAATTTAAAAAAACGCACCCATAGAAATGAAACGGTTTCCAGGTAGACCAAAAGCTCACCTGAAAAAAGGACATTATTGCCAAAAGATATGTGCTGGCTACTTGGTAAAAAATTTTAGGTGTAAATGGAAAATAAGTTGATCATTTATAAAACTAAACTGAATCCCATACGGACATACGGAATCGAAATGTGGGGATGCAGCAAAATATCATACACCAAGATCCTGCAAACTTTTCAATCTAAAATGCTTCGCACGATTATTAATCTGTGTTTGTATCCAACCAAACCATTCATACGTGTCCCATCCGTTAACAATGTAATCAATATTCATGATATCAAACATCAATACGGAATCAAAGACCATTAAAGTGTACTAGTTAGTGGACTTGCCTCCTAATTGTTGATTGGTAGGCGAAGTCAATCGACTATGGACAGAAGACCTAACACTCTCGAGGACTATGAGGTGAATCATCAGTATATGGAATACTTCCCAAGCCAAGAGTTTGAATCAAACCATTTACTTAATTCTCGTGACAAATACGTGATTACATAGAAATGATAGCATACGGTTGTAAATGTGTTTGAATGAAATTATGCATTTCCTTTTTATCTTGAGATAAACTAGTAAATTCGACTCTTGATCAATTTTATTCGAAATATTTGAAAATTTGTGTTAAATGTTTTCGCCTCGAATATCTGGATAACGAAAATGGTGATATCGACTCTAGAGAAATTTTATTTTTATTTTTTTATTTCCTCGGATACAGTCATCCACTAGAAACGGATCACGTGATTTCAAGCTTATTAATTAATATTATTAATAATATATATATCATTTCCATTCATACTTCATCAAATATCTTCTTTTCATAACAAAAACTGATTTAAGATGATATTTACAACATTAATATCTATAAGAATATTGAAAATAAATTGAATTCAACTGAAGAACACCTAAAAATTTATTAAAATAGTTTTAGAAAAAATAGGAAAGTTTTTATTTAAGCCTAATGAATGAAATGATTATACCATTATTCCTTAATAGCTCATTTAAAAAGCAAATTTATATTTAACTAGAGACCCGCTCCTGCTTCGCACGGTTAGCACCAAAATGGTTATTATGAGTCAACCTTAAAAGAGAGTCATATACCATCACGGAATTTTCTTTTAGATCTCTTTAAGATATAGTATATTAATTTGATCTATCTAGGAAAGTTTAGCAAGCGTTTGCGATTTAGGCGCACAAAAATAACATAACAAATCTTTGAACTTTTCGGCTTTTCTATAGGTACTATAATATGTATGTATGTACATATAAACATTTCTCTAGAATGACTCTATATGTTGCTTGAAACTGGATTAAAATCCGTTGAGTAGCTTGAGATCTAAGCGAAGAGACAGCAAAAGCGACTTCACTTTATACTATGAAAAGATATAGATACCAAATGAAATGACATCTAATCTATGCAATTCAATGCCATATGACTAAAAAGCAGGATTTGTATATAAAGAATACCTATATTTATTTTATTCATCATAGTAAAAAAGCTCATTTTTCGATACATAAGCTTCATTTATTTAAAAATTGTTTCAAGTGTTAAATAGTTTTTCTTATTTTGAGATCTTATGAAATTCAGTTTCGGCTACGGTCCTTCGCCATTTTTTGAACAACTCATTAACATGGTCAATGACGTATTGGATACACAGATTAGCGTTCTTCTTAACAACATAGTCCTAGGGAAATTATTATTCTTTCGTTGATTGACTGTAGTTACTCTATCACCTAATTTTATTTCTATAACATTCTCAAAAACAATCAATCTGATCAAAATTTATTAACAAGTAAATATACCTAATATGTAAATCCCTTAATTCATAATATCCGTTTTCGCAATCAAATACTCAATACAACTCATCAAGGATGTAATTGGCGTCTAACCATCCCTTTGACAGGAATGATTTGGTGTTCCTGATGCGTACAAGACCACTCTGCTTCCATTCCATTCCTGTGTAGCCATCCTATCACACCTCATACTGCGTTGGTCTCATGACAATTATTTGCTCACTTGATATGTGAAATACAATTTGTAAGGCGTAAAGGGGTTATATAATTGATAGGTTTGTAGAATATGCTAAAGTTGTGATTGACCGGTATTCATAAAAAATCAAATACATACGAGTATCAGAAAACGTGAATACGTAATGAGAAATTTATCTCTACGATGACCCATTCAAAGTTTTTGTAGTCCCACAACAATTGATGAAATTCAATTCTCTATCTCGTTGTCAACTAATCGCACCACTCAATAAACAAAAAAAAAATAGAGACAAACTACATTCTACCAAACAAAATTGATGCTAACCCTACTTGTTTTCTGGCACTCAATGAAATGAAAAAAAACAAAACTGAAAAATTTACCCGCTCTTCAACAATCAATTAATCGATCGCAGAGAGCACCAGCGCCATCTATCAAAATATCGCAATCATCAATCACTGCTGCATGTGGGGGGTTCTTTAAATACCACTGGCAGTGGGCATTAGAGTATATGTGAAGCGATAGCTTTCAAAAGCTGTATGCATATACCTATGTGTTTAGATGTAGGTATATATATACAGGAAGGTCCTCTGGGAACTCCCTTGAATGATTGTAGAAAATTATAATTAGAATTATTTGAAATGTTGGTGACATACCTACAGATTAGTGGATGATATGCCTCAAATATTTTCTGTTTATTTGCACCTCCAGCTATAGATTTCTGGAAGGGAATCATGATCATTATCAATCCACTGCTGAACATAAGCCTACCGTAATTATTTCAATCCCGTTCTCTCCTGAGCTGCGCTCATCCAGTTGCAATGGATACCCTTTATATCGTCTGACTATCGGGTGGGATTTCACAGCAGAGGAAGACCTCTGCAGTGAAATGCATCAGCTCGTGGTCTCCATTCTATCATCTTTTTCGCCCATCTATCGTCACTGAACCTGGCTAGGTGTCCGGCCCTGTTCCATATAATGTTAGCAATCCTCTCGATGGCGTCGATTACTCTACTTCTATCTCCTTAGTTTTTGTTAGAAGCCCTTTTCCTCAGAAACAGGACCAGCATTGCTCTCTCCATAGTTCACGGTGCAACCACAATTTTATTTCAGGCAAAACACACTGGCTTAAGACTTTGCTTTTAAAGCAGATGGGGATGTTTGATCTTAGTACATGACAGATTGTCCAATTCTCCTTGACAATTGACACGTAAGGTTATCTCTACCTAAGCGACTCTCTTGGCCCAGATATTTATATGAGAATACTTGATTCTAATTTTGAATCGTTAAGAATTACGTTAGTACTTGAAACCAGATTTGCCATAACCATAGTTTTGCTAGTGTTGATACTCAAACCCACCGCCTTGAAGGCTTGTTCTAGCTCCTGCACCATCGTTTGTGTTTCGCCAAGGCAGTCTTTCACCATTATTATGTCATCAACGAAACGAAGGTGATTGAGATTTTCGCCGTTAATGTTAATTCCGTAGTTCTCAATGTCAGCACTTTTGAACATACCTGTACTCTAGGAGAGTTGCAAAAAACTTACGAAAATAACATATTTATATATTATTACAGTTCTAGAATCTTCGTTCAGTTCTAAAAATAGTTAGTCTGGGTTTGTTTTCTTGCAGAAAAAATCGAACTTATTTGTAGTTGTTTAAAATTTCTATCAATATCGGTACAGGGTGATCAATAAAGAAAAATACAAAATAAATTTAAAAAGTATCAAAATTTGAGTCTTTCAAATAGAAACCTCATATTTTTATAATTTCATCATACCAAGCAATAGAAATAAGGGTAACTTCTATGTAGAGAGAATTGTAGTTTTTGGAATTGAACAAAGAATCTGAAAATTTAATAATGGCATCTACTTCCGGTAAATACGACTAACCTGAAAATATTTCAGAGGTACTTACGTCCCCAGTGGGTGACCTCAGCATTTCACCAAATTTTCATAATGTTTCTAATTATAGTTTTCTTGCTTAGTTTCCGGAGGACCACCCTATATATATGGATTTCACCAATGACATACCAATTGCTGTAAATCTCTCGACTTCCTACTCACATCGTTGATGATGGAGGCCTACAGGGCAATATCAACCAACACACTCATACACAACACAGACATACAAAAAACTTTGAGTTGATTTGTTGTTGGAGTTTCTTTCAATTTGAATGACAGGAGCGTTGTTGTCGTCGCCGCCGAATATCCTTCGTGAAAGTTTGTATTGGCGTGTAATAAATAGCTGTAGGGGATCAATATCGGGATGCAGTGCAATACACACGCCAATTGGCAGTTGGAATATCTGTCTGTGTGTATGTACGTGTGGATGATTGATTGTTGCTGGAATGGCTATTAGATGCAGATTCAAAACGAGTTACCGCGATATTCCCTACACTACAGCTCCAAGCGCTTCGTATTTTTGTCATTACAATGAAGTGCACATTCTGTGCGGGGAATTTCATCTCTCATGATGGATCAGTTTTTGTTTAATGGATCTCTGCAGACAATAAATGGTGTTTTAACGTTTTCAGTTAAATGCATGAATTCATAAAGTCATTTTTCTTTTTGTAGAGTTGTACCATACAATCGAATGGTTTAAAAAATTATGAGGCTACATGAAAAATAAAAGAATCTCAAGGTCACTAGCATCTGGTATATAGAATGACCAAGATTATTCAAGAGAACTAATAAAAGAACGTAAAATACTCATTCTGGATAAAGTCAAAGAAGTCATTTTTCAAAAAAACTATAAGAGCTATTAATTTTGGAATACAGCACTTAACAAGCAGTAAATATGTATTTTGGATCCTGCTTACTTTGATCTGCTAGCTTCAGGGACGTTACTCTGTGATGTTCCTTGTACATCATTTTATCATTTCTATAATAAATTATTCTTTCATTTTCCTTTCTAGTATCGGCTGCAGTTATTCGTATTCCTGGTGGTGCATGCAATGTGCCACGTTAGCGTTTTTATTATGAGTAACTGAGTAAATCAGATAGTTTTTTTGGTATTCATTGTCTCTGGCTCTGTTATACAGCGAATACGAAGCATTGACTATTTTAAAGTCACTTGCATTTATATATAGCACTGTACTTTTCTTAGTATGGTAACTATTTATAGTTTTTATGGTATGGTAACTTAAGCATGTTTAGGAAAGTGGATCTGGCACTTCTCTGATTTTTTGTGCATTCTTCAGTTAAAAAATTCATTAAAAATTGCAGCTGGTCCTCTGATTCAAGCTAGTACCACTGTGTCATCTGTATATCTTTTGTTTTTGATTATATTACTTACCATTTATTTTCTCACCTGCAGGATGGCTCTGTATCGATATCAAATAATTGTGAATTAGGTATATACATTAGATACCAGAGGGGACAGCATGCATCCCTGTTCTAAAATTCTTTATATATATTAGGTACACAGCTCTTCCGATTCCAGTACATGTTGAGAATGATTATATCCCAGCCATCTTATGCTATTTTTGTGAAGACTTTTATTAATTCAGCAGTTTTAGTCAGTCATATACTTTTTTGTAGCACACGAAGCACGATGTTTTGGTTAGATTTCCTTATGTCTCCCTGCTAATAGAGTTAGTCCCAAAATAGCATTTCCTGTACGTTGCTCTTTTTCATTCTGAAACCAAACTGAGATCTGGCATTTTTAAAATTTATTGTAGATCCTAACGTCCAAGACTTATTTATAGTTCCTATCAAGAAATGTTTGATAATTATTCTTTATTGTATTTTTTCTGGTGATAAAAAGCCTCAATGGACTGTTGAGCGAATATTCTCATAATACTTATTATTAGCTCAGTAATTTGTAAATCATTTCCAGGGTTTGGAATAATTGATTGACCAGTGGTCGAAATTTTACCGTAATTCATTAAATTCAAGTATTCAAGTATCGACACTATTGAGGATCTTCTGTCAAAGAAGAAAGTATATTAGGTGTATATATTATATATTATATTATAGAGGCATATTAAATAAAATTATAGGATATTATTTTATGAATTTTGCGAATGAAAAAATGCGGTGGCAAAATATCAAGTCAGGGAGGTGTAGGAAAGGTAAGCACGTTACCACTACACCAACGAACTTTCATGTTCTATAAATATAAACGACTAGTCAACGTAAATTTACTTAATAATTATAATATATTTGTACACATTATTAATTAATTTTAGTTTAATACACTCCTTCACTATATAAGCTTTGACTCGGCCAAATCACTTACTTCCTTGTGACCGCATTATTCTTCAAACGCAATACAAAAATTGCTCTTCACATAAATATAAATAGGTATAATGAATACGCTCAAAATTCTCCTAATAATTTTGAAGATAATCTAATACATAGAACGTTAATTAGATGTTATTTTGAGACGAATATAATCAGAAAAAAGTATATAGCTGTAAATTTGGGGAGACGAGTCTAATTATCTTCTTAATTATCTTTAGGAAATAAGGATGAGAAAGATCCGTAGGGTCAATAAGGATTCCATTAAATAGTCTATTAGCAACACTGAGATTATCTTCGAGAAATGTATTTATGTAACACTCTGAGACATTTATTTTTAATAATTATACGTTTGCCGATTACATCATCTTATTTTTTTACGTTTGTATTTAAAAGCTCTAATAAATTTGTTCACTGCCATATGAAGATAATTTGGAATGCAAAATATTTTCAGGTCAGTGGATTTTTCAGTTCCCACCGGAAGTGGCCCGCAGTAAGTTTTCAGCTTGCTGGACCGTGATAGTTTTGTATATCACTATTGCCAAGGCTATTTCACAACATTATTAGCCTATAAAATTCTTATGTGTTGATGTTTTTGAAAATAATACATGCATGTTATTTAGCTCAGAATTTTTGAGACATACATACCACAAGTACCTAGCTTACAGTTTAAATATTTTTCAGGCAAATATTTGTAACTTTTATTAACAAATATAAAAGTGTGGTGTTATTTGGAAACTTTAATGGTATATCTACCTTGACCAATTTTCAAGCATAAAGTTCCTTTACTAATGGAATGTAGTGTCGCAGTCCACTTTGTGGGCGTGGGCTCGGATCCCACTTCTGATACCATGTGGAATGTTTAGCTCTGCGCTAAGCGCTGTTGAAGGTGCACTTGAGTCATTCTTTCAACATTATCTAGTTTGCTTTCAACGATTATTCCCAACACATTGTATATCTACTACTTTCCGTCATAGTACTTCTTGTTCTCATATATCACTTTTACAATCTAACCATTCATCGTTTTAACCATCTAAAATGATATTGACTAATGACCTCCTTCTGGTGATCGGGTCAGCCTTATCAGGTGCGGCTTTATATACCTGAATTTGAATTCACATCGATGAAGGTTATTTCAGAAGCTTCTGAATCTGACAAAACTATGACAAAATGTATTTTACATCTATGTTCTGGAAACATCTAGAATAAATATACTAATTATAGAATTAATCAATGAAACATACATCGTTTAAAAATACAGGATAAAAGTTGGCAGAATACAACTGAATAAAACTGAAAAGCATAGGATAAACAAATGTAGAAATTATGTATATTTACAAATAGATGCAAAAACGAATAATAATCGTAGATAAGTGATAACATATTTTGTTTATTTGTAACTAGAAATACTTACCATAAACTAGCTCGCAAATAAATAACGAAAAGTTTTCTTTCAAACATATCGAAGATTGTGGCAGTAAAATATCCAAGAAACTGTTCGGCAATAATTTTACAGTTGCAGCATTTAATGAAGTACATATTTATATTTTCTGTTTGACTTAGAATTCTTGATTAGATTATTAAGTTTATTTTCCTAAGTATTCTGAATTAAATGGCCTCGATTGAAATTTATATGGTTTTTTCTCTCTCTTGTTTTGATAAACATTTTATTATGCTTTTAATAAATTTTGTTGGAGCTCTTATAATTATAATTGACGAAGCTAGAATAAAATTTCACCGTGAAAAGGAGTTGTTACCTATTTAATACAATATGAAGTGATATTAATTGAAAATTAATAATAAATTGTTTATAATAAATAGGCGGTTTAAATAAAATTATCGGAAAATTCTGATAATTTTATTTATATAATAAATGAAAAATTAGGAATACCTGATGCAAAATAGAAGAAACTATTGTTACGTCTCTGACCAATAAATCAATAATTCGATTGCCGATCTTGTTGTGATTCTGGAGGACTATTCTTCAGAGTTCTCAGTAGAAAGGTAAAAAATAGTTTATCTGAAATATGCAGTACGAAAATACGAATATTATTGATTTTTTAAACTAATTCGGGAGATAATGCGGAAAATATGTTTTCGTGGACTCAGTGAAACGTAAAGATGTTTTGAAAACCGGGCATCGACAATTTCCATAGTAGGCTACTTAAAGTAGGAGAGTCAGAAACTAGAAAATTTAGCTATAGATATTTTTAGATCTATCGTGCAAAATTCTCAATTATTTACATAAAATATAAACTGAAAATTATGTCCTGTAAATGATTATAATTGCCAATGGTCGCCATATTAACACTATTACTTTCTTACCGCTACCCTAAGTGGGTATTGTAATCGTGCAAAATTTAAGGTATGTTTACGTTGCAGAGGTCTCAGAGTCTAAAAAACATATTTTTATCTATTGGTTTGTATGTTTTGTAAGGTATTGATACCTTTCGCCAGTGACACAAATTGGGCATCCTAGTTGCTCTGGTTGCTAAGCAAAAGCTATAAAATGGGTTTTGCTCAAAACTATAGGGGGAAAACGGATTTAATGAAATTTTCCTCAAACATTCTGCTTAATCCTACCAACCAATAAAGTGTATTGCTGAGAAAAAGCAGGAAGAAATGTATGCTCAAATGAACTGTCAAATTTTTGTTCTATTTCTGGGTAAACGGTCAAAATTGAATATGATCATTATTGTTTGTCTTGGTACGCAGAAAAAATGAACGGCCACCTTCTGATAACATTTTCTGACATAAAAGGCACCACAAATTTTATTATTTTTTCATAGATCTCTCTCAGCTCATCTCGGATATTGGAATGTTTTGTTCGCCCGTCAATTGTCTATAGAGTCCCAATTAATTTACAAAAAACCTCAATTATTGAATGTGTTTTTTGTTTAAAGATATCAAAACCATGAGGGATATCGAAAAATCAACGTGAGTTGCTGTTGCAAGTATTGCCTTGAAATATAGTTGCACAATATACGAGTAGATAGATAAAGTGGATGCCATATCTGTATTTTTCATTAACAAGGAAGCTATAGATTTATATTTCCTCTGTTGCATAAATTTCGTGAAAAACCTCCTGGATCGTATATGTAGGTAGGTACTTACTATATTTATCTGTTTCTGTCTAACTGAATTATCAGAAAATGAATAGGAATATCTAATATCTCCAGATTAAAATCTGTTTATTAATTAATATTTTATTAGAATCTGCATAAATTTTCAAAACATTATAATTTAATACAAAAGACGATCATTAGCTGATATATGGATATGCAGTTTTCATCGCAGGTGAACACAATGAGAAGAAGAAGGAATATAGCTGGGAACTTAGGATTTTGATTATTTTATTCATTATCTCAAGAATATAAGAATGCGAAAGATTCATTAAGTAGATTTCATTTGATATATTATATATACTTCAGCAGCAATACTGATATTGCATTCAATAAATATTTTTCCTAAAAATTGGACCGACTTTATTATAGTTGGTGCACTGAGAAATACAAAATAATGTTTAATTCCATTGGTATTGGTAATTTTTAAGTTCTAGTGCCAGAATCAATTCTATTGGTTTAGAGTTTATTTTTTATGTTACTTTACATCAACTAATAAAATCGGTCCAATTTTTTTTTCAATATTTATTTCAGACTATTGAGTGTCATCAAAGCCATTCAACGCTCACAAAAGAAAATAATACGTTGCTTATACTTATTCAGAGATTTCGGAACATCGCCGAAAAACACATATTTCAGAATTTATCACTGCTATAAATCGGAAGCCTATGCTTTTTTTCAAAAATGTGCAATTTAAACGTTGCCAGATATTGTCTTTTCTTTAATTTTGTCGTCTCAAATTCTCGATTTTCGAAAAAAATACCATTTCCACCCCCTTTGGAAGAAGTTTTTGAGGGGAAGACTATGTTGAATGTCGATTTTTTTTAACGGGGCCAATTCTCATTAGTCCTCTATCCAATGAAAAAAGAATCATTAAAATTGGAGCTCGTTTACTATTTATAAGGCGCGAACATCCATAAAAAAAACATGCAGACAAACAGTCGAATTGTATACCTCCTCCGATTGGTTTGTAGGTCAAAAATGTACCTATTTGTGTTTTAATGATATTTCTCTATAATCGAGAAATCGGTGACATATTTATAGCAAGCAATCAAATAGTTAGTAGGTTTTCCAGCTCTTCTGAACCACAGAATGTTTAATCTTGCATATTCTACAATATTATCAGCCTAAATTATAACAAATTATCGTTGTTTTTCGAGTATCTATAAGTGGGAATCGGGAATAAACTTTGGATTAGCAGGTTCCCTAGTGATCCACAAAATGTTCGAAATTTGTTAATTTTTGTCATCGATATCATTTTTGGTTTTCGGAAATACGTTATGTGTTATATGTTATAATTTTTAGTGCATCTTTTAATAAACTTGGTTCGACTTTTTCGTAAGTTATCTATTTACTATTATACTGGAGTGGCTTCCTCAACTTCTTATGCTCTTAAGCAAACAACGATATCCTTTTTCTAGAAAAAATCGATGCCAAACACACTTGCCGAGACTGTTTGCTTGAAATGTTGATTTAACAGTCTTCACTTTAATGGCTAAGAGCGAACAAACACCGATGATTGAGTTGATTTTAGTTGGAGTAGAAAGAACAAAGGCTGTTTTCCATACAAACTATCCTAATTAGAACGACATTTCTATTAGGTATATTATGCATGATAATTAGCCGCAATTACTTAGCAGGATGGCAATCCACGTTTAACAAGTATTTAAAAATCTGATAATAACGAAATCAAAAAATAACGTTAATCGTTCTTCTCACGATTTATCTATTGGTGACATTTTTGGAGTCTTCAGTTGTATGAGGGGTCTTCTCGTAGAACAGATATATAAAAAATACCATTAAGGACGAGAAGCCTCTGATTTATATTTAACAATAGTATGATTCTCTGTATTTTATTTGCTTTAATACATCCCATAATACATACATCTATCATCTTTCCAGACTAATGAAAAATTGCAACAAAAACAAAAATTGTTCTTTTACGTCTTCGGTAAAAAATAAACATTACCTTGAATATTACATAGACTATTCTATAAATATACTATCCGCAATAACTTAGCAGGATGCCAAATGCTTGAAAAGTTTCAAAAAATCTGCAATAGTTATAAACGATAGTATTCATAAGTAAAACATTATATTTTATTTATTGAACCAGATATACAAGCTATCCTTATGAAAAATGATGCATTTATTGAGTAACACAGTATTAAAACTTTTTTTTATCACAGAAACGAAAATAAATATTCTGTTCAAAAAATAGGACCAACTTTATTAGTTGGTGCACTGAAAAAAACGAAATAAGAAGTAACAGCTTTATTGAAATTAATATGATTTCTTATTTTTTAGTTTAACAAAGTTAGTCCTTTTTTTGTAAAAAATATTTTTTTCCACTTTTTTGAGTGATTTCTTAGTTCATATATATGTACTCAGTTATATCAAATTTTTAAAGGTAACTATCATGTGTTGACTGCTGTAACTCTAAAACCGTTGATTTGTCTAAAAAGGCACATCACATATGTTTGCGCTGTTTCCAGGACTATTCCTGTTATTATTGCAAATCTGTAGTAAATATAATAGATTTTTGGTATCGGAATGGACAATCAAATTTAAAATCCTTAAAATTCAATGAGTTTCTATGGATATGGATATGGTGGAAGAATCGACTTATCCTTCTCTCTTATTTCCTAAAATACTGAAACCAGAACTTTGTAACAAAACTAATATACGAGTAAAAACTCGACTCCACTTCGCTGACGGCGAGAAAAGCCAAAAAGCCAAAAGAATGAAGACAAACCTGCTTTTTCTATAAATAAATTGGACAAGTGCGAGTCGGACTTGCAGACAAACAGAGACTCCGTAGACAATAACTATGCTTAACAAACTGGACCTTAAAATCGATGCTGAATTCAAAAATGTGAAAATATACATGGTGTTCGATTTAAAACAAGGAAGTTGATGTCTACTTCCGGAAATCTGCCATCTTTAAAATTATTTTTATTTTTTTATTTGGAACATTTTCTTCGTATTTCAACGGTAAGATTGCTAGAGGCCACCGCGCGCTTAATGGACAACACATAATATACAGGGTGTTCCATTTAAAAAAATGAGGTTGCCTATATTTTTTCATTTTTAAAATGCGATATTTTTTCACTGATTCAATGAAAAACAAACTGCAATTTTTATATAAAACATTTTTTTTAAATAAAGGCTCCAGATAGGCACGTAAATATAATCAGAGGCCCTAACAAATTATAAGAAATCTATAGACTGATGAAAATTGGAATTGAGAACGTATGATATTTAACTATTATTAGTCTTATATATGTTCGTTAGCTAAACGCAAAATCTTGGAATTATTACCTATGGATCTCTCATTATTAGGGAAGGCTTTTTACATATTTCCTTGTATATATACAGTACGACGCTGTCGGCAGTGTTACGAAAATACTGGATCGATTGCAGGAGAAAATTCTTAAATACCCCTTTTCAAAGCAGATCGAAAAAAACTATTAATGATCATTATAATCCGACTCTCTGACGTACTCGTCCCTTCGCTGAAATAACTCGGGTGTAGCTATACTCATTCATATTCATGCAATCATCGATGAATGAGAAAATATTATTTTCTTAACGCAAACGTCGATCGCAGAAATACTGAATGACAGTTTCGAGCCTATCGAAGACACAACACTAATTATTAGAGATTTTGGGATCGATATATACTCAATGGCTGTGACCTTCAGATGTTATCCAATGTTTACCGATGTCTGGACAATATATACATAGCCAAAAGTAAACAGTTTATGAGGACGTCCGCGAAACTGACATCCACCTCTTTACAAGGGTTAGCAGAAATATTCACGCTACGTTTGGCATTTGTATGCCATTGAGACCCTTGACGCATGAACAAATTTAACTTTATACATTTTTTATGAATAAAAGGGAGCTTATTCTGATCAAATTTATTCTTCTGTAGACGCAAAAAGAGCACTCAAAAAGTTAAGAAACTCTGGCTAATTCTACTTCTCAAATGGAAGGATGATTTTGTTTCCATCCATACTCAGAATAAGCTTTCGAAATATTTTATTTGTACACTGTCATCACTTGATTATTGAGAAACTTTAATTTTTTTTTCGTGCAGCATGACGCTTCAGAATCGATATTTCATCTTGATACAGTTTGTAACAGTGATAATGTCTGGAAGAAAGTTTTGTCGTCGACAACAACTGTGAAAGTTTTAGTACAAGTTATAGAGATAAATTTGTGTTTGGGAGAGATTCTATTAATTTCGAGGTGATATTTTTTTTCACCAAAGATATAATATAACATTTCTAGTTTTTGTTACGATTTTTTATTAGTCTGGAAATATGATAAATGTATTCTGGGGCGTGGTATGCCAAATAAAATACTATACCATTGATAAATATAAATCATAGATTCAACGTACTTTGTTACACGAGAAGGAGTAGAAGTAGTGCATAAATCGGATTTATATGAATGCAAGAGCGCTTAAATCATAGATTCAGGGTACCTATTTAAATCGTACCATTCCTGTTTGAGTTTATTTTTGAAAATGCAGAGCAAAAACATAATTTACATTATGGTGGGCATTATTATCGGATAACTCTTAAGCAATTTGTTTTTTTAAATAGAAGTGAACGTCAGGGTGTGTATCTGTTCATTTGCCTTATAAATGGTCAAACAATATGAAAAGTCACGTTTCCCGTTTAATGGTGCAAAATAACATAGTTCCATTAAAAAATACGAAACAATTCCAATTCTGTGATCTTTAACGGTTTAAGGAATACAAACCTAATGTGGCAAAATCATTGCTAACGTACCTGAGCTAAGCCGGGTTCCTTAGATAGTTGAATATATTTTCTTTATTATTGGTGGGGGGAAGAGTTTCTTACCATTCAAGTAGCCTTTGCGCAGAAATTGGTTCTGATGATAATACTGTTCATTTAAAGGAGGGCCAGGTAGGCAGATAGTGATACACTGTCGCTTTATGTGTGATCAATTCCTGAGACACTTTTGAAACTTGTAACTTTATGGTTCTTTATGGCCGCGATGTTGTTTTCGAACACTTTAAAAATACTACTCTCCAGAATCTTTTCGATGATGTATAAGAGCATAAGGTTAGCTTGGACCACCACCACCACTGAAATAGGTTATGACACAGACTTTGAAAAGTTACTTCCTTTGATTAAGAAACGTGCCTTGTTATACATTATTGAAAAGACCTTTTAAAGCAATATTATTCAGATGAAAAATCCAACACGGTGGCCATTAGAGATAAGACAGAAAAAACAAGTGTCAAAAGAAATCTTTTGAATGCAGCGTTGAACTCTTAAAACAATCCTTAAGATGGCGTTATTTATAAATCTGAAAAAACTGTATTTCTTGTGCTAAGGCAGAAAACGTTTCTTTCTAGTTTTTTTACATATAAATACAAAATTTTAACGTTGTATCTATTTCTGTATGCAGCTAATATTAAAATCAAAAGGTCCCAAATGTTCTTAGGCATCCACCACCTTCAGGGGCGTTTTTTGGAGAGGAGATTTCGGATTTGAGTTCGTCGGTCAAGAATTGTTTTTATTAGGCCTTAAAGTATTTAAAGAAAAAATTGCCAAGATGTACAACTGTTTTTGAGGACTTCACTTGATTTGATCCATACCACAAAATAATCAAATATGCATCAAAGAATATTTCCGACGCTTGAAATATTATATGAATTGACAAAACAAATCAACAGATGTATCTTTATTGTGTGGGTTAAGCGTAGTACCAGTGACCAAAGCCATAACTGCTTGCATACATTTATATGAGTCTCCATCTGTAATAAAGATCTAGGTCTTAATACGGAATTTCAAAACAATATGGCGCCTAAGAAATTGCTCAGGACCCACCTTCTCCACTTAACCAAAAGTAATAAAACTATTGAAAAAGTTAATCAAGAAAACCTGAAAAAATCTACGGTCACCTCTTCAGTTATGGTGGCGAACTGATATTTTTGCTTGCTAACGTATCAAAGCTCTTGGATTAAACTTCACAATTCCAGTGCATAAATCAGAAAATTCAATTAATCGATGCCGCTTGTGCCCTTTGAAATGAACTTCAAACAAACCGATACTGGCAAAAATTTTTTTATTTTGGATATATCGCTGACCGATCACAGGGCCCCAGAAACCAATTACTCCTGCGGTAGCACAAAAGAGGGAACCACAGCTCCATGTTTTATTAAATAAAACCTCTCACGTTTTGTATGCTTTTTTTCATTTTCAATCGCTGGCTCGTAACTCGCCGATATACTATCACGAAAATTAATTTCGTCAAACGATTTGATAGATACGAAACATGGGCAGATTAGCTTGTGATGGCTGATATTTTTTCGATATTCCCCAGACTGAATTACGTGCACAATCACTCTCATTAGCATTCAAACTACTCTATTGGGAGTGTTATCGAAATTTTTCGCATGGTGTAGTAAAGTCGATACAAAATTGGTTCTGAAAGATT
The DNA here is from genome assembly GCA_958507055.1 of Crioceris asparagi. Taxonomy (NCBI): domain Eukaryota; kingdom Metazoa; phylum Arthropoda; class Insecta; order Coleoptera; family Chrysomelidae; genus Crioceris; species Crioceris asparagi. The sequence continues at coordinate 12,145,763 of OY293829.1, forward strand.
CGAAAGCCTGGATTAGATTAAGGAAAAAAAGGTTCACTCAATGAATTTACGAAGCTGTTGAGTAAAAAAAACGAGGTTGGCTGTGTCATCAACACGGCCGGGTGGTGTTGAGTGTGATGTAACGTCTATGATCTGTGTGTACAGCTGTCCATAATTAAATTCATAGTATTTCCTTCTTGAAAAATCAGTTTATTTATATTATCCGTTCTGTTCAGAATAACTAGCATTTGCTAGAAAATTATGTAAAGTATCTAGTTATGTTCTTATACTAAATAATAACATTCATATTCTTTGTACATTAGGAGTGGAGATTTTAATTCTGCTAAATTTTAATACAAATGGTTTTTGAATGACTAATCATTTTTAAAAGTAGTTATTATCGAAAATAAAATCTATCTCGATAGTTTCGTAATTCAATCACCTCAATGATTTTCCAGACTTGATTGATTATTCAATAATTTAAAAATAATTACCTGTTATTATATTATATTGAATCATCGCCAAATTTATTTCTCCAGTGAAATAAAATGCTTACGTATCTTCCTTGATGAGACCTTAAAACTCTCTCACCATATCGAGTATCTTAGTAGAACGTTGAACCGATCCTGCTATGGTTTGAGAATTTTGACAAAAAAACAACCAACTCAACATTGCAAAAATGTTCTACACGAAAGCCAAATATGGCATTGTGATCTGGGGAGGAAGCAGTGATGCTAATGAAATATTTAAAATACAAAAAACTGCATACGTATCATAAAAAAACTCAGATGTAAAGAATCCTGCAGGGGACATTTTAAACCATATATGAATGCATTAAATTCGTATTCAAGAATAGACACTATTATGAACCATACCGGTTTGTTTATAACTATGGCACTAGAAATAGAATGGACTATAATTTCCCGAACCAACGCCTTTCATGTATAGAGAAAGGAACTCTTTATTCATTATATTATTATAGAATGGACTTTCTAGGGCCATCAAAATGAGTCAAAACTTTTACAAAATAAATCTCTCTTATGGTTATTGTATACACTAGAACCCTATAATGTGTTAGATTTCCTAGATACGGATCTAAACAATTTTTACCACACTCTGAATCAATTTTTGTAATTTTTTGACTGGCTTACGCATTCCTTGTAATTCCTTGTAATGAATATATAGCAATAAATTATTATTATTATAGTATTAATATCTCATGTACCTACATAATCTTCACAATAACTATACTATAACATAAACACTGTTTCATTAATAATATCGCCATTTTGGGCTTTGTAGACTTTCAGTTAGTTTGTGCGAAGTGTTCACCAACGAGTTTTCGACGAAGTGGACATTTTGGGCAAAGTCTCCACCAACGAATACTTTATACTGTGTACTAACACTGTCCTTTATATGATTAGGCGCGTAGCCAAAGTGCACGGTTGCTGGTTTTCCAGTTATTACTGGCATTTGCTAGTATTTTAGCGCTCCACCAGTAAAATAGTAAATATATAGATTATATTGCCATCAATTGACTTAGTAATATTAAAGGAAGCTAGATTATAAATTCAATAATATTCTGGTTGGATTATTGGAAAACGTTTATTAATAGCCCTGCACATAGACTATCTATAGCTAACGTACAAGAAATATTACATGAGAAGGAATAAAGGAGAAGTACATACAAAAAGAGATGAGATCCCATAAAAAACATAAAATGTAAAAATATGCAAGTCTCGCGACGCAGTCTTTCCAACGCAAAAAGTTGTGAGATGACATGTAAAACCAAGTCAGTTAGCTTAGTTGCTATCAATGGAAGTACCTATTCAAGAACATTTTCATAAATTTGATCTAATTATTTACCCACCATCATTTATAGTCACCGAACAATTTTATTAGACATCTTTATTTCTATGATACATGTATAATGACTTGGAAATTGCACGGCTCCCTCACTAACAGAAACAAATAAATTCCAATGAAATATACACTAAGGTTATAAACTTTTAAAACAGTATACATGTAGGTATATTAAACGATCACGGCAACATGATAACGTAAGAATAAACTACTATTTAAAATACTTTAATTTTTAAATGATTATTGTCTTTCGATTGCCAAGTCATTATACATGTATCATAGAAAAAAGATGTCTAATAAAATTATTCGGTGACTATAAATGATGGTGGGTAAATAATTAGATAAAATTTATGAAAATGTTGTTGAATAGGTACTTCCATTGATAGTGACTAAGCTAACTGACTTGGTTTTACATGTGATTTCACAACTTTTTGCGTAGGAAGGACTGCGTTGCGAGACTCGCATTTTTTTACATTTTATGTTTTTTTATGGGATCTTTATTATAAAAAAAATTTCTCACTCATCCTTATTCCATGATGCCGTATAATAATAGAACAATACATATATGCTCTTGAAACAATATTTTTCTTTTAACTCCTAACTAATATGTTTTCTATTGAATATAAATTTTAGCAAAGGTTTAATTCTACATTATGATATTGTATTGTAACATGAAGACTTACCCGAATAATAAACTACACTCACAAATGAACTATGCACACACAATGCACATTCCGGAAAATACCGGAGATATCAGGAGGCAACGAGAATAAGTCCTGGTCTATTCTCGAAGCCATATATATATATAGAAAAAATAACCTCCAGAAACAACGAAAACAACACTGGAACCATCTAGAGCTTTTTTAAGTTAGATATATAAGGCTGATGGCATAGACTGGTCAGTTAAGTTAGTAATAGATAGTTTCTCATAGAGCACGATCAGTAAGTTAGTGATAGAACACAGACAGTCGTTATAGTCCAAGAAATATAGTGTGAATATAAATGTGTATATAGACAAGTAGTTATTGGTTTAAATAAATAAGTGAAAATAAATCGAACCCAGTTTTAATATAAATCCCCGTTACAGTATTTATCAGTTAAAGTTTCCATGAAAAATGCGATGTTGAACGGGTCATTTGTACCTCGTCTTTTTCAAATGACACCCTTAGAGTCAGGTGTTGTCACGTAAAAAATAGAAGAAAATTTTATATTTTGGGAATTTATTGCTCTATGCTCTAATATCTCTACAAGTATGTATCTACATATATCCGCGTTCAAAAAGTCATCCCATATATTACTAATACACACTGGGTACATAAAGAGTAAACTTATGGGTATTAAAAGGAAGAAAAATGTTTTGCTATTATTAATTTTAGAAGTAAACCGAAACGGATTTGATCTTAATCTAATTGTTCTAGTAAGATGATCAATCCAATTTTTCTAAAAGCTTATTGGATTTTGGTGAAATTTAATATGGTGATATAGTTAATAAGCCCATATCAAAATTGTGAAAGGTGTAGAAGTCATATTTTGAAAGCGAGTTGACTAACATCAAAGAGATCATTTTTATCGGTAGATGAAATAGGAATTTGTAGAAACATTAATATTGTTATGACGTTTATCATTTATTCAAAGTTAAGAGAAGAAGTGCTTGTAATTTCTTTAATTTTCCCTCTAGAAGAAGATGAAAGATTTAATATTTTATTTAAATCTTGGCTGTAGTATTCCCCAAAATTTGAGCCTGCTCATCCAGATCAATTTTGGTCTTATCCTATTCTGTTTCTCGCTTCTATATGACACAGTGTCCTGCTTCTGATCCTACATTATTAAAAAAATATCACTCGCTCCGTTTCTATACCTACTGCCTAATTCTCTCCGTTTTGCTAATTTTTCAGGACAATTTAATGGATCCAAATAGCGGCGGAGGAATGCTCTTCGCAGGGCATAGCTCTCCCGCCTGAACCTTTTATTTTTTGTCTCCTTTAATATTATCATCATCCTCATTAGCATTTTAACGACTTCGTGTTTGCGTCGAGGACCTTCCAACATAAATGAGACATTTGATGTAGATATAATTTATTTGTTGAATTTTTTACTTTTCTTCCGCAGCCCAAGTAGCTATGTAAGCGTCCAAAAAAACATATTTCCACTTATTGGCGTGTCGGTATATCTTTCTGTCTGTATGTTCCAAAGAAATCATTGTAACGGATCGACTGAAAAAGCATAAAAAATAGTGAAACTCAAATAAAAGTTAAATGCACTAGATTTATGTTCTCTTTTTTGTTTTACACTTTTTATGTTTTACCTATGTATTTTTTTCATCTTCTTTTTGTTTAGTTTTAGGATGTTTATAACTGTGGTAAAGTTACATGTAATTATTGTCTAGATGGTGTTTGTAAAGAAACCAATAAATAAATAAAATAAATAAATTATCACATTTTTTGTTTAATGATACTCTGACTAAACCGTTCTTGCAACGTCAAAATTGGATATGATGGTTTTCGATCGAACGATTTTTTATATTCGTCGGAAATTTTACAGTATAATAATCAATATGGATACCAACAAAAGGTAATTATATTTATTATAAAATAAGTTTCAGCTAGATTTTTTTCAGTGACTGAACATATTTTTGCATTTTATTAAAACTAGTTATGCTTCCCAACCTTCTTGATTTTTACAATAATTAATCTTTTTAAAAATTAATGGAAAATGCTGCTATATTTAGGATTTGGAGCTGGTATCTCGAGATTATAAGAATGTATGTATCAAATTATGTAAACTTTTGTCAGAATATTTAGAAATCATTCGTTCACAACATTATAAATTAGGGACCAATTGTTTTTTACTTGTACAATATTTTTTTCAGATTTTCCAATTTCTTATCCTCGGAGACTCGAACATAATTTAGAAATGGAACCCGAAAAACTAGAAATAATTTGTGACAGACTATTTCGTATTTTGAGTTGTCAGAACCATATGTAAAATTAATGGAAAAGTTTCTTCAATTCATAAAATTTACATTTGCCGCTAGCTAAACAGCCTTCTCTTTTCTGGTTCACTCTTCCCAGTCACAGACAAATCTAATTAAAATATTCCCTCAGAAAGCTGCCATATATTTATCTCTCTGTGTATTCTTCTATCCCAATTAACCGTAGAAGAATGGGGATCTATCGGCGAAATCTTTAGCTAAGAGCAAAGAGCTTCTCGGATTGGATAAAAACTTTGAAGTAATCTGGTGAGGGTGTAGTAGTATAGTTCTGAAACTAAACGAGCTAACTTTGTTAGTGTAATCGGTCTTGGAAGTTGCAGAAGTCTTGGTCGTTTTTTTTATGTTGGTTAGCTCTATCTGGAAATTGCAGAATGCCAGATAATGCATTTATATTGTTATTAGACAACAAAATTATTCTGCGCTTCGTGGCCACCGTGATGCTGAATTTAGTTGATATTTGTATGATAATTGACTGATAATTTATGATTATTGGAAAGTTCGGATGACTTTTCTCAATTTAAGTTATTCTTCAGGTGAGATGTAGCTGTATAAAGGTCGGATCTAAAATTTGATTATCCTAATTCGATACCTAGAACAGGCTATATAGATGATTTCTTGACAAGTTATACTTATTACTATAAGGTAATAATACCAGCATTGTAGAACCCTAATAGTAGGAAGTCTATGGTATGGGAGAATGAGACCTAAATATCCTTAACTTCGAGAACTCTTGTTTTACCATGAACACTACATGAGTGCTGAAACTAGAAAGAAGCTGCAAGAAAATGTAGAAATGTACACTGGAGAGAATTGAAATTGAAAAGGTTAAATAAAGCCATACAAAATTAAAATTTTGTTGAGTAATTAGTACTGATATAGTCGCCTTCCACTTAACGAGGCGTAATATGAATTTATCTACGACAAACTAATCTGTGCTATGTTACGCGGATGCTGAAAAACTAACGTCATAAAGACAGCTGTATTTTAAAAACGATAGGACATCCGTGTTTGATGAATAAGAGAGAGACAAACATAAAAATTCCAGAGGCTGAAAAAATGTGGTGTTAGCCAAGAAATTAGTCTTTCTTATATGTCAATGTCTTCTTGAATTAATTTCATACATATTTTGACAGATCTGTCATTTAATGTTAAAAATGTGGTTATTTGTTGCCAATCTATAATTGGGTGCTTGTCAGTTAGAATTAATCTTTAACCTACTTTATTAACCCTTACAGAAAATCAGATGTTTCCAATGCGCCAAACTGGTTATTACATTATATACTTGTTTGGAACCTCTCATGCTAGTGATTTGATTCGGAAATTATCAACCGCCTCGTTAAGTGTAAGGCGACTATAACAATAATCACCTAAGTGAAGGAGAAGATGAATTTCACAATAAGTCAACAAAAAAGATGTAGGGCTTCAAGATTCCAAAGAACCTTTTGTTTAGAAAAAAAGTACCTACTATGTGCAATAAAAAGCTATATTAGTTAGTTGTTAGCATATCAATAGTATAAAGAAATAAATTTTGTTTATAATTCAAAAATACAGAAGTAAAATGAAAGAATTTCAAATGAGATTGTAAAGAAAGAAAAAATAATTATACATACTGGAAATATATAACATATTGGAATATAAATTAAACCCGTAAAAACTATTATAAGGTGAGATAGATTTAAGCTGACTAGGCCATGTACTTATATACTGGGTTATTCATTATATTTTGACATCCACCTACAAGTGCTGCTTTTATTACGATTGATAGAAAAGAACTTTGAGTATAAAAGTTTTATGATTTTTTTTTGGTAATAGTGTAACTAAAAAAAACACTTTACAACATTAATCGAGTCATATTTTTTTAAATGGAACACCCTATGTATTATTAGATAGAATGAAAGTCCTCTTTTTTCTGGTTTCAAATATATATAATTAGTTGGAATTTGTTTCAGTCTCTTTTGAAATATTTAAGTTTAATCTTATTTATCCACAATTGTTGCTATAATAAAGATTTTTTACAAAAAAAATTGGACCGACGGTGCTTTGAAAAATACAAAATAATTATTATTTCAATTGGTGCTGTTACTTTTGAAGTTGTGCAGTTGCAGTTAGATTGATAACTTTTGGCACCAACTTCACAGATACCAGCACCAATAGAATTAATAATATTTTGTATTTTTCAGTGCAACAACTAATAACGTCGATCCATTTTTTAAATATTTATCTTATACTTTTGAGTGTAACATTAGTCGGGCAAATCATTGAACCAAAGAAGATAATACTTATCCTATTACCCATGTATATTATTTGCTTGTACTTGTTATTATATAGAGATCTCAAAACATCGCGGCGGAAATACGCATAAGATTTTAGATTTTACCATTTTACCACCGCTGTAACTCTAAATCTTGCTACGAACAATCTGGTCTTTCATGCGATGTCCTTAGATTTTAAATATTCGAAGGAAATTGCCCCCTCCACGTAGCAAAAATACAAATATTTGAGATTCAAACATTGCTGTTACTCGAAAAACTGTTCAAGATATTGTCCTATCCTTAATTCTGTCACCTCAGATTTTCGATTTTGAGAAAAATTGTCGTCCCCTTCACCCCATTCGGGGTATTTTTTGAAATATGGGAAACAATTAGCTTTGTATTTAGTGTTGTCGTTGTTTTTATGATAAATTGTAATACTCTAAAAATCTATATGATTAAGTTAATATTGTTTAATATTATACCTAGTTTAGAAAAAGTAATTTATTTAAAACTAAAATATATCAAAGTGATTGAACCAAATCTCAACAAATTAGATATATTTGAATTCAGAACGAAGAGGACTTTCATTCTAAAGAATAATATACAGGGTGTTCTATTTTAAAAAATACGACTCAATCAATTTTTTCAATTTCAAGTGCTTTTTTATTCCCTCTATTATCAAATGATACTACATGACTCGTAATAGGAGCTGTAGATGGGTGTCAAAATGTAATGAGTAACCCTATACATAGCAAGACTCAAAATAAAAAATAAGTAACTGCGAACACATATAAAATAGGACAACCACGGCAAGATAAGAAGGGCAAGTACGGTAAGATGCAGAAATGAGCAATATAATGGTTGGATAGATATTTTTTATTCAAGGCTTTTTTCGGAATCGGCATTTTCTCGAGTGTGTCCGCTTTCTAACAGGTATTATTTTTATCATCAACTACTCTTATACCTATGTTTTCAAAACACATACAATGAAAAAAAACTTATAGGATAGAAAATAGATTCTATGCACGCATATTCCTTTCTCCGAAAACAGCAATAAAAATGTAAATGTACCTGAAATTTACATATAAAGAGAGCTAAAAAAATAAATCGATAATGATATGAACGAAAAAAGAAAATGTCGATACTCATATTGAAATGAAAAAAGAAATGTTGACAATATAAAAATGTGAAATTTGCAAGGACATGAGAAACATATAATTTCACGGTAGGCACCATATTGTTGAAGAAAAATTAACCAAAATTGGACCTAGAAAATAAAACGAATATAAATAGAATATTGTTAACTTCGTTAGCGGTAGATTTCAGATGGTGGCTTGATTAAGTATGCCGTTTTCGAGATTGTAATATAATACTTGAATATAGCTTTTCTAAATTACCTTTTCTTTACTAGAATATCTAAAAAAAGATTCCGTACAACTTAGTGCTCGGGTTAGAAGTGAAACTTCTTCGCCGATTCCATAGGGAAGAGAAATAAAGAATTTTAAAAGTCACAAGAATCAGCTGCAGAAAACAGATTTGATACATATTACAGCAAATAATTTCTAGCATGTAATGTATGTATGTAACAACATAAAAAAATCTTTATACTGATAATTCAGAAGTACACTCAGATTCCTATTGATTTTAGACGTGCGAAAATGTGTGGCACCAGCTGACTCTACTGATTGCAAGAAAATGATGGGGGGAGGAATGATTCTAAAATTATTTCAGTTGAATACTTGACATCCTTTCCAGGAATCTTATGCAATCCCATTTTGCAAAAGTTGTTCTTTTAATTTTATACAAGTATTGAGTGGTGTATAAAATACAAGATATCGTTAAGTTTTTGGTTTGAAGATTCCATCGATGACAATAATTGTTTTACCATTTGATAATTTGAATTCAGCAATGCCAAATATCATCAATTTCTGTCAAGTTGTTTCTATATGAATTGGAATGCACTAGACTCATATTAAAATATTTGAGTTTTATAGAAGTGGCGGCAAAGTCTAGTAATTTTTTATCCAAACATTTCATTGTTTATTGTCAATATTAACACTTAATTGTTAAAATGATAATCGGTCTTCAAATAAGATTTCAGTAATTAAGAAATCCTTAAATGTATGTTGATGTATCTCGTCTGGGATTTCTCCATAATTAATGATTTGAAAATGTTATAATAATATAAGCAGTGAAGTTTAAGATAGACTCCTGTTATTTCTAGTATTTTTCTGCCAAAAATGCCATTTTAGAAAAAGTATTGACAAGAAAACGTTTACGCAAAACTACGTTGACATAATATGCCTACTGCAAATAAATAGAATGCATATTAGAGCAAGTGTGAACAGATACATAGATGTTCAGGTGCAGTATATCAAACACAAGTCGGCAACATCATGCTTATAGTATATTTTTTTAAATATTTGTAGGATTCGATATTCACATGTTAACAGCATACAATATTAGTTAACCTTAAAATTATTCATGCATTCGCTCAGCCTTCTAATTTTTACGCCAGTGTTTTGTCTTAAACACTTGCACTTGTCTACAATACTTTATAACTGTTTTCAAAACTAAAATGCTAAGGATAACAGCGGTGTAGTATCTTAAAATTTATATTGCTGAACTCGAATTCGAGTAGAAAATTAAATAAAAAACACAATACAGATACTGAAGATGGGCTAAATCTAATTATTTCTAAGTCTAAAAATAAATCATATGGTTTTTTCTATGACTAAACAATCCGATACGTGATAACACTACTTTTCCACACTCAGGACACTCAAAGTTTTCTTGAGAGGCATTATTTCTTCTTCTGTTGAGCTGTTCGTCGATGTTGATGTTTTTTATTATACTTCTCCATTCCGATCTGTCTACTGCTTGGATCTCCCAAGTGTTCTGAATCTCCGCTTTTTTGAGTCTATCATGAAGAACATCCTTGAATCTTTTCAGTTGCCCTCCTTGCTTTCTTTGACCATGGGCCATCCTCCATACAGAACGCATCTTGGCAGTCGATTCTCTTCCATGATGTGTCCTGTCCATCTTAAGCGTGCTTGTGATACCAAAGTTTCAAACTACCGCACTGGGCTCCCTCAAGCACGGTTTTATTTGATACTTTGTGAAACCATTTTAGTTTTAAAATTTGCCGTAGTTGTCTTTGTTGTAGTTGATTGAGATTCTTCAGGTGTCTTCTATATGGCGTCCAAGTTTCACATCCATATAATATTGTCGAAAGAACTACCTCGCGATATACAGCTGTCTTTGTTTTGGAAAATAAGTCATGGTTATCAAAAACTATCTCTCGTTGGCTCCAGAAAGATATCGATGCTGCATTTATTCTATTTTACACTTCGTCGTCAATATTGGCAATTTTGTTGACTATACTGCCTATATAATGGAAGTGTTTAACATACTCTAGGTTGTTGTCTTCTACTTTGATGTCAGTTTGAGGTGCATCTGGCGGACAAGATTGCTTGATATGCCCAAGAATATGTTTCTAGGATTTCTTTGAGATTTTCCGCAAATTCAGAGATCAAGCCGCAGTCGTCGGCGTATTGTAAGTCTGTGAAAAACTTGGTTCTGGTATTTGCTCGTAGCCTCTTAAGATTGAATAGGCCCCCATCAAATCTGTATTTCAGCTCCAGACCTCTGGCGTGTAGTTTGCTACCCACCATCATGAATAAGGCCGTAACAAAGATGTTAAAGAGGATAGGCGCCAAGACACACCTTTGACGGACACCGTTTGCTTCAAAATATTCTGTTGCTACGCCATTGTGTAAGTACGCTTGCTAGGTTTTTCTGGTGTAAACTTTTGCAAATTTGTACGAACTTTTTTGAAACTCCAAAGCGTTCCATAACTGTCCATAAGTCTTCTCTGTTAAGGGAGCACAGAACGTCAGATTTTTTATTCAATCAAGACAAAAGATGACGTAGCCAAGTCCAGAGAACAGTGAATAGTGAATGTCTCATCTGGCAACGCCAATCAAATTCTACATTACTTTCTCTTTCTATCCATCTCATCCCTGAAACATGTTTGATCTCTCTTGTAGAGACGCGATGGCGTGACGCGACCTTGAAAACTCACTTTGATGCGGCCAAAGAAATTTCACTTCAAAAATGTATTAGATTACTAGATTATGCTACAAATAAGTGAAATCTGACTCAGATGGTTTCGGCAATATCTTTCAAGTCCTGTGGAAAATAATTTTGCTTTTGTTTTTTAGCTCCGCTGTCCGTCCGTCCGTCTATCAGTGGGCTGTATCTTATGAACAGTAGTAGGTAGACAGTGGAACTTATAATTCGACGGAAACCTGTGCGAGTTCGACACTTGGCCGCACTTTTTTATATTTAGACTGATCATTTGAACAATCTGCGATGTTTGTTTTGTCAAATTCAATGGACGTTCATGGAAATTTACAAGACATACAAATTTCAAATTTTGTTTGTAACCACAGTCAACTACGATCTGTCGAATTAAAAAAGTTCTGAGCAATACATTCTTGTCACATCTATCCATATCTGAATCAACTTCAATTCAAATAGCATACCCTAAAGATTTTATATTATTTTTCGATAGAATACCCAATTTAAAGTATTTTTATTATCGGACATTACCCCTATCCGCAAAAACAGACAAATGTAAAGAAAATATTTGTGTCTATTTACAATGGTATAAGTATCAAATCTGTTGCAATTTTAAGGTTAAGGTAACTGGTATTATTTCCGAACTGTAATTATTTTTACAATGCGTGTTTAAAAAATATTTCTGCGTTTGTGGTTTTAAAAAAGCTAAAAGTCAATTTTCTTAAATACATCATACTGTTATTCTTTGATAAATAAATAGAGTAAAATATTCCTGTTCTTTTGATCTTTCAAATCAAATCAAATCAAATCTTTATTGAGTCCGTTTCCTATTCACAAACACAGATTGGACGGGTCATAAAAAATTAAAAAATACATATCTCTTTCAGTGAGAATGATGTACAAAAGTCTGCATAAAAACAATATAGGTATATGTAAAATGACAATACTGAACACAATAAAATTTATAAGTAAAACAAAAGAAGAACTCGATGCATACTGTTTTGTTATGAGTTATGATAGCCCTTTACTCCATTCATTGATTATTTGTATTATTTTGTAAATTAATTTTCTTGTTTCTGAAACACATACAAATTTTATCTTAAATAAAAGAGTACCAGGCCACCTAATAGTACAGTCTTAATAAATAAAAAAAATGAAATTTATACTTCTTGGTGTCTTACTTGCTTTAAAATTATTGAAAATAAGCTATAGATGAATCAAGTGTAATTAACATTCTAACGAAGATATTTTAAATCTTTTTGTTATAAATCTTGAGTGCCATAATATTTCGAGAGGAGCATTGGAAGTAGGTAGACGTAGGTAATCCCATTCTGGAAAGAATGAACGGTGCAAGTTTTATAGAACCAATTCTGTATTTCTCAACTTTGTACTAAAAGAAACGAAACACAACAAATGATCGGGGTTGAGGTAGGTACCTACATAATTAATTTTTTATCCCTACAATTTTATACAGATATTTTGACATTTGAAATTAGGCTTTTTTTAATATAAATCACACAAAACTGGAATATTTCAAGACATCATTTTTTATAGATAAAAATGGTATTTGTGCCAGCCTTCCTAGCAAATCTGAATTAATTGACAAAAAGTGCAAATGATCAAACAATGGTAAGAGATAGGTATAGGAAATCATAGATAAAAAGATCAGGAATATTTTACTCTATTCATTTATGAAATAATACTTATACAATATATTGTATTTAAGAAAATTGACTTGGCTTCTTTTTATAAATACACACCTTGGGTGTTCTAACAAAAGATAAAATAGAATATAGGGTATGCCATTTGAAATAATTAAGATGATATCGGATATGGGTAGATATGACAACACTGCAATACTCAAAATATTTTGATTCCATAGATCTTAGTTGACTACAAAAAATACGTATGTCTTGTGGATCTCCATAAACCACTAATAGTCCATAGAGTTAAAACACCTATTAAGTCACAGTATAATAGCTTTATATCCTGTGATAACGTAAACTTTTCATTTACTTAATTCGTAATTCTACCTTAGCGTATTTAGTAAGTAATAGTTTCTACGAAATGGAGTAAAAATCTATTCACGAAAAGATGTTCTAATTAATCTAATTAAGATTTCTCATAACAGCTAACACGTTCAGAAATTAATTCAGCATAAAACAGCAAAAAAAAAGAATCTACAGTCTCGTTATTCTACCAGATTGAAGGCGTTCTTTGATGTCGTCCTTGCACTTCGCATAGGTAGATAAGCCCGCAGAATAAAATAAAAATAAATGCCATTCTGTACGTACACCCATTAGAGCATTGCTGCTAGCCAAATTGTAAGTTGAAAGGAGAAATAATAAAAGTATGCTTTCTCTCTTTTTAAAGTTTTTCTCAATGTCATTTTGTAGTGTCGTCGTATTATAGGCTGCAACTATAGCTACCGCGGAAGTTAAATGAGCGAAGAGTCACGGCATCATGGCTTTCCCCGACTTAATGTTAATTGGATGTTATGCTATGGTTGAAGAGGATGTATGTGATGGTCGAGCATCTATCAGACATGAGAAGGGAAAATAATTGAAGGAAATATGAAAATTGGTGCGCATCTTCTCAACGAGAACAGATCGTCCGTGATTTGCCGTTTGTCGTCTATGCAAAATGAGACAACTAGAGAGTCATTGCATTTATTTTATTGTAGGTAGGTACTGGGTGGACCAATAAACAAATCCTGCGATTGTATCTCAAGAATTACTCAACGTTAGATTTTGGGAAAAAAACAAGAAACAGAAATCGCTGGAGATCGTTTTTTGAGTCTAAAGCTTTACCGCCGTACCGTGTACTCCCTAAGGAACAATTGAAAAAAAGATTTTTGTAAATATCACCAATTTAAGTAGGTTTATGTAAGTAAAATACTTGTATCAATTTTTTCAAAAGTAAACGTTGGGGAGAGAGGTGAAGTTTTGATGAAGTAATTCCTATAACCTTAGTTCCAGTTGTCGTTTGTGATAGATAGGGGAGACCTTTGGATGAAAAAAAATACTATTAGCACTGATTATCATTACCCTGACTAACTGATATAGTTAGTCTAATTCCGGATAACAGTAAGAACGCCTAAGCATGGTAAAGTAGAATTTGCTCACCTTGTTTCATAAAATAAATTCATAGTCTATATCACCATTTTTACAAATTTAGATTTTTTCACCAAGACATAATCAAATATACAAAGAAAATGAGGTACCCAGCTAAATAAAACAACTATATCCAAATAATAATAGAAGTTGGCATGTCATATTATTATTTTGGAATAGGTCATGCTAATATCTTTATTAATAAAACATATTCTCCACTTCAATTATATAATTATATATCATCGTTTTGTATACATTAAAAGTAGTAAAGCGTTGGAAGACATCACAGAGTCTCCCATCACATATATATTGTCTTTTTAATGCATTCTATAATGCTATACTGTATGGTTGGTCAAATTTTAAAAATAAAATCCTTTATCTAAATCATTTATTGTTATATCTCAAATTCAAATTATTTTGAACTTTCCTGGAAAAGTGCGTTGGATATCCATCTTCTTCTGTGATTGCCGTATTGGTATTGGAGCGTTGGCGGCTTCTCTGCCTTGAAAGTGTTACCACGGAGAAGGGGACCTACAGTTTAACGTGGATTCCGAACCACCGATATTTCTCAAGATAAATCTTAAGGCACACCATTCCAGAGAGCTGTACTAGGGAATATACTCCCGTTGTTTTCCCATTGCCTTGCGAGAAAAAGAGCAATGTGCAATGCAATGTGATAGAGATTCGAACGCGCGCCCGCATCAACGGACACTCGTCCAAGCCGTTCCCATCGTATTGCGCTGCTTAACTTCGCTGATCGAAGTCGGTCAGTTTTAACCCGCAGCTGCGTGCTCCCCTGGATATCAATAAAACTGAAATATATGTCTTCATGTTTAATTTATATTACAAGAAGTTGCCCCTAAGTTTCGACAATTGAATCTAAATTGAGTTGTTCTAGGTATATTGATTGGTTGATCTATGCTCCTCCGTATGAGATGAATTTCTTTAAAAACGGTTAGGCGAAACCAAATTTGTAGAGCTTTTTTCATAAACACGTCCTCACTTTAACCTAAGGAAAATATAGAAGAAAAGCATTGAAAAGAGTACTGTTCACAGTTTAGGCCTTGTTTAAAAATTTTGCATATTTCAGAGAAAAATAAATTTTCCTTTTTTCCTCAAGGATTCCGCCCTCTGTCGACAATTGGAACTAAATGGTGTTGTTCTAGGTATATCATTTGTGATTGGTTGATCTATGCTCCTCCTATGAGATGAATTTCTTTGAAAACGGTTAAGCGAAACCAAAGTGTAGAGCTTCATAAATACGTCCCCACTCCAACACAAGAAATTATAGAAGAAAAGCATTAAAAAGAAAACTGTTCACAGTTTAGGCTTTTTTAAAAAATTTGCATATCTTAGAGAAAAATGTTTGCTTTTTTCCTCAAGGATTCCGCCCTTCCGCCCTCTGTCGGTGAGGCTTGAAACTCGAACGTTATTTCCAGCAATTTTTCGTGACCTGCTACTAGGGATGTTTTCCACAAATTGTACGATGAATACTTCCTGAGATACAGCCGGAGGATGGGCTTATTTCGTCCACCCGGTACCGAACTATGCTGATTGAAGTTCTCGGCATGAGATGCATATTCTCTTTTGCAGGGCAATTACCTACCCCTCGATGGCTGGCGCTTCTATTTTTGCTATGCTAAAATTACTGCATATACCGAGAAATTGCATTTGAGATGAATTCTTGTTTATATCCCAGTCGTATTATATTGAAGTGGGTCAGAATGAATGCTTGAAAAGGCTTGTTTGTGTATTTTGACCTGAGGCGTCCTTGAAATGTTTTTCTCAACATTTCTTAAATAAACGAGCTTTATGGGAATTTTAGGTAGGTAGGTACTTTCTTCTAATTCTAGCATATCTTATTTTATTGCAAATCTACCTTAATTCTCGAGAATAATTCTAGGAAAAGAAGCATTTTCTAAACAAAGGATATTCTATGTCCGCCCTACCTTAAAATTAATGCAGAAATAGAAGAGAAATGTTTTTATCTCTCCAAATTATATACTCGTAATTATTCATCGGAACCATCTAGTTCAAATTTAAATTTAATAAATTTTTAAAATTATAAATAAAAGCTTTCAGAATTATTTTTTTTCAAAACTTGTTCTTATAGTGAGATAGACTGATAATATGTTTGGACATTTGGACGTAACTCCGAACAACTTCTCACATTTCTCACCCTGTAGATCAGGTATACAACATAAGATCAGTACCTACATATAGCTCAGATGTGGGATCCCCTGTATATCACACACCACACACATGCCAACCGAATAGTCGTAAAAACTAAAGAAGAAACCAATGACAGCTAGCCAAAGCACATTTATCACACAGCTCTCCTTTGAAGTTCACACATAAACAATGTTTGAGACGTATCTATAGAGTTTCACATATAATATAGAGATTCGGAAATTTACGATGTGGAAGAAAAAAATCCGAACTTTCGTGATTTATATGGTACGTCGTTGTTTAATTTTATGAGGCGTATTCTTACAGTAACCGAGTAAGTAGAGAATGGGGTGTTTGCCAGATGGAAACTGATCAGTTTTGGTACATTTCTGGAGTGAGACCTAATTTTGAATAATACGTTATCAGTTAAATATTTATATCGATTATCGATCATCTCCTGTTTATATAACTGTAGCTTTGCTGGATTTTCAAATCTAGACTTTCATTCACCTCTACTCTGATACTCTGAAGCGATCTTTTTTTTACAAATTCGACTAAATCCCAAAGAGATAATGTATAT
This sequence comes from Crioceris asparagi, assembly GCA_958507055.1. Lineage (NCBI taxonomy): Eukaryota > Metazoa > Arthropoda > Insecta > Coleoptera > Chrysomelidae > Crioceris > Crioceris asparagi. The sequence goes on from OY293829.1 coordinate 12,162,794, forward strand.
AATTGAGTGGGAGAGCCGAAATGCGTAGACCTAATAGAAAGAAACTCACATAGTATGTATCTGTCCATTTTTATTTTGAGCATTCTTGATTGATAAATTTATAGTGAAAATAAAATTATCTTTTTGCATTCGTGGATCATAACCACTCATAGGCCTAGGATTTGGCAAAAATGCACTGTTCAATTTCAAGAAGCGTACTCTTATTGGAAACAGATGTCTTGATAAGAGATGAATATGCCTATTGTAGTTGAATTATATTTTGATCAACTTATTTTGTAAAATTTGTATTGAGTTTATGTAGTAACTGCAAAAGTTCCCCAAATTGGCAGTAAATATGTTATATGTGGTAGGAAATAAGAGTCGTAAATATATCTTTTACTATTTTTGTTTAGAGAATTTCTGACTCTGTAGATTGCAAGTATAAGTGGATACACTTTTTGATAAATATTTACTAAGATATTAAAATATAAAATATTGTGCATCTGTTACCTAACTATCTTAAAAATAATTCAATTGATACTTCAAAAATCCACAAATACAGTAATGACGATCTTGTCACTATCACACAGTTGCACTCTACATCACTACAATCTGCTTTTTTGATCGACGACCCAAACGAAGGAGGTATATAATTTAACTGTTTGTCTGGATATTTTTTTATGGCTGTTCGCGCCCTAAATCAATCAACATGTCCTTCTCCCCAAAAACTTCTCCCAATGGGGTTCGAGGTGGCATTTTTTCGAAAATCGAAAATTTGAGACGAGAAAGAAGAAAACATATTGGGCAACGGTTAAATTGGGCATTCAAAAAAAATAGGTTTCCGAGTTACAGCAGTCATAGAGTCTGAAATATGTGTGTTTCCGCTATGTGTTGAGAGTATTATTTTTTTCGAAAATTGGAAATATGAGATGGCCAAATTAAAGAAGAGTTTATATTTAACAACAATTAAATCGGTCATCTGAACGGTTTTCGAATTATAGCAGTGGTAAAGTCTGGTATATGTGTATTTCCGCGATGTTTCGTAATGTCTGAGTATGTATAATGTTATAATTTTTTTTTACAAAGAATTAGATGGACTTTATTAGTTGATGCACTGAAAACAACAAACAAAATAATATTAATTCTATTAGTGCTGGTACTTTTGAAGTTGGACCAAAAGTCTTCTATCTAACTACAATGCCCTACTTCAATATTTCCAGTTCCAACAGAATTAATATTATTTTGTATTTTTCAGGACACCAACTAACAAAGTCGATCCAATTTTTTGTAAGAAAGATTATTTATTTTTATGCTTATTTTTCTTGATTTACTTGGAGATGAATTTTTGTTTGGATTTTGAAAATGGTTGGCGATGCAACTCTCTCGACAGTATCATATTGAACGTCCAATGGAAATGTTTACCTCTTTGTTTTTATAAAATTGTTTAAATAATGGTGATAGTCATAGATATCATCATTTGGTAAAATAGATTTCATCAGCATCTAGTTTAGTGTGCGCAGTAAGGGATGGCTCAACGCCATCACGCCAATCACTATACCAGGTGCTTTAGTTTTATTGTTCTAGAGCAATATTCCAATTGTTTAAAAAAACTTGAATTTCTTAAAGCATAATTCTGTTTCTCTCAAGAGAACTTCAAGAAGTTATATTATCATGATTTAGACACACAATTTATTACTTCATTGTTATCAATTAATAGCATCTACCTACAAGTATTATATCTCATGAAAAAGTTAATTTTATGCATAATTCAAATACACCGTGTACCATTGACATTTCAAAAGTTAATATTTCTATTACCCTGAATTAAAGTTATTAGGTATGTATAGAAAGCTATAATTTTCTTCAAACCGCTGAAATATGGCATTGGAACAATACAATTGGGACACGTTATTTATAATATATAAATGAAAGCTTGGTTACGCTTCCTATGATTATTGACTGATTGTATACAAAAGAATCGCCTAAATCCTACTGATTTGTTATCTGGACATAGATCACTGTTCATAGAATTAGGTGGAATGATTATTCTTCAGTTAATTTTGTGTTCAGACTTCCAGTTTGAAATACCTAGGCTTCTTCCTGCATTAATATTTCTTGTAGTATAAGTATAAGTCCATTAGGAAACTGTAAACCATATAATGGTGTGGATTTGGGTTCTAATTGAACTTGTTTTGGTGTATTAACTTACCTGCTGAACAGATTTCAGTCATTTATAAATCTACCGGCTACTGGTCATAAAAAAATAATAGTTGAAGATAATTAATAAATTCAGATAATTGTGTATTTTTTATCATAAAATGCGGTAGGAACTTTTCAGCTTTTAAATAAGACTAATATACATAGTAAGTTTTGAGACAGACGTTATCAATGAGATTTCACTGTCATTATGATTATATGGATTGGAATTTAATCTTGAATGTTGAATTTAAATGAAATAGTTCAAATTTTGTTTATATTTTTGCTTTATTGACGTCGCAGCTCATGGATTTGATCATTCAGATACTCAGTTGGTTATTAAAAGTCGCTTTTCGATTTTTTGTGTCAGTATCTACAACGAATCCGTCAACTTATTTACTCCTTAATAAATATATTCTTCTCAGCATATTTACTTACGAACATATCTACAATATTTTCAATAAATACTACTTCACTCTTTCATAGTTAACTAACGATCAACTTTACCTAATATTACGTACTTAAATCTTTTACAAGCTTAACCATAGAAATTCAATAGTTTATATTCTACTGGTTAGGGTTCCGTTCTCTTTTCTTTCGTCCGATTCCAATTTTTAGTTAGTTAGTAAATAAAATCATCCAGGTTGTAGGAAAAATAAAATAATCCCTATAAAAAGGGTATTTGATAAGAGTTTCAAATAAAAAAAGATTTCTAAATAGTTCTTATTACTTTTCGGTCAAGTGGATTAGGAGTGTCCGCAGCGATTTCTGAGGCCCCATATGGACGAGAGACTTAAAATTTCATATTCATGTCTAGATTGATCTTACTACCTGTCCAGTTCAATACTGATTTAAGACAGTTTAATTAATATTGGCTGCACAAATCAGCCGTTTAACTATGACATAGGAAATGGAGCAATAGAGACTCATATACACTATGCAAGGAACAGTAATGGGTTCGGTTACTGAAACTACGCATGCGCATGGGAAGAGTTACCCGCCTCTAAGCTCTAAAAACTGATCTATTGATTTCTTATGTCAAATCAACTAATACGTCAAACATCAGTTATATTTTTTGAAAGTTTGATAAATATGTGCTTCTTTGTTTATGTTCAATAAATAGTAATATATTTCAAACGTAAGTATTCGCAGATAAATATGGTTCAAATCAAGCGAGCTGGTTTAAAATACTTGTACTTAACCCTTTCATTAAATACCTCATAAAAACTATTTTATTTTCACAAATGTCATCTAGGCCACAAATAAAGCATAATTATAGATTAATATTAATAATCATAGATTATTCTTTACTCAGCTTTTTAAATATGATATAATATAAATTCTGGAAAAACAAAAATTAGAGTTTTAACCAAAAACACTCAGAACCGTCAATTTTTGTTTTGAAATATACAGGTTGTATCATGAAAAAGATATGACGTCATCGATATGTTTTTTCAAATGGCAACCCACAATTTTCATTGTAGAGTTCTAATGGCAAATCTTTTTGCGTACCGGAATGTAAATTTAAGTAACGAGTTAAATAATGATATTTTATTTTTAGCCATTGCCAGATTGTTAATGGCGCTCAATTCGAACATTTAATTTAGAAAATAATTATTATATTTTCGCTTTTTTTAATCTTCTTCTGAAAAAATCATTCATATTTACTTTCTTGTACATAGAAATGTGTTTAATTTTTCAATAAAAAATTGGTGTTACCATTTATCCATGACATCACACATATCTTTTTTCTCGAGTTAGTAAATGGGCATGATCGGATTAGTCGTTTCAAAATGGCGGATGACCAAACTTAGTACCGTTGTTCAAAAATATGTTTGAGTCATAGATACGATCTGCTCCAAAAATTTTGTTTGAAGCATGTGCTAATAGTGATAGAAAAAATAATAAAAATTAAAATCCGTGAAATGTATCTATCCGCTGGTTACGAGCCACTGGGATTTTTTTAACGACACATAACATTATAGCATAGTTATATCTAAAGGTGTGCAGATTTAACTTACCAGCCTGAAAATTGTCGGCATCCTTAAGTGGCACACACTCACTGGAAACTTCTTATCGATTACCAAACTCTCTCCCTATATATACATCTACGGGTGTATCTGGCTCACTTAGCTTTGGATGTATTGCAGCGGCATTTCCTATAACTATATATCCTACAACCGAATTTCAAACTCCTTGCTAAATCCTGGCTAAGAACGAAGAAAGAGAGTGGTAGTAGTTAGCGTCAGTTGTCGGAGAAATTCCTTTTTGCATCGTTTAACCGACAAATTCGCTCTCGGCAGCGTGTGTTGTATAGTGAGTAACAAGATGTCTTAAATTGAGACGTATTAGGTACCATTAAAAGGGTCTGCTGGTTCTATAATTCAGGTTCTTATAGAGAAAGTTGTAAGTCTAGATAGAGCTTGTCGCGTCTTTATTATTAGGAAAGTCATATCGAATATGCAGGACTATCTGCGTTATACAGGGTGAGCCGGAAGGAACAGACCAAGCTATAGGATTGTCATATCCTCAAAGAAAATAATGTAAAAAATCTCATATCTTGTTATTCAATTTTTATTTTTTCTCAAGTTAAGATTGATTACAGATAAAGAAAATTCCATTCATTTACATTTCAATAATCATAAAGTTCTTTTGATAAAATCTCAAAATATTATAGGTACACTGATAAAAAAAGTAGATTACTCTTACTCCATCAGTGGAGACATTCTAGGAAGGGTTAAGTTAATAAGGCGTATGGTTTGATAGAGAAGTGGGTTTTGTTAAATACTTTGATCTGATTACAAGATTAAAATCCACAAAAGATTTTAATAATATTATAAAATTAAAAAACATTTATTGTGGAACAGTTCGTTCAATTTTAGAATATGCAGGCATTAAATGGTCACCCTACTATGACAAACAACAAAATAAATACTCGAGATGGTCCAATATAAATTTATTGGTTACAAACTAAAAGTACCAGCTGTACCAACTTTAGAAAAAAGAACAAACAATACCGACTTAATAATACTTATTATTATTAATAGCTATCTCTATAAACTCTCCGGAACTTCTTGTTCTGATTGGATTTAGATTTCCGGATCAAAGATTAGGGGTGAATCAGTTTTTCTCTATCCCTTATTATAGAACTTATTATAGTCTTCAATCACTAATCACTAGAGCTTTATGGACTTATAATAATTTACCGGTCGATCTTGACATATTTAGTATTGGTTTATCAGCTTTTAGAAATAGGCATAAAAAATTATAAAACTATTATCCCGCAATGCTGTGATGTATAGCGCTTTATTCTCATGTGATACTCTAGGTTATTTAAACTAAAGATGTAATTTATTGTAAAATGGCAATCCGTAAATAAAATTACCCTACTCTACTCAACTCCATTCAGCATTTGCTCCGTCTACGACGGGCGGCTATTGCTCTCATTATTATTTTTTAGTTTCTTTAATATTTGCATCAATGCTTTGTATTGATGCATTCCAAATGTCCACTTCTATTTTTTATACTGCATTTTCCAAACAGCCCTCTAAACTATAATCTATTGCTGGTGTTGGGAGGTCTGGAGATCTTTGAGACCAACTAATAGAACCACTGCGACCAAACCAACAGCTGATTGTAAAATACAAATTGCAAAATATGGATGCAAGTAGAACCTTTGATTAAAATGGTTAATTACACTGTAACTTGAAAACAAATTAAAATCGAATAATAACATATAAGTTTTAAAAAATCATTTTGACGTGTATAAGTTTGGTCCATTTCTCCCGACTCATCCTTTACACAGTTTACAAAAGTCCATTCATTAGAGTAGAAGATGAGAAAGCATGGATACGACTGTTTTGCGAGTTGATGAGCGACTTTGGCCCTCGGGTAGGGTATAAGATCTTTTAGTTGAGGAGATGAGAGTTTAATTTAATTTAGATAAGATGAAACATATATTTTTGATGTAGCATCATTGTTTAGTGAATGTTAAGACAGATAAAACAAAGTATCGGAAGTCTTCAAGCAAAAAAATATGTTATTGCAAAAACAATGATCTCTGTGACATTTTGTCGAATAAATCGAACGGATATGCAACTGATATTCCCACTCATGATACATTAGGAAACTTTCGTTGCCTCAACTATATCCCATGCATTTCTATACATATATTGTGACAAGATTGTATAAAATATTATTATCGAGATTTTTTATGGTTATTCTACGCTCGTAATATTATACAATACGATTGTCATACAGACAATACTGTGACAAACTGTATCTCACATATTGTTTCTGGAAATTTCGAGAGTAAATCTAATAATTCTAAAACTAATTAATGAAATACCCAAACAACAACTACAGTAAACAAGGTAGATACCAAAACGAGTAATAATCGCAAGTGCGTGATAACTCATCCACCAAACACTGCCCCCTTCTTAGCTTTGATCTTCCTGATCAAACATTGTTCAAGTACCTTCTTCATCCTAAGCTGGGGAAGCTCCTTGCATCCCCTTGTCCCATTTCTCACTCCTGCCTCCCGAGGAAAACAGATAACGCAGTGGTCCTTCTTATCTTTCTATTTGATCATCAAAATGTTTTACCGGACTACCACTGCTTCCTTTTTTCGAGTGAACATACCAGATTAGGCGATCTGCTTCTGCACAAGCTAACACGATCCCTTGATGCCATACAGCCTTGACCACCACGTGATCTTGAATTGCTATCATGCAAACTGGATATGTAGCGAGAAAGTGGCGACTGAAGACATTATATTTCATCACCTCCAGTATCGCGTCGACGACCTATTCTTGCCCGTTCTTCCTTATATTCTTGTTCAATTCGTGCGTATTCTTATGTATATTCTTGTCTAATTATTTCCTGTTCTTCTTTGTGTTGTCTGATCCTTGGCTGTTCTTCTTTATATCCCTACATATTATGTGTTCTTTTTTATATTCTTGTCTATATCTCGCCCATTATTATCTGGCTTCTTCTCTCATTTCATCAGGAACTAGAAATCTGCAATAGCTACCATTTCGTCGAATCTCTCAGCAAAATGCGAGGAATCCCACTTCTGACATCAATTGTAACGTTTAACCGTGTGGGAGTTCACTTGCGTAAATCACTTCAAAATTCGCACTTTGTTTCCAAAAGTTTATTCCTAACACCTTTCCGTAGTGGTAATATTTGTCGCCACTTGTTACCTTGACAAACAAAGCTGTCACCGTCTTTCCCGACTGAACTACTTGACTTGACTTTTCAGACTTCTATAGACTGGCTATGATCGCCATGATTGCCGCGGCTTTATATAACTGAATTTTGACATGACAGATAATTCTAAGATTATTCTATACGCTTGAAATAACATTCTAGATGCTTGTCGAATTGACAATACTGTGACAAAGTGTACCTCACATATAATTTATGGAAAGGTTGAGAATAAAGCTACTTATTTTAGAAGTAATTAATGAAATACACAACCAACAACTACAGCATACCAGGTAAATACCAAAACGAATAATAACCGTAAGTATGTGATAATTCATCCACCTAACAATAGAAAACATTTCAAAGACCAAACCAGAGGGAAATGTTCACTTCTGAAGATGCCAGCTTTTTGTTGACAAAACAATTGTCGGTTGGAAATTATCAGGGTGTTGGTGTGTCATGTGGTTGTTTTTGTCTGGGCTTTGTCTATCTACGCCAAGGTTTCCTAATCTATTATTTAAGAGATAGCAAGTTTATTATATAAAATCTAAAAAAAACTTCTCAATAAATTAGTGAAATTAATGCTCATTAATAATGGACGCAAGACGTAAGAGTTTCGTAATGGATAAAGTTAAACACTGGAAAATAAGTGGGATCGTTCACAATAAGCGAACGTTACACTTATGTGTTACGGTAGACCGTAAGACCTTACGGCCGAACGTTGGGGCGACATGCATTAGACAATGTTCAACTTAACATGCAACTTATGAGAAATTTAGGAACATTTTTAGGGGATTTGGATTTTTTGTGTTGAATCATTCGTCTGTTGGTAAGTATCGGTTCGCTTTTGTGTATATTTAAAGAACCATTCTTCATTATAAACTCTTAATTCCAGTATTAAACATCGGTATTCACCTTTCTTTTCTCGATCCCTGTTTACTGGACGCACATTCCACCACTTAGGTCTTTTTTTCTTTACACAAACTTTTACTTGTACCTACTCTACGCATTGCCAATAGCAAAACCAATAACTGCATTTCCAACACCATGTTAGTATACCTACACCAGAGAAAACTCCCACCCAGATGAGCTATAGCTGCCAAATGTCAAATTTATTAGTTTTATCAAAATGAGGGATTAAAATGCATGAATAAAATGAAAAATTCATGTTAATACAGTATCGAACGTGTCTATCATGTTCCCCAATAAATATAATACTTATTTTTTATCTATGACATTTTTTACATTATTCTATTCGATTTTAGACTTTATCCCTCTGTTCAAATATAGAGGGTGCTAAGACTTAAAGTTTATTAACCGAACTCTACATATTTTTGGACTAATTGATGATTTGGGTATTTTCAGGTTCATTTAATGGTATAAAACAGATCAATTTTCTTCGACAATATTGATTACTTGTAAATGCAGATTTTCATTTTTTTTCCCTAGTATCAAATGAGAAAATAAACAAAAACAAAGTTTTCGATTTCTTAATAGTTTTTGAATATATTTTAGGCACAGTAATGAATGCTTTTTTTTAGTTTTGCATAACCGAATATTGAGGAGGTTGAAATTAAGCAATATTTTTCTAATTTATACATATTTTTACTTTTTTATGTATCGTATAACTATTGTTTACTAAATTCAAAAAAGTTATTGTTGAATTGAATCTATTTAATGGTTTAATAATTATTCAAATCATATGAAAAACGTGGATAGATATACTGAAGATTTATGTTATAGTAGCGTGAGGCTCAAAATTCACCTGGTAATTTTTTTGTGATTCCTCAGAATAGCCCTCAACATAAAAGCCCACATGAAAAAAGGCAAGACTAGCCTCCCTATACAAAACTTGCTAATTTTAACTTTTCCAGGCTCAAGCTGTGTATTACTTCAGAAATATTTCTCGGAATAGAATATTTCTTCTTTGAAAATATTCTGTGGGTCTCCTTTTAGTTAGTTTGTTAGCTTAGTTTAGAGCCTTATAAGAATCCAAAAGTTCTTCTGAGGAAGTAAGTAAGAAAACTAAGATTTGTTTTCAATATAAACTTGCTTTATGCTTTCCGGGTAACTTAAAATTCTAAATTTTCAGTTGTACAGAAATATATATATCTGAAACAAAAATTAGGTGCTTTCATTTGAAAAAATGAGGGTTATGTCATATTTACTATTACGGCTGTATGATATTTCCTTCTCCTTAGACACACTCTTTTAGCGTAAACTACTATTATAAATGTTGTAATTCTCACATTTTTTCAATAAACTTAAGCCTTTAAATGACAGTTGTTCATACACCCAATCTACGAAAACTAAAATCTAATTTAGTGATTACCTTTGTAGTACAATAAACCTTATCGAATATCATGAAACAAAAATCTCTCTCACGTTTCTGTGTTGGCGATCAAGCGCTCGTAAATCTTCCACTGTCCATGGAAGAAATTAATTTTTGCCACAAAAGGCCTCTCAACATGAACAATGAACATAAAAACACACTGGCAACGCTTTTGAATATAATGTTGTGATATACATCACAGGATAGGTATTTAGTTACACAAAAGTTTATGACTCGAATTATCCTTCCAACAACAAAATTATTTTTTCGGGCTTATGTATCTACAAATATTATACTTACTAATCAGTAGTAGTGGAGTAGTAGTAATACGTGAAAACTCAAGTACCTTACCAAAAAGAAATTTTAACAGTTCCTTGATAGAGACATGTAATAATTTCAAACGCCCATCAAATGTTATTATTACCTGGTGGACAGTTGCTTTGCAACATGGCAATTTTTGCCCTCGTTTTTCTAAGTTATTAGCACTTCTCACCAAACCAAAAAATTCTTTTGGTTTTACGCCACTAGAGTACAGCCCTATATTAAGAATAATAACTTCAACATGTTCATTAAGCTGTTTAATTACATTGTATAATTTATAAATTCGGTTTAAATTACATAATGTCAAAGTAGATTTTTTTTACTACACGCCACTGGAGACAATAACGTTCAATAAGTGCTTCAATATTTTCACTGGAGCAAAAAATCCACCTCATGCAACAGTATGAGAAAAAATACCTATTCGCAAGAGAAACCCCGAAAAAGTCCCTTTTTAAGGATAAATATAACCCTTTCTTAAAAACTCCATAATTTGAGTTATAGCCAACTTCCGAAAAATTTTAGAAATTACTTTTTTTAGGATAGTCCAAGATCAAAAATTGAAAATCTGACATAGCCCCAAACTTTGATAAAAAACATGACTTCCTTTGCTCACCCTGTATAAGTGGATAAATACGAAAGACATAGCTGTCGAAGACTGCACGTGTTTTCAAAAAGTTGGTCAAGAACCACCCGAATACCGCAACTTGATATCTCTTTCCGTTCCGAAAATATCGAGATTTGAATTTGGGTAATAATTTCCACTCAACTCTCCACCAGTTTAGTTTCTGATAACTTTTGGTTTTTTCTCAACTTCCTTATTTCCAGAATATTGTGAAATCTATTTTAAAAAGCCACATCGTGCTTCACAGATTTTTTTTTATCCAAAAGTTCAGAAAAATCACTACCGTATTCCAAAGAGCATATTCTTTTTCTATACTCTTTCAGTGGCTGCGACTCAACGTCAGCTTTTTTCAGCTAGGGCATAAACAAAGTTTGTTAGAAACTTTGGGAACTGCAACAAAGCACAAGATGCTGCTGAAGTATTTAAAAATGCTAATGAAGATTCTCGCGAATTTTCTCAAGCTGATGTAGTCGTAGATGCATGCTAGCTTTATACAGTGCGTCGCAGAAGGAAAGCGTAAATTTATTTTAAATTTAGTCGTGTGTTTTTGTGTGACCCATCAATTTATATTTTGTGAGGGCGTTTTTTATTCATGCGTTTTTTATTCATCAAATTCATGTATACATATAGAAAACACCGCCAAAAATGTTTCCTTAGTATATATCTTATCGGGTGTAACTTTTAAGATTTAAAATTTCAAATAAATATACATACAAATACAAATAGGTATAGTTATGCCCCATATCAAAAAGATAGAGAGTAATAAATTATGATAATGAAGGGATATCTATTGTATTATGGCGCTTATATAAGGTAGAATACAATAGAGATCCCTTCATTATCATAATTTATTACTCGACACCTCTCTGAAATGGAGTACGGTTAATAATATTTCTTATAAAAATTGGATTTATACATAAAAAATAATTTGCAATACCTGCCTTAAAAGCTCAACTTTCGAGCACTGATTCTCTATGACGAAAATACTCAATATCCGTAGATTTAACGATAATTTCCAATTTTATTACACTAGTGTGTAAATCAATTTATTTTCCAGTACCATGGATTACTTTAAGAAGTGCGAAAAGAAAATACCTATACGCACGCACTGACTAAAGTGTATAGTCCGTAAAATGAAAACAACTGCTGATAATGGAATGCCAAATTTCATATTATTTTAGCTTTATCTTTCTCTCACATTGAACTTTCATGATTTTTTTTTGTTGTCAATAGCCCTCCATTAAACATAAATTGTATGAAATATCCAGGCTCCATACTCATATTGTTGATTTGAGCCATTTCAAATCAATAGAGTGCACAAGTCCATTCGTTAGATACTCGGAATAAATTCTATTATAAACCAGTTCATACATGTATTTGGTTCAATGGAGTTTTCGAGCAATTACTTTATCATTTATCGGAGTTTTTTTATATAACATTAACGTAAGGGAAAAGTTCACACATTCACATATTTACTGAATTGAGTTTGCTCGGCTGATTCTCAATGGAAGTTATTTAAAGCATTTACAAAATAAATCCTCTTAATCTAACAGGGTACGTTATATATCCATATATAGAGTGTCTCTAAAATATATTTAAAAAAATGAAAATAATTTAAAACTTTTTGGTCAATGATTTTTTCTACTCTGTAACTGTAAGCTGCAAAGCTGTTCACATGAACATTCCTGTCGATAAGCTAGGTAGACTAGTTGAGAAAATATTGTAATAAAACTCTTGCGTTCTTGGGATAAGTATATGTTTTTGAATATTTGCTATTAGAAGTTCTTAATATTATGTCAGATCTCAACGTTATGTAGGTTGTCCGATTCAAATTTAACGGATTTTGAAGGCAAAAGTTTTGTACCGCAAAAAGTTGATCGTTATTTTTCGGTGAAATGGTGCAAATTTAGATGTTTTACACTCATTTTCTACTCATTTTAATTGTCTGCAATTGGCCTTTTGAAGTATTAAGAATGATTCATAAGTTTTTGTGCTACAAGCGAAAAACCAGCCTTGATGACTTCTCAATTTACCATACTTGTTAGTAATCATCTACTTTACCGCACTAGTGTGGATGGTAAATGATTGCACGCACACACTGACTCTGGTATCAGTCAGAAGAAGAAATAATTCAAGAACTAACGTATCGTAAGAATGGAATAATTTTGATTGCCAAAATTCACTATAATTTTTATTGACCGTCGACACAAACGGAGGAGGTATACAATTCGACTATTTGTCTGCATGTCTTTCCATGGCTGTTCGCGCCTTTTAAGGTGCTTCGAGTTTCATAGTTCTTTTTTCTTTTGAAACAGGACTATTTAAAGCTGGTCGCATTGAGAAAAATCGACAATCAACATGTCCTTTCCCCCAAAACTTCTCTCATAAAGGGTGGAGGGTTCAATTTTTTTTCGAAAATCAAAAATTTGAGACGTCAAAATTAAAGAAGAGACCATATACGCAAACGCTTACATTGGACATTGAAAAAGAATAGGTTTCCGCGTTACAACAGTGGTAAAGTCTGAAATATGTATTTCGGCAATGTAGTGGAGGTAAGTTTCTCGAAAATAAAATATACGAGTTGGCCAAATTAAAGAAGAAATTACATGTAGCAACATTTAAATTGGATATTTTTCAGAGTTCTACGGTTACCAAATTACAGCTGTGGTAAAGTATGAAATTTCCGCGATGTTTTGACGTCTCTGAATAAGTATAAGCAAAGTTTGAACTTCTTTGGTGAACGTTGAATGATTTTGATGACTAACGTTACACTCAAAAGTGTGAAATAAATATTTTTTACCAAAAATTGACCGACTTTATTGGTGTACCTACTGAAAAATACAAAATAATATTAATTCTATTGATGCTGGCACTTTTGAAGTTCATGCCAAAAGTCTTCTATATACCTAGTAAAACTGCACAGCTTCAAAATTACCAATACCAATAGAATTCATATTATTGTGTAATTGTCAGTGCACCAACCAATAAAGTCGATACAATTAAAAAAAAGCATTTATCTAAATGTCGATTCAAATTATTGATAAAAACAATTTTTCTGTTTGTATTTTAGAATGCGTTCGGAATTGCGATATGGTTTCTTGATTCCGTATTAAATGACATGAAAAATATTCAGGGGGTCCAATTTGATTAAGAAGAATAAAGTACTTTGAAACTTGTAAATATTACCACTAAGTTTTGAACACTCTGTGAATAATTATGTCAATTTAACCTAGCTAAGGGCTTCGATAATTTTTTTGCAATAAGTAATATGCAAGATTTTATTATTTATATTTTAATTAATTCTTTTAAATAGTGGTGCAAAACCGATTTTTCTTAAAAGTTACCAAAATAAGAAATAAAATGTTTGGCATATAATTTAAAAAATACATCAACATGCTTTCACAGAATGTTTGAGACACTCTATATAAGAGGTCAACTGAAACTTTTCTTTAAATATTTTCTTTAAAATGTAAAATAAAAATCCCGATGGCCTGTAGTCAGCAGAAAAGTAAGTTTTTCAAAATTCATTGAAGTGAAATTTGAACAACCTTTTCATTGGTATACATACATGTTATTACATAAAATTGTCGTTTGTGTCATAGCCTTGCGGTTAGAGGTTTTTGTTTTGGCTGTTGAATATAAAGCAGACAGGGTTCGAGTTCCACTTCAAGGCAGACTTTTTTTTCGCCTATTTCTTTTCAATAAATGTACTATAATTTTTTTAATCAGGGTCTATATTAAGATCTCCAGAAAATGTACAATTACATCAAATTTATATTGAGGGTTCATGTTTTATCAGTATTTGTTATTTTTTTTATTCATTTTTATTTTTTTACCTGTGTATTTTATGAGAAATTCCTTTGAACAAAAGTTGTAGGTACTGATTATATTTATAACCTCAAATTATTTTTGATGATATTTACACTACGGCTCTTTTTTGATAATTTTTTAAATGTCTGAACGGTTGCCATTTTGAAAACAAATTTCGTAATATCCCATATATTTATATATATATATATATATATATATATATATATATAAACTTTTGAACCAAATGTTTTTTTGGACTAACTTATAGACATACAACAACATGCCGTTGAAATTTTTTCGAAATTCAAAAGTGTGAACGATCGCAATAGGTACATTTCTATAAGAAATTTACCTAAAATGTTACATTTGGAGGGACGGACTTTTCATCCTCACTGTATATATATATACTGTAATACCTGCATAAAAATGCAACCTTACAATACCAACGCTGTGGTAGATATTATATCTTTGTGTTAACTAATTACATAGGGTAAGGGCGTATAAGAGTACGCACTTAGTGAACAGTGCCGCATATTAACGTGTTTTCAAGAGTTTAGCGAAAAATAAACACACATAGACAAAATAAAATATTTATTCTTCCATAAAATTCTGAAAAACATAACAAATTGCAACTCAAAAAGTAAAAAAGATACATTCTGTAAGGAACTGCACATGCGTACTCTTATGCTCCACTACTTACAAGAGTACGCAAACCTGTTTATAAGAGTGCGCACATTATTTTGAGGATTTTTGGCAATTGTCGCACCCAAATTCTCCACCCTCGTAAGACGTACAGTTTTCGTGCCACCACTTCTGACATATTGCACACTGAATCCAGTCTTCAGACGGTGGATCTTCAAAAAAGTCGCCACAGGATGGACATTGCACCTCATCGTCGTCGTCTTTCTGCTTGTTAACCTTTTTCTTAGGCACCTTTTTTGGTTTCTTTTCATTTTTAGACGTTTTTTTATTTTTAATTTCTGCAAATACCTTCCTTTTTGTTTTTTCGACAGTTTTTTTGTTCTTTTCTTGTTCCTTTGCCTCAAGTTCAATTTTGAAAGGAGTGCTTGTTAAGACTTCTGATTTTTGGCTGCGGCGTCTTGTTTGGTCTGTCTGGATTTTAGGATATGGTCGTAACTCAGCAGGTTTGATGATATTGTGAGATGTACTCGGTGTAGAGTCGTTAAAATCTACTACTGTCGATTCTCCCAAAGGAATATAATAGATCTGAGAAGAGTTAGCATCTTCTTGGAAAGGATTTGCAAAAGTAACATCTTGCAGTGGTGAGCCAGTATTTGCATCAAAATCTAGTTCCAAAAGCACGGCATTCATGCTGGTTTCGTGGAGGGGGTTTTCAGTGTTCTTTCCTAGATTATTGTTAAAAGACACCTGCTCTGGAGCTGATGAGGATGTAGGAAGTTGTGCAGGTTCTCCAGGTATCCCTGACGATTTATCATTTTCACCAGCATCATCTGCAGCATCCAAACCTTCATTTGATTGATATAACTGCTCTTTCCCTGCCGGCATGTCCGTCACTAGAGATGGTGCAAAGTCTTCTTCAGAAAGTATGGTGGGGTCAAAAGGATAAATACCGGTGGATTTAAACGAATTTATACCCTTTTCAATATTTGACACCTTGTAGTAGGCCGTTCTAAACAGACCAGCCATCTGCTTTTGGGTAATGGCCTTACCTGGAATGGATACGAGCCAGTTGTCTGCTGCTTGAGTAAATGCAGTTTTCAGAGGTCCAAAATAACACTTATCCAGGGGCTGAAGCTTATGGCTACTATGGGGCGGTAGTGACAGAAGATGGATATTATTTTCTCTACAGTAATTAACAAGATCAAGGCTTCTGTGAGTGGAGTGGTTATCGAGAATTAGAAGAACTGGCATGTCCTTTGCGGGTTTTGCGTGGTGACAAAAATGATTAATCCAGTTCATAAGCAAATCTGTATTAATAAAGCCAGATTCGGACACTAATGGCAGTGTATCAGCCGGTGCATCACGAAACAAGTCCTCATTCATTCTTTTTCTTGGGAAAATTAGCGCTGGAGGGATGTAAGAACCTTGAGCATTAACACAACATACTGCCGTTATGAGCTGGCCTCTTTCTGCACTTGCAACTTTTCCAACAGTTCTTTTGCCCTTTTGCGCAAAAGTTTTTGGCTTCCGATTCGGGACAGTTGACATTCCCGTTTCATCCATGTTATAAATGTATCCAGGACCGAAATGAAACTTCTCATAAAGATTCTTTAAATTTTCAAAAAATTTGTCTACCTGCGGTTTGTTGAAACCTATTATCCTTCCCAAAGAACATGGTTCTGGTTGTCGGAGAGTAATTTTTTGCCTTTGACAAAAGCCTTTAACCCACGTTTTCCCAGCTTTTTTTTGTCAATATTAAATTTATGGGCTACACCATTAGATTGCGCAAATTCGAAGGCTATGGAAGTCAGGTCGTTCATTGTCAAACCATAGTATCTTATATCCATTTCTCTCACATAATTAGCCAATTCTCTTTCAAGAGTAGAAGAAAAAACGCACTTATAACGTCCCAGTGATTCAGGTACAGTTCCAACTTTAAGACGTTTGCGTAAAGTTGCTTCCGGGATTCCTAATTCAGCTGCAATGCTCCTTTTGCTTTGTTTTTTATTGATTTTTTCTTGTATCTCCTCCATCAACGTGGTCGTAAACCTCAGTTTTCTGTCACTTTTCCGCTTGTAGCAACTCATTTTTCCTAAAAGTTTGTGCGAACTTAGTTGAAGAAATCTAGGGATACAAGAGTACGCACATGCGTACTCTTGTAAAATTTACAGTGCGTACTCTTGTACGTTATGTCATTGTTACAAATTTAGAGTTATTTTTCTTAGAAATCGATAATCTACATGAAAGACTGATATTGCAATACATACCTTATATATTCACGAAAACTGCAAATACAAATATCCAAAGTAGTTTCGAGAAATTACGATCTCGTCCCTTTTTCCCAACGCTCAGAACTTATAGTTGACAGTGCAGCAAACAGTTTTCGCGTCTGACAGAAGAACTAACGCTTGTTATGCAGATTCCTTTTTAGCGAACATAGGAACGTATTAACAGATTCTAATAATCACACAACCAGATGGCGTGGTAATTCTGGTACCGCGAAATTTCCAATGAGTACTCTTGTAGAACGCGTACTCTTATACGCCTTCACCCTAAAGTGAATGCAATTTCTCATCCATCCTATTTTTTTTCTTCTCTTTAGACATGAAATTTGCAAATGAGTGAAATAATGTTTTCTGTTTTTTTTTTCTTCTAAAATATAATCTACCACCACCCTACAGCTCATTTGTTATGTTGAACGCAATTTTCTATTTACAGCCCTCATTTCTATAGAGTAATCTCTGCCTGTTTGTGTATATATATATATAAATAAATGTAATGAACTTCGTAATGAACACTACTACTACACTGGGTCGTGTTTTTTTTCTTTATAATATTCTCTCTTCAGTTTTGTGTGCAACACAAGTACTGTTCAACATTTTCATTCAGTCAGAAATATTCTCGTTAATGATACTTTAATTGAAAAGTGCCTCGTGTGTCTCTCTGTTCTCATCATTATCACATTTTCAATGCTTTTGTCTTGATGTTCTTTCCCTCTCTCTCTCTTTATAAATGGCATTTGCAAGTGCAAATTGATCTGGTCGTTTCGTGTAATAATTTATAGCTCACTCAATGCAATTATATTGTCCCCTGAATTGTTGTATATGTCTGACTGAACACTGTATTCAAATTCCCATGTAATTGCAAGGTTTCTTGATAAAAGTACATCGTTTGAACAATAATATTCTATTCTACTTTTTGACCGACGAACTCCGAACGGAGGAGGTATACAATTCGACTGTATGCTTTTTTTTGGGTTTGTGTGTCCTATTCTGATTTAATTCATTTGAAAGTGGAGGTTTGGGAAATGGTTCCATATTCATAAAAACGGAGATCCGAAATCTCTTTCTCTCCGAAAAACGCCCCCGAAGGGGGTGGAGAGGTCAAATTTTCTCTAAAATCGAAAATCTGAGGTGGTTAAATTAAAGATGGGACGATATCTGGAAACGTTTAAGTTGAACATTTTTTCAAAATAGTTACCTAGGGTTTTTGAGATAGAGGCATCTTAAATTCTCAAACATATGTATTTTTGCTATGTGGAGAGAGCGATTTCTTTCGAAAATTAAAAATCTGTGTGGATTACATGAAAGACCTAATTATCTGTAACAACATTTATAATGAACATTTTTTCCGTAGAGTTACGGTTTTCGAGTTACAACGGTGGTAAAATGGTAACATCTAAAATACTTATGCATTTTTCCGCAGCGATGTTTTGAGACATAAATAATAACAACCACTAGTAAAGAATATACGTGGATAATAGAATAAGTACTATCGTCATTGGTATTAGTGAACGTTCAACAATTTTCGTGACTAATGTGACACTCAAAAGTGTGAAATAGATGTTTTTTACAAAAAAATTGGACAGACCTTATTAGTTGGTGCATTGAAAAATACAAAATAATATTAATTCTATTGGTGCTTGTACTTGTGATGTTGGTGCCAAAAGTTCTCAATCTAACTGCAACTGCACAAGTTCTAAACTAACTGCAACAATAGAATTAATATTTTTTTGTATTTTTCAGTGCACCAACTAATAATGTCGGTCGAATTTTTTGTATAAAAAAAATATTTATGAAACTGAATATACATTAATGTAATTCAACGATCACCTTTAGTCTCTCACATACAGACAGAAAATTGAGAAAAATACTAGATTCTCTTTTCTCACCGTCATACATTGTTCTAGTTTCAACTTTAAGGACGCTCGAAAGACATCTTTTCCTAGTGAAATCAGAAGCGTACCTAACCAACTAGGCACTACAATATGTATATGTATAAATCATGTTAGTACTGGAGGGTTGAAGGAGTTGCCGCCCTTTTAACGCACATACAAAAATGTTTTTTGCTCTAACGCAGCCTTGTTTGATGCATCCCTATTTAAAATTTTGAAATTGCTATTAGCCTAGTCAAAAGATTCGTAGATTCCTAAAATTTCACTCCATTATCTTCATTAGCTTTGGTGATCTTAATAAAAACCATCTTCAGGCGCGTACGTTAAAAGGGCAGATCCCTTAAAGAACATTTTCAGACCTATGTTTATTGGAATTTTTGCATTATTTTTAAATTTAGAATCCGCTGATGAAGTATGGCAGGCTAATTTTGGGACACCCTGTATACTTTCTTCTTTTCGGAAATTGGTCAAAAAGCATGGGGAAGTGCAAGTAAGTTGCGACACCAATCGTATTTTAAAGATATTTTTGATAGAATTCAATAACATTTTCTTCTAAAATTCTAAAGTAACCGTCCTAATAAAGTACTTTATATGAATGGAATTATCTATAAATAAATCAAAGACAAAACGAACTGATTGTTGATTTTAATAACCAGGAGAAACGATTCTACTGAGTTTCTTTGTCATATAGGATATGTAATTCTAGTTAAATATCATTAGCCGCATTTCAAATGCTACAGGAGCGTAGTATTGTCCTAAAAACTCTATCGAATTGAGTTTCCATTGTTTCAACAACTTTATATATATGTACATAATAGCTCAAACTATACAATTTGCAAGTACTGGTGCGAGTTCGTTACCAACGTAAGATACTAACTACCATTATAATGTGAATTAGAGAGAACTTGCAATATGCAGTTAGTTCATTCTGATGGTATATCGAGGTAGCAACCTTTATATGTGGAAATAATGGAATTTCAGAATCGATGGAGTCTTTACAATTTTAGCTACTGAGAATTCAATGCGATATATAAGTACATTGAACTTAATAAGCTTTGACTTCGAAGAACCTTTTTGTTTCTATGACAGAACTAATACTATCTCTGAGAGTGATATTAGCATCCAAGGTATATCACCGAGACTGCTGATTTTAATAATTCACAGGAATAGTTTTATTCTTGTGAGCTTTGATAAATGCATCTGGAGAAGCTTCAGGTTTAAATTAAACCATATTATATATACAGGGTGATTATAGTGTTTGAGAAAACTTATCATCTGGAGTTAATAATTTTATTAGCTGAGTCCGTTTTTCCACAAATGTTCACTAAAGACAAAATTAAAATGTATACATTTATAGATATAGCAAGTTCAGGTGAACGTTGCATATTTAAACGGTTTTATTTAGCTCGACTTGCTTCTTATTTATTTATTTGGGTCAAATCTAATAATTGATATTGGACCCCTTCCTGTTGACAGATTGATCTGAAATTTAGTATCCACCTTTAGTTCTAATGACAATACAATTTAATAAATTCTTTATCATTGTAAATACAAGATGGCCGGCGCTACAGAATGACGGATTATATATTGTTGCACAACCTCTTCAATATGGGTATTCAATGAAAGAGCTTGGCTAGTAGAATATAGCTCACTTTGTGATTACTGAAATTATATGGCCTTAGTTTCGCCGAACCCAAATGAACCAAACAGATGTAAGTAATGTCAGTTCGGATCGACTTTGGAAGAGACGACGTACACCTTATTCATCCTAAAGCCATTCAGTTTCCAGCAAAGTTCAAGTATGGGACAGCTGAAAGAAGGATGTTGCCCTTATGTTTGTCATGTTTTTCCACTGTCCACAAAATGCAAGCCAGCACTGTAGATCACGTGGTTGTGTGGTTGTGTATTTAAGATCAAACTTGTTGGAGGAAGGACAAGCATACGTGGCTCTGAGTCGAGTACAGTCTTTGGAGGGATTATGTATTGAGGACTTGAGCTTGAGCTTGAGGATTGCACCAAATTGTAGAAATACAAACCTTGTAATAATGAAGCACTAAATGAATAGAATAAAATTAAAAAATTAAAAACTAGAAACTTTAAAATCAAGTTAGGATTTTTTTTAAGTTGAACGGCTTTAATATAAAAAATAATGTTAGTAATTAATGCACTCAAAGCTGAAAAATAACTTGGTAGGTCTTAGGTACTAGTTATCACACTACTCTTCTTATCAATCTAGGGCATTGGTCAGACAAAAAAAATTAAATCGTTGGGCGCGTCAAATTTCTATCAAGTCAACTGCTATAACATTATAAATGCTATTTACATATTGTGTTTTCGCGGGTTATGCTACAGAAGCCCTACGATTTAATTTTTTCGTCTGACCAATGCCCTAGATGGATGAGGAGATTATTGTGATGACCGGTACCTAACACCTACCAAATTATTTTTTAGCTATAGATATAGATGTATTAAACATATTGTAATAACTAATAAACAAAGTAAACTAATACCTAACATTGATTATGAATATAGCTGTGAATATTTTCAGTGCAATATTCTATTCTTCATAACACACCCTATATACACGTACATCGTATTTACTGTATAATAACCCTTCAAATTTCCTGAAGCGTTCCTAAAAACTTACTTACGGCCTTAACTTCTATATCGACTTGTGTATGTAGTATGATGCCTTCGGCTATAGGAACAAAACTTTCCTCCAAGTTTATATACGTACAACCTTGCTAGAAAGCATGAAAACTTTTCATGTCCCGCAATACGTTCTGATTACGACACAGAACACGACAGAATAATAATATATATATATCTGGAATAACACGAATTATTATTATTGTTCAATGCAATACGACGATGAATTTCTAATACTTTGTAGAATTGACGATAATAATAATAATGGTAACGTATTTGAACTGGAAATGTTACAAACTAATGTAAATGGAATGGCAAGCAGAAATTACAACATTCAAGTTACAAAGTTGAAATGTTGGACGGGTAAGTTGATGCGTTTTGTCGATTGTGATACGTGTTTGGAGAATTTGGAAATATGAGGAAATGTACTGAAACCTATTAATAGACATCAATTAACAATGTTGATCCGTAATGAACTTGTTCCCAAGCCTCCAAAAACATTTTTTTAAATGATGTGTTGACGTTTACTGACAATTTAAATATTTTCATATATAACTCTCTATTTTCGCTCACTTCCGCATACACCCCGAAAGCGTTTCACTTCCAGTTGGTACAAATGATTGGATTCATCACGTGCAAAATATGTATGAGTAAGGAAGTTTTCACTCCAGAAAAACCCTAGCTTGAGACCTTAACGTATTTTTCTTAATTAACGTAAGTGCAATCGTACTTGGTTTACGTCGTAGATAAAAGTTTCATAGTTTTAATAATTCTAACTTGCTTACTTAAATAATCTTTTATCCATTCCTTCTTTCAAAAACTAGATCCCATTTTCAAACACAAAATATACTCACAAGAAAAAGGTAAATTTCCCGTTGAAAATGATCATTTCCCATTTCCTGTGTAATAAAGTAAATGAAAAGGGGGACTTCCAGCAGAGAATTTCCTTCACCAAAAATTATTCCACAAAAATAAACTTCCGGAATGCTCTCAAGGTAATGAAATAGAAGAGCATAATAATTAATTGAGGATCTAAAGATTGTCTCAATATTTACGAAATGAAAATGTAGCGGGGCTCCTTATTTGATGTGGTTATTCTCGTTTGAATCAATTATCTTTGAGTTCACTTGCCTGATAAAATCTTTTACTCTCCAAGTGGATTAATTTTTGAACGAAGTTCCTTACGCAACTGGCAGTAGGAGTTAGCTAGAAGAAATCGTCACGCGTAACGCTCCCTCAATACGACTTTCTTTCGCCGGCTCTTTCGCTCTTTCTATTATATAAGAGTCTGAGAATTTAGTTAATTCCCACATTTGATAGATGGACAGGTCTGCGCACATGTTTCTATGAAAACCTCTTGCAGATTTTGTGTATTGTATTTCCATACATAAAATGGTCCCGTTTACACCTAGTCAATAAATAAATAAAATATAAAATTTCAATTTACTATGAATTTCCAGTTAGCAGCCAATAAAGTTAAGGGACCTCGCTATACCCAGTGATATCGTAGTTCCCTTATTTCGATGAAACGAATTATCCTAGTTGAATGAAATTCGGAAAACTCACTAAGAAGCCCAAGTTCAAAGGCGGATAAAAAAAATAGAAATTGTAAGAAAAAAAATAGTTATTACACATTTTTCGAAAAAAAAAAATATGATCTCCCCTTTCTTATGATAATTCTAGAAATATTTGCTCAATACAATGTCTCTAATTGTAAAGATAATAGATTTTAGAAGGCACTAGACTTCTATAATTAATTATTAATATAAATTAAATTAAATATTTCTAATAAAATACTGAAAACCAATTATCAACATGTTTTATTTTTCTCATAAATATTAAAACTTTATAGTAATTGGAATAAAGGTATTTGTGTTTATTATATTGGCTTCCATGCGGCAGTTTTTGTATGATGCGTGTACAAAAATACAGACAGACAGACAGATGAGGTTGAATGGAACCTATATTCTAAGTTAGACCTCAAGCAATACATCGGTGAAAATGGCATTCAGTTCTATATAGTAGTTTTTGCGTGATGCGTGTACAAACATACAGAAAGATAGACAGACGCAATAAAATATATCCTATAGACCTTTAGTAATATATGTGTGAAAACTGCATTCAATTCCATGCAGTAGTTCTAAAAACTGTTGGTTTGGCTTTTGTTACTGTAATAAAAACTCCCCATATTATTTTTTCTTAAATATCTTCAATGTACAAGACATTGGCTTGTTACAATTTTATTATATATGTATAGATGTATAGATTTATAGATATGTATAGATATAGATGTATATATGTATAAGATAACGTATTTGAGCTCGAAAAAGTTATTTTTTTTCAAAGAACTTAGCCATAAAATTTTACGAAAGAAGTGCTACATTCTCGAAATTAGAGGCAGTTGGATTAGAAGTAAAAGGAATTCTGAAAATTGTGATTCTCACCATAAACATAAATTATACAAAAAAAAGGTGTCATAAACTATTAGAATTTCATATGTAGTATTAGGTATTACATAATTAGTAGGTATTATTTCATATAAAAATTTCAATTCTCAAAATGCATTCAGCTCTTATGTCAATAACGTTATTTAATTTGAATGATTTCGAGATACCTGAGCCCTCTTACTTTGTATCTATAGAATGTTTCCGAAATCCAATGGAGAAGAATCTCTACCGAATATAATTATTAGCTACGATCATAATATATATTTTCCTTTTTGGGTACACCATAAAATTACATCTTATACTTTCAACTGTGTGAGAGACACCACTGGATTACATCCATAACTCGCCCTGATAGATCAACGGCATAGGAAATATGTTCCAAACCGCTGGCCATTATTGAATGGAATTTTTCGTAATACACAACAATAATCGTTGTCTGATGTTATTTCAAGTGCTCAGCAGCAGGGTCAATCTTCTTACCTCCCATTGGGAAGGTGAAGAGGAACACATAAGGTGTTATGTGAAGAGGAGGAGGTACGTTTTCTGTGAGAGGAACACTTCGAGACGATCAGCTAATAGCGAGGCCCCTTAAAACTAGATCTCTATATCAAATGGAATATGGAATTTTAGAAAAGTGTGTTCCCCGAGCGCACAACTTTATTTCGATAGCCTTTTGTTGTTATTTCCACCACTAAATATTAATTTCAATTATCAAAGCTAAGCCAGTACAATATATTGAAATCACATAAGCATACATAATCGAAATTGAAACGGTTTAATCATTCGCGTATTGATAAATTGAAGCTTTCAACAGCTTCAAATAACGTTAGCCCCTATCGATTTTGAATAATCTGACACTTGATCACTCATTACATCCAAATGGATGAGTTGCAAACGTTGGAAGGGCCACTTCAAAAGGACCTCAAATATGAAAGTGAGAGATAGAAGGCGCGGGCGGACACTTCAGAGTTTCGGCCTTGGGGCATTTTCTATTGAATCATTTGCTTTGATAACAAGGGCTTTATACGTTTGTCGCAAACAGTGACGATTGCGGTCACTGATGATTGTTTATATAAATAGAACATTTCAGATGAGAGAGATATTTGAACATTCGGTAATTATTTATTTTTTAGACAATGTTGCAAACTAACGCGTATTTTAAAATATCAATTATATGAAACCTTCTGAACTTGAAGTTATCATCATTTTCGACCATCTGGTAGGCCTTGAGAAATGCAAAAAATATTTTCGCCAAGATACTAACTAATGCTTAGGATCCGGAACCGTTGTCGTAGATAAAGTAATAATGACATACGACAAAAACACTATTACTATTATTAGAGTGTTTTTGGTTCGCAAATTTGCCATTGAAATCGTGATTATCGTTAAACGGAGTCGGTGCAGTACAATGACCTATTAACAGAGATGGACAGAACACTTCATTGATAAAATACGTTTTGTTTGTTGACAACATCTTTTGAGCAGGAGGGGTGAGCTGTGGAAGCGGTCAGAAGGGGGGATACAACTGTTTTAACTAAACCCCGCCTCACTGCAGTCGTTTTCTTCGCGTAGAAAATATGATACCATTAATACCAAAAAATAAATCCGGAGCTTGGTGAAAAAAGTCCGAAAGTTGCATGTTTCAGCAATATTATTAAATAGGTCTGTACAATTCTTTTTTAAAGTCTAGGATTTGAAAAGCGCAAACAATATAAAAATCTCTTTAATGAAATAACAATGATTAGGTAATAATTTCTTTACTATATAACATGACCGACGTTTATATGTCAATACTTTTCATTCAAAATTCAAATATACAAGTTATCGAATTTTAATTTAGACGGGATACTTACCGATGAAAAGTTACTTCTGGGTTCGTGGATTCTATTTTATTATACACTTTGCAACCTCTACTCATTTTTTCAAGTTTTGAAACGAAAGAATATAATAGAATACCTATTCAAAAACAACCAAAACACCAAGTATTCAAATAATAGGGGGAAAAGCTGATATGCGATGAGGCGTGGCCGAACAAGACATGATGTCAATACAATATATTGTTTACAGTTCCGTCTATATCTGTTAATAGGTCATTGGCGCAGTAGAGACCTGTCACGCCGTTATGTTTATTAAGCATAACGGATGCGGTTAATTATTCAAAGAAATTTATGGTTATTAACCACGACTATAACGAAATTGACGTTTAAAGTGACTGACCAAAAACACTCTACTATCATCGGACAATTGTTTCGTTAATAAAGTTGGCACTTTCAGGGGTAAACCTGTAACTAACTCTACGTTTTGTTTACCGATTCTTATTTCTAAAGCGAGACAAATTTTCCTATCAGATTCTTCAGTTTTACTGGAAATGATTTATGTCTTTGAAATTTTAATAAGCTTAAGGAAAACTTAGTTACTTTTGCATGATTTTAGAAAATATTTTCACCTATTAATCTAATCTCAGTACTAAATTTAGTGCATAGCTTTAGTTCCATTCTATTTGGAGCATTTGAATAATGTTTAGGATCTGAAACCGTTGGCGTAACAATGACAAAATTGTCGAGTGAACTGTACATTTTTGGAGAAGCGTCTGGTTTTTCGTGATCAGTAAACAATAGTTGCAACAAAACCGATCTTTCGTTTGTGTTATTATCAATTCTGTTATGGGCATCTCTCTTTTCGTTTGCTACATAGGTAATCTTTTCACCATAAATATACTGAACAGAAAATGATGTTGCTTTTTCCATTTTCAATTTTTCTTTTATGAGCTATTTTCGAAATAAAATATTTTTTTTTCTTTTGACAAACGTTAGTTTGACAAATTAGCTAAGCGATGCCTCAGTCATGTCCACAAGAGCATGATTAATGGAATTAATGATTACTGACTACAAAGCGATGGGTAATCAGTCACTTCTGTGGAGACCGCCAATGTCTGTGTGAGTGATATAAGGTGTCGAACTTTCTGCTCAAATGTAATTTGATTGAAAATTTTACACCTGTTGTTTTAAGCCAATCAGATGCTTTGATTTTGACATGTTGCTATGACGACAACCTGAATCTTTCAAAAAATGTTTCGGTCGCAAAATTAATAAGTGATAATTTCCCTGGCATGACAGCTGTCGCGTGCAGATGCCAGAATAACAAGCATAAATTATTTTTGAATAATAATTACCAATAAACTGTCAAAAGTTGTACTTATTTTTTTGGTATAAAATTTTAGTACCGAATCTCCCGCGAGCTTGATTTATTCTCCGTATTTTTTTCTCAGTTGCGATTTTTTTAAACAAATGCTTCTCCAAAAATGTTTCGGAAATTATTCAAGCTCCTAGGGAGATTATAAGTTATAATTACAGTCATGGTTAATTCTAAAACATATAAATAATGCATATAAACTTCAATGTAAAATTTATATCTTAGAGTTAGTTTTACCAAGACGCCTAGTCGATTCATCAAATCTACTGCTTCATTCATATTTGTAGGTTATATTTGGCATTTGATTACCATGTTACCCAAAAAATCTCATAAATCGTAATGCTTAATAAAACCCAGCATACTGGCCAGTGTTAGGGGTGTCATGATAAAAATTAAATTGTACTGGTGAGATTGAGTTTATTAGCAAACTGGCCAGCTGTATTTCGTAATGAATCGGAGATGAAATAATGACAGATATGTTTATACCGAGATCGAGGCACATTTCTGGACTCACCTTGACACGTCCGTGGAAGAATAATTAAATTTATTAGAACTTGGAAATTTGAAATATAGTATCGCTTTAGGCGAGACAACGCTAGCGATAAGGCCAAAAACAGGAAGAAGAAGAAAAAGAAATGTCAGGCGTACCATCATCTCACCTGTGATTAGATAAAAGTAACCACTTAAATGGACAACCTATATTTGTTCTCTCAATCCTACCGAAAATTACGAGATCGGGTAAGTTGCAAGAGTTGATGGACATATCAATCAGTTTATTGGAAATCTTACCCATGCTTGCGATATTTCTCTTTCACGTATAATGATTGTCTTTATTTAATTTGAAATCTCAGCTTTAGTCTATATGGTGTGGACATCGAGGCTTGCATTCATACTACTAGATTTCCTTGCATATTCGTAATAAAATAGAAACAACCTAAAATCTGGCAATGCGTGCGGGACACGTAGAAATCGGCAGAGTATACTTTGGATTGCAGCAAATTCAAAGCTTTTGCATCCAAACATGTTAATAACTAATAATAATGCCTAGCAGTCGTCTTTTCCTCCTAGCAGGAATACTGGGGGGCGTATTGCAGGATTTGAATTTACAATGTTATAGCCCATATAGAAGGAGATGGCGAGATACGTAGGTTGTTTGCCGGGTACTTTACGATCGGTCGCTTCCTGTTCAAATCAGCAGCACGGCTAAAGGCATTGATTTATGAGCGTTGCTCTTGGATATGGCTGATATCGTGATCCTTAGCACTAACATTAAGAGTGTTGTTGGGTGGTGGTAGAGGTAGTGGTAGAAAGGGTCTGTTTTGCAGCACGTATGGACACTTGAGCTGCACGCGATATATTTTCCATACCTATAGCAAGCGTAAAGTGGCGTTTGGTGTGAACTACATAACACAGAGTGGGGTGGACTAATGAAGGTTTTATGAAGCAACTATTCATTGTTGATTATACTCTAAATTTATGTTTCTAATTTCTTAGGATTGCATCTTGAATTAACTAATTATATAACAGTCTAAAACTACCTGTCTTAGGTCTTATTGGCCGAAAAATTGATTTGTCCCCAATTATTCTTTCAGTGAAATTTCGTTGAAATTCACCAATTGTTAGGGCAATACTTTTAATGGTTTTTAATAAAATATTCAAACAAATCTTAATTTTCTTGTTCAGAATACATTTTATAAAAAATAAAAAATAAACTGTTGGGGTTCTACAGTTCTACATAAGTACACATAAGTAACAGACATTCAGTTAAACAAACAAGATGTCATTTTTTTCCATAGCAACGTAGTGAGTTAAAGAATATGCACAGAATTTTAAATTTCGGCTTATACCTATTACAGAAACTCTTGAGATTAGGTATAGAGAAGTAAACAGAAAGATCCCTTGTTTTTCGTCGTAAGATAGATAAAGTGAAACAGAAAAAAATGGGTTTGCTTTAAAAAATCAGAGATAATTGATAATATTAAATTGAAAGTTTTTATGACTTACGTACTCACCCTTTATGTTGCCAGAGATTGTTTCTGGTTTGATTACAAATGCACACCTCTGCTTGTATTGGCTATTTAATTATTTTTTTCTCAAAAAAGACAAAATCTCGAAAACTATAAATACTGGGTACCTATAAGGTTTGTTACACAATGTTAACGTAAAATTTTATTTAGAATCCAAAAATACAATATTATATAGGGTGTTCTATTTAAAATAAGAAAGTTGATAGCTGTATACTAGACACCCTGTGAACATGACAGCAATAAAAATAAAAATTCGAAGAAATTAAAAAAAATAACTTCATACTTTTTTTCAGCTTCTAAGATAGGGGTAGTGAATCTTATTCTGGACAGCCTGTACAAGCAAATGATTTTGTTTATTATATACCTTTCTGATTTACCTGACAAAATATGATGAGGTTGATCAATAATATTTTCACTTTATCGGCAAACTTGAAAACGGTTATCTAAATTAAGTTTATGTCTCAAGAGCTACAATTGCTTGTCAACAGTTAAGGCTTGAGCCGCTAGTGGGAGATGAATCTCCATTTTTACAATGGTAGTTGAAGTTCTTTCAATTTCGACGAAGATAATGCTGCATTATCTGGAAATGCACAATTGTTGAAAAAGACAAGATGAAGCGAGCAAGATAAAGACGCATATATATCACGGTGATACGACAGAGGAAAGAAGTTTAATTCTGGCCTACCTATCCAATAAATCTTCGAGTAATAAATCTCCCTAATTCAATATCAGACGGTCTTTCTGCTCGAATTTCAAGAAGTTCCTATTGGTGATTTATCGCTTATGGGGATATATTATTGGGATATAGTAGTGGGGTTTGGGAGTTTTATCCGGGATATTATTCAGATTGTTATATGGATATATGCTCAGTACCAGGCGCATATATTTACGAAGCTCTTTAGTTAGATATGAGTCAGTTTATACGAATATATCAATCTTTCTATAGGATCTCTGATTAGCATAAAGTTTATCGAAGAAGACTTCGATATGCTCATCGTTTTTAGGTGATAAATTTGCATCAAAAGAATTGGAATATGCTTTTAAATTATTAAATTCTTCAATAATAATATTTTCCATCTTCTACCTGCTCAGGTAACCATCAAATAATTTATAGATTTACAGATTTACATTAGAAAACAATACAGATAAGAATCTCATCAAAATTCAATTAGTGGTTCAACAAAAATCTATCTAAAAATTTACTGGAGGATAATTCCTCGGAAACGGCTGCTAAGGTTTAATGTTGACTTACATATTCCAAATGTTGAAGACATTCATTAATTTTAAATTAGATCCCATCTCTAAATTCCAAATTTTTTAAAATTTGTAATGGGTACTTTAATATACACATACCTTCAGTCTCAGTGAAATTTGACCCTTGTCCGTGATGCCGCAGGTCTACTCATATTATCCAGTGTTTTGTCGATATAAAATAATGTAACGAGTCTGAGAAACAGAGTCGCGGCCGTCGTGAGAAGGCGTGGGCGATTCGTCAGAGGACAGAGCTTAGTCTGCTGCAGAACAGAGAGTTGGGTCCCAAGGTATGGGACTATCAACAACGGAAAGAAATAACGTTCGGCTTATATGAATTCTAAATAGTGTAAATTGTGAATATTATACATAGTAGTGTCATAGTGAATATAGGGTAAATAATCTGTGATATTTATAACGTAAATAAATAAAATTGTAAAATTAATTACCCCTAGTCATTATTATACGCCCGTTGCAACACGTTTTGAGATCTCATTTTAAAACTTTTATCCTCTTATTCTAAATTAATATAAAATATAAAATTAGTATAAAAATTAATCTTCTATAATATAAAAATGAATCGCTGAATGTGTTGCTAAGCGCAAATTTCGAGAGCAGCTGATCCGATTTCGCTAATTCTCTTTTTGTTCTGTTCATTATGATCAGAAGAAGGTTCTTACGAACAAAAAAATTAATAAAGTTGAGCGGAACATTAGAAAATTTAAGAACATTTATGAAAACTTAAAGACAATATTAATTCTACATACAGTACATACAGTTGTTCGACAACTGTCAGTTGTTTGAAATAACTGTCAGCAATTGACAGAACGCGCGCTGTAAATATCGTTTGACATAGATGGATCGGTTGATAAATAATAGTTTCATTTCAATTTATTATACCGTGAGTTTTTGAAAAGTGTTTATTCATCTCGGTAAAATAGAATAAATCAAACCTAATATCGAAAGAATGAAGCCCCTGGATTGTGTTGCGGGAGCTGTAAAGTCAAATTGACGCCATTGGTACTGCCAACAGAGCCTCTGCATTCATTGGTTCACAGATTCTATACATTTTTAACTCATATACAGGAATAAAATAATTGTTTTCAAATAAAGTCATTTGGCGCAACAAAAGTTTTTCAAGACAATTTTATGCTAACTTTCAAGGTAACTATATTGTAAAACAATAAACTTTTACCACCACGTGCCAAAATACGTTGGTAATTTTCAATTTGAATTATATATCAATTAAAGTAGCGTACAGTAGGTTTGTAGCTAGGTGAATAACCAAAAGCAGCCGGTCTTGAAAGTCACATGGTGGTACAATTTTTGCAAATTTATTTCATGGGCGATTCAGCAAAACAAGTCGATCAGCGTTATACACACAATAAAATGGTGAACAGACCAAGTGTGGAGCAACTTCAAATGTTTTTCCATCAGACAACCAATTGGTTGTATTATTCAAAACTGCATTAAACCGCAAGCCATCTGATGACCACAAAATTGTCAGCAGAGCCGATAAGAGGCCTGCAGGACAACTCGCAAGATGCGATAATACGGCAACAATTGATGAAGTTTGAAGTTTAAATCGAGTGAATGTTATGAATAGTAACACTTACTTCTTCGAGGGTTGCAAACTAGTATGACTATGATTTCAATTATTGGCGGATGCGCGGTGACAAGGTACCTGGCCACTTCAAAAGCTTGTAGTGTCATTTTGAGGCGCCAAAATAAGGCTACGTAAAGTTCAGTTGTCGCATCCAGCGCGACCTTCGGTTAGCCTTTTTATTATAATAATTGAAAATTTAGATATTTACAATGGTTTCTCACAATTTCTTATCGAATGAAAATATTGACGTTATAAAAGAAAATATTGAAGTTAAAATAGGAGCTGAAGTTTTTAAGGTAAATTTCATTATCATATGCCTGGAATTATGATTTATTATCATTTTACGGGTAATGAATTTATCCCAAAAATTTCTAAAAATATTTATTTCACTTTATTTACCCGAGTTTTCACTGGAGAAGTTGCTTTCTAAAAAAGGGGAGTCTATAATGTATTTAAATATGCAAAATGTACGAAAACTATTGAAAATTGCATTAAATGTTTACAACCGACAAATTCAATTAGATGCTGCTTTAGACAACTGAATCTTTTCCACAGAATTCTGAAGAAGCATATCTAAGAACAATTTTCTCTCAGTCTGATTCATCATTTACAACCTGACGATTTTTCCCGTCTTGTACAGCTCTGTAAATGGATTCACATGAAAACTCAAAAGATGAAAATGTCCAATAAAAAAAAGGTGACAATTAATTGTTAAATTTCACAGCCAATCTGGAAACTAAATGAGCGATTATTGCGGAAATGATGTCCAGAAACATAGGAGAAATAAAAACTACATGGATGAACATAAAACACAGAGTGGTATGTTTAAATGAAGCGAGTTATTTGGTGTTTAACCAAATTGATTGAACAATTTTTATCACCCTTTGCAATTTACAGCAGTTATCTGGTTTATTTATTTATTTTTATTTATTTATTCATTTATTTTCATCAGGGTAACAACACAATACATTACAAATGCACGTATGCCATAGATTACTTAGAAATACTTTCAATACATTCCGGACTTCCAAGAAACCCTGTTATTATTGTTTATACCGTAGTGATAGTAGATTAGATCAGATATTAAGTTTGTTGTTTAAGAAGTTGAACAAAAATATGTACAGAATATTTGCGTTTGTAATGGAATAAGTTAATAATAATATGCGTATCAGTAACATTTCATCGTAAAAATAGCATTAACAAGCTGCAGGAGCCAACTCCGGATCAGGAACTTGAATGTAAAGTTGTTGGCAGAACCTGACCAGGCATTTCAGAGCCTTTGAGCAATAATTGAAAACGCTTCCTTATTATAGGGGCCCTATGGTAATTGGGAATAACCAGTAGAAAGGCGACATGTGCATTTATGCCATTTTGAAGGTTTTCAGAAGCCTCGTTTCGACTATCGTTGAAAACTAACTAAATAGCAAATCAAAGGATTAGGACTCTGATAAAAAATATGTGCTAGAAATTCTCCCCTTGATCTCGTCAGCTGTTTCGAAATAAAGGTCGTTAGAATAATAAATATAGGCTGATAATTTTATTCAGGTTATTTGCGAACCCATCTTATATCTAGAAAATAAGGACGATAACAAGTTTGTCTAAAATATACAAATGTTTAAACGACTGCTCGGTAAAAAATATAAATTGAGAAGTAGGTACAGAACCCTTGTATCATGGTGGAAAAATATATCAACATGTGTACTGTCTCATCAAGTAAAAATTATAGGCGTATTCGAAATCAGACGTAAATTGAATCTCAACAGTTGATTAATGATATTGTCTATTTTTTAGTTTAAACATTATGATTATAGAAATATTTATACCTATAAGTGTGATAGCAAACTCCCAAAACGAGCAGCATTATTTCAAATGATTCTCATCTTCTATTCTTTGATGAACAAATGAAGTACCCTCGATCATTTATTCATTCAATTTCACTGAAAATAGACGTAGGTAATAATCATCATGCCATATTTTTGAAATGTGATCTAAACTTGTATACTACCACCTCTTTTCAAGACGAATGCGATTGCGCGTAGAGGGTCATGAATAAGTCTATTTGTCGCTTGACTCTTGGCATGCAGACTTCAGAGTAAATTCGTTATGAGCTTATGAGCATTGCGGCTAGTGGCCATCGAATTAAACAATTTGGATTAAGCTGACTTGAGCCAACAACAACACTACGTATGATGTGCCAAATTTGAGCTTGATATATTGCTATCCTGATAAATATTTGAGAAACAAAGTAGGTAGTTTTAATAGTGAGAGTGAATCATATTACTTATTTTTTAAGGATGCCGCATAAGATTGTTATTTGTTATCGTTGAGTTTTTTATTACCTTCTGCTTAGAAAATTCTGTTTTAATTACATACATAACGTGGTATAATTGTAAAACCAATTATTGTTACATTTTAAATACAGTTATTTTTGACAGAGCAGGTTAAGGAGATCACTTCATATACCAACGGATTACGTTTTAGAGCAAAGATTATTCTATTAAAATGATCTAAGAAAATAATAGTTACTAAAAATTCACATGTCAAGCAAAGGTCATTTAAATCTTTTGTAAGTAGCAGAGCATATATATACAGTGTGTCCAAGATAAGGATGTCTATCATTGAGATCTCGGAAAACATAAAAGATACGAAGATGGTTAAATTAGAGAAAAGTTGCATTACGTGAGGATTAATAACATGCTGTTGAGAAAAGCGACCAATTCCGCTTACTTCCGAAGAAATGTAAAAAAGCGAAATTTGACAATTCCGCTTTTATTTTTTTCTCATGTTATTGACCGAGTTATAAAGAAACAGAAGAAATCTTTTCATTGCCACTTTTTGAGCTCTACAAGACAAAGTTGAGAGTTTTCCAGTACGACGTTTCGTTTCGGAGAAATTATCATCAACTTTATTTTTTATATAGTCTGTAAAAAAGTACACCCTTTATTAAATAGTATTTTTTAATACAAATAGGTACAACTATGTATCGGACAATATGATTCTACATTATTTAAATTAAAGAAGAAGGGTTTTCATTAAATTTCGAACGTTTTCGTTCGTCTCTGTTGCTAAAATGTTTGATTTTTTCTATCACCCACTATTATGAAATAAGAGCTTGTATTTAAAGAGATTACATTTAAAAAATACGTTATTGAAGATAAACACTCTAAATAGATAGGTAAAATAATAGGTTATAATTAAAGAAAAACTATATACAATAAAAAAATATCAGTGTATACTATAGAGACTGTTCAAATAAATGACCATTATTTTACAAACACAGATAACTCCTTCTAGCTTTCGAATTATTAACGCTTTGGAACGTAGGTACCAGGTGTAACGTTTTCGAATGCTCCAAGAACTAGTTGTCTCAGTTGATCTTCAGATGCAAAACATGCCGGTAAACATAATGTTTGCAATAACACCAAAGAACAAAAATCGAGCGGAGTGATCTCCGGCGAACGAGGAGGCCACGGGACTGATGAATGAGTACCTATCCATCCTCTCGTAAGTCTATCAGATAGGTACTCGCGCACGATCAGGGCGTTGTGCGTGGGTGCCCCATCCTGTTGAAACCAACAGTTTCTAACCCCTGCAATCAGTAAGTTGTCCAAGGTTTCTTCCAAACCGTTCTCTATTATATATTGAGGTAATTCTCCAAGGTAACCGGAACTTGTCGGTTTTTCTCAACAACAGGTTATTCACCCTCAACTAACGCAATTTTTCTCTAATTTAACCATCTTCGTATCTTTTATGATTTCCAAGATCACCATGATAGACATCCTTATCCTGGACCCACTGTGTATATAGGATCTATTTTGTACTCTTGACTGTATCTAGTTCTAAATCAAGAATACAGGACAATTGATCTCAACGTAATGGTGTGTCAAGTAGAAATTTACTAGGACACAGAATTCAAAAAAAATCATTGATTGACTTGTTCTGGAGTAATAATTTTGGAAGAAGATCAAGCTGCTTTTTGGAACAGGAAAAGTAACAGATATTAAAAGAAAATATTCAACGAATTTCATGACGTAAGTTACACTAAAATGGTACTATGTTGTTTATCAAGAAATTTATCGAGCTCATAAATTTATCATTTTTCAAGGTAATGATTGGTACAACAATCCCAATGAGCCATTACTGTTTGAAATAAGTTGGATGAGGTACAAAAGAGAACAGAATTGCTTCTTTTGAATAGGGCCCTTACTCCCGACGGCATCGAGTTCTGAATCAATCGAATTAGAACCGAGAACAATAGACAATCGATGCGGACACAATAGTGAATCAAGTTGGAACTAATTAAGATCAAGAAATCATTCCAAAACACAATTCATTACACAAAAAGCGTCTTGATTGTGTTTTCCATTGACTTGTTTAGGAGTAAAGATTTTTGTGTAGGAGCAAAACCGTTAGAAAGACCGGAAAGGTAACAGAAATAACAATTTTCTACTGCTTTTAGATATATAATTTAATAGGTTTTGTTTTTAAGAAATCTATAAGGCTCATCATTTTTTTAAGGTAATGATACAATCTTCCCTTTTTTGTTTGAAATAAGAATCATAATGAAGATCTTCAGGCTATAAGTTATGAATGACGGGCATCGTTTTCTAATATCCCATCAAACCCATCAAGTAAGTCATAGAACAAAAGCTTCTATATGTGATTATACACATGGTTTTTCAGGGCGGAAGTCAAGGAGAAAAGCTACACTTATAATATGAGCATTTGACTGTTAAACGTTCATAATTTCTTATATAACTTATAAAAAAATAAATCCTTCATGTCGGTTAGAACAATATGATTAGATTATTTGCTCCAAGTTTGTCAAAATGTCAATATCAGATTCGACATTCCCAAATCCAGAGAATATCGAAAGGGTATCCCGGAAAATCTGTTCACCGCATATACCCGAAAACATCATTTACCGTAAATCCTCTATTCCATATAGGTATATAGCTACGTGCTATACCATAGCTTATACCGGAGAATTTCGATGCAACCGAAGAGACTTCTTCCTCCTTCTCCTTCTCCAGCTTCTCGTCGTCGATGTCGTTTCTCGAATAGCCCATTGGAACTGCTGAGGGACTATCTACTACTGGAAAGCGAGCAGGATGTGTCTTGCATCGCCGCCTGCGCCCCGGGAAAATGGAATCCCCCAGACTCTATTGTACCTTCTACATAATATTTATAGCGGTTCCACGTTTTCGCATTCTATTAACCTACGGGTCAATTTATATACGTTTGGAGAGGGTTGGAACGTAAATTCTCTCCTTCACGAACATGGAACACATACCTAGACTAATTAAAATATCCTCTTCTGTGTGGTGGTTGGAGATGCTGGACGAATTTGCGGCTAGTGATGTGTATGTATGGTTCTGTTTTAGTGATAATCGAAGCCACAGTGGCGATGGTACAATTAGTCATGTGGTTAGTTTCTATTAGGTCGGCCCTACCTTATCTAGGTCATTAGTGTCAACTATGTTATATTATCAGTTGTAGATTTCGGCTCACTGATGAAAATTCCACTCAATATAATTAAAAGATCGTAATTCATAAATAACGTTATTAAATCATTATTTATACAGCGAGGTAAAAAAAAGTTTGAATAAATTTATTCAAGATTCAAGACCTAATTTTTCCAGAAGATACCCAGACATAAAGAATGAATTAAAAGCACAATATGTAGGGATCATAAAGATCGTTAAATTAGTGCCAAGAGATAATGTATCAGCTATATATGTGTATTAGTTACACACTTTTTTAGTCTTAGTACAACATCAAGAAAACTTGGCACTGACAATCCTTACAATTTTGATATGCAAGCGTGTCTCAACCGTCCTCTTACAAATAAAAAAAAATCATCAAAATCGGTGCACGTTTAATATAAGAAAATAGGTTACGTACATAAAAAAACAAACATTCATTCGAATTGTATACCTCCTTCTTTCAGGAGTCGGTCAAGACTAGATGACATCCTAAGAAATAAAGTTCACTTAGTTCATGAACTTAATGTGGACGACTTAGATAGGAGAATCAAATTTTGTGACATAATGATGGAAATATGTATCGATCGAAGAAACATTTGACAAAGGATAACACATTAGATAATTGAGTGGCAGACACAATACCCCAGAAATGTCTGATTTATTAAAAACAAAATTTGGGGTCCCTTCTTGTTTGAAGGGACATTGAATAGAGAAACATATATAGAATTTTTCGAATCCGAATTGATTCTTACACTAGCAACTAGCTGTGTTGTATTGAAATCCAGAAAATCCTGATATTCCCAATAGTAGTTACTAGATGGAGTCCCAGATCATTATTTTATCTATCATAGCATATTTTTTCAGAATCGACTGAACCAAAAACAAAAAAATTGGAAAGTTACAGAGAAATGACCCCTTTTTAAACATATTGCGTTTACGGAAGAATGAGGAATATATGACTTGGCAGATTATATTTATGTGAAGAAGAAGTGCAAAAAGGTGGCCAATGGTAATCATCTAGTTTTGTTGCCTTGAAGCCTCATTAAGATTATCCTTCCGCCAGTTAATTTTTTGGATGATTTTTTTATATGAGAATCTGTAATCTCATTGCTTTATTCCAAATTAAAGTTTTTCTTACTTCATATTCCGAGAGTTCAGATTTACAATAGCAAGTAATTTGGAAGCCTTGAACGAAACTAAAATTATTCTTGTCTTTTTGGATAGAGCTCCTGTGAAATATTTTGAAACAATGTAGCAGGGGAAGGGAAAAGGTTTTGTATTGCAGCACTCGATCATCCTGTTTGCTTTTCTGTTATATTAGCTTGGTTGATAGCAGCGAAAATTTACCTCTGCTTCTTAAATTTCGTTATATTTGTAACAAGGAGATCACATATGTGTTCATCAATTCTTGTATATCCTTCCTCCAGAATCAAATCACATCTTGTACCGTGAACTCCTTAGTCTGATGAAGTCATATGATGGTTCTTTTCTTGCAGCATGTCAAGACCAACAGCAGAAACCGTTTATCCAGAATACATATAAAGAGTAATAAACAATTTAAAAATTTGGAAACTTTTCTGCTTTTTCTTAGAGGTATGTGTTATAGCAGATGGTAAAGGACTTCCAGATTTTTAGCAAGATTCATCAAAACGGTTCCAATTGCGGGTCACAGTCTTGAACCAAACACGTTTCTCAGCTATTGCCTGGTAAGCATTGCATTTGTCACCGGAAAAAACTCCGTCTCCGAGATACTCTTAGCACAGACAGACCGACAGACCAATGACTGAAAATATTTT
This sequence comes from Crioceris asparagi, assembly GCA_958507055.1. Taxonomy (NCBI): domain Eukaryota; kingdom Metazoa; phylum Arthropoda; class Insecta; order Coleoptera; family Chrysomelidae; genus Crioceris; species Crioceris asparagi. The sequence continues at coordinate 12,202,532 of OY293829.1, forward strand.
CTTTGAACTCAACGAACCGGTACCCGAAAATTGTTGAGTATTACAATACTTTCCTTAATAGGGCTACTTAGAACAGCGGTACAGACAATCCTGTGCAAAAATCCTAAGTATGGAACCCTACGTAACAAACTTCTTATACTGTTCCCATTGTCTAGTGTGACTATACATCTTCTTTACATGCTACACACTACACAGACTCTTAAATGTGAGCAAAATCGATAGAGTTAGAGAATGCGACTCCGGAGAGTATTTCATCACGTCTATTGCCATTTCAAACGAGTTTTATACTACTTTTATGCTGAGCTGGCTGTGGGCAAAGTTAAATCAACTCTCTCATGAAATGAAATAAAATATGGTAAAGTATTTAAAGTTTTCTTCATTGTTTATGTAGCCTAAAATTTCAAGCGGTAATGGCTTTAAGGCCGAAATTGAGAAAACTTTACTACATATTTTGAACTTAATGTTGCTAATATAAAATTTTAACTGCAGCTAAGGGAACGAAAAGCTTCTGATATTATGTGGTGAAGTATCTAAACAAAATTCTACCAAATAATCCTGAGATAAAAATCAAACGATTGAGGCAAATTTACCGGAGTACAAAGTTCTGAAATTAAATTATTCTTTTGTTTAAACAGCTCATGAAAATCTTCTGAATGCAAGGGGAAAAATAAAAATTATAAAATTTCAAATTAAAAGAATAAATATCTGGACGACTTTTGAATTATTTTTAACTTAATTATTGTTATCGTACAGCAAACTAACTTCTAAAATATAAACGATGCTGTAATCATAAGGAAAATCTTGTAAAATTGCATGTTTTATAGTTAAACCTATTTCTTTTATAGGGAGAGTTTTCTGATGTTATTTATAACCTATAAGATGATATACGATTATTTTCCCGAAAGTAGATACCGAATTCCATCGAATATAAAAACTTCTGTTCAGGTTGGGTGACCATTCATGTTTTTCCTTTCAGGCTGAGTATGATTAGGTAAACAGTTAGAAAACCTCGATATTTCATTTGAGCATAACTTGTTTCTTGCTTTTTTTCAGAAATATACTTTACAGCAAGTGATAAAGGTCCGAATGTTTGGAATAAGGTTTATTAAAATCGTATTAGAGCTGCTTTCACGACACAGTCTTGAGCGATACCAGTTTTTCAGCTATTGCCTAGCAAGCATTTTAAGCAGGATGTGCAATCTGCGAAACAGGAAGAAAAGCAACCAGATTATTGAAAATCCAAAATGTTTGCACGATTACAATACTTTCCTTACTAGGCTAATTAGAGTAGCGATAGGAAATTAAAAACAGGAACAAATAGATACCACATCAGCAATAGAAGATCATTAAAGAAAAAATCAAGATATCCCATCTTCAGTGCTGTAAAATTGGTCAATAAAGAGCATTGAATTTTTCTCAACTGAATTTCAGATAATTCTTCGAAATAAGAGAAACGCGACTAGGGATTAATTAAAAAAAAATGGAGACTCTGTTGCTCCATTCCAAATTCCAGCCACATCGGCTATTCTCTTAATCACAAAATCAGATTCATCCCCAAAATCCATAATCGCCAAGACCAAGAAATTATCTAACTATATACCTGCCTTGCCGCCTGCCGGTCGCCACCAGATCGCAAGAACTAATTAATCATCCTCCAATCCGGCCATGTCCGTCGAATCGAAATTAAATGCCACCGTAGCCCTAAAGTTGCGTCGTAGAATCCCTTTTGCCAGTTTAAATTTCATTTATTTTTTGCGGTTATCCAACCCGATCGGTTTTTCAATTAAGTGTATATATATAATGGTCCATCGTCATCGTTGTGTTTCAAGCTACCGCACCGCCCTGATTCCATTCAGCAAAGTAAATTTCCAAACTGTGTGTTTCTGATCGCATAATTTCGGCGCGTTGCTGCCAGTGTTATGTTTTAATTTAATCACAAAGTTTCCGTTAGCAACATCCACCGTGCTCTTGGAGCTTGGAGGTGAGGTCGTAAGGGAGTTGATTTGCTGTAAATGGTTCGTCTAAGGTTTGCACTTTGGTTGTGAGCGCCCGACGGGTCCATGGATTATTATCGAAGTCACACGATTTCTTTAGCTAATTAATCAAGAATATTACATATGCTATTTTAGATCAGATATATTATAATGAACAGCTCTACAAGCTTGATAAATATTATCTAATCCCATTATAATATTTGTGTAGTAGGTTAGAAACGATGTTTCTGACGCCATTTCCAATTCCGAAATTCATTTAATATGGAGATCTTGCTATAAGTGTATTGGGTGATACCTGATGAAATTGAATTTCGAAAAAAATTCAACGGCATGTTGTTATATGTCTATAAGTTAGTCCAAAAAAACATTTGGTTCAAAAGTTTATATATATATATATATATATATATATATATATATATATATATAATTTAAAAAAAAAGAAGTTCTTGGGGATGCAGTCATATATTAAATAAAATTCTTTGATTGAAGCCGAGCTTTCGAGAATGTTTATTCTCTTCTTCAGTCAAGAATACAAAATCAATATATATATATGGGATATTACGAAATTTGTTACCACGATAGAGGTCGCAGTTTTGGAGGTATCAAGTTCAAATTTGCTACAAAAATTATTCTTTCAAAAATCTCGGCCGAGTTCGTTATTGGGTAATATCGGGTAAGTAGTTTCAAAATGGCGACCGTTCAAACATTCAAAAAAATTATCAAAAAAGAGCCGTAGTGTAAATATCATCAAAAATAATTTTCAAATTCAAAGCAATGTTTCATAAAATGCACAGATAAAAAAAATAAAAATTTATAAAGAAAAATAAGAAATGTTGATAAAACATGAACACTCAATATAAATTTGATGTAATTGTACATTTTCTGGAGATCTTAATATAGACCCTGATTAAAAAAATATATAGTATATTTATTGAAAAGAAATAGGCGAAATAAAAAATTCTTGAAGTGGAACGCGAACCCTGTCTGCGTTATATTTTACAGCCAAAACAAAAACCTCTAACCACAAGGCTATGACACATACGACAATTTTATGTAATAACATGTAGGTATACCAATGAATTTTGAAAAATTTACCTTTCCGCTGACTATAGGCCATCGGGACTTTTATATTGTTGAAACATTAACCGAATTCTAAGAATGGTCAACATACATCCATTTTGCAAAAAAAAGTATTCAGGTGACTTTCAGCATTGAATAAACTTTTACTAAGATTTATTACTCAAAAGACACCAGATTTTTAGGAAAAATTGTTTTGTTAGTCTCGTCAGAAAGATGTTCACAATAGGCAAATACGAATTTTTGTAGTTATCTAAATTGAAAATCAATTACAATTACTAACAAATGTGTTCAGTTTGCTGATGAACAGAAAGATGCTATTTTGGCGTACCCGAAGAAATCCCATGACCACGCCGATGTTCTGTCTGTCAGCCGAAGAAGGCTAATCTAGATGCCGTAGAATATTCCTCTTTATTCTGGAACGAAGCCAAGAATCTCTCGACAGGATGAGATATATATGTATTTTGAATATTTTTTGACACACCCTGTATGACTAAAAATATTTCGGGTAGAACGGACATAAATAAATATGAAAGCAAAAAAAATCTAATTCGACTGCAAGTTGAAAACGCCCTCCATAAATCACCCTGTATTTTGATGTATTTTGTGATGGCTGGAATTTTGGAATTGATCATATTCATTATCAAATTTACTACAATTTCTACTCGAGTGAATTTTGTACCAATTTATGTTACGATAGTAAAGAAAGTGAATTTTGAAAGACTGACATTTTTGACCAGCGAACTAAACGGAGGAGTTATACAATTCGACTGTTATAAAAACAGATGCATTTTATGAATGTTCCCGCCTTATAAATAGTAAACGTGCTCCGATTTTCATGATTCTTTTTTCATTTGACCTATTGAGAATTGGTCCCATTGAAAAAAAATCAACACTCAACGTGTCCTTCCTCTCCAAAACTTCTCCCAAAAGGGTGGTGGAGGGTGCAATTTTTTTTTCAAAAATCGTAAGTTTGAGACAATCAAATTATAGAAGGGACTATATACCGCAACGATTAAACTGTACATTTTTCAAAAAAATCATAGGTTTCCAAGTTACAGCAGTGGTAATTTCTGAAATATGTTTGTATTCAGTATCCAGTCATCTTTGGGGTCCTACAAGGTACAGTCCTTGGTGCTGCTCTATTTATCATATACCTAAATGGTCTACTTCAGTTGGATTCTAAAGGCGTAATTCTATCAATCTATCGAATTTCCTTCCAAAGACAAATTCAACGATATACATGACTATGGGTCTGTGATGCACCGTTTCGAACTTATTAGCGATCATCATCAGGTTTAAACCATCAATGCTGGATTGCTCATCAACTTTTTTAACTTTTATCTACGTATTATTTTTAAGAAAATTATGCTTCTGTTTAGGCAATGATCAAATTTGAAATATTTTTTAAAATACGCGGTGTTGCCACGATTCGCAAAATGATATTTTTCTTAATTTTCTTAAATGAGACACCCTGTATATTATTCGATTTTCGAATAGCCACTTACATAGCAATTTCAATTATATAACATCCTGGCCAGCAACAAGTCCAGATTTGACCCCAATGAACCTTTTTTTATGGGGCATATTGAAAGATATGGTTTACAAAGATAAACCGTAAACAGTTTTGGAATTGCTGCAACGAGTTCGTGCGGCAATAAACTATCTGGATGAAACGAATTACTTCTCAAATCCCATACACCATAATATACCATTTAGAAATAGCATATACTACTTGTATTCTTCAAAACGGCGGACATATTGAAAATCTAATTTAATTAATTTTACTTCTAAGTGATATCTATACATCAGTGAATAGTGTAAGTTAGTGATAATTTTTTGTTGTCATTTCACGTAGACATTTAGACGTAGAAATAAAACTGGGCAAAGCTTGATATTCTGTTTATAATATGAATTTTTAACAACGCCCTAAAACGGTTGTGACCAAGTTGATGAAGAGCTAATTCCCAGTTTCATATCTTAATAATTTAATTCTTAGGTATACCTACTCAATTTTTAATTTTATCTGACAATTAAACCAAAACGGTAAGTCAGAGACCCGTACTATATTATATAATTGAAATTGCTTTTAAAGTAGCTATTCATTTAATAAAATTAAGAAAAATATCATTTTGCGAATCGTGGCAACACCGCGTATTTTAAGAAAATATCTCAAATTTGATTATTTTGTTAAAAATAATACATGGATAAAAGTTTAAAAAGTTGATGAGCAACCCAACAATGATGGATTAAACATAACCTGAATTTTGTGAAGATGATCGCTAATAAGTTCAAAACGGTGCATCACAGACCAATAGTCATATATATCGTTGAATTTGTCTTTGAAAGGACTGTCTATAAATGTAATAAAATACAGGGTGTTCCATTTATAAAAAAATAACTTTGTTCCACCACCCTGTATATAAAAAAGTGATGATGAAATTAGAAAGAAATAAAGATCATTCTAGTAGAAACAACTTTTGTGTTAATTTTTTTTTGTAACGCCCGTAGATTTTCAGATAAGGTATAGGCCCCTCTTAAACGGGCCACCGTGAAAAAGTCAAGATATATCTCCAAATTTGAGTGCTTAATTAGGCTTTCTCCTCAGACAAGGCAGATATGCCTCATGTCAATTTTGCCTTGACCATTCACATGTTCATGGTGTACAGAGAAGATGTTTCTTATTCAGAGGTTCAACTGAAAATATTTTGTGATGATTTCAATTTACATTTGTGTTGTTGGTCAAATAATTATTAAGGTGGGTAATCCTGGGTCTCACCATGATTATCCTATGGATGTGTGGTCGGTGAAATACCTGGTATATCAAACGAGGTCATTGAAGGTTTGGTTTCTAGCGCACATGAAAATAAATGTATATTCTTTGCATATCATTAATTTATAATGAATTATTTCACTCAGTCTCTTAAAATTATTTAAAATACCTGATCCGGTGTCTTGGCTCGTGAAAATGGCTAAGATAAACCTGATACCAAATACAAATGGAAGATTGGGTTGTGGATACTGACACATCTGTTCCCTGATAGCCTAAATCTGCAAGACCAAGACCAATATGCCAGATCTAGTCGCTGGCTTCGATCTATTATAGCTTAATGCTCAAAATCGAGTTTTGCATTTTTATATCCATTACACGTGAATGATTTCTGTGAGTCCCAACCTTGATACAGAGAGAGAGAGAGAGAAATGCTTTATTGTCGAAAAAATATAAATTTTGTAGACAATTTCAAATGATTTAAGTGAGGACATGATGTCAAATTCCATGACAATGTCTTTTTTTGATCCCTTGATATCTTCACAAACACGTGCGTTTAAACAGTTACCTCAGTATTTTTACAACGACAACAAAAATTGTAATGAGATTGCTGTCACGTTGAAAATATCATATTAATCTCCAGCGCACTGTGATTACACCTGCTCTCCCTTTTTGGCACAAATGCAAATTTATTCGCATCAACAAAATGTTTGTCTTTTGTCTCTCTGTGGCTCTAATCGAGAAGAAGGGTGAAGCAAATAAAGCGTGAGAATGAGGGGAAGCCGTTATATACTCTTTGCAGCAATGCAACAAATGATATATATTTGAAGACATCTGGGAAATATATTATGTATATATATAGCAACATTTCTATTGCAATATAACACACTATTCTGTGTAGATAGACGAATGCAACGCCTGGATTTGTTCTGAGAAAAATTGAATTGCTTGAGATCTGCCGTGTTCACATAGATAGTATACGACGACTGTGAGTTTGTATAGGGGAGCAATATTTTTGGTTGAATTGCATTTTGCAAGAATTTACGACATCAAAGTGCCATAAGTTAAATTGATTTTATTTTTATGAGTTTATATTGTATATATATAGAGTGTGTACCACGTGGAGTTCGACATAGCCCTTTCTAGAAAACCATTCAAGTTATTATTTTGAAGAAATACTCACGGGGTTTCTAGCAGTTTCCATTCGATCAAAATTATTGAGTTTATGACAGGATTTACAGAAGTCGACTTTACTTCGCTTATATTAAATGGAACATGCTACTTTTTGTTTCATTTTTGAATCCAACTATGAAATTAATGGTAAGTTGTTTAAACCTACTGCATCGTTAGTTTGATAGTTTTCGATATACCTACATATTGAAGTTTAAAAAAAAATCTCAAACAACATTGATCAAGATCTATTTCCGTTAGCTGTTCGAACAAAATCGTTTAAATTTTTAAGGAGAAAGATAAACATGTACCTATCTTTATATTCGGAATAGGAGAGAACTATTGAAAATTCTACAGGGTGTTCAAAAGCCAACCAATGTCAATCAATTCAGAACCAATAACTCGCATATACTCCAGAACACCCTGTATTTTTTATGCAAATATTTGGATATTTATTTATTCACCCTGCTAATAAATGCAATGGAAGATCATTAACCAATCAGAACTTTACATGGGGAGTCAAATACAAATATAAAACAATCAGTAATAGACACTAATAATATAAATGGACAAATATCATAAAAAAATATAACACATTTATATCACCGATCGTGTAAATATTCAGTTATGCTGTAATAGGCCTTCTCCTGGAGATACGTCTCTAAGTGGTATTTGAAGGTTCTTCTTCTCATTTTCTGAATCTCAGAGGTAAGTTATAACAAATCTTTGAGACCCAATATGGTGAATGGTCAGCTGGGAAGTTCCTACATTACGATGTTGAAGGACAAGGTTGTTTGCATGTCTGGTGGAGTAGCTATGGTGGAAGCTGTTTTTCCGAAAAGTATCAAAACTATCATGGACGAAGAACACCCAGGTAAGGTTTAGAAGAGACGGCAACGTAAGTATAGACTTTCTCACGAACTAACCTACATCCACACCTGCCTGATGATTAGGTATCTCAGCAGCTTGTTGACTCTTACCCCAGAACATAATCCCATAGGTGATAATACTGTGGAAGTTGCTGAAGTATGCTACCTTTGCAGAGTGCTGACTAGCAAGTTGAATAATTATTCTCACAGTAAGTATGGATAACTTCTATATGGCATGTGAACCTAAGATCAGGCTCGACTGTTACCACTAGTAGTTTGAACCTGGTTCCTTGTCTTTCCCGGGTTTCGAGTAGCAAACACTGAGTCTTGCCTTCATTGATCTTGAGTTTCTTTCTATCAAACCATAGTTTTGCTTGGGCGAGGGTTTCCTTCATGAGCTTATGGATGGTGAGTGAGTCTTCTCCTTTTCGCAAAAAGCTGCACCACATTCGGTTTGTCCAATATCTGATGTTCAATTGTTTGAAATTACGCGTTGGGCCCTGCCTTCTCTAGAAGTACTCTTTGATCTGTGCTGTCAAAAGCCTTTCTGAGTTTGTACGCAGAGAGCCCACACCTTTTTACTTGATCATACGCTTTCGCAACTCTATTGAGGAGCTCGCACAGAAGCGTACTTGCGGATTTTCCATTAAAAAATCCATGTTGTTCAGAGTATATGTTATGTTTTCTAAAGAAAGATATGAACCTACTTTTAACGACAGTTTCCAATATTTTGCAGAAAGCTGATAGTATCGAGATCGGTCTATAATTACCTGGATAGTCTCTATCTCCAGTTTTGTGGATTGGAATCACCAATATTATTGTTGAGATGACAATAATTACACAGCTAAATACGCCTTAGGCTATAAAATTTATTATTTGAATGTCATCTGATGTCATGATTTATTTATTTATTAGCAAATTTATTGTCTTTGCTCCAAAATAATTTAACCAGGGAAGTTTCAATATGAACAAGTAATAATAACGGCTTGCTACGGGTTATTTACTCCATAACCCAATAAAAATAAATCCAACTGAATAGTAATTATTTATTATTTTACAGTTTGAAGTAATTGAGACGTCCAATGCAAACTTAAAAAAACATATACAGTGTTGAACCCGAATACCTAAAATGATTAAAAAACAGTTATTTCTCTTTATCCTAATTATTCAAGGGGATTCAAATCACATTGTTGGTAACATTATGTTTATTTCAGGGACTAAGAATGAAACATTTTTGAAAGCAAGCTACTGTTAGATTGAGAGGAAAAAAATAATCAATATTTTGGACTTTTGACCATTTTTCCACATGCGAAAGTTGAAGTCTGACAAAATTCTAAAATTTTAAATGAATATTGAATCATTGCTACAATTGTTTAATTTACTACGATAAATCAATGTTTTATTGTTTATTCTGAACTGAAACATTTCTTATAGTGATATCATTATCTGGCGTCTAGACGATCGGCTTTATTGACGATCTGTGGTTTTACTTGTGTACCTCCTTCATATGAAAATGAGTCCAACCGCCAAACAAATGGGAACATATACAGGGAGGTTCTCCGGGAAAGACATCGATCGATTGTGAGCAAAGGATAACTATTAAACTGAAAATTTGGTTACAATCTAAGGTTACTGGGGGACATACGTCTAAAATATTTTAATGTTAGTCGCATTTCCGGTTATACCGGAAGTAGATGCTATCTTTTTTATTTTCAACGAAATACCCTGTATATTACCACCTTTTTATATATGTGGTATAATTTTGAAAACATTTTATGTACAATGTCCTATAGGTACCTAATATAATATATAATATACATAATTAATAAGTTTTCCCATGAGGAAGCCTTTAATATTTAATTTTGATTGATTTTATTGTTGATCTACTTTATCAGTATTCTTACGATATTTTGATAATAATTTATACAGATTGATCACAAAAGAAGCTTGGAAACTATATCCAAAAAACGTGAAAGGTAATTTTTTTTAAAATGTAAATACCCGTTTTTATATGAGCATCAAGTTAGCTAAGCACCTGTCACGAATCGACTCGAGAGTAGGTGGATAATTTGCCGCTTATTAGTCGTGAATTAGTTGTGAAAATACCGATTTTGTCGTTTATTGTTTTTTTGTTTTTTCGGATGCTTTGCTAACTTGATATAAAGTTAGCAAAGCACGGCTCCAAAAATGACTTTAAAGCGTTCGTAGAAGAATGGGAATAGGATCAGTTTTTGCCGCTAATTAGTCGTTGATTAGTTGTGAAGAAATAAATTTCCTAAAATATTTTTTTTGTTTTTTTTTTTGGGTGCTTTGCTAACTTGATATAAAGTTAGCAAAGCACACCTCCAAAAATAACCTTAGAGCGTTCGTATAGTCATGGGAATAAAACAAGAATTTGCCGTTAATTAGTCGCTAATTAGTTGTGAAGAAACAAATTTCCTAAAATATTTTTTTTGATTTTTTTTTTTTTGGGTTCTTTGCTAACTTGATATAGAGTTAGCAACGCACGCCTACAAAAAATGACTTTAGAGCGTTCGTAGAAGAATGGTATTGGGATAAGTTTTTGCCGCTAATTAGTCGCTAATTAGTTGTGAAGAAATTAAGTTTCATAATTATTTTTTTTTTCATTCGTGCCAAATAACAAGTTTTTCAAGCTGAACCGACTATTCACAACGTAGAATATAGGGACCTTGATTCACTTTACTGAGAAGCTCTTCAGAAATTTTGCTCCACACGGGATCAGATTCTAAGGCAATATCATTGTGTTTATCATCACAAATGGTATCGATTTTGTGATTCAAAATAGCCTGAATAACAGTACTATTTTCGACAGAAGGTGGGCGCCCTCTAGGCATGATTATTCTTTTAGAGTAGTATCCAAAATATTGCAACCTAAAAAAATGAAGGCAAACTTTGTCAGCAAAAATTGAACTCAATCTTGCAGTGTTGCAACCACAAAGTTGAATCTTGAATAAATATTGAAGAAATTATCCTTTTTAGTAACCTCATATAGCTCTGCCATTATATCAAATTGAGAATTTTGAAATAAGAATTGTGATAGGAAGTGATTATTATAATAGCCCCAGTTCAACAAATCCAGGAAGAAATTCCATCAAGTACCAAATTCCTTGATGTTTTAGTATTTTAGTATTTTAAGGAAATTTGTTAAGATTGGTTGAAAAATTCAGAAACTGATATTCTGAGAGAAATATATCTTTAATGCTGAGACGATTTCTCTTTTACCAAAAACCGTATTATTACCAAACAAAATCATTTAAAGGTAATGATAATTCAGATATTTATAGTAGTTTATAAAATAAACATAGCACTTAATGTATTCATAAAATACAAAGCAAAAGTATTTTTCAAAACGTACAAAATTCTCAGATTCCATGAATTGGCATTTCTAATTCACTTTGCAGGACATTTTGAAATCACGGAAAGATATAAAATCTCGAGCTCGAATTAATTTCTGTACAACTAATTAGCGACTAATTAGCGGCAAAAACTTATCCCAATACCATTCTTCTACGAACGCTCTAAAGTCATTTTTTGTAGGCGTGCTTTGCTAACTCTATATCAAGTTAGCAAAGCACCCAAAAAAAATATTTAAGGAAATTTATTTCTTCACAACTAATCAGCGACTAATTAGCGGCAAATTCTTGTTTTATTCCCATTACTCTACGAACGCTCTAAAGTTATTTTTGGAGGTGTGCTTTGCTAAGTTTATATCAAGTTAGCAAAGCACCCAAAAAAAAAACAAAAATAATATTTTAGGAAATCAATTTCTTCACAACTAATTAACGACTAATTAGCGGCAAAAACTGAACCTTTTCCCATTCTTCGATGAACGCTCTAAAGTCATTTTTGGGAGGTGTGCTTTGCTAACTTTATATCAAGTTAGCAAAGCATCCAAAAAATAAACAAAAAAATTAATTTGGAAAATTAATTTCTTCACAACTAATTAGCGGCAAAAACTTATCCCAATACCATTCTTCTACGAACGATCTAAAGTCATTTTTTGTAGGCGTGCGTTGCTAAATCTATATCAAGTTAGCAAAGCACCCAAAAGAAAACCAAAAAAAATATTTTAGGAAATGTGTTTCTTCACAACTAATTAGCGACTAATTAACGGCAAATTCTTATTTTATTCCCATTACTCTACGAACGCTCTAAAGTTATTTTTGGAGGTGTGCTTTGCTAACTTTATATCAAGTTAGCAAAGCACCCAAAAAAAAAAAAAAAAAATTTTAGGAACTTTATTTCTTCACAATTAATTAACGACTAATTAGCGGCAAAAACTGATCCTATTTCCATTCTTCTACGAACGCTTTAAAGTCATTTTTGGAGCCGTGCTTTGCTAACTTTATATCAAGTTAGCAAAGCATCCGAAAAAAACAAAAAAACAATAAACGACAAAATCGGTATTTTCACAACTAATTCACGACTAATTAGCGGCAAATTATCCACCTACTCTCGAGTCGATTCTTGACAGGTGCTTAGCTAACTTGATGCTCGTCGTTTTTATTATTTTATTGTATTAAGCAGCGAAAATAAGGGGAACTTTGTATTAGGTTGTCTCTACGAAAAATTAGTGGTTTTTAAAATAATTGGCAATTTTCCATTTTTCTATGTAAAAATGTTACACATCTTTAAATTTGCGTTAGAAGCGGGCCATCATTGCATTAGAAAATAATAACAAATGTCAATAAAAGTCAAACATGCGTCAAACTAGTCAATATAATACCTTTCATTTGCAAATTTTGAGTTATTATCATGCCGAGAAAACATAATTATACAAATGAAGATTATTTCAATTTATTTATTATTTATGGAGAGTGTGATAGTTATTTCAAGAACATGTAATACATTCGCAACGCTATATCCATAGAAACACAAACCAACACCAAAATCTGTTAAAAAAATAAGACTTTAACAATTTTGGAACTATAAAGCCTAAATGACGTAGAAATAAACTGATTGTTAACAATGAAAATATTGAAATCGCAATTTTGGGATATTTTGCCGCATATCCAATTGTTTCTACAAGGCAAGTATCATGCGAATTTGGAATATCTATATCTATATCATTTTCGGTAGTTCAGCATACGAAAGAGTAAAGAGACTGATTTCCCACGAAAAATGATAATGACTCAAAATTTGCAAATAAAATGTATTATGTTGATTTTTTTAGGCTTTTTTGGATTTTATTGACATTTGTTATTAGTTTCTATTGCAATTATGGCCCACTTCCAACACAACTTCAAAGATGTGTAGCATTCTTACATAGAAAAATGGAAAATTTACAATTATTTTAAAAACAATTAATTTTTGTTATAGACAACCTTATACAAAGTTGCTCTTATTTTTGCTGCTTAATACAATAAAATAATAAAAATAGGGAATTTCTATTTGAAAAAAATGACTTCTGACGTTTTTTTGATCCAGTTTTCAAGCTTCTTCTTTGATCACTCTTTACAAATTTTTATCAAAATATCAAAAAAATACTGATAAAGTAGACTTCTTCTACAAGAAAATCAACTCAAAATAAATATTAGAGGCTTTCTTATTGCAAAGATTGATAATTATGTTTGGACTGCAAACTTAATTTTTGAAAAAAAAATTGAAATATGTCAAAGACGGTTAGACTTAGGTATAGCACATTATACATAGAATATTTTCAAAATTATACAAGAAATCTAAAATTCTGGTAATATACAGGGTATTCCATTTAATATAACAAAGTTGGGATCTATTCCGGTAAAACCGGAAATGCGGCAAATATGAAAATATTTTAGACGTATGTTCCCCAGTAACATTAGTAGGTCGCCATATTTTCAGATTGATTCAACCGATCGATGTCTTTCCCGGAGAACCACCCTGTATACGTATTGAAACTTTCACATGTGATTACTTTCAATTTATCCTATTTTTAAATGAATAACATCAGTTACAGGATTCGCATGGAGTTCTTTATTTGTGTGTTCAGGATAAATTCAGAAAATAAAAGCTCACAGCAGATGAGCAATTGTAGATTTCGTTTTATTGAATGTTGCTGGAAACATTGCGCTTGCCACTCCATTTGTATGTTTAGAGACGAAAATATATGAGGTGATATAATTCAGTTACTATCATCATCAGAGAGAAAAGTGGCATCGTTTCCAACATATTTAGACCACTGTTTGACATTTTTTAAAGAAATTAGCATTTTCAAGTTTTTGTATGCTATTTAGGTTTAGAGAAATTCATTAATATAACTGATACGTGACCTCTACCACAGTACATTGAGCAAAGTGTTGAACATCAAAGTTAGAGATGAATTAATTTTCATCTTTCAATGTCAAAGTACGTTCCATGAAATATGACAACATCATTAACATATAAATGTCTATGGACACCACAATTTCAATATTTTTATATTTTTTATAGTTTATGGCAATGGCAGAATGGGCAGAATGTCAATGGGTCAACGATCAATGGTTCTTTTGATTTCATACCATCTACAGAACAACAGTTGATTAACTGAAAATAATCCAATGAGATGTATTCGTCATTTCAGAATCAGAGATTCCAGAAACTTGGGAAATGATTAAGACTATACAATCAGAAGTATGTAAGTAAGTTGAGTGTGTTACGTTTGTTGTTTTTAATAAATATAAATTCTTGGTTTACTTAATAATTGATGATAATCTATTGTTGTTATAACCGTAGTCAATCCCTGTGTCCAACACACATCTAGCTAAGAAAGCGCTGCAACATTTTTGACAAGATTTGCTGTTAGACATCTTGCGCTCTTAAGCTGGTTTATAAAGAAGCTTTTAAAAATAATTGTTGGGGTATTTCTGATGCTGTAGCTTTAAAAGCGCAAGCGTTTCGTACCAAAATCTGTCAAAAATGTTGCAGCGCTTTCTTAGCTAGATGTGTGTTGGACACAGGGATTCTGAAAGCGAATATCTTAGAATGAAGCAACCAATTCAGATATACATGAATCATTTACCAGTCCGTATATGTCATAAATATTATTAAAAACATAAAATTGTCAAGATTGATGCCTTGTTTAATCATCGTTATGCTCAGATATGCTCAGTTCGTGAAGACCACTGCGCGCATGTCGTCAGTCTGTGAGAAAACGGGCGAATCGATCATATTCGAACAAATTATTTTTTATTCTACTACATATTCGTCTATTATTCTTTTATTATGTATGGTATTATATTGCAAAAGCCACAAACATCATAAATCCATTATGTATTAGATACAGAAAACCCTAAATTGCCGCAACCACCATTGCAAGCCAGCTCAAAATATGAGACTCTCTTTTGAAACATGCGTTTCATGGTTGTACCTGACGTTTTGTCACGGACTAACGTGACCGGAAATGCGCATGAGCTTATCTTTCTTTCGGCATTACGGTTATACTACAATTAGTATGGTTTTATCTTAGACTAGGAAAACGTAGACTAAGGTTTTGATGATGTGTCTACATTAAAGCTCATGATGTCAGAAAAGATGTTATCGTGATGTTTTAAAGAAAATAAATAAATGATCTTGCCAACTAACTAATCTAATTATTCTAAATCGGATTTGAATAAAGCAAACAAAAGTAAGTAAGTTTATTGTATGTTTGCGGTGATTTTTGTATTTAATGGTTATAAATTGTAGGTTCCTATAATAATTGAGGACAATCTATTCTTGATAGGTACAATGGTAATCAGTTAATGAGATTCATATGTGCTTAGGAAACAGTTATAAGCATGGGCTGATGAAGAACTTATAAGACAATACATGTGATGAAAATAAAGTAACAAGTAGTAAATGTATAATTATATTCATAGAATAGATTATTCTTGATACTTGACAGGAAATAACTATTTGGTATAGTTCTTTTATACAAGAACATCATTGACGCTGTCACACCCAACACCTTTCGGCTGTGTCAATGAAACAGCTAACCACTTTTTGTATACTCCCCCTAGCAGACATAACTTTTGAACACCTTATGTTAAATGTTGCAGTTCAAACAGTTATACCTTACCCTATTTTCATAACATTTCATATCAGCATTTTGAAGAGTTTGACTAGTAATTTGTTGGATTTGTCTTAAGAATAGTCCGTTATGGGCAGGTATAACATATGTACTTTTTGTAGATACTATCAAACAATTATATGTAATAATAAATTGGTATCCGATACTAGTAGATGTGGCAACACAATGATTTTAAAAATATCTTTCAGAGTAGTTCGTAGTGGTCCATGGCAAAGTCCGAAATTTTAACTTTGGCTTCTTCTATATATCCATAAAAATCTTACCGATTTTGAAGCAGCCAAGTTCTCAATATTCTCAATTTTAGGTTACATAATTGATATTTTTATCAATGACTAATGTAATTTCTGACTGACTTTCTTTAAAATTATGTAAAAAATAATAATAAAATACGAATTTATATATGTGTTTCCATAGTACCTATAATCTACGATAGCTATTCATAGTGTGAAAGTGTGAACCTCCAAATAGTCTATCATAGATACTGGTAGTTTACAATAATAAAAAGGTTTTGAGTAAAGGAACGGTAAAATTAAACACACTTTTGTTGGTTATGTAAACGATAGTTATCTGTTATATATCAAAAATGCAGATATACGAGAGCCTAAATCAGCATTAAGAGTTTTGCCAACCTATCTTTAAGAACATTGTAGGTACGTCGAATGACTGAGTCTTGAGTATATAAAAAATACTAAATAATCAAAACATAAATAGTTTTTAGTACTTATATATATATATATATATATATATATATATATATATATATATATATAAATATCAATCAAAACACAGAATTAAATTGACAGATATTTGATTACTTTAAGGTTTCCTTAGCAACGCAGGTCTAATTGTAGCAATAAGTATAACTGATTACCAGTTTAAAGCTGGAAATTTCACTTCGATAATATATAGTAATATTTTTTCAATATTAAATCATCGTTTTTCCCGCCACAGAAAAAAATAGTGTATTATACACGGGAAAATATTAGATTTTAGCGCTCGACACAATCTCGAGCTAAAATCTAATATTTTTTCCCTTGTAAAATATTTTTTTTTAATTTTACCCGCTCTTTTAGTTGGTGCTCTGAAAAATAAAAATAATATTAATTCTATTAGTACTGATAATTTTGAAGTTGTGCAGTTGTAGTTAGATTGAAATCTTTTGGCGCAAACTTCAAAAGTACCAGAACCAATACAATTAATATTAGTTTGTATTTTTCAATTCACCAACCAATAAAGTCGATCCATTTTTTTAAACATTCATTCTACACTTTTGTTTACAGCATTAGTCAATAAAATCATTCAACGTTCTCCAAAGAAGATAATACGGTGCTTATATATATTCAAAGATTTCAGAACATCGCGGAAATACAATGTCCAATTTGAATGTTGCTACATATAATATCTTCCTTAATTTGGCCGTCTCATATTTTTAATTTTCGAAAATAATTACCCAGCCACATACTTAGCGGAGACACATATTTCAGATTTTACCAGTACTGTAACTCGGACACCTATGATTTTTTTGAAAAAATGTCCAATTCGAACTATGCAGCATATATTCTTCAATTTTTTATCATTTTCGAAAAAAATTGCCAGTTCCACCCCCTTCGAGAGGTGTTTTTGAGGGAAATGTTGAATGTCGATTTTTTAATGGGAGACCAACTCTCAATAGTTCTCTATCAAATGAAGAACAAATCATGAAAATCGGAGCAAGTTTACTATTTTAAAAGCGCGAGCATCCATGCAGACAAACAATCGAATTGTACCTACACCTCCTCCGTTTAGTTCGTCGGCCAAAAACGTCTGATTTTTCCGATTCTGATGATATTCAGTTTTCTGAAATGTTCTCCAAATTTCAATTCTATAAATACGGCCAAACCTAATAATTTATAAACCACACGAACATTTAACTATATTTCCAAAAGAAATTGCATGCCGTCCATCTTGTGCATGTTTAATAATTTTACAACTGGTCGCATCACGTAGGAGAGCCCTTTAGTTACATATTAAGTAGCCTGCTTGACCAAAAATATGAGACACAAAATGGATGGATATATGTGTATGTAGTTATATATACGGAATGTCGAGTGAAATTTAGCTATACGACGCGCAGTGTTGTGACATATAAATCGTTGGGTAAAGTGTCAACATGTGGTTGTGTTTTGAATAACAGACGATTAACCTTTCCACATAGCATTCAGATTGTCTCTAACATGGTTTAGTAGGAGATTGAATTTATGTGGGCTCCCCTTTTGACACCCACAATCGATATTTATGGAAATCTGTATGTAAAGATAATATGTCAAAATTTGCAAATGAAAGAATACCTGTAGGTAAACATTAGATAGTTAAGCGCTATTAGACACGTTGAAATTATATGCTTGTTAAAGGATCAAGTCCATTGACTCACCATTGCTTGCAGCCAATTTTTGAAGGAGTAAATATATTCTGACCTACTATTATACTTACACGGACTTGCGTTTTTCCCAGCATTTGCCACGTATTCGCAGAAAGTGTGACAAGTGCGAATGGAACTCATACAACGAGTGCTCTGTGTTTTTATATAACAGTAAAGCAAAGTACATACAAGTATTTTTAAATTATCCTCAACTACGTTGAGTAGACAAATCATTTTATTTTTCCTGCAACCTACACGTCGAACTATACAAGTCCTAGAGAAGATTAGACTAAAGAAATGTGATACTACAAAGTTCCTCTTGTCACTTTTTAGGTACTAAATCGTAATAATTCAACCGGCAAAACTAAGATCAAGACGAAATGGAAATATGAGAAATAATAACAGCTTTAGTTATTTAGTATTTCCGATATTTGAGCTACCAAAACAAGAATAGTGCAATGCTACGTTTTGAATAAAAACCTATCAAATATAAAATTAGAGTATATTTGATCCGCACATTTGTCATTGAAATCGTGGTTATCGTTATACGGAGTCAGCGCAGTAGCGACCTGTCACTCCGTTATGTTTATTAAGCATAACGGACGTGGTTAATTACGGAGGATTAGCGGTATCTTTATATTGAGTGCTTATCGTTATTTAACAATTTTGACATTGACATTTCTGTTTATTTTTTTCTTTAGTGATCGTTTTTTTAATTTTTCTGTAAGTTTTAAGTGATTTTCTTATAAGTTAGTGGAGTATTTCCATTATAAACCTAGGTTCGCATTTTGTGGATTATTTGAACCTTGTTTAGGTCAAATACAAAAAACTATTTTACAATTATGACAGTTCCTTAAACTTGTGCGACCAAAACTATGTGATTTGCGAAGAAAGTTATGGTTATTTACCACAAAGTTAACCACAACTATAACGAAATTGACGTTTAAAGTGACTGACCAAAAACACTCTATTAATTCTGTTGATGCTAATAAGTGGAACAGTTGTGAGTAAATAGAACAGTTTTGATATCTAAAAGTACCAGCACCAACAGAATTAATATTATTTTGAATTTTTCAAGGCATAGTTTGTTTAATTTTTTGTCATTTGTTTATGTATGGCTGTTCGCGCGTTTTGCAGAGTAAACGTGGACCGATTTTAATGATTTTTGATTCATTTGAAAGAGGAAAGTTGAGAAATGGTCCTATTTTCAGAAAAACTGACATAAAAAATCTCCTTCCCTTCAATAACCACCCACAATGGGGCTGAATGAATGAATAGAATTAATATTATTTTATATTTTTCAGTACAACAACCAATAAAGTCGGTCTAATTTTTTGTAAAAAATATTTATTTTATTAGTAATTAAATAAAACAACATATAATATATAATATCTTGGCGACCGAGCTTTGCTCGGGTAATACAGGATTTAGAGTGAGTCTTTAAGGAAATTTAATTAAAAATGCAAGTAACACCAATCAATTTCTCGGCTCTTAAGAACCCTTTTTGCACATTTTTATCCAAATCTGCGAATCATTCAAGAAAAACTTTATGGACCCCGAAGGTGAAATCCTCGCGTTTTGTCAGAAAAGCCACTTCTACTTTTGAACATTATCTATATACCAAATTTGATCAAAATCGTTGGAGCTGTTTCTGAGATTTTTTTATGTATATATACAAGAATTACTCGTATTAATGTATTAAATTAGATATATACAAAAATATTTCATTGAAAATTTCCGATTAAATTATCAGAATTCAATTTACAAAAAAAATCTAATTTGATCAGGATACGAACCGAGGATCTCCAGATTAGCAGGCGTGAGCTTAACCAATAAGCTAATCATGTTGCGTCAGTTAATGGGCTCATATCCACATATCATTTATAATCTGTATGGGAGATAGAATAAGAATTTTAATTGCTGAAAACGATTTTTTATGTGAATGTGAATAGTTTTCCATATGACTTAAGTTTCTTCATGTTTCTCAAAATTTTACCAAATTAAGATAAAAAATTGTGCTTTTCGAGTCTTTTTTGTGACATACTTTTTTCCCATCTCTGAAAATAAAGTGGTGGGAGGAGTTCAAATATTTTCGTAAATAAACATCAATAAACTACAAAGTTGTTGGATTTTAGCAAACTTAGTGTCGTAAAAAATATTTTTCCATAGGTGAACCAATCTATCTTTACTTATTGTGTTTTTAATTAGGTATATTTCCACTAGAGGGCAGTCTTAGAGATAAAGACAAAAGACAGATATTACAATATTTCTCAAAAAAATGAAATTATTGATATCAGTTTTTTGTCATAAAGAATAGAATAATTATTTCCACACAAAGTATTGAATATCTATTGTAGTTATTTTGACCTTAACTAAACTAAACTTTAATTCATGCTTAGTCGCATATACACGATACAGGGTGTTTATTTTAGATCTTCCCAACTCGGATTTCTCGAGAGATGATTTTTTTTAAATAACTTGAATACGGTAAGAAGAATTAACGATTGGACAATATCCGGAAACGTTCAATTTGAACATTTTTTTTAAAGAGTTACGGTTTTCGAGTTACATTCATGTTAAAATCTCACACTGTGTATTTGCGCTATGTGGAAGGGGCGATTTCTTTCGAAAACTGAAAATTTCTGGGTACCACATGGAAGACAATAATGTTTGTAGCAACATTTAACATGAAATTTTTTTCCTTAGAGTTACGGTTTTCGAGTTGAGTGGTGGTAAAATGCTTAAATCTAAAATACTCATGCGTATTTCCGCAGCGATGTTCTGAGATTTCAACATAATAACAAGCGAACATTCAACGAATTTCGTTACTAATGTTACACACAAAAGTGTGAAATAAATATTTTTTGGACGGACGTTATTATTGGTGCACTGAAAAATACGAAATTACATTAATTCTATTGGTGCTGGTACTTGTGAAGTTGGTGCCAAAAGTTATTCATCTAACTGCAATTCCACAACAAACGTAACAGCACCAATAGAATTAATATTATTTCGTATTTTTCAGTGCACCAACTAATAATGTCGGTCCAATTTTTTGTAAAAAATATTATTAAAATTTTCGAACTAACATTGATGACGTTTCAGGTTGTTTTTATTTTTTATTTACGAGTAATAAATAATTTAAGCATTATACTTGTGGTTTTAGCAGTATAATTCCATAATTAATCTCTTACGAAATAATGAAAAAGGATTAATAGTCATTATTCACTCTTGCAAGCCAATCACAATTTCATAAATTAAATAATAACATGGAAATAACAAATAGGTACAAACTCAAAAGTGTCAGTGTCAAACGCATTGTGTTCGTGTGTTTTCATTGAGAATGATGAAAATGAAGAGTCTTGATTGTACACCTCCAGAAATTATATATTAGTCGTAAATAAATTATTATTGACTCATGGTATAAATTTGAGTGACACAAGAAACAGCCATTATTGTGCTTCATTTTGCTACTTCAATATCGATCAACTTATATCTGATGTTCTCGGAAATTTTGAAGAAAAAATTGAGAAACTTATCAACATCTATTGAATTTTCTCAATAAATTTTCTGTATCCATTGATTAAATTTTTTGACAAATTTTACAATTTCTGTCTTTATACAAAGAATACCCTCTAGTGGCTACAATACAAATTACCATTACAACGAGCAAGATAGATTTGTTTGCTGAAGAAAAGCTCTTATTAACCTCTCCAAGTCATTGCTAAAATCCATAAAGCTATTTCGAAGTTATAGATGTTTAATTTTTGTTTATGTAAAATTTTACTATGGAAAAAGCACGTACATATCTAAAAAAGTAAATATAACTACAGATGAATTTGACATCTCCTTCGTTTTGATGAAGTCGGTCAAAAAGTATGAATCTGTAATTTGGCACACCGTATATATATTAAGAATTAGTTTTAAAATATGAAACTTGAATATAACTATGGTATATAATCAAAATTTCTTTCGTATGAAGAACAAAGCTAAGAAACTCTAGAGTTTAAGTTGGTCATCGTTTATATAATAGGCGAGATGACTTTTCTCTCAAAAGAATATTTTTATTGAATGAAAGTCCACATTGGTCCAGGATACTTTTGAGTTCCGCACTATATAAAAGTGTAGAATGAAGGAATAATGTAGGATAGTGTCTAAATCTGTTTGTTCTATGAAATATTTTTTTTCTTCACTCCACTACGTATACAAGAAACTTGTTAAAGTTGATATGATCCAGTTGCCAAGAAACCATTCCTATTTTTCAGCATTCTTAATCAAACCCTCTTTTAGAAAAAATATATTTGTTTTTTCTTTCAAGGGGTGAATAAATCAGGAAACGACTTGAAGAAATTCCGTTTTCACTCAAATAGGTATATTCGCTGTTCACCACATTGTACTTTCGTGAAAATCAATTGCGCTAGGTGCTTGTCACATTTACTAGGTGTTAAGTGCATGAAACTTTAACGTCCAACATTCATGCACATAAAAGTAGTGCATGAAGAAACTTAATGCAACATTGAGCTTCTGTCGTTTCTGTGATATTTTTATGAGAGTATATGAAAAGCACTTCATAAAATGTACCATCGTGAAATCTCGTTTAGTTTAAGTTTGAATATTATCATCCGGATTTTTTGTATAAGTATCATATAAAACCAAGAAATTGTCTTGTGTATATATTAACAGGAGGCTTACTCCCGACTGCATCGAGAACTGAATCAATCGAATTCGATCTCAAAACAAATGACAATCGCTACACATCACGATGGTGGATCGAATAGGAACTAAGTAGGAAGTAGGATCGAGAAGCTGTGCCTAATCTCTGATTTCTATTCTATGACTTTGAGTCAGTTACGTCTAACCTCCAATTTAAATGATTACACATATACTATAATAAAAGTGTTATTTATTTATATTCACCTTTATTATGGCTCATTTTGCGTTGTTTTTCAATGTCCATGAAGCCAATCGTGTATTCAAATGGGCGAGAAGATATATCCAATGAATAATTGGTTATTATATGAAGATATATGGTTATTATACTCCTGATTATAGATATGGATTCTAAAGAATAGAGAAATTATCCATGGCCATGGCTAACAGACAAAATCATATTTCTCTTAAATGCAAGGTGAGTTTCGTTCTCATTACCACAACTTTGTTATGAAGTACAATAATTTCAGTGTATATACTATGATGTACTTATAATTGGTTGAAGTGTTTGTAAATTAGAACATAAACTAGTTTCCAAACCTTCAACTGTGGGTATTCAACAATAAATTACTTTAAACATAATGAGTATATCATAATAAAAATATCCTTTTCAGATATTAATGGCATTATCTTGTTATGGTTCTTGCAGCCACATACTTGAAGGAAGAAGCATTGGCACCGTAAAATCACATAATTATTCGGAATCAAAAAGCATTCAATCACAGTGTCTTGTGAATGTGCACACTATAAAATATAATATACTGTGAATAAAGTTCAACCTAGCAATTTACAATCTAGTTTTTAAATTTAATAACTGCGACTAAAAGCATTTAGTCTGTCCATCCTCACCAGTTTCAGAAAGTAAGTGTTTCTTATCAGTCCAAATCTGAAAGAGGTATACATTTTAAGAACTAGAATATAATAAATCAAACAAAGCAATAGTTTAAATAGTATAAATTATTATATCAAAAGTTTAATGTGGTGCTTTTACTTATTTTGCTCATAATTTATTGACTTTAGTTATGCCTTCCAAGGTATTCAATAAAATTATTACTTCGAGTTTCAATTGACTGCAAATGCCCTTGAGCAATTTCAAGATTTTCTTATTAGATTTGGACCCATATTTTCATCTGTATCTTGTACTTATAAGACGTTTTAGAAGCACTCAAAGTATGTATTATATTAATAATTTAATTATTAATTTATTAACAAATTCAAATGTAGGCAACACTGTATTCATTAATTTCAAAAAATACTTCGATTAAAATTAGTAGGTACTTGCTCATGTTTACTCAAAAATATTAGGATTATTGAACACTTTTTTGTATAACGCATTATAATAAAGACTTTGAATATTTAGAGATTTTTATTAAAAATGTTCAATAACTGTCACTGCGCCTGAAGTATATGACTTGACGATTTATTTCATAGAACGCGAATTTCATATAACTCGATTGTGTTCTCGATCGAGTGAAAATTTTGGTATTTTGGTGGATCGAGTTCTAAGTCGAATAGAGAATAGAGTAGAGAATCGAATCGAGTTTCAGGAGTAACCCCCGGTCAGGTTAGCTTAGAATAGGAGTTCATTGAAAATTTTCCAAAAAAATGAGATATCTGAGAGAAAAATATTGTCCATTTTTATAAAAAAATGTTCTCCTATTTGATGCAGACATCGTAATTTTACCCATCCACCTTCAAGCAATGAGGACATAGTAAATTTTGTAAATAGTTATGCCATATATTCACATCATAAATGTTAAGATGATGATTCTCTGAAGTCAAAACTACCAAACACATTGGGATTAAGATGTAGAAATATGAATGTCAAAAATAATACCTATGTCGTTGTAAATTCACTATAGGTTAGATACGAAAAGTGTAAAATCCACAAAATATTAAAAAAAATTGTTAATATACTTCGAACTATAAAAAAAATCCAGGAAATTAGGTAATTTTTTAATTTAAACGTTCCACTTATAATTACATAAAAATAGAATTAATCTAGAAGAAACTTTGTTTAGAGGAGATTAAACATCCTATGCTTCTCTACGTAGCGACATGAAATTACAAAAGTTGCATATCATTGCGTGGCCTCGTGTACGATGAACATTAACGAATATCTTAACAATTACCTTATATACAGTGCGGCTGTAAAGTAAGGAATAAATTCAATAATTACTCTCCTAACTTTTTTAAAAAAATCCTCAAACAAGTCAATTTTGTTTTTTTGTCGAGCATTTTTCTGAAAATGAAATTATTATACAGGGTGGTCGCAGAAAACCTGGACAGGTAGTAAACTCATTTTTTTCAATAGACACCCCTAATTTTCTTACATTTTCATATTCCTTATAAAATTCTAAAAAGTTTTCATGTAACATGTCCTATAACTAAATTGATCTGTTTTTAAATTACAACGTGTTAAAAAATTTATTTGCCAGTATTATAAACATAGGCAACAATACTATTTAAATCAAAACAGGGCATGAGCCAATAAGACACTAGAGAATGTATTACATAGTTTAAATAATTTCATTTTAACAAATGTTGAAAATGTGTACCATTTGTTAATTGACAGTAACCTAAACGAATAATAAACTCCCTCTGGACATTATTAATGACTTCCGGTGTAATACGTCCTATTTCTTGTAAAACTTGTCCTTTAATGTAACCCCACAGAAAAAAGTCTAAAGGGGACATTGGAGGCCATTCAATCGCACCTCTTCCTTCAATCCACCTATTTGGAAACATTTTATTTAAAAATGCGCTTAACGTCTGCATGGCAATGTGATGGGGCATCGTCCTGTTGGATTCAAATGTTTGCATTAGGTAAGTCTGGATTTTCTTCTTCCGGAAATAACGTTGAGAGAGATTAAATCAAATCGTCTTGCAAACACCGCAAATACCTGTCACCAGTTAAATTTTCTCGCATCCAATGCAGATTTACGTCCTACCAATAACGTTAGTTTTGAGTGCTTACTTTTCCATTTAAGATGATGATAGATTCGTCCGAAAACACAATATTTTGGTCCTCAAAGCACATAGCTTGTAAACGCTCATAAAATTCCATACGTCTGTTATAATCGTCCGGAGGCCGTTCTTGGACACTTAGTAAAACATCCAATTGCTTTTCTTCAGAAACTGATAGCCTATCAGTCTTTACGGCCGTACTGTTTTTTTTCTCTTCATTTATTTTCGTGATCATGCTGCTTTCTTTTTTGCGAAAGCCGCTTATTGCGGATGGCATGGTGCGCAAAGACGCATTTACAAAAGATATGCCTATGAAATTTTACACGATTTTAATCTACTTGTTTCCAGTCTTCTTGGCTTAGACCCAGAACAATGACAGGCTTTCAGGCCTTTCCATTTACTTCTCAATTATTAACGTTCCAAGGTCTTTTAGAATCATCTGTTTCTTTTCCTTTGTCAAGTTTATCGGTTTTATACCATCTAGTTCATCATATTCATTCATCATCGCATGAACGTTCTGCGATAACACGCGAACCAAGAGCCCCACAGAAGAACAAATATTACCAAGAATAAAAATGAGATATACCTATTACAATTGGAAAATCATAGAAATGGCAAAACAATCCGTATATAAATATACTAGGGTATATCTTAACTTCAACAAAAGAATCTTCTAACAATCTCCATTATAAATCACCAAATTAAGACGCCTATCCACTCTTATGTCATTCTTCATCATTGTATCTCATCGATATCATCCATATTATTATATTTGTTGGCAAGTAAACTGAAATTCAATACAACCCAACATCTACCCCAAGTTTGCGATCATAGATATATATGTATATATATATATATACATATACATAGGTACACGTACGTTTGTATATATAACGGTCATTATCTCTGTGCATTGTATATGAAGGTCTCGATGTACTCGAACTGGAAAATAATTAACTCGAACTCGTTATAAACTTCAGTGGGGAATTTAACAGAACTCCTTCTTGGTATGCATCCCAATTAACAAGAAAGAGAGAGAGAGATGGAGAGAAAGGTCGTCTTCCAAACACAACAACCATGTTCTCGATATAAACTTACGTACCTATAGTTTGATAGTTGGCTGGTCTAAGAACGAGCGATGAAGACTTTGAATCTATGGAGCATTGCTGCTCTATCTATAGGTACTTGTTAGTAGAAATTCTTGAAATGGTACATTCAAGTGATATTTCAATAGCTGTAAGTCAGAGAGCCATACATCATCATAACATTGATTTGATTAATACATACATTTAATAAGAGCAAGAACAAAGAACATGTCTAACGAGCAAGAAGATATTTTTACAAACAATTGGGCCGACTTTAATAGTTGGTGCATTAAAAAAAAATCCCGATGGCCTGTAGTCAGCGGAAAGGTAAATTTTTCAAAATTCATTGAATTGAAATTTTAACAACCTTTTCATTGATATACCTACATGTTATTAAATAAAATTGTCATAGCCTTGCGGTTAGAGGTTTTTGTTTTGGCTGTTGAATATAAAGCAGACAGGGTTCGAGTCCACTTCAAGGCAGATTTTTTAGGTAAATTTCTTATAGAAATATACCTATTGCGATCGTTCACACTTTTGAATTTCGAAAAACTTTCAACGGCATGTTGTTATATGTCTATAAGTTAGTCCAAAAAAACATTTGGTTCAAAAGTTTATATATATATATATATATATATATATGGGATATTACGAAATTTGTTAACACGATAGAGGTCGCAGTTTTGAAGGTATCAAGTTCAAATTTGCTACAAAAATCAATCTCTCCAATATCTCGGTCGAGTTCGTTATTGGGCAATATCGGGTAAGTAGTTTCAAAATGGCGACCATTCAAACATTTAAAAAAATTATTAAAAAAGAGCAGTAGTGTAAATATTATTAAAAATAATTTTAGGTTATAGAAATAATCAGTACCTACAACTTTTGTTCAAAGTAATTTTTCATAAAATACACAGGTAAAAAAATAAAAATTAATAAAGAAAAATAACAAATATTGATAAAACATGAACACTCAATATAAATTTGATGTAATTGTACATTTTCTGGAGATCTTAATA
Source organism: Crioceris asparagi (assembly GCA_958507055.1). NCBI lineage: Eukaryota > Metazoa > Arthropoda > Insecta > Coleoptera > Chrysomelidae > Crioceris > Crioceris asparagi. Next base: position 12,230,635 of record OY293829.1, read on the forward strand.
TAAACCCTGATTAAAAAAATATATAGTATATTTATTGAAAAGAAATAGACGAAAAAAAAACTGCCTTGAAGTGGACTCGAACCCTGTCTAATTTATATTCAACAGCCAAAACAAAAACCTCTAACCGCAAGGCTATGACAATTTTATTTAATAACATGTAGGTATACCAATGAAAAGGTTGTTAAAATTTCAATTCAATGAATTTTGAAAAATTTACCTTTCCGCTGACTACAGGCCATCGGGATTTTTTTTCGTCTATTTCTTTTCAATAAATATACTATATATTTTTTTAATCAGGGTCTATATTAAGATCTCCAGAAAATGTACAATTACATAAAATTTATATTGAGTGTTCATGTTTTATCAATATTTGTTATTTTTCTTTATTAATTTTTATTTTTTTACCTGTGTATTTTATGAAAAATTGTTCTGAACAAAAGTTGTAGGTACTGATTATATCTATAACCTAAAATTATTTTCAATAATATTTACACTACTGCTCTTTTTTGATAATTTTTTTAAATGTTTGAATGGTCGCCATTTTGAAACTACTTACCCGATATTGCCCAATAACGAACTCGACCGAGATATTTGAGAGATTGATTTTTGTAGCAAATTTGAACTTGATACCTTCAAAACTGCGACCTCTATCGTGTTAACAAATTTCGTAATATCCCATATATATATATATATATATATATATATATATAAACTTTTGAACCAAATGTTTTTTTGGACTAACTTATAGACATATAACAACATGCCGTTGAAATTTTTTCGAAATTCAAAAGTGTGAACGATCGCAATAGGTATATTTCTATAAGAAATTTACCTAATACAGAATAATAGTAATTCTATTGGTACTGGTAATTTTATACTTATTCAGAGATTCCAAGACATCGCGGAAATACACATATTTCTTCAGGCTTATCAACTGCTGTAATTTGGAAACCGTATTTTTTTAAATGTTGCTACATCATATAATCTCTTTAATTTGGCTGTTTCATATTTTTTATTTTCCAAAAAATTACCCCCACCACATAGCAGAGTGGGTTGAATGCCGATTTTGTTTTCAATGGGACCAATTCTCAGTTGTCCTCTATCAATTGGAAAACGAATCGGAGCAAGTTTTTTATTTATAAGGCGGTATAAGGTTGATTTTGAAATTTTGAAGTGATCGTAAAGAGCCCTCTCATTTGATATGACATATGATGCACTTTTTTATTCTAATGTTCTCCACAAAATCTACCCCCAGTACCATGATTTGTTGGTTCACGCTAATTGTCCACGACCTTATCACCGAACATTGTTTAAGTACTTAATTTGGAATCTTTCTTTCAGTAGTTTCCGGGAAAGTGAGCTGTTACAGACAGATAAACCGCCAGTAGTGTTATATTACAAGGGCTACGGTACGGGTACGATACCTCAAAAGTTGGTATATTTTGAACCAGTTTGAGCAAGAAACCATCTTTCTTGACCGTTTTTGATGGATCAACCGGAAGACGTATACAATTCGACTGTTTGTCTGTATTTTTATATGGATGTTCGTGCCTTTTTCATAGTAAACGTTTTCCGATTTTGATGATTCTTTTTTCATTGGAAAGAAGAGTAATGAGAATTGGTTCCATTAAAAAAAACAATATTAGATATGCCCTTCTCTCAAAGGGGATAGGGGGGGGGCAATTTTTCTCGAAAATTGTAAATTTGAGACGGCAGAAGATTCCATGTGCGACATCATTTAAATTGGACATTTTGAAAAAATCATAGGTTTCCGGCTACTTGGTGGCAAATATTGAAAATATGAGACGGCCAGGATAAAGAAAAGAAAATATGTAACAACATTCAAATTGAAAATTTTTCAAAAATGATTACGGTTTTCGAGTTATAGCTGTGTTAAAGTCGGAAATTGGTGCTGGTACTTTTTGAGTTGGTGCCTAGGACAACTAAATAAAACTTCTCAACTTCAGAATTACTAGCACCAATAGTAATAATATTATTTAGTATTTTTCAGTGCACTTACTAAAAAAGTCGGTCCTATTTTTTGTTAAAAATGATACTTAACATACTATTGAAAAGAAAAGCTTTATGTATCAATAAGGATGGTGACACAGCGAGAGTTTTTTTATATTATCGTAGAAATCAACAATTAAATTGTGAAAATAATTTATTACGTTTAATATACGTTAGCCGTCAACGTATTTGCAGAATTTGATTGTAATTTTGAATTTAGAGTTCTATTGACCCATTAAAATTGCTAACAAGAATGTTTTGCAAGGTAAAGCATTTTGTTTGACTAGCCCGAAGGGTTTAATTATTCCCAGTTCTCTCAAAGATCGGCATTATCAAATTTCCTTTCCAGTTTTATCTTCATTCTACCTACGTCAGTTTTACTTCTAATGTCAAATTTCAATCATAGAAATAATTTAACATATAGAGTAGGCAAATCAACTCAAAAATGCATATCCCCAATAAAAAGAAGGAGAACATGAAACCACAGTATCCATTTCTTTTTATTTTGTGCATCCGTGGTTGATAGAGTTGTACCTGTCAATAATAATAATCATCTTACTACGACTTTTTACTATGTATCGCTGCCGAAAGTAGCAATGAGTGAGAAGTTTTGTAATTGGATGGCATTTTCCGTATCCAGCTTTCAGCATTCCTCTAATTTATTAGCCCTCTCTCTCTAACAGGGATATTGTTCCGAGTGCTCGATCACTTCTAGGTTCATTCCAGGGATAAAACAAAATAGCGGTACTTGAGTGACTTAGAATATGTATGTGTATCCCACTCTAAACAAAAATAAAATAAACTATACTAGTACACAAACACATAACACTCCAAACTCTCTAAACTCTAAACAATGCCAATGGCTGCGATGTTTTGCACCACCAGTCCAGTTGGCTGTGTGTTCTTCTTCTTCTCCATACCTATTGTTGATCACAGAAAACACCAGAAGTGTATGTGTAGCGTGGAAGTTTTTGTGTTCGAATGTCGAGACAAAAACGGGTAGGGTGTGATAATAGAGAGTCTCGAATAAGGGAGAGTCTCTCTTTCAGTTGCCAAAGTACATTAGAGTTATAGTCTCGTATCATTTATGAATGGTCATTGTCTAAAAGGGAACACAAAATGAATTGAAATAATACGATTTGTTTTGTCAAATTAGTTTCAGCAAAATACTGGGGGGGAATCACAACTACAGATGGGAGAAGGGGACACATTTCATGGAAAATGTATTTGCATGTTATTACAGACGATGTTGGATATAGCATTATTGTTCTTTCAATAGAACAAATTTGCCTGAATGCCTAGAAAAGTTAAATACATCAACGGATAATTGAAAAGAAACCTACGATTCTGAAGTGGATTTACGGGTAATTACAGAAATTAGTATATCTACTTCAATCATTGAAATTAAGCAGCGCAGATCGGGGCAAAGGTTTGAACATTTGACAAATGATAAGACAGTCGCGCGTTCCAGTCCATGTCTGTTGTTGTTGTTGTCTTGTTCTACTTGTTATTATTCAGAGATCTCAAAATATCGCGGCGGAAATACGCATATTTCAGATTGTACCACAGCGCTAACTCGAAAACCGTAACTCTATGTAGAAAATGTTCAATTTAAATGTTGCTACAAATAATTTGATCTTTAATTTGGTCTTCTCAGATTTTCAATTTTAGAGAGACATTGCCTCCTCCACATAGCAGAAATACATATATTTCAGATTCAAACGTTTCCGGGTATTACCTTATCGTTATTTCGGCCGTGTCAGATTTTCGATTTTTGAGAGAAATTGCCCCCTACACCCCCTTTAGGGGAGATTTTTGGAGGGAAGGAGATTTCGGATTGGAGTTTTATGAATATGGGAGCATTTCAAGTTTCCTCTTTCAAATGAATCAAAAATCATCAAAATCGGAATATGTAAAAAACAGCAGACTGTTGTATAATTGTATACCTCCTCCGTTTAGGTTCGTCGGTCAAAAATGAGAATCCGCTCCGGTTGCTTTTTGTCTTTCTTCAATTTCTATTTCAAAATTGAGAACAATAAAAAATATAATCAATCGTCATCACTGTTCGGTGGTAAGTTTCAATAAAAATTACGTAATTCATGCTAAGGCGCATTTTAATTATACAGTGTGTTTATTTTAAACATTTCCACGTCAGATTTCTCAAAATGTGAACATTTAAAAAAATCGTTGGCATACAGAAAGAAGTAATATGGAGGCATAAAACATTTTAACCAAAATATGCGTCGCCCTTGCTTACCCTGTACTGCCAGGAGCTACCATCTTGAAGATCTTAAGGAGGTATCGAGTGATATCTTTAAAAAGTCCTTGCATTTCTTTTGTTTTGGGATCAGATTTTTTTTAAATGGACTTTTCAATTGTCCCAAGCAGCTATCGTCGAAGCTAGGACAATGTTTTTGTACAGAACGCTTTAACTGGGCTTGTGAAGCTACTTTAGTAGATTATAATTATCTAGTGCCGACGATAGTTATATTGTTCATAATACATCTATTGAGAAAATGTGACAAATATCTGTCTTCTGTCTTGAAAACGACGTGCCTCAGCTTAAAAAATCAAACGCTAAAATAAAAGAATTGGAAGATTTTAAATAGGCGTGGAATTGATAGCTATCCCTTGATACCAAAAACCCTTTAATATTTTGAGGGAAATATCTTCTGAAAGCAAAGGTAAAAAAGTCAATTTTGGCTAAAAAGTTGTGGCCCTATATATTATTTTTCTCAGTATTTTTAAATCATCACCTTTCGAGAAATCCGTCTTCAGAACTTTTAAAATAACACCCTGTACAGTTAATATTTTAAATAAATCTTTATCTTTATTAATGCGCCTAAGCATAAATTATGAAATTCTTAAATGTTACCACCTAAAATTGATGACGATTCAAGCTGTTTATATTTGTTATGGTGCCACGTTTTGAAATAAAAAACAACCATTGCTGATTTTTATTTATGTTTTTCAATATCCATTAATTTATATCTAATAAAATTTGAAAAACTAATTAAAAGCCTTTGAATTCACTCAGAAATTCAAGGTTGAGTGCAAGATATCCAGGAGCGGTTTTCATTACCCTATTTGAGCATAATTTTGCTATTGGTATTTGCTATGGTAAAAACTGTTATCAATAGATATGATTTTTTACAGAAATTTCACAGTTTCTGTCTTTATATCAAAATACACCCTGTATTGATAATATATATAATACAATCACATCGAGAACGATAGAGTTGATTGCCTTAGAGAAGCTCTCTTAAACAATACCAAGTTCGCTAAAACCCTTTCAGCTGTTTTAACCTGTACTTCTCAACTTTGAAGAATCTAAACCGGTACACTAAAATGTTATCCTAAACACATGCTCTTCTCTCCATAGCTGTCTCATGCTATAACATTGATTAATACTCATAGAGGAAGTAAAGCATATCCACGCTGATTGCCACCCTGTTTTCATTCTTGCACAAGAAAAGCATCTCCTTCTAAGGCATGTACTATCTTAAATGCATATCCGTCTCTCCCATCTTCATTGCACCCCACTTTGCGTATGTCAATTGTTGTTGTTGTTGTTGTTGTTGCTGGCGCATAATCTTGCTTCGACTGCAATCCTCTACCGGATGCATATATTCAGAACATATTTGCATGCAGAGCTTTGAAGGGCATAAAGGGGTAGGTCAGTGTGTGTATATGTATATCCACACATTACTAGTTGTTGTGTGCTTCGAACTTGGAAGTGATAAATCAGATCTATCTGCAATTCATATTGTTTAGCGTGTAGAGCCGGTTTGTCCGTTCGGAGCGTCTAGGATGTTTAGCCAGCGTGTGCGCTGGCTATATTATGCCTGCCTCCACCATGTTGTATTAATAAAGGTTAATGGCTGGCATGGAGGGGAAAGGGACAGGCCAGTGCATACGGGACAAGGATTATGACGAGGAATATGGTGCGGTCCAGACGCGCAAAACGTTGTCGTCAAAATGGATTATTTCTGATCGCCATAATACGCAACACGTACGTATAGTGACTTGAGCAGCTGTTGGCAAATCTTTGTCACTTATTGAAGACAATGCAATATGTGGTCTTTTTTTGGCTAATCCAACACTACGTGGGTAGGGCGCCACAATAAAAATGTAATGTTTGCTAGGAATGAATAGCAAAGGTATTCAATAGGTATATTCTTTAGTACGATTACGAGTATTTGAGTATGGCATTTTTTTATTATATTAGTGTTTTAAGAATTATTTATTTATGTCAGAACCGAAGACAATTCATCATAAATTGTGAGGAATATTTCTGTCAACCAAATTCTGAAAATTAATGTTTTTTATTCTATACCATTGGCCAAATCTATATATACAGGCTGTATCGTAAAAAATGCCCCACGCTGTAAAAATAAATGAATGGTTTGATATACTCTACAAGATGACATTAACTTATATTTATTTGATCTTTGCCCTTAGTGACAGCGATAATCAACTTTTTTTTTCTTAATGGAAGCATGTGTTTATTTCTACGTCATATTGTAGACAATTTTTTTCTAAATTCAACAGCATAATATAACCTAATATTTATTCAACAATTTCTGGAAAAGAGGTAATGCTTAGACCATTATCTTTAACTTGGAGCATGTCGGTCAAAGTGCTGTTATCCATCATAGAAATTGAAGTGATCTTTTCACAGTGTTATAAAAATAATCAAAGAATTTACAATTCAGTGACACGATCTGACATTTTTCTAAAGGCAAGTTTTCATATGCGGAAATGAATGCGAAACAAAAAGCCAGTTATAAAATTATGTTAAATAATATGCAAATGTTGAATAAATATTTAGTTATGTTATACTGTTGAGTTCAAAATAAAATTGTCTACAATATGACGTAAAATTGAATACATGCTTCTGTTTAGAAAAAAAAAGTTGCCTTTCGCTGTCACTAAGGGCAGATATCAAAAAAATGAAAATAACTGACATCTTGTAGAATATATCAAACCATTCATTTGTTTTTTCGAATTTTTAAAATCCGCCAATAAATAACGAAGTTACAGCTTGGAGCGTTTTCTACGATACAGCCTATATATATAAAAGCAAAAGGTCACTCACTCACTCATCACAAAATCTAAGAAACTACAGGTGCTAGAAGTCTCAAATTTTGCACGGGAGTTCCTTTTAGAACGTAGGTGCTCACTAAGACGGTATATTGCAAAATTCTACCCCTAAGGGGTAAAAAGAGGTGTCAATGTAGGTATGTATGAAATTTCTATAGTTTTGATAGAAGGGCTTTGACTGTACATTAAAGATATTTAAGGAAAATAATATGGGGGGCCTTTATTAGAGCAACAGAGGCCAAAACAACAGTTTTTTTGAATTTTTGTCTAGCTGTCTGTTGTTTGTAGGTACGCGCATTACGCAAAAACAACTGCTTGGAATTGAATGCAGTTTTCACCGATTTATTACTTGATGTCTGAATTAAAATATAGCCTACATTTTATCGCGTCTGTCTGTCTTTCTGTATGTGTGTAAGCGCATCACGCAAAAACTTCTACAAAGAATGGAATTGAATTCAGTTTTCCACGCGCACGAAGTCGCGGGCAAAAGCTAGTTAATTATAAAACAAAACTTTTCGACCATGATATAGTTTGTTTCAATTGTTAATATTGGAAAAGAACTTAATCATTGTTTGACGAAACCAGATAATGAGTGAAAAACTAATATTGAGTACATTAAAAGTAACTTAAGTAATAATTCTGTAAATTTTGTAATAGATGTAGATATGAATCAGATTTCCGGCCAAACTATTTTGCTATCTGCTACGTCATAAAACCAGCAAAAGCGCATATAGAATCAGTTACAAGAATTTCCTTTAAGAAAATGATCAAAAAGAAGCTAATCCAAAAATTGCAGAATATTTTTTTGTGCACCTTTTGATCTGTCCAATTTTATAAAAAAATAATTAAACATTGAGTAATATACTTCTTATTTTGAGTAATTTCGTTGTACAAACATTACAAAAGGAAATGAGAAGTTGAGCTGCTGATAATTGATTCAACTAATAATTCAAGAGTTACTAAATCTCATAAAGCTCGCATTGCGAAACTTATCAGTAAATAATTAAAGAAATCTTTGAATTTCATTGTTCGTTATTCATAAACAATAAACTCCAGCATCGGCTCTCGAAAAAATATCATTTAACTAACTACCTAAATTCTATTTCAAAGCTTTAAATCCAACAAAACACAAAAAAATCATAATCTTCTTCCTTTCCAGATATTAATTTTCCTCAATCACTCTCGATGAATGAATAGAAATTCCCCCCAAGGTCTTAATTTGTAGAGCACCCAGTTGAACAACACAGACAGAAAACTCCCTTTCCAGTATTCGACGTCCAAATCTGACCTGTTAAAATATAACGAATTGCCTGAAGCGCTCCACGCTGCAGAACTCCGAACTTTTCGCGATAAATTCGTTAGCTGTGTTAATGTTTTGTTTTGCGAGATAATTTACCAGTGAAATTGTTGGAATAAAAAGATTGCGAGGGCATATTAGAGACAACAGAAACATGAAGATGATTTTTGTTATATCATGTTAGTGAATCCTTGCACAGAAATATGTTTATATAAATAACTAATGAAAATAAGTTTCAATTGAAGTCCTGCTAATGTGAATGGTGAAAGGTATAAAAAAAGACATAGCGTATTTTTCATCGAGAAATCTCAACATAGCGGGGGAAGTGAGGTTAAAAAACAAATAAGCAAACATATTTATAGTGATTTTCCGAAAATAATTTGCCTTGGGGGTAATTTTAACTGTAAATAAATCTAAAAATCGATATGATTGTCGTTATTAAGGCTTTTGAGACGCAAGCCTTTGCTAGTAGAAAATATTATTATGTTTTCAAACGTCATTTTCTGATAGTATACAATATTGGACCTTTGTGGTCTTCACAATTAATGTCTCAGTAAATCTGTATTTTAAATTAAATATTGATAAATTCCAGCAAAAACGAGCATGATTTCTATTGGATTTGAATCGTTTTGACAAAAGTTTTGGCCAGAAAATACACGATTATAAATCAATCGAATATATTTCGAATTAGATTTACAAACATGTTATTATATGAAAAGTTTCCTCGGTTGCCATTTCGAACTTATTCTAGATGTCAAGGTAGTTATTGCGTGAAATAAATTTCGATATATTTCCTCTTTCCGATATCCACTATTAATTGAGATTCAAAAAGCCCAAAAAAAAGTCTTCACTTTTTAGGTTAGTAAGACCCCCATAATTATTTTTTTTCTCAGCAATTATTTTCTCCTTGCCTTAACCTTTTAATAGATCTCAGCGAAAAATACTTTATTGTGAAATAAATAGGTACTGAGAAATATACATATGTTTGAAAAATTTAAAACATTCATCGTCCCGTTTTTACTTTACTCCCGCTACTCTTCCTCTCTACTTTTTCCCATCACAGAAAATTGATTCACTCATTAACATATCATTATGATTAGGGAGAAGTTTTATGTCAAGAATCATAAATACTAGGTGTAACCTCCTCTACTGTTCGTAACGGCTCCAAATTTAGAAGAATACGAGTGTGGGGAAAACCAGCAGCAGAGAGCAGTATCGGAAATGTTCATGAGGTTTTAATTTTTCGATTGGTCTGGAGAAGAAACGCCTCGAAAAATTGGTTGGGATTCATTCAGTATACATCATTGGTAGCAGCAGAAAGTGGAAGGCCGAGACCAGGGACATATCAATCCATGGGGTCAACTGTTGAAGTAGGTATAGCAGTTTATTACTCACAAGTTAATTTCTTAAGTTGTAATCGCTCTACTTTATTTATTTAATTGATGAAATAAATGGTATTCAAGTCACCAATTGATTGTTTCCCAATTAGCCAACAACAGTCCTGTTACAAGTGGTGTCAGAAGTGAGATATAATTTTTCCTTGGCGTGTATCGGTGACCAATAGCAGTATGTCTTAAACTCACGCCAACCGGATCTTCGATAACGACATTGCAAAAGAGAAGGGAGAAGAAGTCAAAAGCATATTAATATTACTAGACTTTTTGAATAGTCTATACGAGCTTGTATGGCTGAATGGAACTGTCAACATGCAAAAATTGATGACTAATGATATCTTTGAATTTTTAAAATGAGAAATTAGAATAAAAGTGACGCCTATCGTGTAAAAACCAGTACCTATATTGATGTTATTTTAAAAATGATTGTCTCATAAAATATATAAGAAAGTTTTGTCTCCAACTATCCAGCGATAACTACCTTAAACCACTGATTATTGTACCAAATTTTGTGAGCCACCTTTGTTAATAACTTGAACCTGCTCCACCGATTTTCTAGTTACATAATTACCTATGTATAAAAAGAAACCAGTCCGAAATATTATTATTGGTTCTCGATATATTTGAAAGCAGTTATTCTTTCGGCAAAATTAATATTGCATATTAAATAATAATTTTTAATTATATTGTCAAAATTATAAAGGGATTATATACATTACTATATATGGCAAGTTTATCCAAAATACGTGTGACATTATGAAAGTCGAAATAAAAAATTGTTTAAGATCCGATATACATATATTTATATATATATATATATATATATATATATATATATATATATATATATATATATATATATATATATATTTACAGGGTGGGGACTTTAAATGGAACGCTACTTATAGCGGCCCTGGGAATACGATTTTTCAAAAATCCAAAAACATATCCTCAAAGATTTTTTTATGGAGTTTCGCTAAGTAAAAAAATGGGGCCTTATTGAAAAAGGGATTTGTCGATAACATTTTTTTTGACATCTGTCAAACCATGTTTTACAAAAAACTGATTTTTAACTATTTATTGAACAATTACATTAGTAATAACATTAATACTGGAATGTCACCTTTTTAGCGTGACAGTTGTTGAAAATGTGCACCATTAACCTGTTGGCACAGACCCAACCGATAGTAGAACTCTTCCCTTATTCTTCTCAAAACTCAGAGTATCTTTGCTCGAATCCTTGCATTTAAGTCTTCCAGATTTCTAGGTCTGTTGTCATAGACCTTAGTTTTTAAATCGCCCCATAAATAAAAATCAAATGGCGTAATATACGGGGATCTAGGAGGCCACTCTATAAATCCTCGCCGTCCTATCCAACTATTTGGAAATGCAGCATTTAAGAATTCCCTTAAATTTCTTGCAAAATGGGGAGAAATTCCATCCTGCTGAAAAAATATCCTTTGCTCTAGATTTCCATCATTAAGGATTGTTCCTTATAAAATATCTAGTTGTTTGGGGACCAACATATTTTACATTATTAAATCTATCAATTCTAATGTCATAGAAATTCGGCATTTAAATTTAATACCGAATATGCAATATTATTTCTTTAGATAAAAACAGTTATCTTCACAATACTAAATAGCGTACTAAAAAAAAAACCTTCTTGTCATACAATATTCAGCAGAAAATAATACTTTATCCGGCCTAACTTTGAAATGACATTGCGGTAGCTTCTACTCTTTACGATCCTGCAGGATTTGAGTAATACCATATTTGCGTGGAACGTATTTGTACAACAGTAGATCCAGATTCGTTTCTTTCACGTAATGGTTATTTTGTCCTCTACTCGGTGCAGATGTTATGTTATGACGTTACGTGCCCCTAGAGTTCATCATTCTTATGTCTTGATCTTGTGAATAAAATGTTGGGTAGTTTGTTGAGTTGTCTCTTTTGTAGTGATTCTTGTCGTTCAGGTCGGCCTTAAAACTTGCATATAGATATTTTTCACCGTATCTAATACATTACATCGTAGCTTCTCAAATAAACTCAAGACACTTCTATATTCTAACGACTTTTAAATTATTTTTTCTTTCCGTTTTCTTCCTTCAGACTGCTTTTATCTCATTTGCTTTATTTCTCAACAGACATATCAAAAAATTTTGTTTATTTTTTCAATTAAATTAATTTATTTTGGTTGTGTGAAAGACCAGATGTTGCTTCAATTTTTTGTATTTATAGGGCGTTTTCTCACAAGACACTGGTGTCTGGACACCGGTGTCCTGACACAGATCTTTATATCATCTGGCAATAAGTTATAAATGTGAATACCAGCAAATTCGTGGGATTTTTCATATTTTGTCTGATAATGTTTTCGATTAATGATCAAATCTTGTCTTGTTGTATTATAATTATGAATCTCTGCTTTTATTTACAAGTGTTTTTTATTTTCATGTACATGTAATAATGTTTTTAAAATGTACAAACTCGCAACTGTCAATATTTTATTTTGTTTGAATATCGCTCTGCATGAAGTTCTATAATCCAAATTATAAAATAAATTCATGGTCCTCCCGTATAAAACTCTTAGACACCATCATTTTGAAGTCACTGTATTCCACTCTGGTGCCTCTGTTATTACGATATTGTAGAGTAAGTGAAAACTTCTTTTTTCAAAAATCTGCTCTACCTTCCTAGGTCAACTCCATCTTGGCCAATTAGAATCGAAACTGGTCGATTCCCACTACAATTCACAATCTTCAAGGCATGTATTAATTGGCTTGAAAAGCTTTTAGCTATGCCAAATACGCGATTTCCTAGAATCTGCTTTGAAAAACTCCTGATGTCCTGTAACGAAAACTCCAAGTATAAGTGGCTGAGGCACATTAAGCACACTTTCAAATCATCAATCAAGAAGAATTGTGGAATAATTTAACCCTGAAAAAACTAAGAAGGTCAAAAAATACAATTCTATCTAACTTTGAGCATTACCTTCGTAGTAAAGACTTTGAATCTCTATATAACTCTCGCTATACAAAATTCTACAATTTCTTCAGCGATGGGACCCACCCGCAATCCTATCTCCTCTAAAATGCCAATTCAATACACTAAAACCTTATCGTAACTGCGTCTAGCATCTGCACATACAATAAGCTTTTAATTTAAAAGAATTTCGTACATGCTAGACCAGAAACTGATATGCACCATTTGCAATCTACAAAGACTGGAAACAATCAGACATGTGCTGTCCTGTTTACCAAAGCCTTCGTAACCCAACTATTGCACAGTTATTTCGAACAGACGCTGATTTAATAAATATCTTAGACCAAGAAATGACAAGTGTTTTAGCAAAAAAAATTACATTTTGTATTGTAGATTATTTTCATGCTCACGTCATTCGTTTTACAAGAATAAGTGGATAATCTCTCATTATAGTTGTTGTTACGTTCTTTCTTTATTTTTGATACTTTTTACTACCTATTTATTGTTTTTTTTTATTTCAGAGAATATTTGTTTAGTTTTACATATCCTTCTTGTCTATATGTTGTAATTACATTTGAAGACTATCAAGATTCTATTCTATTCTATAATCTAAATTGAATATTAATCTCAGCAGTGCTTTTTGTTTTCTGAAAATCCTGTCTGTTCACGTAGCTAGTCCCCAAATAGGAATATTATGAAAGATAATTGAGTGAAATTTAGAGTAATAAACTGATATCAGTGAATTTATATCTAGCTTACACTTGAGATACTTTATCAAGTAGTATGATTGGTTTAATTTTTTGAGTATAGAATCTAAAAGTTCTTGCCATGTGAAAAGTGAATCAATTCTCAATAATTTTGTCGCATTTGACAATTCCAATGATACACTGTTCTTGTTACACCCGTCATTAAATTCAATCAGAACTGTCCTCACCAATTATGTCATATCATCAGCTGTTTTAGTGGAATAAATAATGGACGTGTCATCCGTATAAAGAAATATTATCCCATGACTTATATTATCCGGAAGATCGTTGACATATAATAGAGATATTAGTTGCCCTGTGGGGTATCTGTTGTTACAGAAAATGTATCTGACATAATGTTATTCTGCTTCACCTTGAAACATCTATTCGTCAAAAAATCTGAAATTGATTAATATTACCTCGAATCCCTGAGTTGAAGAGTTTGTTTACTACAAAGCTTAGCACTGCGGTTTCTGTTGAGAGATTTTTTTTAATCAATGTTGGCACTGTGTTATCAGACCGAAAGTTTCAAGGTACTCGTCAAAAGATATACATAAATTCATAACTATTACGTCAAATTATATACCTACACGCGCGTTTTATATAGTAATCATACTCTGATTTTGATGAGTTTTGATTCATATGAAAGAATATGCTTGAGAAATGGTCCCATATTCATAAAAACGGAAATCCGAAATCTTCTTCACTCTTAAAACCGCCCCCGAAGGATGTGTAAAGGACAAATTTTCTAGAAAATCGAAAATCTGAATTGGTATAATTAAAGATAGGACAATATCGGGAAACATTTAAATTCGAGTTCGAGTAAGAGGCATGTTAAATTCTCAAATATGTGTATTTTTGCTATGTGGAGGGGGCGATTTCTTTCGAAAATTGAAAACCTGTGGGTACTACATAAAAGACCCAATTATTTGTAGCAACATTTATAATGTACATTTTTTCCTTAGAGTTACGGTTTTCGAAATAGAGGGGTGGTAAAATGGTTAAATCTAAAATACTTATACGTATTTGCGCAGCGATGTTCTGAGATCTCTACATAATAGTAGAAGCAAAGAATATACGTAATACGTGGGTAATAGGATATTAGTGGTATAAGCGAACGTTCAACTATTTTCGTGACTAATGTGACACTCAAAAGTATGAAATAAATATTTAAAAAAAAAATGGACCGACATTATTAGTTGATGCACTGAAAAGTATAAAATAATATTAATTCTATTGGTGATGGTACTTGTGAAGTTGGTGCCAAAAGTTCTCAATGTAACTGCAACTGCACAACTTCAAAAGTAACATCACCAATAGAATTAATATTATTTTGTATTTTTCAGTGCACAAACTAATAACGTCTGTTTATAAAAAGTATTTTTGTAGTGACTTCATTATGCCCTGAATTTTTTTATTTGGTAATGTGTCTGTGACTTTTTTT